>OU343222.1:326937005-327542029 GCA_910596185.1 Chrysanthemum makinoi | reverse complement strand
GGTTGTGTGACCTATTTGATTTTCTCTTCACACTCATCATTATGGACCACTCTTTCAAGAATATTTACGTGTGTCCTCTTATTATACGTTTTTTATACATCCAAGTATTTGAAAACCATAAAGCCTATGAAGAAAGACACTCTGATAGGTTCAAATGGTGGGAAATCTTTGTTGCTCCAAAGCTATTGAAAATGTCATGAAAAGAAGACAACGAAAAGATAAAATGTCATAAGAAAACATACAAAGTTAGAGAGTTAAACATGGAAAGTGATTGTGTACATACTACACAATTTAGTTCGCATAATCTTAATACCGTGAAAATACTAAATGATATGGAAAAGCTATAACACACATAATTTTGGATGTATGTCGGAAGATTATTTGACCCTAACCTATTGATTTATTGAACTTACAAAAAGCTAATGAGCTCATGCTGATAGAGTTATAATCAAAGCAATTTGAACATAATTGCAAACAAACACACTTTTTGATCATAAAACAAGCTCTTAAAAAAAATGAGCTTCATTGATGATCGAGATATGATATGATTGAAGGGAGTTGGAAAAACCGGGAAGAATTAAAGATTGTACTTTATGTTGCAGAAAAGATTCAAAATATCAAATGGATAACGCATTCAAAGCTCACATGAATTATGAACAAGAAAGAAATAAAGATTCAAAATGGTGAACAAAGACCAATGGTACAAGAATCCAACTATATAGAGCATCCACAATGCATCAAGTTTTTAAAGACTTGATGCATTGATGGCAATCAATTTTTTAATTAATACTATCTCTCAACAAGTCATGTTTCCGATCCTTCTCCAATGCATAAAGCTTTTCAAAAGCTTTACAACCCTCCTCAATAAGTCTTCATTTAATGAGAATGACTTGTATAATTTGCTATCAAACGCTTGATGTTTAACAAGTCATTCTCTCAAAAGTCTTTTGTAAAGCTTTTACCACAATGAGTCAAGTTATTCATATGACTTATTTAAATAGTGAAAAGTCTTTTAAAAACCTTGCATTGGAGATGCTCGTAATGCTACAAACTATAGACGTGTGAGGGGCATCAGAGTTGTGTACCATACATTTCTGCAAAGATGATGTTAGGCTGAACCACCAATGCAAAATATACACGTTTAATTCAAAAAGGTTGGTACAAAAGTTGTTGCTATATTTAAGGCTACCCCAGTAAAAGGCTTCAATCCCCTTCATTTTCATTGCCACGTCAGCTTCTCTCTCCAGCGATCTTCAGGCGATTAGGTGCCCCAAAGAAGGACGACCAAAATCAATTTTTTTTTAAAACATTTTTAACACAAACTCAAATTTCATTAATAATTAAAAGGTTACATAATAATTCAAATAACATTAAAACATTACGACAATACAACGACTAAACTAGTTTTGATTATGACGATGCCAAATGTCTTCCACCAAATCGGCTTTGAGGCTAAGATGAGTTGTTTTGTTGCATATTTCCCTGGTAATTTCCAACGATTCCACATGCGTTCTTATGGGATCATAAGAACAAGGCCGCTTTTGCTAAAAGAATACGGGAGATATCACCCGCTCTTCATCCTAAATTATCATATTATGTAATATGATACATGTGTACATTATATGTGATAGACGCCTTTTGTCAAACCCTTTAGCCGATGTTTAATCATTAGCCACTTCCTATAGTACACCAAAAGCCGTTCCACATCTTTTGTTGCTGCTTGCATCAGTCTTATACAATATTCGTTTGTGATCATTCGGCCCCTGGATTTTAATGGACTTCATAATAATCGAGTATTCCGGATATATCATCGAAGATAATATCCGCGTGTTTATAAAGGCACGCCGTTAGCAACGCAATTCCACATCCGTGCTCTCCCGCTTTGAGATCATTGAAAGAGGCGATGCACGTAAAACATTTTACGTCGTTATTCATCCCTGACACAAAGAAAGCATGCCAAATCCATAAATATTGGGACCTTATCGCCTAATAAAATGAAAGGATTTTGCCCGCGATCACCCCCTACAAATTTTAAAGCATGTGGGCAATCTCTCCCACCACCAACGCGGCAATCAATGCTTCCCTATCATCCTAGAAACCCATGACATTCGTAGTGATGAGCATAGAGTTTGTCAATGTCAAGAACTGGCCATGAAATACTCGCACCATATGACTCCATTATGGCCTCACAAAAATTTTTGGAGACACTCTCACGCATTGTTGACGCACCCATTTGCATGTATTCGCTAGAGCACGCGATTGACTCCGACGCCAATTGACGGATGACGGTACACTTCATCAATGTAGAAATACCAAGTACACCTACACAACTAGGAGTTTGTTGGAAATAAGGTGAATGATCGGTTATATCCGGACAATTCGCGTGTGAATAGTGTCGCTCATTCGAAACGATCATGGAATGCTTGATCGCCGATCCGGGTCTCAATAAGTAAGCGACCACTAAACTATGAGCACCCAAACGATCCCTACTAACTTGGTTTCGTGAGACTTTAGTTTGTGACGCTTGAAAAGCCTCCCAACACTCTTTCGCAATGAATCGGCAATGAATAGCTCGTAAGAATTAAAACTCATAGTGTGTAAAAAATATAGAGAATGTGTGAAATGAGATTTGTGAATTTAGTGTGTAAATATGTTGTGTATTTATAAGGTAGTTTGTTTTTTAACCACAAACGGTCTAAAATTTTGAACCCAAAAGGTAAGATTTTTTTTTTTTTGAACATGCAACGGTTGTATTTTTTAGACATCGATCGAGCAGGAGACCAACTTGGGTGTAAAATTGGACGATCGATTCATGCCACAGTAAGGAGATCGATATACGATCGATCGTGTATATCGATCTCCTTGCATTACTGCGTCCAGCCTAATGTCTGAATAAGTTTTGGCACGTGACTTGTTAGAATACTAATCTCTGTAAGTAAGTTTAGTCCAAGTATATGGCACTGGTTAAACTTTGCGGTCCTAATAACGATCGACAGAAGACACCTTCTTTGCATATAGTTAGCATCTTCCGATAGTAACTAAACATCATTTTTCTGATAAACTTTTGGAGGTTACGATATCTTGAACTAAATCTTCACTGTTGTTAAATTCATGACAACTGTATGACAAAAAGTTAACACCTTCGATCATAAAACAAATACATAGCACAGTAAAATCCTCTATAAATTAATACCCGATAAATTAATAACTTCGATAAAATTAATAATTTTTCCAATCTCAACTTGGGACCAGTACAAATTTGGACCCCTAAATCGATAAAATGATAAGATAATATTTTTTTTAACCCTATTGTATATATATATTAGTCCCAACGAAAATATAAATTAATAATTACTAAAAATTTCATATATATGTATATGTGTGTGTGTGTGTGATACACTTCAAAATCCTAAGATTGTTTACTAAAAAATGAATCCATAGTCACTTATTTTTTTGTTGAATTTCAAATCTATATTGAGTTTATCTTAAAATCAATCTCCTTATTGCACAAAAGAGTTGGTGTGTTGTCTTCTCGTATTGCAACTAAAAGTGTTAATTTTATTTTTATAAAGTGTGAATGTGAATTCATAAAATGTTAATTAGAACTTGTTTTTCAAATTTATTTCATCTGTAACGTGTATACATTGTAACTAGCTAGTATATTAGACTTAATGGCATACGTGAAACCTATTTAAATTAATAAATTATTAATTTATCGTTATAATAATATCTCGCCAAATTAATAAAATATCACAGTCCCAGCACTATTAATTTATAGTGGTTTTACTGTATGTTTAAATAAAAAAAATGAATAAGCTCTAACAACTCATCCAAACACAAAGATTTTTTTGTTATTTTAAATTTATTAGCATTAGAGCAATAGGTACCATAACACTCTAATCGGCTAAAGATCCGTAGTGTCGAGGCGCTATAGTGTCGCCACGGTACCGTGTGTGTGAGTGTCGGTGTTGCCTATTTTTTTCTCGGGGTTTGTGTTCTATTTGTGTTGTGTTTGAGTTTTGTGTGTGTTTTGTTAAAAATTTTTGTGTGTGTGGAGTGTGTTGCCTTTGTCTTCCTAAGGTTGAAGATGACTAGTATTTTGAGTGCGTATGTTTTTGTCCGTTACATCAATAATTTTAAGTCGGAGGTAGTAATGATTTTATTTTTGTCCCAAAAGCTCAACGGTAACTCACTAACCCGGTAACCCGATATGCGCATTGCAAGATTCAATTGAAGAGTTTTGTTATTGTACACTTGGAGTCTAATCGACACCATGTGTTTGGATATTATGATAGTTCACGGGTTCATATTGCATTCATATGTTTAGTTGTCAGGTGTATGCGTGTTTTCATAGTTTAAATATAAGGTTTCAAACGTAATTTATATTTGTAACAAGATGGGTAGTTTAAAGGGGTTTTGTTTTATGTATAAAGAAAGGAAATAAAGGATCATAATATACGAGAGATCATGTCGGACATTTATGCGGGAATTATGGAGACTTTTGTTTGATAAAAGTTTGCCTAGACAAGGTTTCAATAGCCAAGAAGAATCACAGTGAAAAATCCGCGTTCATTGTGGCTTTAATTTGTCGGACTAGATCACATTCATTGTGGCTTTAATTTGTGCGGCTAGATCACATTGCAATATATTTCTATGACCACAAGTAAGGCTATGCTGCTTGGTGGGTTCGTTGTTCGGTCGATCCATCGGGTTGGGTTCGTTCGATACTGTGGGAATGCGGTGATTGGTCGAGCATCAAAAGAAGACAAACTAGTTGATTGTGTCAGCGAATTTTGTTTCTCACAAAAGACAAACTTTTGTACCGTTGGGCCTACCAAAAAATTTTTTAAACTTTACATCTTTTACAACATTATAAATACTAACCTCAAACATATTTCTAAACACACAATTCAAACAATTTCTAATCAATATTTTTCATGTCAGAAAAATAGACTCTCACATCAAAAAACCGACGATCCCGACTTTCCCAAAATTCCTCGAACTTGAATTCCTCACCAGAACCACCGTTTGAATTAACCGGTATAACACCACCACAAAATCGGGTTATTCGTTTTCGTGCACCCGGTTTTGAATATCAAAACGACTAAGCAGCAAATCAAAATCAAGCATTTTATGTCAATGTCCATATGTCCACGGACGTCTTAATATCATTTGTAACCAATCACCAAGCGGGTCATCATATCATCCTAACATTGATTTCTGCAATCTTACCACCAAATCAATCTTTTTCACCGCTTCATGGTGTTAATCTTGATATGGATTTGGAGGATTTTATGAAATACCCTCCTCAAAACTATCCGTCTCAACAATACCCGACTCAAAACTATCCGAGTCAAGATATTTCGATGGGGCAAGGTTCGGGGCACGGTTCTATTCGTCTTAAAGACGATGTCGAAGAACACCTCACCCGTCAAACAAAAAAAGGGTTCAAAACGGGCTACAAAGGAGAAGGGAAAAAATGTTGCAAACAAAAAGACCGAACGATGGACAAAGGAGGAAAAGGTCGCGCTTTGTAAATCTTGGATACATGTGTCGAAAAATTCCGAGAGAAGGAACATATCAACCCGAATGGGTTTTGGGAGGAGAATTGATAGCGACTTTGAACATGAAAGCTGGTTCAAAGAGCTTATATTTGATCATGACCAAATGGAAGGGTAGGATTCGTTCTAGGGTTGGTTTCTTTTGTACAATTATAGATAATATCAAGAAGAATCACGGAAGTGGTGAGAATGGAAAACGACTATATGAAAACTCTTAAAGAATACCGTGTGATTCCTGAGCATGAGTTTACATGAAAGAGTGTCGAGAAAGTTTTGAGAATCGATTCCTTGAAGCTGTTGAGATGATGCTTCTTTCACCCGAATAGTGGAAAGAAATCCAGACACCCGAAACCACCTCGTGGTCAACAAGAGGGTCCAATCTAAGGCGTGGATGATTCTTATGTTAGGTTACCGTATTGTAACACAAGCATCAATATGTTAGAAATAAGGAAGAAGTTATCGGCTGAACAAACACACACACACGTGTATGAATATTAAGACAAGTTATGCGTAGGATATATGTGTGAAATGAACAACCAACAACTATTGAAGGTTTACAAAAGGTATTTATAGGGGAAGGGAGCTAGGGCAACACTTCTAGTCCCTTCCTTCCTTATTGGATATGGGCTAAGGCTTATAGGCTTTCTACATAAGCCTTGCTTGCTAATACTAACATAAAGCCTAATTAAGCTAACTATTACTTATTGATTACTAATACTTGAGAGATGTTAGTAATTGATGTCTTTAAATCTTGAGCAGTTGTTTGTGTGGATGTAATAGTATCTTTGGCGTCTTCGACATTCTCTTTTGTGAAAAGAAGTGCCTTAATTCCAACAATCTCCCCGGTAGGGATCTTGTTTTCTTTGAAGTATTACTTTGGCGTCCTTTGATTTCTTTGTTCTTTTAATTCATTGTTCTTTGTGGTGGTTGTGATAGTATGTTGTTGTCATACTGGTCAACCGTTTGCGTCTCCACATCTTTCTCCAACATGCTCACACGCTCCTTTGACAGTGAATTATAGATTTGAAGTAGTCCTCGAGTCTTTTTAACTTTGTAGATTCTTTGATTGATGAAGAATCATTATGACTTTGTGTTGCCTTTGAAATTGAGAGAACTTCTTTTTGATGTTGTTGGTATGAGCATGTGAAGAATCACGCGATCTCTTCCTCCCGAGGATCCCAATGGCTGACATCTCCGTACTTAAACACCAATTGATCAATGTAACCTTTTCGCCAAAATTGATAACCAATTGTTCTCTTGATGAATGTCTTGATTCCATTCACCTTGGTGAAGGCCGAATCGACCATCCGAATCTAACAGGGCCGGTTAGCATTACATTGAACAAGTTCAAGTAATGACCTAAATATTCAGGACTCGATTCTTGAAAAGAATCTCCTTAGCGGGATTTCCAACACTTACAAGTTCGAACTCGAGTGTCAACAACATAATGTGAAGACACATCTCTGATTCTAGCAAAGGCTGTTCTTGAAACGGATGCCCTGAAGGCTAACAGATATAGAAGTACATCTACGGTTGGTGAGTCAGCGAGGTACAGAAGCATCACCCCACGGCGTAGACCGTTTGAGACAATATCTGTGCAACCACAAGGAGTTATCGAAGTGACCTCTTTGTGAAATTTTGATGTTGACCGGCAGGGAGTTTCCATTCAATCACTAAGGATCTGATGTGAACCCCATAAATGTTCTCAACATATTGCTAAGATGTGAAGGACTCTGAATGTATCACTTAGGTCCCAATGTTGAGCGACAAGTGATGAAATGTCAAGTGTTCCTAAGAGATCTTTTAATGAATCTTGTGGCTCTAGACTCAATAGTGCTTTGGTTTGGCGGAGACTAGGGAGAGGGTCTCTTGCTTCATACCGACAATCTCTATGAGAAATTATACGTAGGGTTCCCTGTGAGGATGAAACAAGCTTGTTGAGAGAAACTTGGTGGCTAAGAAGGTTTAGTGCATGTCATTGGGTCCATGACAACTTTAAACTTCAATACAGTGTCATCAAGTGACAACCAGTAGCATATGAGTTGAACGGTTAATGCGCCCTAAGTTGAATAATCTGGAGGGCTATTTCTTTTCACCATTTTCTTTACTTTTCTTTTTAATTCTTCAACTCCTTTCTCCGATTCTCATTTTCTCCTTTTATAATCATACCTAAGGACTTCTAAATTCTAACTATTGGTGGTGTCTTTGGGTAGATCCCTCTACTGGCGGGATCATAGGACATTCCCTAACCTTAGTCACCTTATAACTCCATGACTAACCTATGTTGCCATAAAACCATTTTCATGAAAAATCTCTTAAAGTGGCTATGATTAAAATATTTTGGCCTGCTGAAGAGTTTTATATTCTGAAACCTCCCTCCACCGTGCTTAAGAGTTTTGATGATAGAAATCGCGGTGAGAGTGCTTTTGAATTGATCAACTCAAGATAGACAATTCCCTGCGAGAGACTAGGCTACATCGACTAGGTGTTGAAGTTGTAAAACTCCTTGGTGAAGGTTTGACCGTCGAGGTTCATGTCTACCAAGGGTTTCGAATGGTACTGTTCTACTAGGACAAGTCCTTTCGCGAGTTTCGTTTACATCACTAGCGAGCTAGTTTGAAATATTACGTCCCGAGACAAGTCTTTTTCGAGTTACTAACATTTAAAGAGCTCGTCAATTCTTTGGTTAGAAATTATGCATGAGGATTCAATAGCAATTCAGCAAATATTTCTTATCACATAATTTTTTCTCCCCATCAAAATGGCATATAAATGTTCTTTTGGCGAAATTACGATACTCGAATATGTCCATTTGAAGGTTTGTAGAGAAGATTTCCACGAAGAACAATTTGTGAACAAAGTTTTAAGCAAATACTCCCTAAAAGTGATATTAACTTTGAGGTTTTGAAAATCATAAGGGGAAGTACTTGTTCTTTTGAGCAAAACTTTGAAAGTGAAAGTTTTAATTAATTTTACTCAAAAGTAGAAGCTTTTAAACTTTATAAAGTTGTGGCCTTGAAGCGTGCAGGGGTCCTTTCATTACAAGAGCGGGTTGTACTGCTTGTTGTGTGTGAAACCATAGTCGAAATATAGATCAACACATCAAATATAATGAAAACAAATCAAGAAGTACCGAGGAAGTCGTCCAATAACACCGGAGTTCTTTCACGGACGTTGGTAGCCTGTTAAAGATATACTTTGGCGTCACCCATGAAACTCTCAATGTTCTCATTCGATCCAAGCCGAAACAACCTTTCATCAATCGGTAATACTTCTTACATCCCTCCTTTCCTAGAATTTCACCTTTTCTTGACCCCAATGCCTTTATGAATCTACTTTAACCGATAAGCTAATCCGTCCTGAACCTTCTTTAAAGTGTGATCACAAAACTTGTGAAGCTCCTTGCCTTCCTTAAAGCGATTCGGTGTGATTGTTGAGGTAGACAACCCCAAATGGTTTCTTAATGATGGTGTACTGAGCAAGATGGTTGATATCGGGAAGATCTAGTTGTGGTTTGGTTAGATTAACACGTTTAGTATGATTCCACGGCAAGTTGAATATGTGACCGTTCGGATAACGATGCCGATGAATATTAGCAATGACTTGATGTCTTTGGAGGCTGGATGTTTGTGTAGAAATGTCGCGTGCCCTTGTACCTTGGCAGGTACATATCTTCAATGTCATTGGCGACAATCTGGAAATCCGCGGAAAAGTCATATTCGATTAGGTCTTGGCGTTTTGACTACTATTTTCTTTGAATGATGATAGTCCCACTTAGAAAACAGAGCTAACATGCATTATGGCAACGATCCTTTGGTCATTGTACACCTCCTTTTTTGATTTAAGTACCTGGAAGCTTCTGTAGTATATTCTTCTTCGTTCAAGCCAATGATAAATTCCATATAGTTCATCGAGGTCATACTTTACCACATTGTCAACAAACATATGTGTGGCTTCTTCCTCGATGGCGCTTGTTGGAGAAAGTATGAGGAAAGGGAAGGTGAGTAAAGTAGCGTATTTCTTGCTTACATAAACTACTACGTCTTGAGAAATTCAGTGCGTTGTTGAAGAAATATTGGTATGGAATCTTTGGTTTATGGTCATTAATGGTAGGTAGGTATGGCTTAGTCGATCACGTAGTATGGAGCCTTGTCGGTCACGGGTGAAGTCGATGTTAGCCGGGGGTTGAGCCAATCAATGTTGTTGGACATGGCTGGTGCTATGTTGTCGAGAGATGATATTCCTGACTTAGCGCTGTCGAGCTATCATAAGTAGTTGAAAAGGTTGGTTCTTGATTGGCTTTAACTTTGCCTTCCGTCATCTTCTTCACTAAACTTTTCTTGGATGATCTTGACATGCTCCATAGATTCTACCATTCTTCTTGGCCTTCCGTGGCGAGGGTTGCATCAACAAGCTTTGAAAACCATTTATACTCTTCATTCATCTTCATCTAGCCATGACCTGGCTGAAGTTGACTTTTCTTCTTCGGCTTTGATGATGATCTTTGGTTTCTTCGTTGATGTAGAAGAGGAGGAGGTTGTTGTTGGGGCTCGAAATCTCTATCAAATCACCACCGATTGTATTCAAAGTGATCGCAACTTTATGCGTTGGTGGTGGAGACTCGAGTCCCGAGGTTTATCTATGGTAGGAGGGCGTTGAGGAGATCTTACGGAGGTGGAGGTCCTTTGGGGTGGTGGAGGCATAGATGATGAATCGTCATTTTTCTTCTAACGTTTCAACTCGGAATCCTATACGTCATCATCGTCTCTTGGGCCTTAGCCCTTTAGCGCCACTTTGCATGAAATTTTGAGTTGATATTCCGCCAATGCCTCAAATAGTTTTGCTTCGAGTGAATATTTGGATCATTTAGACATTTGTAAGACAAGCTTAGAAATCAATTCGCATTGGAACAACCGAGCTCAATTGGATTGATTTGCATTCTGAGTGAATTGCATTGTTTGCTTGACCAATTGCATAGGATTTGGATAAAGCTGTCTGGTGAACATCTCTCTTGTCCTCCGAGGCGGTGTAGAAGAAACTTGTGAGTAAATTCTCGATCGTCTTGACCATTTCCATTAGATATATCTATCGAGAAATTGTTGAATTTGTTCCCTTTCATCCGAAAACTTCGTTTATCACCTTAAAGTAGGTGATTACATGCACGCAAGCTAATTGATTCTTGTTGACCCGTTTTCTTCACTTGCACGATAGCTTTCACAATCGTTGTCTTTGCGTGATGCCCAAGTATCGATTCGGTTTTCTTTCTGATCCGGATCGCGACTCGGTGGTGGTGTCATTGGATGGTGGTGGAGATGAATGAGAGCGATGAGTCGAAGATGAGATGATTCATGAGAGGCTCGGGTCATTTGGAAGCTCATAAGTTTGTTCCTGGTTATGGTGCGGACTATCTATAGATAATCATCGACTTCCCCTTTTAGGCCTTTGCTTTGTTCTTGACACCTTGGGCTCTTCTTTAGCTTGAGCTTAGCTTCTGATTCTTTCCTATCGGCTTCCTCAATATCTTCATATGTAATCCTTTCATCCTTCTCCTTTTCTCTTCTTTCTCAAAATGAAGATGATATTATCTTCTTGGTGCTTTTGTTCAAATTCGTGAGTGGTGGTACCGGTTCTCGGGTTGATTAACGCATAGAACTTGGTGTTGTTTGTGAGCCACCGCTTGAACCTCGGGGCACGATTACATTGAAGATTAAACTCCTTAGCAACATGTTGAAGCGAGATTCTTTGGTTTCTTCGCGGTATTCTTTCTCTTCATCGCGTTTTCTTGAACTTTCTTCCTCTTACGCTTCTTCCTTGAGTTTTGACCTTGTCGATTTGGAACTAGGAGGTGTTTCTACTGTTGTTGTGTGATTACGCAGCGGTTCCGGTAGTGAACCTCTTCATCCATGTGTTATCCCCGGGTCATCGTCCTCTAATTTTGGTGTCGGTTGAGGATTAGGAATAGCAACCTTAGATAGAACTTTCATTTTGAGAGTATGAGTTCTCTTTGGATACTTTCGGGTACTCCGATTATGCACTTCGGCCTTGCCTCTCTGGTCCTTTTAACGGTATAGGACTTTTCATCTATGAAGCCAACTTTGCTCGATACTCTTGCTTTCACGATATCGTGGTATGATTGAAGTTGCTTGATATCATTAGTGAAAGGATCGAGGGCAAAGCGCACCTTGTTTCTTTGTTGTTGAGTCTTTGAATCGACAACATTAAGATAGGCTCAAACAACACGGAGTGATGGTTGGGGTCATCAAGTCTCAAGAGAATGTCGATTATTCGAGTATTCTTTGGATCAACAGTTTAGTGTATCGATGTAGAGGATCTTGGTGCGAGCTTCGAGGTAAGACATCATGTCTTGAGATCGATTCTGAAGTCAAAATGTATCATGTTGACCATGCCCCATAATATTTGTAGTTCTATGAGCTTAGGATGCTCATAACCACTATCGCGTCTAGAACGGATTGGCAAATCATTATGTATAAAGTTCTCTCCATGGGCGAGGAATATTCTATAGATCAGCGGAAGAGATGTTTAGTGATGATCCGGCGACTTCATCATAGCCATATCAACCATGAATTGGAGAGTAGCCTTTCGAGAAGTAGTATATAATCGTGGTTCGGATGGCGGAAGAAGGAGAATTGCCCTTAAATCCGCAACAATGATGGTGAATTGTTTGTTGTTTAGAGTCATCGTAACAGCGTCTTGACCATCAATCTTCTGCTTAGTGTGCTAGAATTGATGAATGTATATCACCGATAATGGTTTGCGGAATTTGTGGCATGTTCTTGTATGGATGAGTCTTGAGAATGTCCCACGGCAATATGACGAGGATGACTCGAGCATTGAAGTTATCAAATTCCACTTTGAGATTATTCTTTCCAATCTTCATACGGTAACGGGTAGGAAAATATCTTCGCGTGAAATACATTTGGTGCGTTAACGTTTTCCATTATGGCGTCCATATTGTGATCTGGAAGATATTGAGCCAAAAGAACCAACATATCGAAAGACATTATGTTAGTCAAAAGTTGATTTTATTTTCTAATTATTGAATATGTAATGTTGATGAATATTACGAGAGTCCAACGTCCACTTGTTTGTCCAATAGTCCAAAATAGTCGTGATAAGTTTCATGAGTTTACTAATTTTGAATTTTAAAGTCCAAATTTTCACTCATTCACACAACATTTTAACCATTATAGCTTATTATGACATTTTGGTTTGTGGCGTTATGATTTATTTGTTTACAAGTATATGCACGTTTTCATGATTATGGTTAAAAGCAGTTAGCGTAAGTTTCAAAGCTTATCGCGTAAGATGTCATGCATAAGCATAAGCTTATCGGAGGGACTCTACGTGTAAGAAATATTGGCGTGAAAAGAGTCCTTGGCATAGAGCTGCTGCGTAAAATATGGGAACTTATCGTAAGGTTTACTCGTAGAGTGAACCTTATCGTAAGAACTCAAGTTCGCATATCCTTCACATGATACGGCGTAGTCCCCATGTAGTAGAACCTACGCGTAAGGTTGCAGCGTAAAATTTCTCTTACGTTATAACATTCTTGGCAGTAAGATGATCCTTATGCGTGAGATCCATTTTAACCTTGATTCTTTTTGCATCGTAATAACCTGAAACAAATTCATCATAACACTTATCACATTTTATTCAACTTCTTTTCATGATCACAAGTTAACACTTCAAATGGTTCTGGCGTGAGGATTAGCATACAAAGCTAAAACCCTAAGGTTTAATTCTTACTGAGTAAGAAAATCACCAATGAAATGGCACCAAATTTATTCAGGATGTCTTAGAGTCTATGTGAGTGTGTTGCAACAAGTTTTAACATCCAAAACCTCAAGAATCAAAAGTCCATAATTCATACGAACCTTAAAGCCTAATTCTTAATTTCCACAATTCATGTTTTAGGGAAGAATAAAGAGTGGTTTTGGTCAATTAATCATGTAACAAACATCATACAATACCATCTAATTCCAGCGAAACACTCACAATAGAAAACCCCAATTCTCATGCATAAACTAATTTTCAAAAGCTGATTCATTGATGTTTAAGCGTTGGATTTGCATGTTAGAAATAGTTTTAGAATGATATTAGAAGCGCTTTTAACATACTTATTTCAACAACAAACAACCCAAACATGATTACATGTTCATGCATACAGCGTAGAACATGAAATCACGCTAAGGTTAAATTAACCGTTGGTTTTAGAATAAATCAAAACCTATGTTTAGAATTGTTAGCTATAATAGTTTTATTAGAAGTGATGGTCATTCGCGTTAGGAACTTTACGTGTTAGACATATTGATAAAATAGTCAATGGGCTCCGTGGATTGGGCTAAGCTAATTGGGCATAAGTTATGTTAATAGCCTTGTCTGGTTAAGTGAAACCCAAGCGATCGAGTCCATCTCAAGGCCGGCCAAGCCTTAGCATCTTCTACTTGTACTATAAATACCCTCAATGGTCATGAGTGACGTGTGTATCATACACATACGAATATACATCAAGTCACCAAGTTCTATTCTTAATCTTTCTTTCTTACGCATAACTGTTTGGTTTACGTGGTTATACTTGTGTTTGGTTTGCTTGGTAAAGTGATAAGGTTGATATATCTAAGGTCCTACAATTGGTATCAATCGGCTAACAATGGTTTAGGAGTGTTTGTGTTTGGTTTTGAAGGTGTTAGGCGTAAAGGCTCTCGTCATACGTTTTTGTCAAGCTTAAAGCTTTAATTTTTTGCACTTTAAAATTCAAGATTCTTGTGGTTTAAGGTTTATTTGGTGCTAAAGTTTCAGTTTTTTGCAAAAGTTCGAAAGCTTTCACAGCGTTTTGGTTAAGTTTTAAACTTCGTTTTGGTTCTTTGGTCATTTCTACTCGTAACTTTTCTAGGCACTTTGGGTGAAAAAGGTCAACATTTTGGGTTATTAGGTGTTTTTAAGGCTATCGGGTAAAAGAAATCATTTGAATCGTTGGATATTTCTTACAGTAGAAGTCAAAAGTCAAAACCCTAGTTTTCTACTAGTAACTTTTGGTGAAGAATCTTCGTTACTTTAAGCATACATTACTCGATTAGCTTCCAGCTTGGATAAGTTGTGGAACACTTGACAATGGATATCCCTGCTGTGATAGTGTAAAGGATTTTTGGATTCTACGCGTAAGCCATTCCCTGCAGCGCATAAGCCATTCCAGCGAAGCTATTCCTGCCAGGTAAGCACTCTTTACTCTGCGTGGTTGGGTTCAGCATAAGAATTTCTTCGCTAAAAATTCATCCGCCCTAAGCATCCTCAGCCTAAGGATTCCCTTTAAGCATCCTAGCATAAGATCCCGCATAAGCAGAGATCCCTTTAAGCCGCCATTTTCGTAACTTTACGTTTCTCGCTTCGCTAAGCTCTTTACGCATAAAGGTTTAAAAAGAGTTTTTGGCGGGCAGTTAAATTTAAATTTTTGAGGAGACTAAACGTTCAATTTTTACGCGAAATTCAAATTTTGATTTAACTGTGAAAACTTTTTGGTTGACTGTAAAAAAGATGTCATA
This sequence comes from Chrysanthemum makinoi, assembly GCA_910596185.1. Lineage (NCBI taxonomy): Eukaryota > Viridiplantae > Streptophyta > Magnoliopsida > Asterales > Asteraceae > Chrysanthemum > Chrysanthemum makinoi. Next base: position 327,526,908 of record OU343222.1, on the reverse strand, counting down.
CGGGAGTTGCTTACAATGTTCCCTACAAGCAAAATTAAATACAAAAGATAAGCGGCTGCTCGAAGTGTCTTCAGTCTTCAAACTTCATGAATCTTCACCGGTGCCATTCTTGCGAGAGATGCGAACAAATGTCTAATTAGGGATTAAATCTGACCTTTTTGCTCTCTCCCACAGTGTTATCTCCCCAACTTCGATGAATTTCTACGAATTGAAGAAGTCTTTTGATAATTAAATTAGAACCGTCTTTTTGTAGTCTTCTACACATGAGGAAAATGTAGAAAAGGCGTCAACTCGGCCTTCTTCAAGATTGTCCATTAGGAATAAGATATCAACATCTTATTCTACCAAATGCATTCAGGTTAAAGAATCAAGGAGTTCTAACGACATGGTCAACAATCACTATCTAGAAAAGCTAGGAAAAAGGCAGACTGAAAAGGCGGATTCTAGGTGCAACATCTAGGGTGATGAATTCTACAAGATTTCAAGGCAATACTAGTAGTAGTAAACCATTACCTAGGAACACTCTACAAAAGACTAGGGATTGGATTACATCTAAGAGTAGTTACTGTGAGAAAAATGCTATGCCCTTAGAAACAACACTAGGAATTCTAGGTCCTTTGAACAAAATCCAATTTCAAAAAGACCTTAGTGACAAAGTTAAAGTTTCATTGTTTTAAACAAGAATATTGAATTTATGCATGTAAAAAATGTATCTTTTGAAATAATCATGATGCATGTGCCTTACAATATCTCAAGAAAGATAATTCTCGTTACAAAGGCACAATCCACTAAGACACCAAATAGAAACAAGCCCGTTGATAAAATGTCAAACAAAGCGAAACCTAATAGGTGGATCTCTTAGGGCGAAGTTTTCTAAAAAGAGTCTTATTTGTATCTGATAGAAAACAACTCCTAGATCTTACCTTAGGTGGAAACCCGGGAAAGTTTTCACACAATAGGTCTTAGATGGATTCCCACAATTTTTGAAACTTGCTCCAACACAGATAATAGTGAAACTCATCAAGATAAGGAAGTCAAAACCACTTACAACAGATTGATAGGATCACCCTCAAGTGGGGAATCTTGAACAAATCTTCTTCTTTGGTTGGGGTGAATCAAATATCTCAGGCCGGCTCATCAGGAGGGTTCCAATTGTAGCTCTTCATTCTCTATCTTCTATTTTTTGATTTTCCATTTCTTTTATAAAACCAACAAAAGCAAAATACAAAAATAGAAAATTTGTTCAAAAAATACAAAAACAATATAAAATCAAAAAATTCAAAAATATTCTTCTCCCGATGCATATCTGTATAATCAATATTCAGTTTTTCTAGAAATGTCATTCAACAATGATACGGGGTATGTACAGATGCTTGCGGAGTTCTTTAAATGTATTCTAAAACATATGTATTTCTCAAAATTTCTTCAAATAATGGCGTATGCGATACGTTACGAACCGGACTTCAAATTAATGGCGGACACATCGAGTTCGGGACCCGCAGCTTCATCGAAAGGAAAGTGCTTAACCAAATCAAAGGTTTTAAATAATTTTAAAAGCACTATTCCTAAAAACATAAATGGCTTGTAAGTACTTGAGCAAGCCGATCTTTAAAGAAAGGGAAAATGCTACCTAAAATCGATTTTCATATATATTGAGCACTTATCCTAAAACAAATGAAGATAATTCTTCTTCAATATCTTCAAAAGATTTTTAAAATCTTCATCTTAGCATTACCATTGATTCAGAATTTTTCAAAAGATTTTTCAAAATCTCTCACATTTGGTACAAGATAACTCTATCAAACCCTTAATTGATTCTAAAAATTTTTCATATGAAAATATGCTTTAGTTAGGGGGGTATAAAAAAAAATTGTTCCAAAATTCATGCTAAATGGGTTTCTCCAAATGCTTTTGAAAACATATCTTTTAATCATTTTGTTTCAAAACATCATGGATACTTTATTTTGGGGAAAACGTGATTAAAATGTGATCAAAAGTTTAATGATCGTTGTTTGAATCTCAGCTGCGACTCCGGTGGAACCAATGAATTGACAAAGTAATCAAAATTAAATGTTACCATTGAGAACTTTCTATGGACTTGACCTGGACGGGTAATTTCAAGCTAGTTCTCTAGTGATGTAGCGTCTCTCGAATCTAGTTCATTTAAAATCGTCAATTCAAAAAGTGCGAACTCCCCTCTACCTCTCGGGATTTCAGTTAAAACAATATAAGCACATGTATTGAGGGGTGTTTACGAAAATATAAAACTCGGTGTGTTTCAACATGTTTTCTATCATAAACACTTTGAGAGATTTTCAAGAAAAGTGGTTTATGGCAACAATAGGTGATGCTTGTGAGTTATAAGGTGTCAAAGGATAGGACATTCGTCTATGATCCGCCAGACGGAGGATCTACCAAGGAACACCAATAGTTTAGAACTAGAAGTCCTTAGGTACGCGATTGAAAAAGGAGTAATGTGAGAAAGGAGAAAGAAGGGATTGAAGAATTAAAAAGAAATGTAATGAAAAAGGTGAAAAAGAAATAGCCCTCCATATTCAACCTTAGGCGAAACCGGGTTCAATACATATGCTCTTCGGTTTGTCACTAGATGACACTGTATGAAGACAAAGCGTCATGGACCCAGTGGCTGCCTTTGCACTAAACCTTGCTCCTCAATTCCTCTCAAGGATTTGTTTCCATTCTCACTGGAACCCTACATAATCTATTGACTTTCTCTTAGAGATGGTTGGTATTGAAGAAGGGAGACTACTCACTAGTGCAGGAAACCAAAATGCCTGATGAGTCTAGCCAGAGATTCATCAAAAGATCTCATAGGAACACATGACATGGCTTGTTGTTCATCATGGACACAAGTGATATATTCTAGAGTCCTACGCAGTCTGCAATTTGCCGAACATTTATGAGAAGTTTCCATCCGTGATCTTCATTGATGAATGAAACTCACAGCATGTGGTCGCCAGGTATGATCTGGTGAACCGATGAGGGTGATGCTTGGTGTGCCTGTTCATGGCGTAAGGATGTGCTTTGGTATGCTCAGCGTTATCTCACTTGTGGGACTCCGGTTCGGAGGCGGCCTTTGTGAGAATTAGAGGCGTGTTTCCACACTATCTTTGTTAACACCCTCAAAATTCAAACTTGTAAGTGCGGGATCCGCTTTACTAACCTCGTTTTATGTTTTCTTCTTATGGAAGCTCAGGCGGATGGATGGAGTACGGAGACTTCGCCACATGCTCATACCAACAACACATGAAAGTTCTCATCACAATCAAAGGCTAATCAAAGTTAAAGATGATTCTTAGTCATGTCAAAGAATCTACAAAGTGTAAAAGACTTCGAGAACTTCAATTGGTAATTCAAAGTCAAATAGAAGTATGAGCATGGTGGAGAAAGACGTGGAGACACCTAACCAACGGGGTTGACAATGGCAGAACAACACATTAGCTGATCACAAAGCATGAAGGAACAAAGAATCAAGACTATTCTATATCTACACATAAAGTTCAAGCTCAAAAAGATTAAAGACCTATTCAAGTGGAGCATCTTTTGAATGACCACCCTTATAGGGAGATTGTTAGCCTTAATAGTTTTATTAGAAGTGATGAGTAAATTGCGATTAGGAACTTTGTAACGATGTTAAGATATCGTGATAAAATATAGTCAATGGGCTCGTGGTTGGGCTAAGCTAATGGGCATAAGTTATGTTAAGCTAGCCTTGTCTGTTACAGTGAAACCCAAGCCCAATCCAAGTCCATCTCACGGCCCATGGCCAAGTCTTAGGGCATCTTCTACTTGCTATAAAATGCCTGAATGGTCATTTGAGGGGTGTGCTGAAAGTGTGTGTGTGTGTGTGTTTTCCTTGGCAATATACACTTATTGTTTCTTTCTACTCTTTGTCTCTCTATACACATACACGAATATACATCAAGTCACCAAGTTCTATTCTTAATCTTTCTTTCTTACGCATAACTGTTTGGTTTACGTGGTTATACTTGTGTTTGGTTTGCTTGGTAAAGTGATAAGGTTGATATATCTAAGGTCCTACAAGAATAACTCCTAGAATCATTAATCACTTACAGATTTGAAGTTTGAAACACGGATTTGTCAAATGATTTTGGTGCGTGGATGAGGGTAGTTGTGGTAATAAATATTTGAAATAAATGAGAAACTTTGTAAAAAATAGTTTTAACTTTTGACAATTTTGGTCCCTCCACCTCAACCATTTTCATCCATAGCCATTAAGTTCCACTTTGGTTACTTATGAAGTGTTAGTTTGGAAAGAACTTAACTACACTCCCCTCGACTTTAGAAATAGAGTAATTTCAAATTTGGGTCCGAAGTGTCAATAAACAAAAAGAGCGTGTCCATTATTATCAAAGATACAACCGATTGGAATTTTAACGCTTCTACAAATTACAAGTTTTATGAAATATAAAATATTTACTTCTCCCCTCAACACTATAGCGAGAAAAATATTGAAATTTTGAAAGGTGTGAAGTGACAGGAAAATTCTTGCCACCATGTTAAAAAGAAATTTAGATAGAGAATATTTTTGTATTTATAGGTTTTGTATTTTTGTGAGTTGTTTTAAAATATTTACAAAATAAGTTTTTGGTGTTGGTGGTTTTTAAGATTGTTTTAAAAGTTCATCCTGCAGGTCAAACACCCTCACTTACAATTCGGTGAACCTTTCAGTAAACCTAGCTTGAGAACTAAGGCTTTGAAATATACCAAGATAGCGCAGGTTGGTATTGATACCATAAATCTCTAATTCAGGTACCTTTCCATAATATCGCGATGAAATGATATCGAAGATCGATGTGCTTGGACTTGAATGTTGAACGAGAGTTGCACGAGATGGAATAGCACTTCGATTGTCGCGATACATCGGGATTCGTCAAATACGTAACCATAGTATTTGAGTTGTGTTCGCATCTAAATGACTTGAGCACAACACGCTGACATGGCTACATATTACGCCGGTTGATGACAGCGATGTACAATTCTGCTTCTTCGATTGCCATGACACCAGTTTATCACCAAGAAATTGTAGTGCTCTGAAGTACTTTTAGAATCTAAGCAACTGCGTGATCGTCTGCGAAAAAGCTATTAGTTCAAAACCAGAATCCTTCAGATGCCAAATCCCCAAGTTAATGGTTCCTTGATGTATCGGATTCTTTTAGCCTAAGAGAGGTGAGTTTCAGTTGGTCTCGATACGGGAGCAAAGATATACAGCAAATACAATATCAGGTCTACGGGCTGTTAGATACATGAGAGACCTAATAATACTTTGGTATTTGGTAGGGTCAACCAATTTCCCATGTAAAGCAGCGTCCAGTTTCTTGGTATGTGCCATTGGTGTGGCATAGGTATCACAACTTGTCATTCCATGTTTGTTTAAAATTTCAAGGGCATATTTGGACTGACTAAGGAAAATACCACGGGGTGATTGATGAACTTGCAATCCTAGAAAGAATGTAATTTCACCCATCATGGACATTTCAAAATTTTTTTCATGAGTTTTGAAAATTCGTTTGAGTACTTTTTATGTGTTGACCCAAAAATGATGTCATCCACATAGATTTGAACGATTAAAATGTCAGGCCCGTGATATTGAATGAAAAGTGTTGGGTCTACCGAACCTTTAGTGAAATTATTGGCAATGAGAAAGGATGATAACTTATCATACCACGCCCGAGGGGATTGTTTGAGACCGTAGAGAGCCTTGTTCAGTTTGTAGACGTGATTAGGGAACTCTGGATAAACAAATCCTTCGGGTGACTAACATGACCGTTTCCTTCAGTTTACCATTGACGGTTTTGACATCCATCGAAAGCCGTGATGTTCATGTGACCCGAATGCCGAAACATCCGTCAGATCTCAAGTCTAGCAACTGGTGCGAATGATTCCTCGTAATCAATCCCTTCTTCTTGTCTATACTTAGCCACAGGCGTGACTTATTTGGATAACGTACCTTACATCCAACTTGTTTTTCCAAATCCATTTCGGACCAATAACATAGACCCTTGTTGGTTTTCAACCAATTCATACTTCAAGACGTTTAAAGCGATTAAGTTATTATTGCATGGATTCAATCCAGTTGTCGTAAGTAAGTCATTGCTTCTTTATTGTTTTGGGTTCAGATTGAAAAATAAGTGCATAAATGCAATGTTCACCGTTTGTCTGAAGGCGTTGTCTAGTTACGACTGGTTGATTCGGGTTTCCAATAATGTTCACAAGAGGATGGTCTTTAGTCCAACGATGTGTGGAGGATTTATGTTGATATACATTGATTAGGAGGATTCAAATGGCTTGTAGATGATTCCGCAACATCGAGGTATGGCGGTTAGCAAACGGATTGAAGAACGAATTTGGAACATAATCTGCAGGTGGGGGTACTTCATTGTTCAGAAGATCATCAGCTGGTTCAGCGTCATTGGATGCGGTTTGTTTGGCTGTTGTTGTAGAATCAATTGGTGGTGCTTCCTCAACACTTGTTGTTGTTTCAGGTGTATCAGGTATTTGGTTATTATCAAGCTGAGCAGCGGAAACATTTGATACATCTGGAGCACGTTAATCAATATCATCACTAAACAGAGGAGCAAATAGTTGTTCCATTTGTTGACGAGTAAAACTGGCTTGGTTGGTGATGATGGGGTTTGGGGAAGTTTAGACGGTTATGTCTGGGTTCCATGTTGTTTTGCTCAGAAGCCATTTCTGTAAGCTCATCGAAATTGGCATGAATCGTTTCCATAATCTCCTTTGTACGATGATTCCAGATTCGGTATCCTTTAGAATTTTCACAGTATCCAACAAAGACTCCAATATCAGCTTTAGGTTTGAGCTTTCCAAAGTCATCACGATCATTATTTGGATAGCAAAGGGATCCAAAGATATGAAAGTGTTTGAGATTCGGTTTGTGGTTGTGGATAAGCTCATAAGGTGTTTTTTGTGGCGTAATCATTGAACGGTTCTAGAGTGTAGCATCTGCTTGACACGGCTTCACCCACAAGTAATCTGGAAGTTTAGCATTAATTAACATTGTTCTTGCGGCTTCTACTAACGTCTGATTTCGTCTTTCAACAACTCCGTTTTGTTTTGGTGTTCGTGCAATGGATGTTTGATGCTCAATTCCCACTTTCTCAGAATATGCACGAAGAGTGTGATTCACAAATTCAGTCCCTTTATCGGTTGATTTGTCATTTGTGTTCGAGGAGCTGAACTTGAATTTTCGTGATAAGCGTGATGATCATCTGTGGAGCTTGATCTTTAGTTCTTGAAAATAAACCCAAGTCCATCTTGAGTAGTCATCCACAATTACGAAGATGTAGCGTTTGCCGTTGATCGTTTGCAGCATCAGACCCACAATCCATGAAGAAGATGAAGCATAATTGTGGCTGTGTTCCACCTTTGACGAAAAATTAGTGCAGTGCGTTCCCTTGTTCAAAGCTGAGCATAGGTGATCTTTAGAATACCGAAATCTTGGGAGACCTTCAACAAGTTTGTAACGTGCAAGATTGGTTATGGTTTGAAAGTTTTAATGTGAAAACGAGCGGTGCCATAGCCAAGATTTTGTTGATGTTGCCTTTGAAAGGAGCAGATGGAGATGAAGCAATCATGTCTTGCATTGAGATTGTGTAAAGACTTGATGTGCGTTGACCAGACATAAGATTGTTTCCTTGTATCACGAATGAAACAAGTTTTCTCCCTAAAAGCAACTTCCAAATCTCCATCACAAATTTGACCGACTGAAAAGAGATTATGACTGAGACCTTCCACATAATAAACTCTGCTAATTTCGATGTTCCCATTGATGTAATCTTCGAAGCCCATGATAGCTACGAATTGATCATTCCCGAATCGGACGATTGCCAATGAACGAAACAAAGTTTGATAATAGTTTAAGATTGCGTCATGTGTCGGGAACATCCGCTATCAACAACAGGAGGATGATATGTATCACTTGAATTACCACAGGCGACCAGATGGAATAGAAGTAGATGTGGAACCCGAAGAGTTAGAGGGTTCCGATGCAGTGATAGTTGAAACACACATGTTTATGATTTTAGGTTTCCATTTAAAGCCAAGTGTATTATGTAACCATTTCTGCCATCTCCAACTATTCTTAGCTTTGGTCTTAGTGAATGCACTAGGTGATAAGTTCTTCCTAGGAGGTGAAGTGGGTTCGATGGGTACATCAATGATTAAAGCATGAGCACTAGAAGGCGGTTTACCTAGCACATATTTAGAAGCATTAGTGGGCCTAGAGGTATTCCATTTTCTATTGTTCTGCTTACGAGATAAAATAGTCTTAGCAAAACATTTTTCATGACAACCAGAAAAAATACTTTTACGACAACCAACACAAGATGCTTCAAACATAACATTCAAAGTACTTAAAGGTTCAACATTCGTTACATCACTTTTTCTATTATATTTGTCTAGCGCAATGTCTAAAGTGGGTGCAACTTGAGTCTTATTCAAAGTCCTAAGGTGTTCTTCTACTTCAGAGGTCTTTATTGTTCTTTTCTTAAGTCGCAACTTCCTATTCTTCCTTGATGTGCTCTTAAGCTGTGAAGTGCTAGCGTTGGGAAAGGAGGCAACTATTCTGTGTCAGTGAGGGAAGCACATTAGTTTCTTGTGATGTGTCATTAGGCGGTCTAAAATTCTGGTGCAATAACGTTTGTGTTACTATTCCTATCTTTCTTAAGTGTTACCAACTCTGCTTTTAGATCATGGATAGTGTGTAACAAATCTTAATTTTCGAGCAGTGTTTCCATTTTGTAATAAAACATCTTTGGTATATGCAAGATGATCATCAATATCTTTTGCCTTGAGCACGAGTCTTTTAGAGTAAATTAAATATGGCGCCATATTCCGTTTTAACTTTTGAAATTTCTTGTTCATATTTTGAAATTTGACACTTCAAAGACAAGTTTTCATCATCCAGGTTGCTTAAGTTTTGGATTAAGAGTTTTGGTATGCAAGCGGTTGATTTTGTTTTGCAAAGCGAGTTCGATTTTGACAATCTTTTGACACCATTGAAGACGATGTTTTGCATTTGAAAGCTCGTTTAACAAATGCTCATTTTCAACTTTTAAAGACTTGATTTGAGACCGCGATCAATTCTCATTCTCAACATTTGAATCAGTGAAATATAATCAAATGCATATGCAACAGTATGAAGTAACACAACATTAATGGTATCAACACAGATAACATCTTCCAAGAGTCGATCAACATCTTTTCTCAACATTTTCTTTTTACGTATAGTATTTGAAATCGTTTTTTGTTTGTTCGAAAACTCTTTTCATAAGTCCAAGTTCCTTGTGAAAATCCCTTTCCCAATAAATTGCACACATTTTCAAATTTTGGACATGAGGTAAAATTCTTTTCTGAAAAATATCTCTTTGTGCTCGCGCTTGAGGCGATTGAAAATGTTCAACTTTTATTTTAGAATTGATTTCAATTTCCGCGTTCCAAAAGTTTGATGTCCGATAAGAATGTTTCAAAATATTTTAGAACTTGACATTGTTCAACTAATGGCTTTATTTCATTTAATGAAGGTAAATGACCATTAATTTGTGCATTATTGGAAAGGGGACCATCATTAGAAGAATCAGAAGCAGGTGTGATAACCCAAGGTGTGTTAGAATGATCCTGTTGTGGGACAAAAGTAACGGCTTTTGAATAGTTAAATGGTTTGTTATAAACAACATTTTCCAGTTTTGACCGACTCTCTTCTTCTGCAGCTAATTCCTCTATGCGATTATATTTAACAACACTCATAATGGAATCATCAATTCTATGTTCTGCACTGTAAACTTGAGGGTTTGGTTTGAATGCTCTATGTGAAAACTTAGTTTTGTAATCAACAAGATTCGGTCCATATCCATTTGGATTTGGTTTAAAAGTAAACTTTTGAATAGTTGTGATTGACTCACCATGTTTATAAACAACATTTCGAAACTCTTTGATTTTGTTTTGTAAGTCGATAATTTCTTCAAGATAGTCATCTATTTGTTTCCTTGAATGCTTTTTGTACTCACAGAACTGTTTTTGACAAGTTAACAACTTAGACTTGGCTTTTTGAGTTTCCGAAGTGAGAGCGTTAAGTTGTTGTTTATGATCATATTTCAGTTGTTCTATTTGAGACAACAAGGCATTCTTGGATGCGACTAGATCACATATCTGTTTTTCCAAAGATTGTTCATTTTGGTAAGATTTAGCAAAAGCGACTTCAAAACATTTTTCACGTTTTTCTTGTGTTTGAAAAATGTTGAGTTGAAATTTTAAGCACTCATTATCCTTAGTTAGCGATTGCATTTTTATCCTTTAATTTCTGATTGATGTCAAGGCATTTATCCATTCGAGATTTTTGGTCCTTAAGTAAGGTCATGAGCTCAATATCTGGATTAGACAAAAGTTCAACTTGTTCAACGTGAGTCTCAACATGATCACTATTTAGATCCTCAAATATAACCACGGAGTCAACTTGATTATCAGTATTAACCATAAGGTCATCTTGATCGTCAAATGTAACTACAGGATCTATTTGATTATCATCGGAATGAGATGTAGACGGCGCATGTTGAACACTCTGATCCTCGTCGGATGCAGATGTTGGTGGAGATATTAGATCATTAATGAATATAGTTTGATCTGATACGTGAGACAAGCCGTCAGTGTCATACACTGGGCCTGTGTCACTCATGTAGAGTTCTTGCATGTTAGCCATTAACATCACATTTGCATTAGCACGCAAGGCCGCATGTCATCATCTAAATATGCATTTCCATGAAGCTCGTTCCTTGTTGGTAAGAGTTCCACCAGCTTCATCCTTGAGAGCCAAGTAAAGCCTCTTTTGATAAGCGGCCTCTTGTCCTCGGCTTTGGGCATGCATTAGCGGATGACCCTTCTCATTACAGTTATAACAAGACCATTAACCCCATTCGAGCATTTCCTGTTCAACCACTTGAGCTCGTTGTTGTCGAGCACCCATGTTATTCCTTCCATTAGCATTAAAACCTTGACTACTACCCATCGCGCGAACATTACCACGATTCGAACTTCAACCGTCCATGGTTAACAATAGCTTGATTCCTTGTGTTTGATGAGGTACAATCACGATTGTTGGATTTGTTAGATTATCGGCCGAAGGCTCAGAATCATGACAAACCCTTGTTGCAATGCATCGAAAACGCATCATCATTAGATTCACCGTAAAGTGCTTGATCATTGTTGTTGTTGTATGGAATCAATTGAGTTTCTTGAGATTGTTCTTGTGAGAGGATCATATGGTGTAATTGTAGCTGTTGGTTGTGGAGAATTTGTGAAGACAGTTTGCAAAGTAGAGAATTGAGGATAACAAGCTTGAGCCCACATCAGAAGTTTGATTATCCGGAGTGAAGGTGAAACAGGAGCTCCAAGGATGACTCTTTCTGTATCAACTTCCTTTTGGTGGGGCTTCAAATAGTCGTACAACAATCCGTATGTAGCATGATGAAGATTCTTCGCTTGAAGGATGAAAATAACATACTTTTCCCAATCAGGACCAAGACTACTGAGGAACTTAGTGTTGACTGCAATTCTTGGCATAATGATATTGTGTTTATCCAATTCATTAATGATGTCTGAGAACGGATGATGATATGACTCTAATGTCTCCCCTGGTTCAATCATGAAGTGTTCATAGGCTAAGTAGATTTTAGATTCCATGTCTTCTTGATTAAGTTTTGTGCCTTCCATGAGAAGATGAATATGCTCCCACATTGCTTTAGTAGTCTTCTAGTCTTCTGAGCAACAACACTACGGAGTATCGGATTGGGTAATCCCAAAAGGATATATTGCATTGCAATTTCATCGGCTTCTAAGTGAAGAAGTTGATCGAGTAGAAAGTTGATCAATACCAACAATGTTGGTGATATCATCTCTTAGTGGATTGGCATCGGATCTCAGAATGCAATGACAGGCATACGAAATGGACCTTCAAGGATGACCTTCTTCAAGAACTTTCCATGTGGCTTCTTTAGATCACAAAACCTAAAGAACCTTATCACCCATTGATCGTAGTTTCCGGGAGTGAGCATTGGAGGTCTATCAAGTGATCTAGCTTCATGAATGGATTGTTGGCTAGTTAAAGCTTCACAAATCTTTGCAAACCAAGACGGTTCCTTCATAGCATACTTGGATGGATGCTGATTTTGAAAGTTTGTGTAAGGTTGTACTTGTAGACTAGGTGGTGGTTGAATCATTTGTGGTGGAATTGCTCCTTGAGGAAATTGTTGTTGAAATTGATGTTGTTGTTGATAGAGTTGTTGTTGTTGATGGAGTTGTTGTTGTTGTTGTTGAGGATACATATGAGGAAAGTAGCTAGAGTATGGTGGTTGAGACATCTTGAAACTTATGTCAATGATGGATCTTTGTAGTCGAATGAAAAAAAGTTGATGAAGTGTCCCTATGTGTAGAAAAATAGCTTATGCAAAGAAAATACCTTATGCGTAAAAACACCAACTTACGCGTAAGAATAGCACATAGATTTAAAACACTTAGCTTAGGCGTAAACCAAAGGCTTAGGAGTAGAATGCTTATGCGTAAGATTGGCTTATGCGTAAGACGATTAGTAAGAAAATGCTTAGGTAAAGAATTCTACGGCGTAATTGATTGCTTAGCGTAAAACTAGGGTTTGCCCAAAAATCCTTTACACTTATTCAGTGTAAAAGATATCCAAAGTCAAAGTATTTTCAGGCTTATCCAAGCAAGAAAACACGAGTAAAAACAGTATCCTGAAGATCAAAGTAGAGAAGCTTATCGTAGACTTTGAATTCTACAGTAAAACTAGGGTTTTACTTATGCGTAGGATTAACCAAACTTTGCCAAAACGGATTTTTCTACACAAAAGTGTTTCAAAACGAATTTTATGATGAAAAGCTTCAATATCACCAAAATAACACAAAAGTGTGAAACTTGATGATCCAAAACACTTTTTCACCTTACGCGTAGAATGACTACTGCGAATAAAACCAAGTTCAAATACAATGAAACACACGTAAAGTTTCAAACTTTTTGCCAAAAACTTAAACTTTATCACCAAATAACCTTTAAAGTACAAGAATATTGAGTTTTAAAGTGTAAAAATTAAAGCATTTAAGCGTTTGAATGTTTATGAACCGAGACTTACGCGTATATACTAAAACTTCAAAAAACAAAATCGTTTCACCCAACTATTTGGCGAATGATACCACTGTTAGGTCACCATATTGTAACACAAAGCATCAATATGTTAGAAATAAGGAAGAAGTGATCGGATGAACAAACACACACACACACACACGTATGAATATTAAGACAAGTTATGCGTAGGATATATGTGTGAAATGAACAACCAACCTTCAAATGAAGGTTTACAAAGGTATTTATATGGGGAGGGAGCTAGGGCAACACTTCTAGTCCCTTCCTTCCTTATTGGATATGGGTCAAGGCTTATGAGCTTTCTACATAAGCCTTGCCTTTAATACTAACATAAAAGCCTAATTAAACTAACTATTACATATTGATTACTAACACTTGAGAAGTAGTTTAGGAGTGATTCCAACATCTGAAGAGGACGAGACTTGAGAATCACGACCAAAAGGTTGTGACGCATCTAAGAAGAAAGCACCCGCCTCCTCTCGTGAGCCACCTAAATCATTTGTTAGTTCGATGGCAAAGAACTTTTTCAAGTTCAGGCCTTCAAGTAAGGAAAAAATAAGAATATGGAAGAGGAATACTTAAAGTTGAAGCAAAGAGAGTTTAGGCTGCAGAAGCCTTACAAGGCGAGAGGAGTTCAAAAGGGGCTTGAGATCCAACGTCAACAAGTTGCATTGGCAGAACAATCAAACCGGATACAAGTATGCCCGCACAACAACTACAAGAACATAAACAACTTGAGGTAACAATCAAGGCACACCACAACTTAGATTATTAGTTTCAGGTTTTAATAAGTATTGTAATGTTTACGTTTTATTAGTTTAAGTTTTTAATTATTGTTGTAATGTTTAAGTATTTTTATTACTGAAGTTTAATTTTGTTGTAAAAAAAACAAAAAAAAAACTAGGCTACCACTGTGGCAACTAGCTTGTAGTCGTGGAGAGAAAAGTGACGAAATAGGTGACCCAGTCACCACTTGCACATAGCCTAATGCCGCAATTGTATGAACTAAAGAGGATATAGAATTCACATGCTTAAGTTTTGGTGCAATGGTGAATTTATGTTAATCTCCAAATGTTTTACAACATAAAGATAGAAGAAACTAATTTGGACAACTCCTAAATCAAATTCAATGATAAAATTATATTCCATCCGATATCGATACTACTACATACATATCAAGCACCTCTATTCTCGGACTAACAAACATGACAAATCTGAGTAGCTTCACCATAGCATGCTTCCATTCATCATAACCGACCGACCATTAAAATGTACCATACCATCTAGCTACATTTCCATTACTCCTTCCCACCAAGATCACTCCTTCCCACATGCTTAAGTTTTCTTATTGCCCAAGTTGTTTCATCAAATGGTCGGATAATGATAACTAGTTAGATTAGTACTTGGTATAAAAAATCATGATATGCTATTAAAAACTGACAATTGATATCTGAACAAAACATGTCTTGTTTATATCTGACAATTTATTACTGTACACGGTGTATTATATAAGCTTGAGATCCTGAACAAAACATCAACATAAAGGGATCCATAACCTTGGTTTTGAATGACTTAGGGTGTGTTTGTTTTTTTTTTTAAAAAAGTCTTACTAGCCCTCTTACTCTTACCGGTAAAGTGATTCGGTTTATTTTACTTGTTTGTTTTCACCACCGTCGGACACATGGCGGAAGAGCTAATATGTCTAACTCGGTAAGAGGTGGCGAAAAGATCTTACTACCTCTTATTTACACCCCTTCAACCCATTTATCTTCAAAACCCTTCAACCCATTCATTTTTAAATTATGCAAAGCTAGGTTTTAAATTATTTGGTATTGGTTAAATTACTTAATTGTTGTTTCATTGCGTTAAACTTATATTTTATTTTAAGACGATTTATGTAATAGTTTTTATCAATGTTGCAAAAATCGGTCAACTCGGCCGATTAATCGTTAATCGGCCGAGT
Source organism: Chrysanthemum makinoi (assembly GCA_910596185.1). Taxonomy (NCBI): domain Eukaryota; kingdom Viridiplantae; phylum Streptophyta; class Magnoliopsida; order Asterales; family Asteraceae; genus Chrysanthemum; species Chrysanthemum makinoi. The sequence continues at coordinate 327,511,736 of OU343222.1, read as the reverse complement.
ACCTTGTCGATTTTTGAAAATCGGTCGAAAAATCGGCCTAGGATAAAAATCGACACTAAGCAGTCAAAAAATCGGCCAAATCGGTAAAAAATCGGCCGAATCGGGCAAATTGATCATTTTAAAAATAATAATAATTTAGCCATTATACTTAATTTGGGGATAGTATATTTCACTTATAACGCACAATGGGCATCATAATCAGAATTGCAGCGTTTTATTGAGGTTTGGAAACATAGCATGCTTGGAATCGGTTAAGATTTTTAGTTTGGTCTCCAGAAATACCAAAAAACTGCAGGAAATGCCAATCCGATTAATCACCGATTAATCCCGACTTGACCGATTACTCGTTGCAGGGTGGTCGACCGCCCAACTACCTTTTCACGATTTTTGCAACATTGGTTTTTATTATGTTAAATTTTGGATATGTATTAAGATAATTTATTTAATGATTTATAATTGTGTTAAATCTATGATAAAAATGTTTTCTTTTAAGTTTACACTATCTACTTATTAATCGTATTTGCAATAGTTTAATATATACTTAAAAAAGGGAAAATTAAAACCATTCAGACAGTTATAAAAAACAAACAACACTTACATTATAGCCACCTCTTACTAGTAATATGTGATAGTTAGATTCAGATGCGAAACATCTTAATCAAACAAACACACCCTTAGACATGTTTGATACAAAAATGTCCTTGGACTTGAACATGCATGCTTGAGAAACCACTAACAAAACAACTTTAATAAACTTGGTTTTGAATGACTTGAACATGTTTGATAATGAAAACCAATAAACGCCAACAAACCCATTACAAGAACTGAAAACTTTATTATATCCCTATATGATAAAACAACACAATCAAAAGGTTCATAGTATAGGTGTAATGACGATGTTGACCGAACACACAAATCTTATAAATTGAAAGATCACATCATATGGAACCCAACCACATTCATTTACTTCTCACATGAGGCTAGAGTGCACGTCAAAGAAAAATTAAAGGTAGCTACTTGGCAACTAGCTTGTCATGAATTGTCATTCATGAGTTGATTAAGTTCTCCAAACTTAACTACATGACATATGGACATTGCATGTTTGTATAAGTATGTTTCATATGTATAGTATAAGATATTTTAGAAGATAGAAATATATCTTTCAAAGCTTACATACACCCTTTCTCCAATTCATATCACCGTCAACCTATACTTACGCTTCATATGTTTGTTTCAAGTTTTGATCACTCAAGCAGTTTTGTTAGTTCATGGAAAAATTTAAATAGTAAGCCTTAGCGAAAACCACTCCACACATGCTGAAAACCATATCTATTATTTTTGATTTTACCGTACGACACACAAGCAAAAAACCCGTGTATCATTGTTGAAATAGGTGGTATTGGAATTTTTAACACGCTTGTGTTAAAAAAGGTATATATATGTGAAATCATTTATAAGTTTTATGATTGAGTACGTTCTTGATTAAAATTTTTGTGAATGTCGAATTTAAATGATGATGAGCATATTAACATTGAAAGTTCTACAGTGGATCCTAAGTTGATTGAATTTGTTTTTATCATGCACAAAATATACGTATGTATAACTATTCTAGCAGTGAGTACAATGTTGTAAGTGTTAAGTGAATACTCGCCTGTTAAAAGTTTTGTGTGAACATGTAAATTTGTTTTCTAGATTAATTAGGGGCATTTAAAAAATAAAATCTCAAATTACTACTACGTTGTTTTATGCTTTGGGGTTACAACTAAAATACCTTCCTTTCTCTAAACCCACTTTTCCAACAAAGTAATGTTTAATGTGTTCTAAATGCGCATTCTCATAATACCTCTTCAAATTGTCTTCCGATTGAATGCTCTACTATAAAAAAATAAGCTATTACTAGATATTCATACGTTAGCGCTATTTTTGCTACACACTAATACATATAACTTTTTTGTTAATACAAATAAGCCGTAAAAACGTTTATTTATATTTTACGATCTTCTAATGTTTTGTCGATAACAAACGTAAAATTATTTTAACAAAACAAATAAAATACGTAAATAGTTTGAGCCAATAATTTTCTAACACGCCTACGTTTTTACATAAAACACTAAAACAAGTATAAGTGATTTTATGATTTAGTAATACATATGTACAACAACTAGTGTTTACATATTGGGCAAATATATATACATAACTAGTATGTATTATAAATGGGTAAAAACTACAACCCATGGAACATATCAATAACCCATGGTATTGACCCATACCCATTTGACTAGGTGCATTGCACTCATAAGATACATTGTATCTAATAAAAGAACCATGGATCAACCCATAACCCATGACTCATGACCCATGACCCATAACCAAAATACCCATGGGCGAAGAGGAGCGTCCCACGGATCCTTAGTTTTACACTAGATGGATCCCTTGAGGGAGGGATCCGTGGGATCCGAGGAACAGTAAGCATTTCTCCTCTATAAATAGTGAGTCATTTCTTCCTTTTGTCTTGCCACTCTCACACATACTTTCCCCAAGTATTGTAACTCTCTAACCACTGATCCGAAGGGATCTTTCTAGGTAGTTTGTCTTTAGTTTTTGTGTGATTCTCTAGGTTCCTCTTAAAGGCGAGATCACCACTTCTTGAAGTCGAGCAAGCTCAAGTCCATGAGTTGCCATGCTTTTTCATCATCAAGACTACTGAGGTTCTCTTGTTGATAGTTATTTCTTTCTCCATAGAAGTGTTGTGTCGAAGGCATTAGTGAAGGATGCCAAAAAAGTCAAGACGAAAGCATTAGTGAAAGATGCTTAACGTCCGTGTCAAGAGCATTAGTGAAGAATGCTAAAGGTGTCAAGACGAAGGCATTAGTGAAAGGTGCCAAGCGTTGTGTCAAGGGCATTGGTGAAGTATGCCTAGAAAACAAATCAAGTGGCATTAGTGAAGAATGCCTAGGTCGTATAATCGATTAGGTGCATCGTTATACATATAGTGATTGTTTATTTTCAAGGATGTTGATATCCTTGATGTTGTTGTAATAAGGAGTAGGTCTCCTTTGGGATTAGGTGATTGGTGTAGTGTTCGGTAGTAGTTCCTCCATTGTAATGGAACTCGGTACTTAGCCTAGTACCGGATAAAGGATAGGCGACATTGTGGTAGGTGTGGTTCACCTTGGTGTGAAAGAACCCGGTGGTTAGCCTAGTCTTAGGAAAAAGAGTTGGCGACGTTCTAAAGGCTTCTCCGCCATAAGGAGTTGGTGTCGTGTAGTGATTACGAACTCTCGAGTAGGTGACTCGGGGAGTGGAGTAGGGCAAGGAAGGTGTCCTTGTAGCCGAACCACTATAAATACTCGTGTCGTGGTTATGTGCTTCTTACTCTTTATCTTTCATTACACTTTTATATATCTATCTATCAACGTCCAACATACACATCTAAGTAAATTGACGTAAGTCGATCTAAATATTTTAAAAGGAAGTTTTAAATTGGTAAAACTATTCAACCCCCCCCCCTTCTAGTTTTCCACAATTGGTATCAGAGCTTCGTTACCAAGTTTCTTAGAGTATGTTGTACTTTAAAAACTTGATACAATCAGTGTATGTTTGAAAACTACAAAGAAGGATTTTTCAAGTCATGTTTTAAAAATCATTATAGTGTTTATTGTTGGATAATGATAGAATATTCTAATACTTTCCTTGTCAAAGAATTCTCCATACTTAGATTTGGGCATACCAAGAAGATCATGAAGAAACTATCTTAATATTTCTTTTCGTGAAAAGAATGTTTTTCTTCTCACACATGGATCTGGAGATTCCAAGAAGATTACAAAGCATTTTCTCTAAATACTTCTTCTCTTAAGATGAATATTTAGAAAGGTATGATCGTTAATAATTTAAATTTGTTTTATCATTGTTAAAATCTTAGTTGTATAATTAATCTCTACTAGCAATTACTTAAGTAGTTATATATATTAAAGCCATCATCAAGAATAGTATTCTTCGATTGATTTATATAAACTACACTACTAATCTGTAATAATCTTGGTTATTCGATAGACTCAATCATTATTCATCACAAAGGGATTATTGACACTTCATCTATGTCAATGAATATCCATGTGAAATTTCTTATATTATAATAAAATGGGATTTTATCATAATCTTTGATAAACCTCCCAAGAATGGTGACAAATTCTTAAAAAAGGGAACCACGTCAAATAGGATTAGTATTAAACCGTCAAAACCTCAAATCACAAGTTATAGAGCTCAAACATCAAACTCTAGGCGTTTTAGAACTCCCAAACCTAAGTTATCAAGGAATGCTTAAACTGATTTTTTGCTGTCAAGCCGGATCCCTGAGCTTGAACTAGCCGGATCCCAAATGAGAGAGATCCGTGGGATCCGCGCAACAGAAGACAATATAAGTTAGTAATGATCACTGTGGATGTTCCACAATCACTTTCCCTTGAAAGGCTCACGAACAAAAACCCTATTACTGTTCACAGGAGCAATTTGATCATTTCCTTCAAGCATAACAATCTCTTGTGTAAGTATAATCTTCACTACATTGTTAATTTAATTCCTTGATTTCTAGGATTACAATTTCTTCATTTTTAGAAGTTGGGTTCAAATGAGTTTATCATAATTTGTTACCACATTGTTTTCTAAGATAATCCAAATAAAAGAATTAACATTGTTAATACAAATTAAACTCATTTCTTGAATTCAATAAAAATGATTTGAGCAAAATTGTGATCAAACCCTTTAGGCTACTATTCACAATTAACACCACATAGTGGTTGTGTTGTTTAGGAACAATCATGCCAAGTAACCAAAAACAAGACTATTAAGATACCGCTCATTACATACCAATGTACCATAGAAAGATGGACTTAGCCCGGAAGATAGGAAAGCTTTTAAAATGCTCGAAAAGTGACTTTTTCATGAGGGTCGAGTAGTAGAACCATCATTTCTTGATAACACCGACATAAGACAAATTTTTGGGACCATTGGCTTTGATTGTTTATTGGACATAAACGAACAAATTTGCCCGGTTTTCATACTCGAGTTCTACAAGACAATGAGGATAGTTAGAAATGATGATGGGTCCATCTCGATTGTCTTCATCATAAATGAGCGTGAGTACACCCTTTCGCTTGTGGAGTTTGGAAGAATAGTAGGGGTTCCATATCAAGGTGTTTGCATGTTTTCCAATGAGTGGTCTTTAGAGGAGTTACACACTATGGTTGATCATCATGAAATCTACAACATGTTAATCCCGGAAGCAACCACGGTGAGGGACACCGTGTTCATGCCAAGAGCATCCCCATCGAGGGTCACTAGGAATTCGAAAGTGATCTATAGAGATCATTTCCAAATGGATCTCTCCGAGATGTACGCATTGTATAGGAAATGGGAAATGGTGGTGAGGGAGAATGTGTTGTGCTTAGTTGGAAACAAGGATCACCCCAATGCATGCCTAAGTTTCATGATCTATTGCCTAGTGACCAAGACTCGCTTCAACCTTGCTTACTACATGATTAATAGAATGGCAAGTGTAAAAAGCATGGACAAAATGGTGCTTCCGTACGCAATGCTCCTAACCCGTCTTGCAAAATTCATCTTTGCATTAGATCCTTCTCCGCAATCCTATGATCATAGATTTTGCAACAAAGTTATGGTGTCATTGACCGAGGGTAGAACGACAAGGTTTATGGTGGAAGGAAAAAGGCCTCACCCACCCACGGATTCCTCGGATGAAAGGGAGAGGCAAAGAGAAGGTGAAGGTAGAAGCAACCCACTCGGAAATACTGATCCCGACCCCTTGGATTACATCAACCAATTGCCGGATGTTCCTAGTGCATCACCCGAATGGCAACAAACCAAGGGGATCTTCAAGTGCTTCGCCAACTTCTTGAAGAAAAAGAAGTAGAGATGGTGTGATAAAGAGTGGAGGAGGGGTGAAGACGGGAAGTGGTGGAGAAGTAAGGTAAGGTCATAGGACCTTAATTTGTGAAAAACCAATTTGAAACAATAGGTTGTAACATCTAAACAAATATCATGTAGTGTAGGATGTAGTATGTAGCTATTGCCATAACTTGGCATTGAACAATCTTAACTTAGGAACGTGTAGGATGAGATTTTATGACTTCTTCAAGTAGTCATCGTCACTCATCTTTAGGTACCTTTAGTTCCCCCACATTTGCTTTGAATTATACTTGATGTGTTCTTGCATTTAGTATTTGTAGAAACAAATAGGAGAAGCATTTTGCTAAGAGTGCAAAATTGCACATTTGCTGTAAGCCTTTTGATCTGCAGTAGGTGGATCCCAGCAATATAACTAGCCGGATCCCTCCCAAAAGGGAACCGTGGGATCCTTGACCACAGATGAGCAATACAGACCTTACTACATCAAAGACAGCTCACTAGATCACCTCACACTAATCAAACATATGACTTTAGAACCAACTAAGTATTCCTCAAACATTTGAAAGCATCACACTCACCCATAACTTACTTAGGATCTATTTCAAAATATTTTTTGATTTACTAACTCATCAAAACTCACCATATTTCCGCTCCAACGCTCACACTTTATTTCTCATGTCTCATAACACTTAGTTTGATATATCCATCAATTTTAGCAAATTTATTTTAGTCATCATTAACTAAAAAATAAGCTTGAAACTAGCTTTTCATTTTTCCTTATTTTTAAAGATTTTATTAAATTTTTCTTGAGACATCATCTAACTTCTAGGACTAATTACCATCACTCTTCCATCTCAAATCAAATAATACTCTTCTCAAACACTTAGTTAGACTATCTAAAGTCCATTTTTCTACCCAAAACCATCATTAAGCACCCTCACCTCTTACGGTTGAGCATTTAAGACATCCACCTCTCATGACATCAAAATAAAGTCAAAACCTCGAGATACATAGGTACTAGACATTGCAAAAAGCATAATCATTTCATCAAGAATCTATTTGACAGACAGATCCCTGGTTTATAACCAGACGGATCCCTGGTGAGAGGGATCCGTGGGATCCGCGTCTGCAGAAAGCTTTAATCAACTTCCCTCTTCAAAGTTAAGTCACCTTTTGGTTTTCTAACCACTTTTAGTTACCATTTAATATCTTCCTAGAGCTGATCAATATCCTAAGTGCATGCTTAATCCCCTTAGTGGCCAAGAATTTAATTCCCTAATTCAAAATTATCCTTTATAAACCAAACACTCTTAAGGTTAAATCATCACTCTCACCTAGCTCTCAAAAATCAGTAGTTAGAAGCTTATATTGCATCCTTACCATCAACATGACCAAAGCACTTAGCAACAAATCTTCAATTAAATGCTCATCCAAAAGAAAGGGTCACATGATTCATGAAATTTCATCCACCGAATCATCTCCCGTAAGAGATAACAATGCTAGAATTCCACCTCAACAAACCCATTCAATAATTGCTAAGAAAATGGCAAGAATTAGCATCAAACCTTTTAGGCTAGAAAAAGGGTCATCTAGTTCAAAACCAAACATGGCTAGCTCTAGCAAACCGTCTAAGCCCTCATTCCTAGAGCATCGATTACACTCTTCCAACGAGCCTCTTCCTCACCCAAATCTCTATTCATTAGAGTATTCACCACCAAGAACATCCAACTCACCAACTTTCTCGTTAAATAGGGAACCACCTACAACACCAACTAGTCCATCATTGGAAACAAGGAACCACCAAGGACTTGATCACATGGAGGAATATCCATTACCACCACCCTCATTCTTAGTAGAACCTCACCCTACTTCTCTTAATGAAACCCCATCATCATTCATAGAGCCTCCTCAAAACATCCATTTTCCTCCGGTTCCAAATCAAGATAATAATTGCTCTAATTGTCTAATCACCCAATGACTTGTTCAAGAAGTACGAAATGAGTTGCATTTCATGTTTAATCATCTTCTTGAAAGATTGGACTAAATCAACAAGTCTACTCATCCTTAGACTCGAGCAATTTATTGCATTCTAAGCTTTAGTAACTTAGTAATATTAGTAGAACATGTATGGCTAAATCATTCTCTTAGTTTTAGAGATTTGTTGATTATCTCTTCATTTTATTGAATGATAACCTATTTGCCATATTTATTTGAGTATATGTTTATTGTTTGTATACATATCTCACTTTCGTATTCAGCATTGTCTGGTATATCACCTTTGCTGAATCATCTGTCACCAGACAGACGGATCCCTGGAAATTGCCTAGACGGATCCCACAAAGAAGGGAACCGTGAGATCCGTGGTTCAGAAGAACAAAATTCTACTAACTTGAGTCTTATTTGCAGGAAATTATGCACTATACTCTTGTTTTCTAACCTTTATTTTGTAGATTTTTAAAATACACATGAAGAACTTGACACCCTAAGCTAGGGGGAGCTTTGTGACAAACCATACATTGGAAAACCATTTGCAACTTAATTCTTCTTTAGATTACACTTCATGACACCCCATTGCAAAGTTGCAATCTTCAAGGGGGAGCATTTTCATCACAAGGACGAAACCATTTGCAAACAAAATTGCAATTCGTTAGCTTGTTAGTTTATATTTACTTGACGCCCTCACAAAGGGATGGACTCGTCAAGGGGGAGTTAAGATGAGAACCATTCCCGTCACTCCAATTCGAATTTTTACGAATTCTTAGTTTTTCCTTAAAATAATTTTATGTTTTATCATCAACAAAAAGGGGGAGATTGTTAATACAAATAAGCCGTAAAAACGTTTATTTATATTTTACGATCTTCTAATGTTTTGTCGATAACAAACGTAAAATCATTTTAACAAAACAAATAAAATACGTAAATAGTTTGAGCCAATAATTTTCTAACACACCTACGTTTTTACATAAAACACTAAAACAAGTATAAGTGATTTTATAATTTAGTAATACATATGTACATATTGGGCAAATATATATACATAACTAGTATGTATTATAAATGGGTAAAAACTACAACCCATGGAACATATCCATAACCCATGGTTTTGACCCATACCCATTTGACTAGGTGCATTGCACTCATAAGATATATTGTATCTAATAAAAGAACCATGGATCAACCCATAACCCATGACCAATGACCCATAACCAAAATACCCATGGGCAAAGAGGAGTGTCCCACAGATCCCTAGTTTTACACTAGACGGATTCCTTGAGGGAGGGATCCATGGGATCCGAGGAACAGTAAGCATTTCTCCTCTATAAATAGTGAGTCACTCTCTAACCACTGATCCTAAGGGATATTTCTATGTTGTTTGTCTTTTGTTTTTGTGTGATTCTCTAGGTTCCTCTTAAAGGCGAGATCACCACTTCTTGAAGTCGAGTAAGCTCAAGTGCATGAGTTGCCATGCTTCGTCATCATCAACACTACTGAGGTTCTCTTGTTGATAGTTCTTTCTTTCTCCATAGAAGTGTTGTGTCGAAGGCATTAGTGAAGGATGCCAAAAGAGTCAAGACGAAAGCATTAGTGAAGGATGCTTAACGTCCGTGTCAAGTGCATTAGTGAAGAATGCTAAAGGTGTCAAGACGAAGGCATTAGTGAAAGGTGTTAAGCGTTGTGTCAAGGGCATTGGTGACGGATGCCTAAAAAACAAATCAACTGGCATTAGTGAAGAATGCCTAAGTCGTATAATCAATAAGGTACATCGTTATACATATAGTGATTGTTTATTTTCAAGGATGTTGATATCCTTGATGTTGTTGAAATAAAGAGTAGGTCTCCTTTGGGATTAGGTGATTGGTGTAGTGTTGGGTAGTAGTTCCTCTATTGTAATGGAACTCGGTACTTAGCCTAGTACCGGATAAAGGGTAGGCAACGTTGTGGTAGGTGTGGTTCACCTTGGTGTGAAAGAACCCAGTGGTTAGCCTAGTACCGGAAAAAGAGTAGGCGACGTTGTGAAGGCCTCTCCGCCATAAGGAGTTGGTGTCGTGTAGTGATTACGAACTCTCGAGTAGGTGACTCGGGGAGTGGAGTAGGGCAAGGAAGGTGTCCTTGTAGCCGAACCAATATAAATACTCATGTCGTGGTTATGTGCTTCTTACTCTTTATCTTTCATTACACTTTTATGTATCTATCTATCAACGTCCAACATACACATCTAAGTAGATTGACATATATCGATCTAAATATTTTAAAAGGAAGTTTTAAATTGGTAAAACTATTCAACCCCCCTTCTAGTTTTCCACATTTTTATCTTAGTATAAACGAGGATTTGTGCCCACGCATTGCCGTGGTGTGTTCTATGAAACATGGATGTAAACATACATAGATAGTTAAGGTGTTTCTACATTGACATGCCAAATGATGTAAGGAGCTTACACACTAACTGATGCAAGCAGTTTACGTATACAACTTGGTGTACACATACTTGGAGCCACATATTTTGTCGAAGATAGCAACGGTGAAAGCCATAAGATTGCAAGGATGCCTGCTGCAAGAATTTGCAGGATAAAAATCTCGCCAAACTTTTCTAAAGCATACATTAGATTCATATGTACTCACTAGTATAAGAGCAGCTGTTTTTTATGCTATTGCATACCACAAAATAGGAGTATCTTACTATGCAAACATGCTATAGCCTTTGTCTGAGTTTGACACAAAAGAATACAATGTTTCTGTAGACATTTCTGCAGCTACAAAGTCATAAGATTGCAAGGATACCTGGCCAAACCTTCTAAAAAGGGCAGAATTTTTGGTAATGAGCCTTAGATATCCTAACAATTGAAGAAGAAGGATGTATCCACCATGGCTGCAGCCATAATGGGTTACCCTGCCAAGGTGTGGATAATCTCATCTTCTTCAAAGCTATCCTCACCCACGACAGCCAATACTACCAACGGCTGATTATGGAACCAAAATCGAGTATAACCAAGCATGGCTGCAAACATGACATCGGTATGGCCTGCCAAGATACAGGGCACTACCATGGCTGCAAGCTTAGCAAGGTTACCTCACCAAAACAACACCTGAAACATGGCAGTCACATAAACACCTGCAGAAGTTCTAATATTTCAGCATAATCTAATTGACATAAACTGATTAAGCATAAGATGCAAAATCCCATTTCACCAATATGAGCAAATACCCGTACTTTTTTTTAAACAGAATAAATGAACACCAATTATGAAAAGAGGACTAAATTTTATGATCGTCAAACTGACTTATAAACTTGAAATCATAAAGCAGAGAAAAAAAGTTTGGAGACCAAAAAAGGTGAAATGAAAATTGCTTTACACCAGTTTTATTGGAGGCCATTCAACGCACAGAGAAACCACCAACATACCTGATTGATGGCCAAGACCTCGTTTTCCCCCGGTATCTTTTGACCCGTGTTTGCCAAACAGTTTCATAGCTATCTCTCCTAGAAAATTAGCACCAAGAACGCCAAGAACATTCTCATCTAGTCCAGCCAAAGTGGCCGTTTTTAAAATAAAATAAAAAACCCCCCACCGAGACTATTCATAAGAAGGCCCAATGAATACATGCATTTGATGTGATCATATGTTTGACCAAATATTTGTAATCGTGAGATTTTCACATTTAAAACGTGAAACAAAATACCAGCCATGGCTGCAGTTCAACGCCTGCCAAGATACCGATATCGACAGATGATGCAAACAAAAGATTGACCCAAAGTGGCCGTTTTTAAAAAAAAAAAACCCACTGAGACTATTCATAAGAAGGCCCAATGAATACATGTATTTGATGTGAGCGTATGTTTGACCAAATATCTTTAATGCTTAGATTTTCACATTTAAAACCTGAAACAAAATACCAGCCATGGTTGCAGCTCCAAACTGCCCTACCAAGATACCAGTATCGACAGATGATGCGAACGAAAGATTCACACGATACCCATATTTACTGTATTTGTTTACACCAGCAGATACCCACATTTGTTTAGAATACCAGACCCATCCCATTCATCTTGCCCTCTTATGAATAGTAACGTGGTTTTTTTTAATTTTTCCCCGGGCCCCTTGGGTTTTTTGCTTTAGCCTACCCGAACCGTTGGCTATTCATCTTCACTGGCAACATACGTTTACCTTTTAGATCCAATCAGGTGAGCCTCCAGAAAATTATCCGGCCATATTTTGATCCAAAAATAGTTGCAGCAACAGCGTGAAAAAACATGTTAGAATCACACCAGCTGCAACCTGAAACAGATACCAAAGCAACATGTCAAGAAAAAAAAATACACCCAACATGGCTGCAACGATTATGGGCTGGCCTGCCAACATGCAAATAATCTCACCTTAAGGCTCTGACCTGCACACGTAAAATCTGAAACAAAATACCGGCCATGGTTGCAATCCAAAACTGCCTTGCCAAGATACCAGCATTATCATATTATGTAAGGCAAATATTCAATTGCATACAGGCATCATCATTGTCTTAACCAAATATTCTATTGATGGCAAGTGCAACTAATGAAGCACAACGGTCAAGAGGCCACGATGGGTTTCACCACAAAAGAAGGGATGCCGCTAAAGGATAGACCCGCCATGGCTGCAACAGTTCTATGTTACCCTGCCAAGATACGGGACATCTCATATTTACCGAACAAACCCCAATTCATCACAGCCTCTAAAAACAAACACAAAGGGCAACCATCGATCAGGATAAAGTAACATTCATTGGGCCTTCTTTGTATTTGTAGCCCACAATGATGAAATGCGAGTTTCCGAAAACCGCATTTCACCAGGATGAACGCAAAAAAAACAGCCAACTGGCTGCAACGGCATTTTTCAGTAAAAGCAGCCATTACAGGCCACCAAGATACAGGTCATTGCTATGGCTGCCAGCTCAGCAAGCCTACCCCGCCACATCGTCACCTGAAAGCATGGCAAACCCACAAACATTTGTAGATGTTATAACATTTCAGCAAAATCTGTCACAAAAAATGTTTAAACCTGAGGTATAAGAACTAATTCCACCCATATCAGCAGATGGCCTATGTTTTTTTTACATAGACTAAATCGGCAATCACTATCAAAAGAGGAGTTAATATCACCATCATTAAGTTAATAGAGAAACTTTAAAATGGAAAACGGCAAAAATAACTTTAGAAATATAAAACCCTAAACCAAACGCAAACCCTGATTTCACAAATTAAACACAAAGACAAAAAAGTGCAAAACACCCAAAGTAATTTCGCAAAACAAAAAAACCTAAAGTAAACCAAAACCCTGATTACTATAAACCATTTAACCTCAAAAATTAAACATAAACAGCAAGAATAACGAACCTAGCCAACAACAATTTTATCCTTGGCAAGCGCAGCTAATCAACCTCAATGGTCAAGAGGCGACGATGGGTTTCACCACAAAAGTGGGGATGTCACTGGATATGTGGCTCAGATGGGCAAATATTCAGGCAAAAAGGATAGACCCTCCATGGCTGCAACAGTTCGATGTTACCCTACCAAGATACGAGATATCTCATATTTACCGAAGAAACCCCAATTCATCACAGCCTCAAAAAAGGAACACAAACGGCAACCATTTATCAAGATAAAGTAACATTCATTGAGCCTTCTTTGTATTTGTAACCCACAATGATGAAATGCATGTTTCCGACAATCGAACTTCACCAGGATGAACACAAAAAAACATACGACTGTCTGCAACAGCATTATTCAGCAGAAACGGCCATGACAGGCCACCAAGATACAGGTCACTGTTATGGCTGACAGCTCAGCAAGCCTACCCCGCGACAACATCACCTAAAAACTTGGGAAACCCACAAACATTTGTAAATGTTATAATATTTCAGTAAAATCTAATTCACAAAAACGGTTTAAACATGAGATATAAGAACTGATTACACCAACATAAGCAGATGGCCAGGTTTTTTTTTAACATAGAGTAAATCGACAATAATTATCAAAAGAGGAGTTAATATTACAATCATTAAATTAATACAGAAACTTAAAAACGCAAAACGGGCAAACTAATTTCACAAAATTAAAAACCCTAAACCAAATCTAAACCCTCGTTAGTATAAACCATTTAACTTGAGGAATCAAACATAAACACCAAAAAGTGCAAAACACCCAAACTAATTTCGCAAAACAAAGAAACCTAAAGTAAACCCAAACCCTAATTAATACAAACCATTTAACCTGAGAAACTAAAGATAAACACCAAGAATAACGAACCTAGGCAACAACAAAAGGGAAAAAAAACATGCAACCTAGTATCCAATCTTCCAAACAGCAAAGCTGTCGAATCTTATCTGGATCACAAATAATTGATCCACCTAACTTCAATCAAGAAACTTATACAATATATGAAGCCAGAAAAAAATATGTGGAGCAAACAAAGGGCTCACCTGTAGCACAGAACAAATGGCAAAAGACCATCCACAAAATCCATATGAAAAAATGATTGATGGTACGACATACTGTAGCCCCCTCACAATCGGCTGTACCAATCACGAAATTCACTTCCTTCGGAGCAAAAAATCGTCGGATAATTTTCTGGAGGCACACCCGATCGGATCTAAAAGGTAAGCGTATGGTGTGAGTGAGGATGAATAGCCAACGGTTCGGGTAGGCTAAAGCAAAAAAACCACGGGGCCTGGGAAAAAATAAAAAAACCCACGTTACTATTCATAAGAAGGCTCAATAAATGTTATTTAGATACAATTAACAAAAAAATCAGAATTAATATTAACGTGATTGGACTATGCTATGTACTACTCTATGATTTTCGTAAAAAAATACAGTATATTAGCAAAGTTTTACCCACCAACCAAATTTATATCTCATAAGAGCATCCACAATGGGTCAAGTGGTAGAAAGCTTTTTACTATTCCAACAAGTCTTTTTAAGGAGTTTTTTGCATTGCAATTAAAGCTTTTTGAAAAGCTTTTCAACAAAGACTTGGTAAAGCCCAAGTCTTTGCTCCAAGCTTTGGTCACTAAATGTTTGATGCATTAAATGCATCAAGTCTTAAAAACTTGATGCATTGTAGATGCTCTAAGTTCTTTGTCCTAACTTTGTGTAGTTTTAAAACCAAGATACAAGCATACCAAAGGAAACAAGTTACATCAAACACTTTTCATTATGTCTCACACACATACAACACTAAACTTCCTAGTTGCTATAAAATCTCCCACACATTAACATCAACACCAACCTCAGCCCTTGTTGCTACAAAACACACACAACACAACAAACGAAAAACATTCACTTTCTCATTTTCTTCACACCTTCAGCCTTCTTCCACATTAACATCAAATACTCTCTCACACCAGATTCTTGTTTCGTTGTAGTTTTAGTTGTTTCGGTAGTGATTTTGTGGTTTTGGTGGAGTTTCGAGGCCGAATTGGGGTTGTTTTGACCGGATCTGGCCGGATAAAGTTGAGGTTTGTTATTTTCGTCATGCATATACGTACACGTTTAAGTTTTTGTGGTGTGTTTAGTTTTTTCTGTTTGTTTTTTGCTCATAGATAATACGATCTGATAGAACTATATGTCATGTTTGGTTTTTTTCTGTTTGTTTTTTACAAATAGTTAAACAGGTTGGTTTCTGAATGTTCTGATTTTGTTTTTGCAAGTATTTTGGATATAAAAATCTTATGTATTGTTTAATCTGACTCTTAATTTATGTTCCAATTATTTTGTAGAATTTTTTCGTAACAAAGATGAGGTTTAAGATGATCATTAAAGCAAACCTTCAATGGCGCATAATTCAGAATCATGTGTTCAAAAGATGTACCAATATGATAGTGTTCTTAAGTTTCAGAGGTGATAAGGTAATTTATTGTACTTGGTTGGTTCCTTTCTTGTTAATAACTATCTTTGGTTACTATTTTACTTCGTGTGCCTATCTTCAATGTTGCTTATATTCAAAGTAGATCTAAAAAACACAAACTTTCCAATGCTCTTGGTAGCAGTTTAATTTTGCTAGACATCTATGTTTGTGGTTGCAACCTGTCTCTTATTACAAATCTATCGACAAGCAAACAGAAACCCTTGGATATTTATTTATGTTCGAACTTTGAAGTGTTGTATTTTGTCTGCTGGGGCGAATCTCCTTTGTTCGTCGTAACAAATTTTTTCCACAAGTAATACTTGTCATTGAGAGTCTATACTCGCGTTAGTTTCCTTCTTTAACGACTATGGTTTAAAAAAAATATATTGTTTAAATCGAACAACAAAATTACTAACAATACTTAAAACAAAAGAATTATTACCCTTTGTGATGCCTTTGCTTAAATGAAAAAGGAAAACGAGACCTTTTTGTAGAAACTAAACACACTCCAAAGTAAATCAAGCATTTAATCGTGTTCTTAGATGAGAAAATTTTCATGATCCTTAGGATTGCAAGGTGTTTTCTTGATAATGGAGGAATTATGGTTGTGTTAAATTATAAATGTTTATTGTAATATGCTTTTTGGATATAATTTAACAATTTGCATTTTTTCTTTGTTAATGTTGTGCGGGCAGGCAACAACCAAACTATGTTGACACACCAAATGGTTGTATGTGCTGGTTCGCTTGTGCCCGTTAATGTGTTTGGTGCATAGACACCAACCTCGATAAAACGAAACTGCATGAATCTAAACATATAAAAAAATAGAATATATGGACTTGCGACGGTGCGAGTAAGGTTTGAAAATTAATATAGTGAATATCGTTTTTAAAGTCCGAAGGTTCATAGACGAAAATCTTAGATTCAAAACTACATATAGAATCCCAAAAATATAGTTAAATCATCCATCAGAAATAATACAACACTACACCAAAATGTGATTTTTGAGACGGCCAAATATTTTGGGTCGAAAATGTCGTCCCAAACTGCAGCCTAGACCCACCAACTTTCAACCAAAATGGCAGTAAAAAAAACTTTAGTTTTGTGCAATTTGGGACGACAATATCGTGCCCCTTTTTTTTAAAAAAATTATTATATTTTTGAGGAAATAAAAATATCCCGCCAAGATATTGAGTCCCGCCAAACACTTTGGGACGACAATGACGTGCCAAAGTGATTTTTTTTCTTTTTAATAAATTTACTAGATTATATTTATAATAAAAACACTTTGGGACGACAATGTCGTACCAAAGTATTTTTTTTTTTAAATAAATTTACTGGATTTTATTTTAAAAATTATATATATTTCGTTTGCTAATAGTTTCCCGCCAATATTTTTACCGGCAAAATATTACCGCTAATAGTTTCACGCCATTATTTTTCCCGCCAAATTGCAACTTTATATATCCCGCAAAGTTTTTCTTATATATCCCGACAAAACAAAAATAACCCAATTGTCAATTCCCACAAAACACACGTAACAATATAATGGCTGATTACACGCCGAAAAAATAGTGGTCACTGGTTTTATCGTCGATATATCTCTTTACTCGAGTTCTTGATACGTATGGGTCAGAAATTTATGATGAATATGGTTTTTATAAGAACATAGACTTGTTGATAAGAGACCGGATTCTGGAATGATTAAGGAAATAGCCATTCTACATGGTGTATTTGAACTGTGAAGCTAATGGTGTTGGAGGAGAAAATACGCTTGAAGCTGAAGCTATGTTTGAACAGTTCGTCAAACATAGGAAGGAAAAAGATGGAGCTGGAGAAAGTGTGTTAGATTACACATTTGGTGATGCGGGAAATAGGGTAACAAATCTTGAAGCATTGTTTGAACAGTTCGTCAAGCAAAGGAAGGGAAAAGATGGTGCAGGGTCTAGCAGAGCGGGAAGTAGCAGTAAAAAAATTGAAGGGGAGATGTTTGTTATGGTCTATGTCATGTGTATCGTTAGAGTTGTTTCATTTGCTTGCCGAGCTGTTTCGTTTGATCTGTTTCGTTTTGTTGTCAAGTTGTTTCTTTATTCATATGTAATTTAGTTTTAGAAAAGGGGTGTTTGGAAACCATAATATGGTTAACTTAGAACATGGTCAACTTGAAAGGTACATAGTAATAAGTGAAACATACGTATTATTCCAACAACAACAACAACAACACTACTACATACGAAGATTTTCCACGTCACCTAACAGCTCATGGAGTAGTGCATCCGACTGACATGCGTGGTCGTGGTCGTCAGGAATCCTTGCCATTTCAAGTCTTGCCTCCAGCATCCTTACTCTTGTCTCTAGCACCTGTTTTTGTGATTCCAGCATGTTTATCCTAAGATCTTTGGCATTACAGCTTGAGCACTCTGTTGATGCAGATCCAGAACCTTGAGATGTTGAAGCAGAAGAGATTATTCTTAAGTACTCATCAAATTCACTCTTTCACATAAAATATCCGCACCCATTATCTTTTTTTCTGGGTTGTTACATAATAAGAAAATTATAAGAGATTACAACCCAATTATTTGTATAATTACATAAATAAGAAATGTATGATTGTTCACCTTCGAAAGAGGACATGCATAATATTGTCGTCCAAATGAATTTTCTGTAAGAAATGAATGATTGTTCACCTTCGACAGAGGACATGCATAATAAGAAATGTATGATTGTTTACCTTCGACAGAGAAATGTATGTGATGTTCTTAGTCTTATATTTCCTGCTCCACAAGAACACATAAAAGGATTAAATGGCTCCATCTCAGGTTTTGAAATTTGTGTAAAGATAAGAGGTTGTGAGGTTGAGTGGTTTTGAGGATAAGATCTGGTAGCTTTTGGTGGGATAAGATCTCAAGTTTTCTTTATGTGATATATAGAGCAGATCTGGTAGCTTTTGGTGGGTTAAAATGTGTGTTTCTTTAAATGCATATATTTATTTGCATACCTATTTCAACCTGGCACCTTGGTTAAATAACGAGAACAGAATGCAAGTTGGAAGGAATGTATATACGGTGGGGGAAAGGGTAGGACTTGGGCTAACACTAGAGATGAGGATGCTATACCGAAAATATAAGAACATGCTCAAGGCTAAATACTTTGATACCCATGAGACGCCCGTGGCAGCAAGGGAACATCTGCCGCCCCAGAAAGACTGGCTTAACAGAACCCAAGAGCAATGGGAGATGTTGGTCGACTGGTGGTCCGAACCGAAACGGATGGCAGGATCTGCCAAAAATGCAGATTATCGAGTTAAAAACAAGATACTAACTCACCAAGGTCGACAGTCGTTCGTTCAAGGAAGAAACAATTATGTAAGACTCGTTATAATTTTTGTGATTTTTAAAGGTTTTTATATTTTTTATATTTACCTCGTTATTAATTTATTTTATATTGTATGTGTAGAGGGTCAACCATGACAATCAAAATGAAGACCTTAGTAAAACTTCGAGGAAGGGCCATTCAAGAAAAGATGGCACATTTAAGAACAGAGATAATGAGACGGCTTACGTAAGTATTTTATCTCTTAACATGCTTCATTAATATTAAGTTACTTCTTATTTATTATTTTTTTTTCTAACTTACTTGATTTTAACCTACTTGTTTTTTTTAAAATTACACAGAATGCGATGAAGGCCCTTCAAGAGCAAGTTAGAAACGGTGTCATCCCGTACATGAGAAACTTAGAAATATTGGCTCGTATAGTTCCGAGTGACAACCGCCAGAATATGGCAGGAGGTTACCTGGTGGTGGCTCAACCTCTCACAGGTCCACACGTGGGCCTGTTGGTCAAGATTACATTACTAGGCAACATATGACAGAGGTGTTGAGCCGAGCGGAGAAGCAAACTGAGGGGGCGCAAGAACGGGCGCGCGTGGCTGAGCAAGAGGCTAGATTTGCTAAGGAACAGGCTACCGCGGCTTATTCTGATTGGGGCGTTCGGATCATACCTTGAGCAGCTTTTCAGCCACTACAACCAACAAGGTAACCCATTTCGTGTTCCCTTTCCCCGGGCACCCTTTCTTGGCCCTTTTCCCATTCCCGGCCCTGTTGGTTTCCAACCTCCCATTCCCAGCCCTGCTGGATTCCAACCTCCTATTTCCGGCCCTGTTGGTTTCCAACCTCCCATTCCCAGCCCTATGTATCCCATTTTCGACCCCAATAATACCTTTGTCGGTTGTTATCGTCCCACCTTTCCCAACTCTACTTCGTGCCCGGGTTCTAGTTCTAACTATGCAATGTCGCCACCTGACCTTAACCAATATAACTCACAAAATAATCCTCATTTGAGCCAAGTTGATAATAATGATTTGGATAATAATGAGGCGAGCGACGAGTACTATGAGGAGGAGTAGGCGGGAAGTTTGTGACTTTTAGACATGTTAATTTTAGGGAATAGTATTGAATTTGTCGAATGGTATCTTGGATTTATGTTAACTTTATAACTTTAAGACATGTTACTTTATAAGCTTGTGACTTGTTAGTTTGAGACATGTTAGTTAGGAAATTTGTGACTTGTATAGTTTAAGAGTAGTTTAATTTGTATTGCATTTGTCGAATGGTATCGTGGAATTATGGAATGTTATTGGATCCGTTTAGTAATTTGGTATTGTATCATATTGTCAAATTGGTATTGTGGATTGTGATTGACTACAGGTTGTATTTCTTTTGGTAGATTTTTTCCCCAAAAAAATCCAAAAAAATCTGGAAAATTGCAGTTTCTGCTGTATTTTTTTTTTTGGCCAAAGTACAAAGAAAAAAGTCGTTCCATTTTGTAAGAATACCACGTGTATCGTCCCAAATTGCAGCTTGCTGACATGGAAAAATGCTTTGGGACGATAATCTCGTCCTATAATAATTAAACATATCGTCCCAAAGGTTTTTAAAATACAATTTCTTATTTATTTCAAAAAGAGTAAAGAAATTTAAAAAAAAAAGTCTTGGGACGATTGTATCGTCCCATTTTTCCAAACACTATGTCATCCCACTTTTTTTCTCGTTGATTTTCTTGTGGGGCCCACCAAACTGTCGTCCCAAACTTACAAAGGAATGTCATGCCAAATTTTTTGGGTCAAACAAAAAGGAACGACCAATTTGGCACGACATGTCGTGCCATATTGCTTTTGGGTCGACCTCCTTTGTAACTTTGGGACGGGAATGTAATCCCAGAGTGTTGATATTTTTGTAGTGAAAGAACATGAAAATTCTTTTACTGGGGTACCTTTTACCCAAAAAGAAAAGAATAGGAAAACATATTTCTAAACAAATAAAGTTTCAAATTTTGGATGCATAAACTAATGCTTCACAGATGTTATAGAATAAGAAAGTCCTAAAAAACACAACACATTCTTTTTTTTAACGAAAACATAACACACTCAGTAACAAGAAATTATGTAGTATAAACTGGACTGTGAGTTGAAAATGGTAAATGGGTAAACTCACATCTAAAGTGCGCCTATTTTTTTTTAGCCAAAACATAGCACGCTTTCTTCTTCGTCAGCTCCGATATGATTAATACTACCGGAGACGATCAGTTTCTTTTATTTTTTGTTTATCCTTTTTTATCATAGCTTTTAACTTTTACTGTTAATTAACTTTGTAATGTTGATCATTTTTTCCTCTAAGATACCTAAATCACAATATACTTGAGCCACGTCTTGGTCGTGAAGGAGTGGACTTCTTCTATAAGGAAGATACGTTTAATGCTAACCCTAAAAATGAGTATGCAACATCCGATGAAATAAATACCATTAGGATTATAAAAGCTAAATATAAGATTGAAGCAGACTCATGGTATTTAAAATTTTCAAGATTTACAACATATTTTGGAACTTCAACTGAGTTTCGGTGTGTGGTATATCATACACTCGACATGCAGCACCTCATACATCTGTGTGACGGCTTGCACATCAGAGCTTTTCCTAGGGAAACAGTTAGAGATATGGAATTCTCTCATCAACGGTCAATAAATGAGATTGAAATATATGATGTGCTTGACTCTACTATATATTCATGGTCATTTGAGGGATCAATGGCTATAGTGGTTAAAGTGATAGGCAATCGTCCAGGATACGCACAAATGGACAAAAATTTGTAGCTAACAAATGCTTGTAACAATGTTGTAAGGTTTTATGGAGCCGAGTTTGATGAGGACACATGCAAATTCTCATTTGAGCCTTGTAAGAAAACTTTGGGGTTTTTTTTTTCTTTTTATTTTATTTTATTTTATTATTATTATTTTTTTACTTAGGGGTGTTTGAAAGTAATTATTTAAAAGAAACTTAAAAGTACTTGCTCAATAAGCCTTCTCAAATACTTCTTGACTAATTTTTGGAATAATTTTATGTATTTTCACCCTTTTCGTTTATTCATAATAGATTGGGACATAGAGTGTTATGTGAAAACGATACACCCGTGTTTTAGTGGGGCTTCTTATGAATTCAATGACCAACACACGCCACTGATGGTTGTCGTCAAGTTATTGCTAATCTACCTAATGTGATTGCTGAAGTGAAGATAATTCTGTTTCAAATTATACGTCCAAGAAAATACAGGTATGACATGTTGGTATTGTTGCACAGGTTGATAGTGAAGCCAATTCCTACTCATAACATGTTTATAGTTCACCATGTTTGTAATGTGAATGAAACTCTGTTTGGAATATCAAGATAGTAAACAATGAAATTTGATTGATATGAAATAAGGATGATTGTTTACAGAAACCTTTACAATCCTATATATACTATGTGAAATGACATGAGAGTTACTTTAAACCATTGTGTCGTTTGGACACCAACTATCATAACTACCCTAACTGCTATTTAACTACCGTAACTGTAAACAGACACATAACTGACTGTTTGGTTTGGTTGCCTTTTGGCCCAAACCTTTGACCTATTGCAACCTATTTATTTCGACCTATAATACTATACATACTTTTGCATACACATACATTAACTATACTATATCTGCTCCCTAATGTCTGTATGCTAACATGTTATGTTCTTTTAAGTAATGACAATAAAGTCATTACTGCTTGATGTGCTTCCACTTCCTTCATCATCTGCAGTCTCACTCATGTTTCCTTCCAAACTAACACCAAAATGAGTAGTTTTGCCTTTCCTATTCTCAATTTCTTCAAGTGCTTTTCCTACTTCAACATCTGTCCCTTCACAGCCTTGTGGACCTTTTTCCTTGGCATAACCAATGCCACTTCAACCACTTTATCATCAGGCTCTTTTCCATACAAGGATCTTTATGTTGTCTAATAGTAAACCTGCATCATTTCTATGAATTGCTTGTATCATTTCTTTACTGCTTCCTCATCTTCTTCTGTTAGTCCAAGTAGTATGTCAACTTTCTTCCATTTATCACCAAAGGTGACACTTAGATAACCTCCTAGGTTATCTACCATTTTATACAAACCTAGCATATCAACTTTTACCACTCCATTGACTGTTGGCATTTCCTCCAACACATCTTGATTCAAGTAAACTAGATAGAACCATCTTATCATGTCCAAGAACTTCTTACTGAGTATCTCCGAGTTCTTGTACACCAAACTGTCTTTCTTGATCAGATTTAAGAAAGATATAAATCTAGGGAATGAGTTCACTTTCATGGCCAATAGAGTTCCATTCATACTTAAGTATTCCTCATCTAGATAGTCTTGTACATCATCTCTATCCTACTTGAGATCTTCTATTCCTTTTACCAGTAAGCACTTGATAACATCAAATTAGCCTGATCTTTTATATATCAAATTCCTGTGTTTATGGCCTCATTTGCATTAATATGGTACTTAATTCTTTCATATTCGTTCATATTTGCATTTCAGGATAAATGAGGCGTTGGAGCGGAAAAGATGTGAAATAAGGCCAAAGATATGTCCTGAAGATTGATTTATGAGGGCCTATGAATTATGTGTGAAGATTACGCCGTAACTCATTAATTATGTTACGGCGCAAATATGATGCTTTGAAGGATACGGCGTAACCAATTCTTATGGTTACATCGTAATTATTTTTGTGAAGGTTACGGCGTAACGTTGCAATTTAGTTACGCCGGAGTGATAATTATAGAGCGGATATGAATATATGGTTGAAGAATTACTGTGTAATTTGACAATTTAGTTACGCCGTAATTAATTACTTGGGCACAAAGTTTTGAAGTCCAGGGACTGGAAGCGGCAAGTTAATATTTATTTTATTCACTTCGAGGACCAAGTATAAATATATCAAGAACGACGAGGGGCTAAAACCGTAAGTATTATTAAGGCTTTTGGACTTAATTTGAATCAACGCGCTACTTCAGGGGCCAAAAGCAACTTCTAGTGCAAATAAGTTTCATGATATAGAAAGGATGAAGAAAAGTACGAAATTCTGTTTAAGGCATAATAACATTTTTTAGTTACGGCGTAACTTAGTTACGACGTAACTAAATATGTTAGTTACGACGTAATTGTCCGAAACCCGATTTTATTAGCGCCGACTTTAGTTACGGCATAATTAGCCCTTAAGGTTACGCCGTAACCAAGTCGGGGCCTATAAATACAGCCTTAAATCTGCATTTTTAAGTATCTCTCTTCACCCCTCTCTTATGGGTCGATTAGGGTACCACTCCAGGACATTTTCCAGCAGTCCGAAGCTAGTTTTGAAGGAAGAATTCACTCGCAATCATCATCAATATTAGCTCTACATCAAGTAATTTGTATCAAACATTATGTTCAATTCAATTTATGATTTATTCATTTTTGTTGGTATGATTTATTATATGTTTGGCTAAGCACCGTGGTGCTGGCCTAGTTATGATTTATTAATTGTTTTGTTTACATTTATATTACTTTCGTATAATTATTTCTAAGTGTATGCATGCATAGTTTATTGGTAGCCACCCTTGGTTCGGTAGTTTTGAATAGCGGTAGAGGCCAATTGCCTAGGAGATATGACCAACTGACCCTAGGTGAGCGGACTGAGATGGGAAGGGTAAGATATGACCAACTGACGACCCTATCTACTTGTGCGATTTGACCAACTGATCACCTATCGTTTGGATGAACTTAAGAATTAGGGGGTGAGTGTCTAAGTTCCTAATGGTCGGGCACTCACTATTATAAATCTAGCATGTAGCGGTACTTAATGACTCGGCTTAGGGGACCAGGAACAACATGACTTATGACGGTGCGCCTGATTTCTCCTGTGATGGCATCTTTGCTGATAGGTTAGGGCGAATTGACCAAATGCTGTCCTCTCGAATTTGACCCCACCTAAAGTAATTGGAAGTAATTAGACGTAGACATTACTGCCTAGGATGAATAATTAGGTTAGCACCACTCTCCTTCATTGATCACATCTCTTGCCTTTATCGGCTTTCTTTTATTTCCTTGTCTTATTAGTTTATTTATTATTTCATTCTTATAAGCAATTATTATCGTGACATAGACTTAAGTTAATTTCCAATCCACGTAGCTCTTGGGACGACCTAGGTTTTACCGAATACTACACTACACACGACCGGGTACACTGCCCGTTAGTGCATTAGGGTAGACCATAGGTATAACAAGTAATTACAAATATTAAAACCTGGTCAGTAAAACCTGCGTCAGCACTTTTCCTTTGGATCAATTGATTCAAAATAATCATCAAGGACCTTCTTGTGTCTTGAGATTACGTTTCCTAATCCATCATCTTCCTTAGTACTTTCTTCTTGTGCTTCTTCTATACACCTTCTATTATCAAACATGTAATGCAGACTACATTTATTGTGACCATATTTCACAATATACCCTTGATCCTCTAATTGATCAATGCTTAACACGTTTAAAGTTGTCTCTGGTGTGTAAAGTACACAAGGTATCACCAAATTCCCATCTTTTGTTTCCACAGTTGCTTCACCAACCCCATAAGAAAAAATAAACTTCTTCTCACTCTCTTCAGTCCCTTTCATTCGAAATCTATTCATCATTCTCTTGAATAGTGACCTAGTTGGACACATGTGTTGTTTGTAAGCACTGCTTACATACCATATGTTGTCCCAATTTGCACAGTCAGTTCCTTCTACCGCGTAATCTGTTATCACATGTACCTTTTCAGGGTATTCTGACTTTTCATCAACTTTCTTAATTTTGGGCTTCACCATTTTCTTTTCATCTTTCATCATGACTTTGTTCCTTTTGTTTAGACATTTCCAAAGTACATGGCCACGCTTTTTGCATATGTAGCAGCGTGCCCTTTTCTCCTTTGGGGTACTTGTGCTTCCTTCTCTTTGATCTTTGACCTTTGTAGACAGTTTTGAAGCATTGAAGGCTTCAATTTCTTTCACTTTTTGCTTTAACTTCTCCTTTCTTTTAGGAGACAATATTCTCTTTTGACTGTTCCATGGTAACAACCTTTGTGGTGTTTCTCTTTGTAAATATTTTCTTGTGAGCCCCATCTGCCATTGCCTTTGAATTGGCTTCCCCCAGGTTTTAGAACCTTTGCTCTGATACCAATGTTGGTATTGTTGCGAGTTGGTATTGAAGCCAATTCCTACTCATAACATTTTTATAGTTCACCATGTTTGTAATGTGAATGAAACTCTGTTTGGAATATCAAGATAGTAAACAATGAAATTTGATTGATATGAAACAATGATGATTGTTTACAGACACCTTTACAATCCTATATATACTATGTGAAATGACATGACAGTTACTTTCAACCATTGTGTCGTTTGGACACCAACTGTAATAACTACCCTAACTGCTATTTAACTACCATAACTGTAAACAGACACATAGCATCGACTTTGGTTTGGTTGCCTTTTGGCCCAAACCTTCGACCTATTGCAGCCTATTTATTTCAACCCATAATACTATACTATACACACATACTTTTGCATACACAGACATTAACTAGACTATATGACACATAGCTAGACCCTTATATTTCGGTTTTAAATGTGATTTGTAAGATAATTATATATATACAAAAAAATCCTTGTTTTCAATTTATACAAATAGATCTTTTGGAAGATGAGAGGTCTATGTTGCACAGGTTTATAGCGAATTTCCAGGATCGAATATGAACAAGATTTACAAGATATTGATTCAATTTTATTACAACATAATATCGGTTACATTGTAACAAAGACACACTGTAAAATGTATACATACATTTGTTTATATAGGCACTAACCGAACCATTGTGACCTTTCACTAACAGGTATAACCGCCTGTAACTAACTTTAACCGTTATTCGGTTATTAACTAACAAACTAACTAGTTTAGCCCTTAGACTTTCGTTTGTTAGATAGACACCGAGCAATGGACGAGATTATGTCCACATTCTCCTCCTTAATCTCGATCGTTGTTTCATCCTAGATATTGAACTCCGAGCATTTGTCGCATAGTGACAAACTTCAGGTCTTGTTCTTCGAGTCTTCATGCTCTTCTCTACGTTCTCTTCCTTGCATTCTTCCTTTCCAGTCATCATGTATTTTCCGTTGTCTTCGTCAAGATCAAATTCTTCCACAGTAGATGTTCCTGCGTTCCTGCAATTAGTGGCGGTCTTTCTTTCTTCCATGATTGTCCTGTAATACGAGTCGCCCCAACAAAAGTCTCCTTGTTGGTCCAATTAGATCCGGCTATTACTATATAAAAGCCCAAAAATTATCTCCTTGTCGGCCCAAATAAAAATAGTCCGGATGTTAGGCCGAAACCATATGGGTTCCTTTTGTCTCGGTTCTTGAATGCCACTACCCACAAAAGTTGTTCTTCCCCCTTTTTTGATTGATCTCACACTGCTATCAACAAAAAAAAACAGAATTGTTCTCCTTTTTTCTTTCTTTCTTTGTCGGTCTTCCGACAGTCATTTCCCACAAAAGTTATTCAACATTAAGAGCCAAAAGGGCTTTCCTTAGTGTCGTTTTTGAAAACTGCTCCCACAAAGTGTTCTTCCCCAAATCAAAGAACTGGGTTCGCTGGTATTGATTTGGTTATGATGTTCCTTCAATCGATCACGTTTCTCTTCTTCTTCAAGAGTGGGATTGAAGTTGGTTTATTTCCTTCAATCAGTTTATTCCTCCTTTTCAAGAGTGGGATTGAAGTTGGTTGCGATTTGCAACTTCCGCCGGTTGTCTATCGATTCCCGTTGCGCACCATCATCGCCGTTGTTATTCCGATTATAATCTCCAGTAAGTTCTTTTTCCTGTTACCGTATTCCACCCCCTTAGATCTTCCGGTTGGCGTAGTGTTTTCTTTCGGTCACAGTGTTTGTGTTTTTTTTCAGAAATGTGGCACCAACAATCCCTTGGTGTCTTTTGATCTTTCTGATCAAAATTGAATCAAACTTCTTGTAATCTTGCAAACATTAGCTCTGATACCACTGTTGCACAAGTTTATAGCGAATTTCCAGGATCGAATATGAACAAGATTAACAAGATAATGATTCAATTTTATTACAACATAATCTCTGTTACATTGTAACAAAGACACACCGTAAAACGTATACATACATTTGTTTATATAGCCACTAACCGAACCATTGTGACATTTCACTAACAGGTATAACCACCTGTAACTAACTTATAACTAACTTTAACTAACTTTAACCACTATTCGGTTATTAACTAACAAACTAACTAGTTCAGCCCTTAGGCTTTCGTTTGTTACATATACACCAAGCAATGGACGAGATTAGGTCCATAATATAATCCTATGCAGACCAAGCCTCACCAAGCAATGGCTTTCGTTTGGATCATTATTGGCTATATGATTGTCAGAAACGTCTCGTATATATAAAACATGCGGGTGATACATTAAAAAACATGCCACAATATCTACAACAGACAATAGATAAAGTTTATGTATTCA
The DNA here is from genome assembly GCA_910596185.1 of Chrysanthemum makinoi. Lineage (NCBI taxonomy): Eukaryota > Viridiplantae > Streptophyta > Magnoliopsida > Asterales > Asteraceae > Chrysanthemum > Chrysanthemum makinoi. The sequence continues at coordinate 327,483,032 of OU343222.1, read as the reverse complement.
ATGAATCATCCGGCTGGTCTTCGGGATTTGACAGCAATCTTATGAACCACATCGTCTAGTGTTTGCGAATTATTGCGATTCATGAGGAACTTGTTAATGCATTTAGATGAGGTCCGAGACTAGCGGAAAAATGTAATTACTATTGGTTCTTGAAGAGGAGTCGGAGATCAACTTTCGTAAAGAATTTCAATTATTGATGATCAATGTATACCTCGAAATAGAAGAGCAAGATTTTAAGAATATCTTATCAAAAGATTATGCATTACTAAAGTATTATGAACTTTGATACGGAAGAAAAGGCGATGCTGGCCAAGAGGAAGATGGTTCGTTGATGCCTGCCCGCTGCTGAATTGCAAGTATTTGTTGTTGTTGTTATTGTTGTTGTCTGTATTAGCTTATTATTGTTATTAGCCCAATTAGTATTATGTCTATTGTTATTCGATCAAGCCCATTAGGGTTTTGCTATGTATCGGTTTATATATACCGAAGGGATTATGTTAATGAAATGAATGGAGATTAAAACCTAATTTAATATGGTACTAAGAGCCATACACACCCACCATAAAAAACTATCAAAAAAATATAAAGCTTAAAGGCTGCTTATTTTTTTATCTGCTCGCTTGCTTTTCAAATCAACGAATTCGTTGATTGCTTGCTGCCGTTACATTTGCTTTCAAAGTTTACGCTATGTTCTTAAGAAAAAAACTGGGGAAAGTGAAAGAAAGATAAAGTAAAGTAAGTGAGAGGAAGTAAAGTCACTTTCATCCCAAAAGTGGGGTGAAAGTTTTATAACTAAAATTTATTCACTTTCACTCACTTTACTTCCTAAGAAAAATTGAAGAACACAACTTTTATCACTTTCACTTTCCTTCCTCCCTTTTACTCAACTTGAGAACAAAGTGTTAATGCGTTATTATTATTTTTAATTCATTTGTACAGCCAAAAATTGTTGACCAGATACACCATTAATAAAGATTGCTCATTGGCCCCATTTGTTTCAAAGTCCAACAGCTTCATTGAATTGCTTTTGTTTGGTTTAGTTTTATTGTTGCCTTTAATTTAACCACAAGTCAACATGAATGGTGTTACTTATTATTCACAAGCTCATCAGTTACCAGCCATGTCACTTAACCCAGTCCCACTGCTACCATTGGTCCAACAGCAAGCCCACAATCCGGAACAGTTTGCTCTACTTGTTCTTGCGGCTCAACAACAAGACCAACAATAGCCCGGTTTTGCTAGCCAGTATACACAATCAGGTGTTAATTTTTATTCCCATGTAATTTTGCTTATACGGTTCCAAGTGTTTTTCCATCTCAGGCTCTGGTGTTGCCTCAAGATTTTCAGACGATGACTCATCCGAATCCTGATTGGAACATGGATACTGGTGCATCCTCTCACTTGCCTGACAACGCAGGTATTCTCACTTCTGTTAGTAATTCATGTATTTATCCATCTGTGTATGTTGGAAATGGTGCATCTATACCTGTTACACATACCGGAAATAGCTTATTATACACTTCTGATAAACCACTGCACCTTAATCATATTCTTGTCACCTCACACATCATTAAAAATCTGATTTCTATTCGTAAATTTACTCGTGATAATGACGTATCTGTTGAATTTGACGCATACGGATTTTCTGTAAAAGATTACCAAACGGGCAGACTACTCCTCCGTTGTGATAGCACGGGCGATCTTTACCCTGTTACGCAACAATCATCCAAGAGTCCTTTGTTTTCTTTACTTTCGTTCAGTTATACTACGTGGCACAGATGCCTCGGGCATCCAGGTGAAGATGTGCTTCGTCGTTTGGAGTCTAGTAATTTCATTTCTAATAATAAGTCCAAGTCATCTGCTTTGTGTCATGCATGTCAATTAGGCAAACAAATTAAACGGCCATTTGTTAGTTCAGACTCTAATGTTGCTTCTATTTTTGACATTATTCACTCGGATATTTGGGCTTCCCCTATTCCGAGTGAGAGTGGTATTAAGTATTACGCTATTTTTTTGGATCATTTCTCGCATTTTATTTGGGTCTATCCGTTGCATTAAAAATCGGATTTATATGACAATTTTGTCATTTTTCGCGCTTTTGTAAATAAACAATTTGGTGTAGATATTAAGGCTTTACAATGTGACCATGGGGGTGAATACGACAATGCCCGCTTTCATGACCTTTTTCGCAAAAACGGGATTCAATTTCGTTTTTCTTGCCCACACACATCTCAACAGAATGGCAAATCTGAACGCATGTTGCGTACCATTAATAACCTCATCCGAACCTTGCTTTTTCAGGCTCACATTCCCCCCTCCTATTGGGTGGAAGCTCCTAACATGGCTGCTTACATTATGAACATCCTTCCCTCTGCTGCCATTAACAATGAGGTACCCTTTACTAAGCTTCTTATCAAACTGCCATCTTACGACAACTTACGTGTCTTCGGGTGTCTATGTTATCCCTATATCCATGTTGACCATAAACTTCAACCCCCCTCTACACCTTGTGTATTCCTTGGATACCCTGCAAATCATAGGGGCTATCGGTGTCTAGATTTATCCTCGAACAAAATTATACTCTCAAGGCATGTAAGATTTGACGAGGACGTTTTTCCCTTTGCCTCAATACACGAATACACATCACCTACTTATGATTTTTTATCCAGCATTCCACTACCCGTTTTACCAACCCCAACCGTAGCTCCCACACTGCCTGACCCATTACCTTCTAGCCCATCACAACTTGTTCCACCAGGCCCATTATTTTCCCAAACACCTAATCCCAATAACCATGTTAACAAGCCCCATCCTCAACAACAAGCACACCAGGATCAGACCACTCCTATCCAACATCACCAACCCGCTATCAACCCGGACCAGCCCACTCCCCCCTCTCAACCGCAACCGCAACAACTACATACACACCGACCACTCCCGATGCTATACCCGCACACACCGTCAACACTCATCACATGGTCACACGTGCTAAAGCCGGTATTTCTAAACCTCTTGAGCGTATGAATTGTCATGTCACTACCATGTCTCCTCTTCCTAGGTCTCATGTTCATGCTCTTCGTGATCCTCAGTGGAAACAAGCTATGTTAGATGAATATGATGCATTAATTACTAACGGTACGTGGGTACTTGTGCCCCGTCCAGCTAATGTGAACATTGTTCGTTCTATGTGGCTTTTCAGGCATAAGTTTCATGCAGATGGTTCCTTAATCAAGTATAAGGCGCGACTTGTTGCTAATAGTCGCAGTCAGTAGCAGGGGGTTGATTGTGATGAGACTTTTAGTCCTGTGGTTAAACCTGCTACTATCCGCACTGTATTGAGCCTAGCAGTGTCTCGTGCTTGGCCTATTCATCAACTTGACGTGAAGAATGCTTTTCTTCACGGTCACTTATCGGAGACAGTTTATATGCATCAGCCACCTGGGTTTGTAGACCCTGCACGGCCGGATTATGTTTGTCATTTGCAGCGGTCATTGTATGGGCTTAAGCAAGCCCCTAGAGCTTGGTTTCAGCGGTTGCAGGATTTATTACTCGCATTGGTTTTCAGCATAGCAAAATTGATGCGTCGCTTTATTTGTTATTATATGTGGATGATATTATCTTAACTGCTTCTTCCACTGCCTTCCTACAGCGCATTATTACTGCTCTTCATGGAGAATTTCCTATGACGGATCTTGGCTCTCTTAATTATTTTCTTGGTATTTCTACTACCCGCACAACATCTGGTATGTTTTTATCGCAATCTAAGTTTGCTGAAGAGATTCTTGAGAGAGCTTATATGCATAAATGCAATCCATGTCGCACTCCTGTTGATACAGAGTCCAAGCTTGGACCTGATGGTACACCTTTTGATGATCCAACCTTATATCGGAGCTTAGCTGGTGCCCTTCAGTATCTTACTTTTATGCGCCCAGATATTTCATATGCGGTTCAACAGGTTTGTTTGTATATGCATGACCCTCGTGACACACATTTTCATGCTTTGAAGCGTATATTACGCTATATCCGTGGTACTATTGATCATAGTCTTCAGCTACATGTTTCTTCTACTACTCAGCTTATTGCTTACACAGATGCAGATTGGGCGGGTTGCCGGTCACTCGCAGTCGACTTCAGTTTATTGTGTCTTTCTTGGTGACAATCTATTATCTTGGTCTGCTAAGCGTCAGGTAACAGTATCTCGGTCAAGTGCTGAGGCCGAATATCGTGGTGTTGCTAATGTGGTGGCTGAGAGAGCTTGGATTCGCAATCTGTTGCGTGAGCTTAACACCCCTTTGTCTACAGCTACTATTGATAATGTCAGTGCCGTATATTTATCGACGAATCCTGTTCAACATCAACGTACGGAACACATTGAGATAAACATTCATTTCGTCCGTGATTATGTTGCTTCAGGACAAGTTCGTGTGCTTCATGTTCCATCTCGTTTTCAGTATGCTGACATATTTACTAAGGGACTTCCTGCTGCTTTGTTTCTTGATTTCCGATCCAGTTTGAACGTTCGAAGGCCTCCCGCTCAAACTGCGGGGGTGTATTAGCTGATTATTGTTATTAGCCCAATTAGTATTATGTCTATTGTTATTGGATCAAGCCCATTACGGTTTTGCTATGTATCGGTTTATATATACCGAAGGGATTATGTTAATGAAATGAAGGGAGATTAAACCTAATCTAATAGTCTCCACTGTTTGAACAAAACATTGTAATCTGTTGCTTTTATTTTGTTTAACATAAGATATTTTGATTCTAATGATGTGTTACATGTATATTTGACTCTCTTTGATATTTTTTGAGTGCTGTAAACATCTAACAAGTCATGTGATGGTTATATGCACCGAGGGATACATTACATGAGTCCCATATCCTAACAGAAGTGCCATGGCACTAAGTTTCCGGAGTGACTCACTCAAACTAGTAGTTGAACGTTTCTGTTCATTTCATCTGATAGATCAGATCTTACCAAGGTGCCCTTTCCATTTAGTTATGGGTTAAGGAATTGTTCACTTCTTTCTTAGCATTGCTTGCTTGTTGAGGTAAAACATTTCAAAATTTGAGCAATCCTTGCTCATCTAGGGTATTAATCAACCCCTTATTCACCAAATAATGTCTTGGAACAATTCTGTTGGTGCGTCTTGCAAATACACCACCCGACTCGCCATTTAGATTAGTTGGTGATTTTTGTCTCGTCTGGTCCAAAGGCTAGACCGCCACCTGGTGTTGGTGCTGCAAAACAAACTGAAAGTCAATGATGAACCCATTGAGTCAAAGCTTGCCCCAGTTTCAGCACCCCAGAATAGGTTTATTGAGTCGCTGATGTCCAGTAACATTGGTGTTTCAATTAATGCAAACCAAGACACTCAACAAGATCCATAAAGCCATGGCATATTAACTACAAAATACAATTATACCACAACCACCAAATGTTAAGAGTATTGATGTTTTACTTGAGATCCAAACTATCCCTCCCTATAGTTTTTCACACCACAAAAAAGGAAACAAATAGCAACACAAAAATTTGAGGCCCCATTGCTCTTGTTTCTCCAAAAGAAGTCTTCCTATTTGGCTGCATCCAACAACAATTCAATACATTTTCCTTAGAACAGTCAGAACTCAACATCTGTAAGTTACTTTGTGTTTCTGTGTGCCTAGTGAAAACATATCATCAAATAAAAAGTTTTGTGAATCCAAAATCACCCAAACATTATTAATTTTTACTTATTTTACAGTGCGCTAATCATATATCTACAAAATTAAAGAATGAAGGGATATCAATCATTTGACATTAGACACCTTAACAACGTTATATCCTTTGCCTACTTTTAAGATTCAAACGGGCTTTGATTATGTTACTTACTTGGCTACAAGGTAGACCACGACTGGAGCCCAAACATCTACCAACAAAATGACAGCTTACACTTACAAGACTAAACTTTTAACTTTCCAGTAAAAATACGAAAACCGGAAATTATAGAAACAAAAGGAATAAACAAAGATTGACTTATAAGGGGGAAACATGCACAAGACAAAAACAAGAACAAATATAACACATCTTGGGGACCCACTGTATACCACAAATCATTAGAAGTATTTGGCACATATTCCATATTGATATAATTCAGATCTGCACACACATGTTTATACCATTCACATTGCATAAGACCTGGCTCGTTTCTGAAGTTCAGTCTCTCTGAAGGTTGGCTTGATAAGTGAGCTGAATTTGAATTCCAAAGTATATTATAATCATGCTTTATGACTGAAAGTTTCCTCACTTTACAGGTATGCACGGATATTTTTGGAACTCCAACCCGGTTCCTCCTTCAGGATAATTTTTACCTGCTAGAGTCGAATCCTTACTCTCTTTGGTCTAAAAGGGATGCACCTTCTGTTGGCCTTGCGGACAATGTTAACATGCCTTCAATTGTTTCACAAGCGGATAAGCATCAATTGGTGGAGGGTACTGCTCACCCTAAAGTTTAAAACGCTATGCCACAGATTTAGAATAAAATGAACTGGCTGCTCCAAAAGAGGCCAAAGCTGCTGAAGCAGAAAACGTATTAGAATTGGTATGTGATGAAATAGATAAGTTGGAGTTCTCTGATACTCATCATCCATATTATACCCGTCCAATACTTGAGGCCACACGTCAAAATGCAGATGAGATTGTTGATGAGATTTTATTTAGATCACCTGAAGCAATTCTGTGTACAGACAAAAGTGGATATGATATCATTCAACTAAAAGTGATACACTGTTCGAAAAAAATCTACAACCTTATCCATGCCATTCGGGAGCATAAGAATCTTTATAGAACGATTTTAGATTCTTCTAAGAACAATATCTTTCCTTGGCAGTTGGCTGGAAGGTTGGCGCCTTTATATAAACTCAATAAAAGAAGGGGTGCAGCATTACAATTACAACAAGAGCTTCAATGGCGTGAGGTAACTATTAGTCATAGCTAGTGAATCGTTTTTAGTTTTCTCTGTACGTAACATAAAGAAGTAATATAGTAATTCACAGGGGGTGAAGAAAGTTATATCTCCTACATTCAGAACACAAGAAAACAATTTAAGGAGACGCCAGACATGCTGTTCACAAGAGAACATAAGAATTTGGTGAAAGAAGGAGAGCAGTGAATGAAAACCACAGCCGAATCATGCAGCATCACTGCAGCACTAATTAACACCATCGTATTTCTAGATTGCAGCAGCAATAACTGTGCCTGGTGTAAGCAATTCACAAACAGGCATTTCCTTGGTTTACAAAAAAACATTGCATTCACTATCTTTTCTGTGTCGGATGCAATCTCAATATTTGCATCTAGTACTGCATTATTAGTGTTCCCTCTCTATCCTAAGGGCACGTTTTCCGAGCAAGAATTCTAATTCAGTTTGCCAAGATGATTGCTAGCTTATTGGTCTTTGCACCTTGTTGCTCTCTGCAATTTCCATGATGGCAGCCTTCAGCGCAACTTTGTACCTTGTTTTCTGTCATCAAAACCCTTGGATGCTTGCCCCAATTTGTGGATTATCTCTTGTCCCAGTTTCTTTTTTTGTTGGACTATAATTCCCCTTCAAAGTAGATCTTTATCGGTCAACATACTTACGCATCTTTGGCCAGCAAAGGAGAGGTAAGCGTGCTAGATACAATGCGGATAGCATACGGTTGTTTTTTGGTAAAGGAGGGATTCATGTATGCTACCGGAGGTCTCACGAGTCTCCCACTTTCGAGTTTATCATTTCACCTCCCCCATACCCCGCTCCGGCAGGGTTGGGTATGTTGTTGTTGAAGGATTCATGTACGCCTGCAAGGTTAGATTATAAAGGATGTCATAACTTTTTATTATGTTTTTGGAGGTACTATTTATGAAGCAAAATTGTTACAGTGCTGATGTGCTGACTTAACGGTTTCATTGAAAAGATCGCATAGGGCATCCTGATTTTATAGATGGCAATATGGGTTAGCTAGGTAGCGGATTTGGGTCGAAAAGGATCTCCTTCAACTTGTTTAATCATAATCACATTAATCATGTAAACTTCTGTTTTTAGGTTAATCTTTTATTCGTTTTATGTACTTCAGTTAATTTAATACCATTCAAGATGAAACTAAAATTTAAAACACAACGTAACTAAAATTTGAGCTCAACCATTTACACTCCATAGACTCGGTTAAATTCACAATGAAATTTAACATAACAATGTTGCTCCATCTTCCATTCATAACTAAAAACTGAAATTTAACAAACCCAACTTAGCTGCTAGTCTGTCTTTGAAATTGTGTTTTGGAGAAGATTGTCCGACTATTGCATTCGCAAAACACAGTCAATCGAAATGTTTGCCAATCTATTGGAAAAGTATGACTGTCAAAATCGGGATTACATAATTTCTTGAAAGAAGGGGATTGAGATGCCCTCTTTAAAAAGGCTTGATGGCGCATCTATTGCTATGAGGATTGAGGCATGCAATAACCCGCCCGCCTAAACGACATCTTCATCTAAACACGCATTAACCACCACCAAACCAAACAAAACAAACACCATCTAATAATCGTAGATTCGTAGCACAACAATATGTTGTGGTTGTGTGCCACAAAGAAAAGATTTCAACAATATAATTACCATGGGAAAGGAACACTTACTTTATTACCACGAAAATAAGTCAAAACATAATTAATCAAACTCCAGAATATGAAAAGGAACACTTTACTACGAAAATAAGTCAACACATAATAAATCCATACAATAGACACCCTAATGTGCAAACTTATGTCATCGATATTGTTGCAACCACAAAGAAACTTTGAACATAAGACATTCTATACACACGCTAAGGATTAAAGTTCAGACATCAAACACAAGTAAAAGAAAGAAAGAATCTAATAACATATCCTATTCATAATACGTAAAAATCTTTCGAAGAAAGTACAAAATTAACATTGGTAGTCCCAAGTTCGAAGAAATCCCGCTGGTGGAATCCTACAGCCTTCCGTGTGCCTCGACAGCACCATGATAGCTAACAAAGCAATCATTCATGTTTAATAGCAATACATATGAAAGCAATATATAAGCTCGCATGAAAATCAAAATGAAACTACCTTTTGTTGGTTGCTGAGTTTAATATTGTAAATAATATTGTATTATTTCGGCATCTGGTGCTAATTCACCTTTGCTCATCATGTGTGGTACCAATATTCTCATTTTACCTTTCTTAGTAGCCCTGGAAAATAGCTATGAAACATGGTTTCCATTTCAACATTATTCTTGTCAATAATGCGACGTTCCGTATCCATGATATTCCCGATATGAGTTAGAAAGTTACGCATGAAGCGTAACAGGCCGTAAACACTGTAATGATTGTAATTATCACCCCATCTAGATTCCTCCATTTCCTACACAAGATCTTCGGTAAATTTCGAAGTACATTTTCGTCCCTGGTATCGGTCTCGGAAAAAAGTATATTTGGTTTCTATTTCGTCTCTAAGCCATTCTTTGGAGAGTAACAAATCACGAACATGTCTCACAAATTAGAGACGTTTATCAGCATCATAAAGCCAAACATGATCTAAATTGTTTTGGAGGCTTGGTCTGCATAAGATTACATATTATCGATTAGACCTCATCTTCCAGAATACCTATTTGTCTAAATTGAAAACAAGGATTTTTTGTATATATATAATTATCTTACAAATCACATTTAAAAACTAAAGTATATGGTTCGAGCTATGTGTCATACCTGTGACGTGGGTTTGGATTTAGCATTTTTCTCAAAATATGTTTCACTTCATCAAGCTCCGCAGATAGATCTTCAACATCTTCATGCCAGTCAACTGACTTGTGTTGGTCATTGAATTGATGGGCATCAAGACTAAAGCACGAGAGCATCGTTCTTCCAAAACACTCTATCTCCCAAGCTATTATGAATAAATGAAATGCGTGAAATAATATATTTATTCGACGAATTAACCAAGAAGTGCGTTATTAAGCACCTATTAGTATTAAGTTGCTTTAAAATAAACACTTTAGGAAAGAGTGTTTAATTTGCTTAATCTGTAAGAAATCAATAATATTTGCCTCTTAATTAGAAGATTATGCAATTTCAAACACCCTTAAGTAACAAATAATAATAAAATATAAAAAAAGTTTAAGTTGGATACTTGCCACTCAAGTTTTTGGTGAACTCTGAGCTCCTACCCATCCCCGAAATTTTTTGCCACTCTTCACGGGCTACTTAGATGTTAGAAGTGTTGATGTTATTATGACATAAACCTTTTTCATGGATGTGCATCAATCCCTGTATTATATCCCTGCATTTAAAAAAAAAACAAACATATGATATATGAAAAGGTCCAAATAATCAAATATTATTTATCACACATTGTGAAAGTACCTTACAAGACCCGTCCAAGATGTCGTCAAAAGTATGTTTTCAAAGAAGTGCCTCATATATATATATATATATATATATATATATATATATATATATATATATATATATATATATATATATATATATATATATATATTTATATATATATATATCCAGAGCTTGCGGGCATAACTCAAATGCGAATTTGCATTGGTGGTTATCAAACTCGGCTCCATAAAATCTTAGAATGTGATGGCAACTGTTTGTACGCCAAATATTTCTATAAATTTGCGAGTAGTCTTGACGTTTGTTTATAACTTTCATCGCTACTATCAGCCCCTCAAATTGCCCCCATACACAGTGGAGTTTTCTGTCTCACATATTACATTTCCTAAGGTTATCTTATTTCTTGATCTTTATGATTGAATTCCATATCTTAAATCGTTTCATTGTAAAATGATTGGATTTTTAAATTACGACACACGGGCAAGAAGTGATCCATATCAAATGTATGATATACCATACATTGAATACGGTGTATTTCTAGTAATTCTACTTGACTAGCAAAATATGCGGTATAATTTGAAAATTTTAAATACCAGGAATTTTCATAAATTTTGTCATCAACTTTTTTAATTCGAACACTATTTGTTCTAGATGCTACTGATAATCATGTTAAGTGGTCGACATCAAACGTATCTTCTTCATATGACAGCTTATCTTCACCGTAAGTTTTAACAAGTTCAATCCTAAGAAGATCCAGTCTGAGTGGCATTCTCTGCGAGGAAATATGGACCAACATTACAAAGTTAATTAACAGTAAAAGTAAAAAGCTATGATCGAATGGATAAACAAAAAATAAAAAGAAGAAAGCATGTTATGTTTACGTTCAAAATAAAATAAAATAAAATAAAAAAAAAAAAAAAAAAAAAACGCACTTTACATGTGAGTTTACATGTTTACCATTTTTATGGCCGAGTCCGGTTTAGACGACATATTTCTTGTTACTGAGTGTGTTATGCTTTCATTCAAAGAAAGAGCGTGTTATGTTTTTTAAGACTTTTTTAATCTAAAACATTTGAGGTTTTATTTGTTTAGAATATGTTTTATTTTTCTTTTATTATTTCTTAGCGATGATTTAACTACATTTTTGGGATTCTATTTGTAGTTTGAATCTAAGATTCTCGTTTATATAACCCCAGCAGATAAAATACAACACTTCTAAATTAAACTGCTGCCACCAGATAAATAGATATCCAAGGGTTCCTGTTAGCTTGTCGATAGATTTGTAATAAGAGATAGGTTGCAACCACAAACATAGACGTCTAGCAAAATTAAACTGCTGCCAAGAGCATTGGAAAGTTTGTGTTTTTTTTATCTACTTTGAATATATGCAACATTGAAGATAGGCACATGAAGTAAAATAATAACAGCAGATAGTTATTAACAAGAAAGGAACCATCCAAGTACAAAAAAATACCTTATCACCTCTGAAACTCAAGAACACTGTCATATTGGTACATCTTTTGAACATATGATTCTGAATTATGCGCCATTGAAGGTTTGCTTTAATAATCATCTTATACCTCATCTTTGATGCAGAAAAAATCTAAAAAATAATTGCAACATAAATTAAGAGAGATTAAACAGAACGTGCTTTGGATATCCAAGATACTTGCAAAAACAATATTAGACCATTCAGAAACCAAATATACATTACAAAAAGTAAAGAACAGCAAGAAGAAGAGAGAAAGGGAAGAGTTTGTGAAAATGAAAGTATGGGGAGGGTAGTTAGGTTTGGGTTATGACAGGAAACAAGAAATCTTAATCTAAACTTCAAATTGGTAGACAGACACAACTATCAGTCTCGGACAAGAGTAGGGTATCTTGGTTTTAAAATTGAGATAGTGTCGGTATATATTTCAATTGCATATACATATTTCAAAGTTTAGCGCACAAATAACAGTTCTCAAAAATCAGATCTCAAAAGATAGATTTTATCAGAACTCTAAAGTATACTTAAACACCCCACAGAAAAGTTCTATCAGATCTTAGCGTATCTCAAAGCAAAAAACAAACAGAAAAAACTAAACACACCACCAAAACTTAAACGTGTACGTAAATGCATGACGAAAATAACAAACCTCAACTTTATCCGGCCAGATCCGGTCAAAACAACCCCAATACAGCCTCGAAACGCCACTAAAATTACTACCGAAATCACTAAAACTGCAACGAAACAAGAATCTGCTGTGCTGTTGGTGTGGTGTGCGTGAGTTGTTGTGTGTGTTTGAGAGAGAGTATTTGTATGTGATAAAAAAAAAGTGTGTTGATGTTAATGAGGAAGAAGGCTGAAGGTGTGAAGAAAAGGCTGAGGTGTGTGGGAGATTTTATAGCAACAAGGAATTAGTTGAGTTTTGTATGTGTGTGAGACACAAGTGAAAAGTGTTTGGAATTTTAGCAACAAGGAAGTTTGGTGTTGTCTCTGTGTTAGACACATGTAAAAAGTGTTTGATGTACTAGTACCTTGTTTGAGTATCTTGGTTTTAAAACAACACAAATTAGGTCAAAGAACTTACGAGGTATAAATTTTGGTTGGTGGGTAAATTTAATGTGACTCTATATTGAATCGATAAGTTTTTTACGTACTTTACTTGTTTACTTGGAAAATCATAAAGTTGTGCATAGCCACTGGTGTAAATAAGTGAGCGGAGGCCCTGTGCGAAAGCTAATACAATAACTATATACGCCAGTCGAAAATCTATTATAACAACCATTGAAACAAAAATAATAGTATTTTGATGATCTATCTTAAGTTTTAACAAATATATACGATATTAGATTGTACAACGTTAACAGTTTTTTTTATTGAAAGTCAGTTTTGAGGCTTAAATATAAAACTGATATATAACGGGGTATATATTTTAAGGCCCCTAAAAATTTGACGCCCTATACGGTAGCACAACTTGCACACCCCGTATACGTCTTTGTGCATAGCACAACCCAATCATGTTGACGTTAATGCTGATTTTTTTTTTAATTTTTTTTTTTTAAATTTATACTAAGATAAAAAAGTTATATGTATTAGTGTGTAGCAAAAGTAGCAAGTAATAGCTTATTTAGAGTTGAACATCGGAAGACAATTTGAAAAGGTATTATGAGAATCCGCATTTAGAATACATTAATACTTTACATTCTTGGTTTAGTTTAGAGGAAAAGTGGGTTTAGAGAAAGGAAGGGATTTTAGTTGCAACCCCAAAGCATACAAAACAATGCAGTAGTAATTTGAGATTTTCTTTTCTAAATGCACTAATTAATCTTTAAAACAAATTTACATGTTTACACAAAACTTTGAACATGCAAGTGGTCACTTAACACTTAGGCTGATGCTAATAGGAGGGGTTGCACTGACCCTCCAATCGAGAGTCTTCACTTTTTCACCCCAAAATTTTTAATTTTTCGGTTGGCTACCCAATCATAACTTTCATTTTGTTTGTGTGTGTATGTTTTTTATTTAACTTGTTTGTGTGTGTGGCACTGACTGTCAGGAGGTGACCACAATATTTATGGTTGCCATTAGCATTGGCATTACAACATTATAATCAAAGCAAGATCAAATAGTTATACACACGATGTTTTGTGCATGATCATAACAAAATTAATCAACATAGGATCCACCGTATAACTTTCAATTTTAATATGTTCATCATCATTTAAAGTCGATATTCACTAAATAAGTAGTTCAATGCAACCTAGTTTCAATGCTTTTTAAAAAAACCTGATAAAACTAATGTGATTTAATCAAGAACGTACTCAGTCATAAAACTTATAGATGATATCACATATGTTGGAAAATTTAGTGCACTTGTGGGATTAGTTCACACCTTGTAATGGGTTAGGAGGTACGGAGTGTACACCCATAAGGTCCATGAACACCCTGACTCTTATAGTGGTTTGTATTTGTAGTACTGGTGAAAGTACTGCTTGGTGAAAGTACTGCTTGTGGAAAGTACTGCTTGTGGTTTTCCAGCGATAGCAGTGTTTCCACTGATAGGCAGTGTTTCCACTGAAGTGGTGTATCCACTGATAGTGCTATTAAAGTACTGATAAGCGGTGTTTCCAGCGATAGGCTGTACTTCCTGCAAGTGAAAGATACTGCTAGTGGAAAGTATGCTTATGGAAAGTACTTGCTAAATGGCGTTACAACTTCTTTATGACCACGTTTAATTGGTCATGTAACCACTAACGGCTATAATGGGGATAATTATGAGGCTACTAATGGGCCGATTAATACTCATAATTCCATTGGAATAGCTCAAGAGTAACCTCCTATATATAGCAGATCTGAACATGCATGAGAAACACACAGAAAACACTAAACACTTATAAGCGCTAAGGGTTAAAGAATTGTGCCTAATTCTCTAACTGCATTTGGTCTTATCCCAAGTAGATATTCGTGATACCCGGGCATTAGGGTCGAATAGTTTACTTTGGAAAGTGATCACACGATTCCAAGTGATATCCGGTAACCACCTAGTGGTATTGCTACTGTCATTAATTGTCTTAACCACGTTGCGGGAGTACACATCCAACAATCAAAGTAAACTATTTGTGATAATCAATGGCTGCTGCTGCAATGAACACATGGCTTCAAACTTTGCTAAGCTGGACAAGTTTGAAGGGGTGGACTTTAGGAGGTGGCTGAAGAAGATGCACTTCTTCTTTGTCAAGCATGAGTGTGGTCTATGTGACTACTCCAATTCGATGATGGGGATGATGCTACTGTGGAGAGATCGGAGGAGGAGCAAATGGGAGAATGATGACTACATATGCAGAGGTCTTATTCTGAATGGTATGTCTGATTCTTTGTTTGATATTTATCCGAACTTTGAATCTTCCAAAGAACTGTGGGATTCCTTGGATGCCAAATATATGGGTGAGGATGCATCAAGTAAGAAGTTCCTTGTTAGTAATTTCACAAATTACAAAATGACCGATTCAAGACCAGTTATGGAACAATACAATGAACTTCTTGGAATACTTGGAAGGTTTACACAACACCAAATGAACATGGATGAGGCTATCAAAGTCTCGTGTGTCATTGACAAACTCCCTCCTTCATGGAAAGATTTCAAGCATACATTGAAACATATGAAGGAGGAGTTAACTCTTGTTGAGTTGGGTCATCACGCAAATTGAGGAATCTCTCAAGGTGCGAGGATAATGACAAGCCAAAGAGTGGCAATCTTCTTTGGACCATCATTTGTCAATATGGTGGAGCATAACAACTCCACCAGGTACAATGACAACAAAGGAAAACGCAAATATCATGACAACACAAGGGCAGATCCTAACAAGAAGGCAACACCTACTTGTTGAAAATTTGGCAAGACGGTCACATTAAAGGGACTGCAAGGGTGTTAAAATTGGTGGTAAAGCCAATGGATCAGGCACTAATGGTTCAGTGAGTGGTGGTTCAGCCAACTCACTGAAAGGTCAGAATATGTTTAATAAGTCTTCTCAGATTTATTATGTTACATATGTATCTGAATCTTTTTATGTGCGGGATGATGATGTTGCGTGGTGGGTTGACTCTGGTGCAACAGTTCATGTGTGCAAAGATAGAAGTCGGTTCAAGACTTATGAGTCACTGAATGATGGTTCTATTCTTCACATGGGAAATGAGTCAACGACCTTGGTGCATGGTCGTGGTTGTGTAGATCTTAGGTTTAGTTCCGGAAAGATTGTAACTTTGTTTAATGTTATTCATGTTCCCGATATAAGGAAAAACTTGGTTTCAAGTAGTGTTTTGAATAATCATGGATATAAACAAGTTATTGAATCTGATAAATTTGTTCTTTCTAAATGTGGTGTTTTTATTGGTTTTGGTTATTTATGTAATCAAATGTTGAGGCTTAATATTACCATGCGGTGTTATTTCATTTTGTGACCACATATGATCGGTGATTCTACCCTTTGGCATGCTAGACTTGGTCATGTTCACTATAAAAGAATGCAAGATATGT
The DNA here is from genome assembly GCA_910596185.1 of Chrysanthemum makinoi. Classification (NCBI taxonomy): domain Eukaryota; kingdom Viridiplantae; phylum Streptophyta; class Magnoliopsida; order Asterales; family Asteraceae; genus Chrysanthemum; species Chrysanthemum makinoi. The sequence continues at coordinate 327,466,627 of OU343222.1, read as the reverse complement.
CTAGGGATGGTTTAATCCCTGCTTTTGACATGGACACTGAAAAGTGTAAAACTTGCATGTTGACCAAGATAACCAAGAAACCCTTTGAGGGTGTTAGTCGTGAGACTAAGCTCTTGGAGCGATACACAGTGACTGTGTGATTTGCATGCCACTCCTTCTTTGGGGAATAAGAAGTACTTTGTGACATTTATTGATGATGCTTCTAGGTTTTGTTATGTTTATTTGTTACATACAAAGGATGAAGCATTAGATAAATTCAAAGTGTTTAAAACTGAAGTTGAATTACAACTTGGGTCTTTGATCAAAAGATTAAGGACTGATAGGGGAGGTGAGTACATGGATACTCTTTATTTTCAGTCTGTTGGTATTATCCATGAAACTAATGCCCTATACTCCTCAGCAAAATGGTATTTCTGAAAGGAAAAACAGAGTGTTGAAGGAGATGGTTAATACCATGTTGTCCTATTAGGGACTGAGTCAAGGGTTATGGGGTGAAGCTATGTTAACAACTTGCTATTTATTAAATAGGGTTCCCAACAAAAGGAACAAGGTTACCCCTTATGAACTCTAGACTAAAAGGAAACCTAACCTGAACTATCTCAGAGTGCTGGGGTTGTAGGGTCATTGTAAGACTCCACGATCCAAAGCAAAATACTTTGGGTGAAAGAGGCATTGATCTGCATCTTTGTTGGATATGTTGAGCATTCCAAGGCTTTTAGGTTCTATGTTATTGAACCTAATGAACATGTTTCAGTTAACACAATAATTGAATCAAGGGATGCAGATTTTGATGAGAATAGATTCTCATCAGTCCCTAGACCAAGTCAGAGGATTCCTAATGGAACTCATGACACTGGTGTATCAGAGGTCCCTGATGATGAACCATCAGTGGTCCCTGATGAGGTTGTGGTTCAACAACCTGAACCTGTGCTCAGGAAGAGCAAAAGGGTCGGGACTCGAAAGTCATTTGGACCTGAGTTTCAACTATACTTAGTTGAAGGTACCGAGGATGAGGTCTCGAGACCAATACTCCTATTGCTTCATTGTTGAGGATGATCCCAAGACATTTGAAGAAGCAATGAAGTCCCAGGATATTTCTTTCTGGAAAGAAGCAATAAATGATGAGATGGATTCCATCATGGGCAACAACACTTGGGTGTTGGTTGATCTACCACCAGGATGCAAACCTCTAGGTTGCAAATGGATTTTCAAAAGGAAAATGAAGGTAGATGGAACTATTGAAAAGTTCAAGGCTAGACTAGTTATTCAGGGCTTTAAACAAAAGTCGGGGATAGACTATTTTGATACTTATGCCCTTGTGGCTCGTATCAGTACCATAAGGCTGGCGATTGCTATGGCATCTATTCACAATCTGGTTATTCATCAGATGGATGTGAAGACAGCTTTCTTGAATGGTGAATTGGAAGAGGAATTTTATATGAACCAACCTCAGGGCTTCATCATGCCTGGTAATGAAAACAAGGTGTGTAAACTGATTAAGTCTCTTTATGGACTGAAGCAGGCACCTAAGCAATGTCATCAAAAATTTGATGAAGTGGTTTTGTCTAGTGGTTATGTTCTTAACCAAGCTGACAAATGTGTATATTGCAAATTTGATGAATCTGGTAAAGGAGTCATCATTTGTCTATATGTTGATGACATGTTGATCTTTGGCACTGACCAAAATCAGGTTGACTTGACAAAGGAATTTTTGTCATCAAGGTTCTCCATGAAAGACATGGGGAGGCTGATGTTATCCTTGGTATAAGGATTAAACATGAAAGTAATAGAATTTCTATCTCTCAGTCTCATTATATTGAGAAGGTACTGAGGAAATTCAATTACTTTGATTGTACTCGATGAGTACACCTATGGATACTTGTGAGAAGCTGATGCCTAATCATGGCAAGGTTGTATCTCAACTTGAATATTCTAGGGTAATTGGTACGCTTGATGTATGCCATGACTTGTACAAGACCTGATATTGGTTTTGCAGTGGGAAAATTGAGCGGGTATACTAGTAATCCTAGTGCTCATCACTGGCAAGCAGTTCAAAGTGAAGTATTTGAAGAGAACTATGGATTATAGTCTCTCATATACTGGTTACCCATCAGTGTTGGAAGGATACACTGATGCAAGTTGGATCAGTAACACTGAAGACAATTCGTCTACCAGTGGTTGGGTATTCCTACTTGGTGGAGGTGCAATTTCTTGGGCATCCAAGAAGCAAACTTGCATCACCAGTTCAACAATGGAATCTGAATATGTGGCTTTAGCAGCTCGGTAAAGAAGGTGAATGGTTGAAAAACTTCCTTCTTGAGATTCCATTGTGGCCTAAACCTATAGCACCTATTTCTATTCGGTGTGATAGTGCAGCTACATTGGCTAAGGCTTATAGCCAGATGTACAATGGTAAGTCTAGACACTTAGGTGTCGGACATAGCATGATTCGTGAGCTTATCATGAATGGGGTGGTATCTATAGAGTTTGTGAGATCTCAACAGAACTTAGCGGATCACTTGACGAAGGGTTCGGCTAGAGACTTGGTTATAAAGTCTGCTAAAGGGATGGGTTTAAGTCCAACTTAGTCTCTGAATGCTAGGACACCCAACTCCCTCCTGAGGAAACTTAGGAGCTGAGTTCAATGTGGAAAATTTGAACATTCACGATGAATTTGGAGCACATGTTTTATTTTCATCCCAAGGTTGTGCTCAGAACCTGCTGAAAGGAGGATGAAGTCTTTACTTCTCAATGGTTAATTTTCTTTGAAAAAGTGCTTGGCAGGAGCATGACTAAAGAGGAACCACCTATGTAAATGTTGAAGTTTTGCCGCTTCGGGAAGCTTTGGACTTTTAGCTTTTACAACATTTATGAATTTGGATATGGACACATGGCTTGTATAGTGTCAGGAGCTGTTAAGTGTTTGAAAACTAGTGTGTATTTATCTTCGGTATTCAAATGGGTTGAAGGGTTCAATTCTTAGAACACCCTGATTCTCGAATATTTGAACGTGTAATTACTAAGATGGAAATTCAATCCTCGGGACATTTTCGTTTATGCACATGTTTTGATTGATGTTTATTTTTCATGCAAAGGAAGTGAACTAAATTTGGGGAGGATTGTTGGAAAATTTAGTGCACTTGTGGGATTAGTTCACACCTTGTAATGGGTTAGGAGGTATGGAGTGTACACCCATAAGGTCCATGAACACCCTGACTCTTATAGTGGTTTGTATTGGTAGTACTGGTGAAAGTCTTTCGCTTGGTGAAAATCTGCTTGTGGAAAGTCGCTTGTGGTTTCCAATCGATAGCGGTGTTTCCACTGATAGGCGGTGTTTCCAGTGAAGTGGTGTATCCACCGATAGTGCTATGAAAGTATCTTGATAAGCGGTGTTTCCAGCGATAAAATGACTTCCACTGCAAGTGAAAGTACTGCTAGTGGAAAGTACTGCTTATGGAAAGTACTGCTAAATGGCAGTTACAACTTCTTTATGACCACGTTTAATTGGTCATGTAACCACTAACGGCTATAATGGGGATAATTATGAGGCTACTAATGGGCCGATTAATACTCATAATTCCATTGGAATAGCTCAAGAGTAACCTCCTATATATAGCAGATCTGAACATGCATGAGAAACACACAGAAAACACTAAACACTTATAAGCGCAAGGGTTAAAGAATTGTGCCTAATTCTCTAACTGCATTTGGTCTTATCCCAAGTAGATATTCGTGATACCCAGGCATTAGGGTCGAATAGTTTACTTTGGAAAGTGATCACACGATTCCAAGTGATATCCGGTAACCACCTAGTGGTATTGCTACTGTCAGTGATTGTCTTAACCCTGTTGCGGAGTACACATCCAACAACATATACCTTCTATAACACAAGCGTTTTAAATTTTTCGAGACCACCTATTTCAACAATGATACACGGGTTTTTTGCTTGTGTGTCGTACAATAAAATCAAAAATAATAGATATGGTTTTCAGCATGTGTGTTGTGGTTTTCGCTAAGGCTTACTGTTTATAATTTTCAATGAACTAACAAGACTCCTTGAGTGATCAAAACTTGAAACTAACATATTAACTGTACCGTAAGTATAGGTTAACGCCAAGGGTGTATGAATTTCCTTTCTAAAATGAAACGGTGATATGAATTGGAGAAAGTGCGTACGAAATCTTTGAAAGATATATTCAATTTCTACCATCTAAACTATCCTATACTATAGAAATGAAACCATACTGCTACAAACATGCAATATCCAGATCTCATGTAGTTAAGTTTGGTTAACTTCATTAATGCATGAATGACAGTTCATGACTAGCTAGTTGCCAAGTAGCTACATCTATAGTTTTTCTTTGACGTGCAGCATTACCTCATATGAGGAGTAAATGAAGCTGTGTTCGGTCAACTTCGTCATTACACCTATGCGTACTATGAACCTTTTGATTGTGTTGTTTTATCATATAGGGATATAGGATATAAAGTTTTCTGTTCTTCCAGGTCACGCAAAACCAAGTTTATTAAAGCTGTTTTTGTATCAAGTGCAACATTAGTGGTTTCTCAAGCATTCATGTTCAAGTTCTAGGACATTTTTGTATCAAGCAAGTAGTCATTGTATTGGTAGAGAAAGACATATTTCTCTCCAACAATTGTAATTTTATGGATCCTTTTTTGTTGATGTTTTGTTCAGGATATCAAGCTTATATAATACTCGGTATACAGTAAAAATTTGTCAGTTATAAACAAGACTTGTGCATTGCTGTCTTGTTAATGGCATATTATGATTTTTTATCCTAAGTATTAATCTAACTAGTTATACGTATCTGATCATTTGATGAAACCACCTGGGCAATAAGAAAACTTATACATTCATAGAATCATATTGCAATGTGATCTAGTCTGGGATCTGACAAATTCAAGCCTCTATTGTGTGTTTGAGTGTCCATGTTATGGAATGACGAAAATGTGAAAAGTCAGGTGATATTGTGTTTTGCATCTTTAATGATATTGTGATATTGTGTTTTGCAATTGGATTAAACTCACTTAAAGGGGATTAGTCATGGTCCCTAATCAACCCTCCTAACTTGGATCATTGTACTCATAAAGTCGTGTGCCAAAACTTATTTAGACATTAATAAAATATAGCAAAACTTTTGTACCTAGGAATAAAACCTGTCTATTTTGCTTTGGTGGTTCAGCGTAACATCAACTTTGCAGATTCTTGTACCATTTGTCTTTATTCACAAATTTGGATCTTTATCTCTTTTTTGTTCATAATCCATGTGAGCTTTGATTGAGTTTTCTGCAACATAAAGTACAATCTTTAATTTTTTCCGGTTTCTCCAACTCCCTTCAATAATATCATATCTCGGTCATCAATGAAGCTCTTTTTTTAAGAACTGGTTTCAATAGGGTTATACTACAGTTTTGCTTCTTAGAGTTTGGTTTATTTTATGCAGATACTTGAGGTAATTGTTAAAACTGTTTATCCCCGTGCGAGAAAAATGAGTATTTTCGCTTTTGTGCCGAGAAATGGTTACTTTGTGAATTAGAGTTCAGAAAATCTTCTCCAAAACGTAATTCCAATGACTGACTAGTAGCTAAATTCAGTTTGTTAAATTTCATTTTTTTTATTATGAGTCGAAGATGTGATGGTGACAAATGTTGTTAGGTAATAAAATGGAATAATTTGTCAATCACATTTGTATCAGTATGAAATTTATTTACTGTGCAACTCATTTTTTCTAATCATTTTCGAACATAATATTTGTTTAGTTAAATGAGCTTCTACATATCCGAAATATTTTAGTGTGGTTTGTAAGGAACATTTTTGTACTAACGACTATCAACCAATAATATGATGCCCCAAAATTGTTTAAATACAAACCAAACTATTTAGACGTGTGACGTTCGCTGGGTTGCATATACGAATATTCGCACAATTTCACGATTATAAGATCCTGAATGAAATGATTTAATCAATGATAGTAATTAAGTCAAGAAAAAGCTGCATAACCAAGAAACTAATGGTGGTACTTTTTAGAAAAAAACTTCCGCCAAAAAAGAGCATACATCCTTAGGGTACTCGCAACCCAAGCGGTATCACCATCGGTATCACCCATACCGATCGGTGTGGGTATTGCCTCCCAAGCGGCATGAATCGGCATGGTGGTTGGGTTTGTAGAATCGGTATCTCTTACCCCGATTTGGCATGAAACAAATTCGAACGTTGGGGTTCAAAATATACCCGTTGGACATTAAAGAACTAGCCGTTGCTAGGTGTAAAAAAAATAATAAAAAATAAAAATAAATAAAAAATAAAAATTTACCTCCCCTCTATAAATTCACAAACTCAATCCTACTTTCTAACACAAATTAAATCACATCTCTTTACACTTTTAAAAAACATTCTCATAGATCCAAGAAAATCAAAAGGTGGTTCATCATCCAAAGGCCGTGGACGAGGTCCTCGTTCCATTTGTCCACAAATTCAATCACAACCTGCTCCATACATTCCTCAAATGAGTCATCCTCAATATTATCCTCAAATGACTTCTTCCCCGTACTTTCAACCCCAATATTTTCACCAACCACCACCATTGACTCCAACTCAATACACGATGTCCCCTACAAGTGACTTTGACCCGTTCGAGTACCATGACGGTCCTTCGCGGCGTGAACCAAGTGTTGAACGAGATCTACCGCTATATGACTTGAATGATGATGAAGATGATGTGGTTCCCGAAACGCAACAACCAACTCCCATGAGTATTTTTTTTTTGTTAATTTTTTTTTGTTAAAATTTTATTTGTTAGAATATTTATTTGTTACACTTTTATTTGGTATATTTTTATTTGTTAAAATTTGTATGTTTCGAATTTTTATTTTTATAATTTTTTGTATGTTAGAAAATGATGAAGAAATTCAAGAAGTCCAAGAAGTGAAAAAAAAACAACCGAATAAAGCGGAAAAAAAAACTTGGACGCCGGTCGAAGAGGCGGCTTTAGCTAAAGCTTGGGTTCATATCTCGACATGTAAAGTCGTTGGGAATGAACAAAGTAGAGATAGTTTTTGGAAAAGAATTCTTGAGCATTTCAAGCAAAACGAGAAAGACACAACTAGATCTTTTCATGCCTTGAACACAAAGTGGAAAACTATGAACTTCGAAATGGGTATATTTTAATGGGCTATACATCCAACAAGTAAGTTTTAAACTTTTTACTTTTATAATTGTATACTTGTATTAATTTATACTTTTTACTATTATAATTGTATATTTTTATGAATTTATAGTTATTACTTTTATAATTGTAGAAACGTATTAGAGTGAGAGTGGGTGTAGCGATGTTAGCGTGATGACAAATGCCATGGCCGATTACAAGAACACAAAGCGGCAAGCCGTTTACTCATATTGATGTTTGGGACGTTGTTAAGCAAGAAGACAAATGGTTGGAACACTACTTCTCATTCCGACAAACGAAGAAAGTCGTCGGAATCCCACTCGGTCCGGAAGCAATGACAACAACACTGTGCTTCCTGATCTGAATGTCGACAACACTCCTATGCGGAAAAGAAAAGGCAAAAAGGCCGAAAGTGAGTCGTCGACAATAAATAGTGTAGCTGCGAGCTTGGACACATACACAACAAATAAGACACAACTATTGCAGACGGCGGTGGCGACAAAAGTTGCAAAGAATCAAATGGCCGAAAATTTCTTGGCGACCCAAATATACTAGCGTTCACTCTTTGCAAAAAACGTGACCTCGCGGCAAAATATGGATGGACTTGCGATTTTTAGATATATGTTTTAGTTCGTTGTTTTTATTAATACGATTTAGTTTATGTAATTTTCTTTTAAGTATTAATAAAATGTTATGTTTTCATTAAATTGTTTAATATAATTAAAAAAAAATAGTTGGGTTATGGGTTAGGCATGGTTGCCACTAAAAATCTATTGTTATGTATGAGATTGGTATGAGATGAGATCGAATGATATTATTGGTGGGTGATTAGGCATGGTTGCCACCACCCTTACAATGTTGAAATTTAACTATTAAACTAAGATTTTATTGTAGTTGTGAATTGAAGACCGATGAGAGATAGCCGATCTACCAAAGAATATATTTAGAGACGAGATAATAAGACTCTTTGAGCGGGAAAGACTCCAATAACAATAGAGAGAAACTAAACTTTATAACACTTTTCTTTTCTTCATTCATTCATATCATAACTAAGATATCATCACTACTACTTATAATGCACAAACGACTCTCTCTCCTATTTAATTTTCAGACTTTCAGACTTGCAAGTAATAAAGCATGATGTACAACACATTAAAGCACAAAATTTCAGACTTACAACCACATATGCATTATATACAATACATTGATACACATATTAAATAAAGAAACCACATTAATGCATCCAGCTACCATCACTAACGTGTTTTTTGGATCTAAAGATCTGATTGGTTTTGAGTTTTGATGGGATATCCCCAACTTATTTCCGAACCCAAATATTAAGATTCATCCTTGGTCCAGTATCGAAAATGAAAAGAATGAAAGAAGAAATAATCCACTGCCAACTACAAACAGCACAACCAATAACCAACAAAAAATCCATCACTATTCTAAGCTCATCCCACTTAAGAAACAACATCAAACCCCCCTCCAAACAACAACCTGAATCGAAACAATAAAAGAAAAAAATGGAATTTCAGGTTTGGTACTTTCAAGACAAAGATCCTTACAGATCTAACACCATAAACCCATCATTGACCCTTTGAAACCAAGAAACGAAAAATCATAAACAACCTACCAGAGAGCTTTATATAAGATCTTAAACCCGATACTTGGTGTCCCTTGTATGCTTCGAATGAACAAGAGAAGACACAAAGTTCTTTGGTTCGTTGTTACGGCCATAGTAATTGTGTGTTATAAGGAAGATGGAAAAAGAATGAGTGATTTGAGTGGATTTAAGAATGATAAAGAATATTTCGCATGTTTGTAGCTTCGTAAGAAAAACAAAAGAGAAATTTAGGAGTTTCATTTCATATGTTCTTTTTATGGTTTGCATCATCTGAGTTTTTAGCAGGATAAGGAAAGGGACGAACTGTATGTGTGGCTGCAAGAGGAGTGTATAATTAGGGTGAATATGATAAACTTTAGGGTAAAGGTCTTATTTAAATAGTCCTACATATTTGGGTATAATCGGTGATGGGCTGGGATTTCAAAAATTCTACAAGTGTTATGGGCTGGACGAAAATAATAAGAATTACGTGGACTATTTGATTAGATCGTTGGGAACGACAAAACTTTACACACAACTTACCGAGTGTTTGTATCTTTATACTTTGAAAATATGAATAACTTCATCCACCATTTCACCTGCTTTATTTAAGGAATATATAAATTAATGACAAGACTCGGTTACCACAACAAAAGTTCAAAATGGTTAAAGGGCAAAATTAAAAAAGTATGAAATTATTAGAAAAACTTTTGAAGCAAATTATCACTAACAATGTACGAAGTTAGTGAGTAGCATATTTCTTTGAATCTAAATTTGTTTTTAATAGTAACCGGTCTTTAATGATACATAATCGTATACTACATATTTCATTAGATATAAAATTTTGTTTTAATACGTTTTCTAAAGAAGTGTCATAAAAGTGTTAAATTTGTGGATACTATACTGTGTCATTCATTTGTATATAAACTTGTACTCAAAACAAGCGTAGTTTATTGATGAGTGTCTAAATACTCATCATTTTTATACCTTTTAGACTGCAAAAACATCTGAAAACACTCAGAAATGCATCAAAATGATAAAAATATCACAAATAAGTGTTTTATGTGTTTTAAATGCAAAAATACCAAAATCAGGTGAAAAACGTATCAAGTTTGCATAATTGGCAGTTTTAGTCCCCCAAGTTTCAAAAGTTGTCAAAATCAGTCCCTGGTAAATCAAAATAAAGAAAAATGTTATTTAAAGTCCCTAGGGATTCCTTAGTTGTCAAAATTGGTCCTTGAAATTTAAAATTGCAAAATGACAACTTTAATCCCTAAAGTTTGAAAAATGTCAAAAATGGTCCTTGGATATTTAAAAATGGAAAATAATCAACTATGGTCCTTGTACTATTCATATTTGGCAGGAATGGTCCTTGTGTGAACTTTGGAAAATGGGCAGGTTCAACCCCTCAAGTTTGGTGGAATTACATGAATGGTCCTTGTGTTTAAGCTACACCAAACGGACCCCTTGTATTATTAAAACCCAAATCCAATCCCTTATCCCAGCTGGCCCAACACACACTGACCCAATCACCCACTTATTAATATCTCGGTCAAAAATAGTCAAACCGCCAAAACTATATACACTGTTCATCTCCTCACAACCTGTAAAACCAAAACCGGTGGTTTCACCACCACTGTTCCCTCCACCTCACCTATACTACTCTCCCAGCACCCCCTCCTCACAAACTAGCCCACAACAGCTGTTAATGCATCTCCACCACTTTATCTTCAAAACCATACTTTTCCCTGTTTTTCTTTCCAAATATTCCAACTAGGCCAAATACCTTTTCCTTTGTGTCTCCTCAACATGTACAAGCTTCCAAAGTGCATTAATTGCAAAATTTCTTGCAAGTTATATAAACTACTTTTGGCAAATTTCATTTAAATGGTTGAGATGAGTTTGGATGAATCAATGGCCAAGATTGTTGATGGGAAAGATTCAGAGACATGTGGGGAGTCTAAAAGATCAATATAAAGAAAGGTGAAGTAGAGAAGAGACATAACTAGTGTAATTTTATTTTATGTATGTCGAGTTAATTATTTTAAGTTTTCCAGTGCAAGTTTAAGCTTTTAAATACTTTGTAATAACTTTTCAGGTATTAAGAACTGTTTTGGTTTCAATTGCGGTGTATGTACAAGAATTCAATTTATGCATTTTCAAGTTCAAAAATCTCAATAAGGTTGAAAGTTGTTTTTAGCTGTTGATTTGAACTCAGTAAGCTCATAAAAGCTCCTAGAAAGCTTTTCTAAGCTATTAGATATCTTCAAATTCAGTTTAGAGCTCTAATAGAGAAATTCCCAAAAATACCAAGAAATTAGTGAAAAATAAAAAAGTCTATGGAGAAATGATCAAGACAGGCGGGTAAAATATGGATTCTTTGTTGGGTTATAAGCTTTGTGGAAAGCTATTAAGAGTGGTTCTTTCCTTTGGTTCTCTATGTGCGTGAACTCATCTTGTAAGCAATTTCTTTGAAATTTGCATTTCCTAGCAATAGTAATTAAACCTTGTTAATTCTAGTTTAAACCTGTCTAAATATAGTTAATGCAAGTTAATTAATAGCTTTCTTGGATTAAAATCTTGTTTTAGTGATAAAAAGCTCAAAACAGTTTACTAAAGTAGTGTTTGGATTCATTGTGTAAACCATGTTAGAGTTTGTTCAAGCCTTTGTTCTTGTTTGCTATAAGTCATATTAGGTCCTAATATCTCAGTTAAACCATAAAAACTAGGCCTCACTTGTTAAAAAAGTCAAAGTTAGCTTTTAAATCTCTTAAACTCATAACTGTTAGAAATATATGTTTCATAATCATGCATACTAGTTTAAAAGTTGTTTATCTAGCCTAAATCAGTCTCACATTAGCTTAATACACCAAATTAGATCATCTAGGATCATTAGAATCTCATCAAAGTCAAAGCGGTTCATAATTTAAAAAGTCAAAATTTTCCTAATTACAATTTTTGAATAAACTTTAGAATTTTAGTGTGTGCTTAATATTAAGATTTAATCTATATGCATTTGGGATATTAAAGTTTAGCTGCTTAACTTAATTAGAAAAATATTAGTTCACTTTTAATCAACTTATTCAGTGCTTATTACTTAGCTTCTTTTGAACCCCTTTTCAAAAAGCATGCCCTGTGCACACTGTTGCTAGCCTATTTCTCAAGCTCTCACAGAGCTTATTAGTTAGCTATAGCTTATGTATTTTGGCTTTTTGGAAAGCCAACCCACCCATCTCTTTATTCCAGTTCTTAGTTTTCATTTTCTAGCTTATTTGGTAGGTTTGCTTATTACTTTTAGTTGTGTCCATTTAACTTAGTTCACCAATAAGTCAGTGTTTATAAGTTTTTCAAAAGCTAGTCACAAGCTTATTAGTGGAAGCCAATCTTTGTAAATTAGAATTTTGGAAAGCTTAAGCGGTATACTTATTAGTTACTGATGCTTATTTTTATTTCTTAGCTTATTTCACATGCTTAAATATAAGCTTAAAGTTGCCTAGAAACTTAAAAGTGTCACATTACCGATTAAGCTTATGCTTATTTGATATTGTTCGGTGCTTATTTCTTATTAAATGTGCTTTTAGGTTGTTAATTTAGCTTATTACAAGTTATTTAGCTTATTTCCAGTTTCCTTTTGCTTATTGAATAGCTTATTGGCCACTTGGCTTAATACTTTTGCTTATTTCCAATTCTTGTTCAACTGTTAAGAAATCTTAAGCTAATTCAGAGCATATTGGTTGTTTTTGTAAAAGTTCGGTTGTAAAATTGCTTATTATCATTAGCTTAATCAGTTTCAAAAAATAAAAATCCAAAAATAAAATAGTTTGCAAAAAGCCGTCTGGGATTGAACCACAGCCACCCCACTCACCACACACACACAATACCAACTGCCGGGGTCTTTGAATGGTATTCCTTTGCATAATTTAATACATAACCCTTTTTGTTCCATTTAGCTTATACGCATAAATTAGCTTATTTCTAGCTTATTAAAATAAGTTGTCACACTTTTTATATTTTTCCTAGCCTTGTATTGTTATAAAGTATTTTATAAAAAAGTTTAGAATTTTCGAATAGTTTTAGTATTTTTAAACATTTAATTAGTTTAAAAGAGTATTTAATTCATAATAAAAAATATAAAATTCAAAAAAATATAATTCTTTTTTCTAAAATTTTCTTTTGTCATATAGTAAGTAATAAAATTGTTTTTACACTCGTAGGACTTTTATTTTACAAATTTTACGTTTTTCCTTGCGCACTCGCGTAATTTTTATACATAACGCATGTTTTCATTTTAAGTCACGTTTTAAGATAATATAGGTTTACACTTCAATTAAAATAGTTTATTTAAGTTATTTTTTATAAATCAAGAAAAACATCATTTTAAAAATAGTGATAGCGTTTATTTAATATAATTTATCATTTTAATTTTCTTTAATTTGCATTTAAGCCCCTGTAATTTACAAACTTTCTCTTTAGGTATAAATATTCCAAATCATAACTTTTTCCCATTCAATATCACTCGATCACTACACATTTAGATTTAATCGTATGTACTCGTTGGGACTTAACGACTGTGGAAACACTATACTCTCCGGATCTAATTGCATTTCATTTTAGATTGTTTGGAATTTTTATTACGGTTGACCATTCACAAGTGGTTGACTTGTGTGATAAATCCATTGATGGAGCGAATCAAATTTTGGCGCATTGCTTGGGAATTTAATTTGTGCTAATAATCTTCCGTTTAGCTGATAAGTGTTGTTGAATATTCACCCATTGTATATTTACCATCTTTGTCCATATTTCCTTATTTTCATATAAAACCAAAATTATCGTGAAGTTAATTCGTTTGACTAATCGATTACCAAAAATATTTTCATTCTTTGTTTTATAACATGTTTTTCAAAAATCCAAAAATATTCATCTTTACCCTTTTACCCTTTTTGATTCTTTATCCCTTTACCCTCTATCCATTTGATTCTAACTTTTTCTTCTCATGGAATCTTTTCGACTACTGACAATTCGGAAGGCGAAGTTGAAAAACTTCATACTTTATCACAAATGTCAAGAATTCGTGTTGTTCGTGATGATCCATTAATTGCGTAGGGAAATGGAACGAGAAACCAGGGGTGACAAAGGACCGGTACTTCCCTCGATAATGGAGGTGCTAAATACGTCCAACCTACGGTTATCCAAAGATCTAACCCCTCAATTGCTCCTAAGTCGTCTAAAATTGATCCTAAACTTTCACAATTTACGGTTAAAAGCAATCATGCATAATTTAGACCGGTGACTAGCAAGAATGACTTGCCTAATCTTCACGTTTCTCAAGAACCGAACGAAACCATAACGGAAGTGGTGGAAATTGCTAGCTCTCAGAGCACACTACTTGTCCCACCTCCGGATTTTTCAAAATGTTCTTCGAGACTTAATAGTCATTCGGATCACCATGTTGGTTTTGTTGATTCTTTGAATGAACCGATTCCTTCTCATAACTCTCAAATGGAATCGTTTATTCCTTGTGTCGGTTGTGGTATGCCTCTTTTTGGTTCAACCACCATTTGTGTGCGTGTGTACGGTGTGGTAATGATATTCATAACGGGAGTTGTTTGTTTTGTGGTTCGAGGAATTCATTTGATTATGATCCTAATCCGAACTCATTTAATGACCCCTCAAAATTTTCCAACTACCACCACGGCCCGACTTATTTTCATATAATCAACATAACTGCTGTGAATTTTGTGGAGGTCCTCACCAAGGATTTGAGTGTCAATCCGGAAACACGTTTGTCTATGAACAGTTTTTCGGTGATGCTCGAACTTTGGTTATGACCAATATCCATATAATTCGCGATCCAGACTCAACGATTTCTTGTTGTGAAGCTGTGGAGGTCCCATTTCACTCGATTGTCAAACAGGGAATCCATTTCCTTGTAACAATTACGACTATCCATATCACGACCAACCTCCACGGTGCCAAATGACTCAAACTCCTCAGCAAACCCAACAAGACACTTATCTAGAGTTTCTGGAGTTAGTGAAAAGAACTGAGGAGTTGAGTAAAACAACATTGAAATGTTCCAGTTTTTCTTGTGTATATTGTGGGGGTCCTCATGATGATTATCAATGTCAACCTTCCGGGTTTGACAAATCTCCACTCCCACAATGTCCCGTCATTCAAAATTCACATGAGGAATCCATGGAAGAATTGCTAGCTGAGAGCGGTCGCTAAAATAAATTCCCAAATTGCCTTTGAAAAATCTATTAGGGAATCAATTGCAAAAGAAAAGCAACGAGATCTAGCTCTCAATTTCGCTTTTATTCCGATGTGACATGATGATGAGGATGCACTTGGTATCCTACAATTTTATAAAGATTCATCAAGTTCATCGGTTGATATCCCAGCAGTTGAGATTCATTCTCAAACAACTGCTATCACACCCGATATTCCCACTTCACTCTAAACATGGGGGATGAGCATCTTGATACTTGTCTCACGAAAAGGAATCGGACGAATTCATAAAGTCTAGTGTTGAGGACCTTGTTCCAATCCCGAGAGAGTCATAGGGAACTTTTGACCATATGTGTGATATCCCTTTCCCTCTTAAGTGTTCAAAAGATCATTTTGAGACTTTCTCCGATTTTAGCGATGATTGTAAATCTTATGGGGACATTGAGAATGTTGAGGCATCACTTTCACATTTTGATGTTGATCCTCTTCTTGAGGAGTTCACCGATGAACTCACTCACATCATTCCACTTTCATCGGAAAGTGATGATGATCTCTTTGATTTCAAAGCCAACCTAGGAGAAATTGAAAGTCTCCTTTGTAATGATCGTTCACTCACTTCTCACCCTAACAATCCAATAGAGAATGTTAATCACTTTGTTCACAAGCGTTCAAAACAACTCTCACTAATCCTCTATTTGAATTCGACTCTGAATTCACTTTAATTTCTGAGAATCCACTCTTTGATACTCAGATTGAGGATAGTGATGAGTCTACAGAGGAACAAGAGTTCCGCAGACTTACATTACGTGAATGATTCTCTTTACGAGGAGTTCTCCTTTGAACTCACTCATATCATATCTCCACCATAGTATGATAACTTCCACTTTGATCTAGACAAAAATGATCTTTGTGTTCCGGAGGGAAATGTTCTCAACCATGAGAACTTGCTTGATATCAAAATCCCATCCCTCCCAACCAGAATATGTCTTGATCAATTAAGCTTAAATGATGAGATTCATGATCCAGAAATCATGAAAGTCATGATTTTTATCATGATTTTCTTTCTTTTCTTCACATATGGTGTGACTTCTCGTTCCCTTTTCTCCTTCGGGAATGAAGACACTATTTTTGATCCCGGCATTTTCATTTATCATTTTTGAGCCGGGTCTGTCTCTCAATATCTCATCGGTGTGGAACTTTCACGTATTTCAATGTTTATACAAACATCTTGAATGAAAGTCTGATGGAGATTGTCTCTTCCACTTACTTCCCCATGAACAAATGAATTCGGGGTCGAATCAAGCTAGCGACTCGATAATCAAAAACAATAGCACACACCACATGGGTTTTCACCCATGAGTACCACCCTAGTGTGGGGAGTTGCCCATTTGTTGTATATAAACCTCTAAAAAAAAGAGAGAATAATTGTTGTGTTTCCACACTTGGCTAGTAATGTTATCTTTTTACGTTCTATGATTCGGCATAATAGCTGGGACTTTGAATATTGAGGACAATATTCATTTCTAAGTGTGGGGGAAATTCGCGAATTTGATCATAAATGTACCCTTTTAGTCCCTTTTTCCCCCAAAATGGCCAAATTTTAAAAAAAATTTTAGTGGAAGTACTATGTACTAAACACAACAAATGGTAATCAGTCCACCATGTCTAACCCACATAAGGACTGGCTAATCCAGGAGCAAACGGCTCTTGGTAAAGATATCTCAAATCCGTTGACGGCTTGCAATTTTCCCAAAATTGTATGGTGTTCAGCTCACCATATCCTTAAAAGTAAAAAGTTGGCTAGCCCGCAAGTTTATGGCTTGTGGTAAAGGCAGTTGGAAAGCCATAATTGGTAATCGACTCACCAAAGATAATATTGATAATTTATCTAAAGAGTTGGCTAGTCGAGTAAAAGCGGCAAACGGTAAAGACAAATCAAAACCGTTGAAAGCCGGTGATTTGCTCAAAATCATTTGGTTATCATTGTACCAAGGTTCTTACTTGAGCTGAAACAATTGGCTACTCTAGAAGTAATGGCTTTTGGTAAAGAGATGAAATCCATTAAAGTTTCAAAACATTGCTAGGGACTAGCAATATCTTAGTGTGGGGATTGATGAGTGTCTAAATACTCATCATTTTTATACCTTTTAGATGCAAAAACATCTGAAAACACTCAGAAATGCATCAAAATGATAAAATATCACAAATAAGTGTTTTATGTGTTTTAAATGCAAAAATACCAAAATCAGGTGAAAACGTATCAAGTTTGCATAATTGGCGTTTAGTCCCCCAAGATTCAAAAGTTGTCAAAATCAGTCCCTGGTAAATCAAAATAAAGAAAAATGTTATTTAAAGTCCCTAGGGATTCCTGAGTTGTCAAAATTGGTCCTTGAAATTTAAAATTGCAAAATGACAACTTTAATCCCTAAAGTTTGAAAAATGTCAAAAATGGTCCTTGGATATTTAAAAATGGAAAATAATCAACTATGGTCCTTGTACTATTCATATTTGGCAGGAATGGTCCTTGTGTGAACTTTGGAAAATGGGCAGGTTCAACCCCTCAAGTTTGGTGGAATTACATGAATGGTCCTTGTGTTTAAGCTACACCAAACGGACCCCTTGTATTATTAAAACCCAAATCCAATCCCTTATCCCAGCTGGCCCAACACACAAGCCCAATCACCCCCACTTATTAATATCTCGGTCAAAAATAGTCAAACCCGCCAAAAACTATATACACTGTTCATCTCCCTCACCTCAACTGTAAAACCAAAACCAGTGGTTTCACCACCACCTGTTCCCTCCACCTCACCTATACTATTCTCCCAGCTCACCCCCCTCCTCACAAACTAGCCCACAACCGCAGTTAATGCATCTCCACCACTTTATCTTCAAAACCATACTTTCCCCTGTTTTTCTTTCCAAATATTCCAACTAGGCCAAATACCTTTTCCTTTGTGTCTCCTCAACATGTACAAGCTTCCAAAGTGCATTAATTGCAAAATTTGGTACAAGTTATATAAACTACTTTTGGCGCCAAATTTCATTTAAATGGTTGAGATGAGTTTGACTGAATCAATGGCCAAGATTGTTGATGGGAAAGATTCAGAGACATGTGGGGAGTCTAAAAGATCAATATAAAGAAAGGTGAAGCAGAGAAGAGACATAACTAGTGTAATTTTATTTTATGTATGTCGAGTTAATTATTTTAAGTTTTCCAGTGCAAGTTTAAGCTTTTAAATACTTTGTAATAACTTTTCAGTTTATTAAGAACCTGTTTTCAGTTTCAATTGCAGTGTATGTACAAGAATTCAGTTTATGCATTTTCAAGTTCAAAAATCTCAATAAGGTTGAAAGTTGTTTTTAGCTGTTGATTTGAACTCAATAAGCTCATAAAAGCTCCTAGAAAGCTTTTCTAAGCTATTAGATATCTTCAAATTCAGTTTAGAGCTCTAATAGAGAAATTCCCAAAAATACCAAGAAATTAGTGAAAAATAAAAAAGTCTATGGAGAAATGATCAAGACACAAGCAGGGGTAAAATATGGATTCTTTGTTGGGTTATAAGCTTTGTGGAAAGCTATTAAGAGTGGTTCTTTCCTTTGGTTCTCTGTCTTGTGCGTGAACTCATCTTGTAAGCAATTTCTTTGAAATTTGCATTTCCTAGCAATAGTAATTAAACCTTGTTAATTCTAGTTTAAACCTGTCTAAATATAGTTAATGCAAGTTAATTAATAGCTTTCTTGGATTAAAATCTTGTTTTAGTGATAAAAAGCTCAAAACAGTTTACTAAAGTAGTGTTTGGATTCACTGTGTAAACCATGTTAGAGTTTGTTCAAGCCTTTGTTCTTGTTTGCTATAAGTCATATTAGGTCCTAATATCTCAGTTAAACCATAAAAACTAGGCCTCACTTGTTAAAAAAGTCGAAGTTAGCTTTTAAATCTCTTAAACTCATAACTGTTAGAAATATATGTTTCATAATCATGCATACTAGTTTAAAAGTTGTTTATCTAGCCTAAATCAGTCTCACATTAGCTTAATACACCAAATTAGATCATCTAGGATCATTAGAATCTCATCAAAGTCAAACTGGTTCATAATTTAAAAAGTCAAAATTTTCCTAATTACAATTTTTGAATAAACTTTAGAATTTTAGTGTGTGCTTAATATTAAGATTTAATCTATATGCATTTGGGATATTAAAGTTTAGCTGCTTAACTTAATTAGAAAAATATTAGTTCACTTTTAATCAGCTTATTCAATGCTTATTACTTAGCTTCTTTTGAACCCCTTTTCAAAAAGCATGCCCGTGCAGTGTTGCTAGCCTATTTCTCAAGCTCTCACAGAGCTTATTAGTTAGCTATAGCTTATGTATTTTGGCTTTTTGGAAAGCCACCCACCCATCTCTTTATTCCAGTTCTTAGTTTTCATTTTCTAGCTTATTTGGTAGGTTTGCTTATTACTTTTAGTTGTGTCCATTTAACTTAGTTCACCAATAAGTCAGTGTTTATAAGTTTTTCAAAAGCTAGTCACAAGCTTATTAGTGGAAGCCAATCTTTGTAAATTAGATTTTTGGAAAGCTTAACTGGTATACTTATTAGTTACTGGTGCTTATTTTATTTCTTAGCTTATTTGGTGCTTAAATATAAGCTTAAAGTTGCCTAGAAACTTAAAAGTGTCTGTGCAACCAGTTAAGCTTAAGCTTATTTGATATTGTTCAGAGCTTATTTCTTATTAAATGTGCTTTTAGGTTGTTAATTTAGCTTATTACAAGTTATTTAGCTTATTTCCAGTTTCCTTTTGCTTATTGAATAGCTTATTGGCCACTTGGCTTAATACTTTTGCTTATTTCCAATTCTTGTTCAACTGTTAAGAAATCTTAAGCTAATTCAGAGCTTATTGGTAGTTTTTGTAAAAAGTTCAGTTGTAAAATTGCTTATTATCATTAGCTTAATGGGTTTCAAAAATAAAATCCAAAAATAAAATAGTTTGCAAAAAGCAGTCTTTGGGATTGAACCGGCCACCCACTCACACACACACACACAATACCAACTGCCCTTGGGTCTTTGAATGGTATTCCTTTGCATAATTTAATACATAACCCTTTTTGTTCCATTTAGCTTATACGCATAAATTAGCTTATTTCTAGCTTATTAAAATAAGTTGTCACACTTTTTATATTTTTCCTAGCCTTGTATTGTTATAAAGTATTTTATAAAAAAGTTTGGAATTTTCGAATAGTTTTAGTATTTTTAAACATTTAATTAGTTTAAAAGAGTATTTAATTCATAATAAAAAATATAAAATTCAAAAAAATATAATTCTTTTTCTAAAATTTTCTTTTTGTCATATAGTAAGTAATAAAATTGTTTTACACTCGTAGGACTTTTATTTAACAAATTTTACGTTTTCCTTGCGCACTCGCGTAATTTTTATACATAACGCACGTTTTCATTTTAAGTCACGTTTTTAGATAATATAGGTTTACACTTCAATTAAAATAGTTTATTTAAGTTATTTTTTATAAATCAAGAAAAACATCATTTTAAAAATAGTGATAGCGTTTATTTAATATAATTTATCATTTTAATTTTCTTTAATTTGCATTTAAGCCCCTGTAATTTACAAACTTTCTCTTTAGGTATAAATATTCCAAATCATAACTTTTTCCCATTCAATATCCTTTCGATCACTACGTTTAGATTTAATCGCATGTATTTCGTTGGGACTTAACGACCTGTGGAAACACTATACTCTCCTGGATCTAATTGCATTTCGTTTTCAGACTGTTTGGAATTTTTATTACGGTTGACCATTCACAAGTGGTTGACTTGTGTGATAAATCTGGTATGCGGAAGGCGAATCAAATTTTGGCGCACTGGGGGTGTGCTAATAATCTTCCGTTTAGTGATCGGTGTTGTTGAATATTCACCCATTGTATATTTACCATCTTTGTCCATATTTCCTTATTTTCATATAAAACCAAAATTATCGTGAAGTTAATTCGTTTGACTAATCGATTACCAAAAATATTTTCATTCTTTGTTTTTATAACATGTTTTTCAAAAATCCAAAACTATTCATCTTTACCCTTTTACCCTTTTTGATTCTTTATCCCTTTACCCTCTATCCTTTTGATTCTAACTTCTTCTATTCTCATGGAATCTTTCGACTACGACGAATTCTGGAACGAAGTTGAAAAACTTCATACTTTATCACAAATGTCATGAATTCGTGTTGTTCGTGATGATCCATTAATTCTGCGTAGGGAAATGGAGCGAAACCGGGTGACAAGGACGGTACTTCCCTCGATAATGGAGGTGCTAAATACGTCCAACCTACGGTTATCCAAAGATCTAACCCCTCAATTGCTCCTAAGCCGTCTAAAATTGATCCTAAACTTTCACAATTTACGGTTAAAAGCAATCATGCAGAATTTAGACCGGTGACTAGCAAGAATGACTTGCATAATCTTCACGTTTCAAGAACCGGCGAAACCATAACGGAAGTGGTGGAAATTGCTAGCTCTCGAGCACACACTTGTCCCACCTCCGGATTTTTCAAAATGTTCTTCGAGACTTAATAGTCATTCGGATCACCATGTTGGTTTTGTTGATTCTTTGAATGAACCGATTCCTTCTCATAACTCTCAAATGGAATCGTTTATTCCTTGTGTCGGTTGTGGTGAGCTTCTTTTTGGTTCACCCATCGTCGGGTATGCGTGTTGTTACTGTGTGGTAATGATATTCATAACGGGAGTTGTTTGTTTTGTGGTTCGAGGAATTCATTTGATTATGATCCTAATCCGAACTCATTTAACGACCCCTCAATTTTTTCCAACTACCCACCACGGCCGACTTATTTTCATATAATCAACATAACTGCTGTGAATTTTGTGGAGGTCCTCACCAAGGATTTGAGTGTCAATCCGGAATCACGTTTGTCTATGAACAAGGTTTTCGGTGATGCTCGAACTTTGGTTATGACCAATATCCATATAATTCGCCAGTCCGGACTCAACGATTTCTTGTTGTGAGCTGTGGAGGTCCCCATTTCAGCTCGATTGTCAAACAAGGGAATCCATTTCCTTGTAACAATTACGACTATCCATATCACGACCAACCTCCACGGTGCCAAATGACTCAAACTCCTCAGCAAACCCAACAAGACACTTATCTAGAGTTTTGGAGGTTAGTGAAAAGAACTGAGGAGTTGAGTAAAACGATTTCGAAATGTTCCCGGTTTTCTTGTGTATATTGTGGGGTCCTCATGATGATTATCAATGTCAACCTTCCGGTTTTGACAAATCTCCACTCCCACAATGTCCCGTCATTCAAAATTCACATGAGAAATCCTTGGAAGAATTGCTAGGCTGAAGGCGCTAAAATAAATTTCCAATTGCCTTTGAAAATCTATTAGGGAATCAATTGCAAAAGAAAAAGCAGCCAGATCTAGCTCTCAATTTCGTTTTATTCCGATGACGGTGATGATGAGGATGCACTTGGTATCCTACAATTTTATAAAGATTCATCAAGTTCATCAGGTTGATATCCCCAACAGCCGGTTGAGATTCATTCTCAAACAACTGCTATCACACCCGATATTCCCACTCACTCTCTAAACATGGGGGATGAGCATCTTGATATTGTTCCTGAAAAGGAATCGGACGAATTCATAAATTCTAGTGTTGAGAACCTTGTCCCAATCCCGAGAGAGTCACAGGGAACTTTTGACCATATGTGTGATATCCCTTTCCCTCTTAAGTGTTCAAAAGATCATTTTGAGACTTTCTTCGATTTTAGCGATGATTGTAAATCTTATGGGGACATTGAGAATGTTGAGGCATCACTTTCACATTTTGATGTTGATCCTCTTCTTGAGGAGTTCACCGATGAACTCACTCACATCATTCCACTTTCATCGGAAAGTGATGATGATCTCTTTGATTTCAAAGCCAACCTAGGAGAAATTGAAAGTCTCCTTTGTAATGATCGTTCACTCACTTCTCACCCTAACAATCCAATAGAAAATGTTAATCACTTTGTTCCTGAAGCGTTCAAAACAACTCTCACTAATCCTCTATTTAGAATTGACTCAATTCACTTTAATTTCTGAGAATCCACTCTTTGATACTCAGATTGAGGATAGTGATGAGTCTCTGATGGAACAAGTTCCTGAGACTTACATTACGTGAATGATTCTCTTTACGAGGAGTTCTCCTTTGAACTCACTCATATCATATCTCCACATGAGTATGATAACTTCCACTTTGATCTAGACAAAAATGATCTTTGTGTTGGGAGAAATGTTCTCAACCATGAGAACTTGCTTGATATCAAAATCCCATCCCTCCCACCCAGAATATGTCTTGATCAATTAAGCTTAAATGATGAGATTCATGATCCAGAAATCATGAAAGTCATGATTTTTATCATGATTTTCTCTTTTCTTCACATATGGTGTGACTTCTGTTTCCTTTTCTCCTTCGGGGAATGAAGACACTATTTTTTATCCGGCATTTTATTTATCATTTTTGAGTAAGTGCAGTCTCTCAATATCTCATCGGTGTGGAACTTTCACGTATTTCAATGTTTATACAAACATCTTGAATGAAAGTCTGATGGAGATTGTCTCTTCCACTTACTTCCCCATGAACAAATGAATTAGGGTTGAATCAAGCTAGCGACTCGATAATCAAAAACAATAGCACACCACATGGGTTTCACCCATGAGTACCACACTAGTGTGGGGTTGCCCATTTGTTGTATATAAACCTCTAAAAAAAAAAATGGAGAATTTGTGTTTTACTTATTAGTAATGTTATCTTTTTACGTTCTATGATTCGGCATAATAGCCGGGACTTTGAATATTCAGGACAATATTCATTTCTAAGTGTGGGGAAATTAAAGGGTTTGATCATAAATGTACCCTTTTAGTCCCTTTTTCCCCAAAATGGCCAAATTTTAAAATTTTTTAGTGGAAGTACTATGTACTAAACACAACAAATGGTAATCAGTCCACCATGTCTAACCCACATAAGGATTTGGCTAATCCAGGAGCAGCGGCTCTTGGTAAAGATATCTCAAATCCGTTGGCGGCTTGCAATTTTTCCCAAAATTGTGGTGTTACTCACCATATCCTTAAAAGTAAAAAGTTGGCTAGCCCGCAAGTTTATGGCTTGTGGTAAAGGCAGTTGGAAAGCCATAATTGGTAATCGACTCACAAAGATAATATTGATAATTTATCTAAGAGTTGGCTAGTCCAGAAGCAAGCGGCTACGGTAAAGACAAATCAAAACCGTTGAAAGTCGGTGATTTGCAAAATCATTTGGTTATCATTGTACCAAGGTTCTTACTTGAACTGAAACAATTGGCTACTCGAGAAGTAATGGCTTTTGGTAAAGAGATGAAATCCATTAAAGTTTCAAAACATTGCTAGGGACTAGCAATATCTTAGTGTGGGGATTGATGAGTGTCTAAATACTCATCATTTTTATACCTTTTAATTGCAAAACATCGAAAACACTCGAAAATGCATCAAAATGATAAAATATCACAAATAAGTGTTTTATGTGTTTCAAATGCAAAAATACCAAAATCGGTGAAAAGCGTATCAAGTTTGCATAATTGGCGAGTTTAGTCCCCAAGTTTCAAAAGTTGTCAAAATCGGTCCACTGGTAAATCAAAATAAAGAAAAATGTTATTTAAAGTCCTAGGGATTCTGAGTTGTCAAAATGGTCCTTGAAATTTAAAATTGCAAAATGACAACTTTAATCCCTAAAGTTTGAAAAATGTCACAAATGGTCCTTGGATATTTAAAAATGGAAAATAATGGTCCTTGTACTATTCATATTTGGCAGGAATGGTCCTTGTGTGAACTTTGGAAAATGGGCAGGTTCAACCCCTCAAGTTTGGTGGAATTACATGAATGGTCCTTGTGTTTAAGCTACACCAAGCGGACCCTTGTATTATTAAAACCCAAATCTAATCCCTTATCCCAGCTGGCCCAACACACAAGCCCAATCACCCCCACTTATTAATATATCTAGGTCAAAAATAGTCAGGCAGCAAAACTATATACCATTTCATCTCCTCACCTCAAGCTAATAAAACAAAACCAGTGGTTTCACCACTACTGTTCCCTCCACCTCACCTATACTATTCTCCCACTCACCCCCCCTCTCACAAACTAGCCCACAACCCAGATTAATGCATCTCCACCACTTTATCTTCAAACCATACTTTCCCTGTTTTTCTTTCCAAATATTCCAACTAGGCCAAATACCTTTTCCTTTGTGTCTCCTCAACATTACAAGCTTCCAAAGTGCATTAATTGCAAAATTTGCTTTGCAAGTTATATAAACTACTTTTGGCGCCAAATTTCATTTAAATGGTTGAGATGAGTTTGACTGAATCAATGGCCAAGTTTGTTGATGGGAAAGATCAGAGACATGGGGAGTCTAAAAGATCAATATAAAGAAAGGTGAAGTAGAGAAGAGACATAACTAGTGTAATTTTATTTTATGTATGTCGAGTTAATTATTTTAAGTTTTCCAGTGCAAGTTTAAGCTTTTAAATACTTTGTAATAACTTTTCAGTGTATTAAGAACCTCGTTTTAGGTTTCAATTGCGATGTATGTACAAGAATTCAGGTTTATGCATTTTCAAGTTCAAAAAATCTCAATAAGGTTGAAAGTTGTTTTAGTTTGTTGATTTGAACTCGGTAAGCTCATAAAAGCTCCTAGAAAGCTTTTCTAAGCTATTAGATATCTTCAAATTTAGTTTAGAGCTCTAATAGAGAAATTCCCAAAAATACCAAGAAATTAGTGAAAAATAAAAAATTCTATGGAGAAATGATCAAACACTGGCGAGGGTAAAATATGGATTCTTTGTTGGGTTATAAGCTTTGTGGAAAGCTATTAAGAGTGGTTCTTTCCTTTGGTTCTCTGTCTTGTGCGTGAACTCATCTTGTAAGCAATTTCTTTGAAATTTGCATTTCCTAGCAATAGTAATTAAACCTTGCTAATTCTAGTTTAAACTTTGTCTAAATATAGTTAATGCAAGTTAATTAATAGCTTTCTTGGATTAAAATCTTGTTTTAGTGATAAAAAGCTCAAAACAGTTTACTAAAGTAGTGTTTGGATTCCTGTTAAACCATGTTAGAGTTTGTTCAAGCCTTTGTTCTTGTTTGCTATAAGTCATATTAGGTCCTAATATCTCAGTTAAACCATAAAAACTAGGCCTCACTTGTTAAAAAAAGTCAAAGTTAGCTTTTAAATCTCTTAAACTCATAAGCTGGTAGAAATATATGTTTCATAATCATGCATACTAGTTTAAAAGTTGTTTATCTAGCCTAAATCAGTCTCACATTAGCTTAATACACCAAATTAGATCATCTAGGATCATTAGAATCTCATCAAAGTCAAACTGGTTCATAATTTAAAAAGTCAAAATTTTCCTAATTACAATTTTTGAATAAACTTTAGAATTTTAGTGTGTGCTTAATATTAAGATTTAATCTATATGCATTTGGGATATTAAAGTTTAGCTGCTTAACTTAATTAGAAAAATATTAGTTCACTTTTAATCAGCTTATTCAGTGCTTATTACTTAGCTTCTTTTGAACCCTTTTCAGCAGCATGCCCTGTGCACACTGTTGCTAGCCTATTTCTCAAGCTCTCACAGAGCTTATTAGTTAGCTATAGCTTATGTATTTTGGCTTTTTGGAAAGCCAACCCACCCATCTCTTTATTCCAGTTCTTAGTTTTCATTTTCTAGCTTATTTGGTAGGTTTGCTTATTACTTTTAGTTGTGTCCATTTAACTTAGTTCACCAATAAGTCAGTGTTTATAAGTTTTTCAAAAGCTAGTCACAAGCTTATTAGTGGAAGCCAATCTTTGTAAATTAGAATTTTGGAAAGCTTAACTGGTATACTTATTAGTTACAGTGCTTATTTTTATTTCTTAGCTTATTTCAGTGCTTAAATATAAGCTTAAAGTTGCCTAGAAACTTAAAAAGTGTCCTGTGCAAGCAGATTAAGCTTATGCTTATTTGATATTGTTCGGTTGCTTATTTCTTATTAAATGTGCTTTTTAGCTTGTTAATTTAGCTTATTACAAGTTATTTAGCTTATTTCCAGTTTCCTTTTGCTTATTGAATAGCTTATTGGCCACTTGGCTTAATACTTTTGCTTATTTCCAATTCTTGTTCAACTGTTAAGAAATCTTAAGCTAATTCAGAGCTTATTGGTTGTTTTGTAAAAGTTCCAGTTGTAAAATTGCTTATTATCATTAGCTTAATGGTTTTAAAAATAAAAATCCAAAAATAAAATAGTTTGCAAAAGCCAGTCGGGATTCGAACCCAGCCACCCACTCACCACACACACACACAATACCAACTGCCCTTGGGTCTTTGAATGGTATTCCTTTGCATAATTTAATACATAACCCTTTTTGTTCCATTTAGCTTATACGCATAAATTAGCTTATTTCTAGCTTATTAAAATAAGTTGTCACACCTTTTATATTTTTCCTAGCCTTGTATTGTTATAAAGTAATTTATAAAAAAGTTTCAGAATTTTCCGAATAGTTTTAGTATTTTTAAACATTTAATTAGTTTAAAAGAGTATTTAATTCATAATAAAAAATATAAAAGTCAAAAAAATATAATTCTTTTTTCTAAAATTTTATTTTGTCATATAGTAAGTAAGAAAATTGTTTTACACTCGTAGGACGTTTATTTTACAAATTTTACGTTTTCCTTGCATCTTCGTAATTTTTATACATAGCATACTTTTTCATTTTAAGTCACGTTTTTAGATAATATAGGTTTACACTTCAATTAAAATAGTTTATTTAAGTTATTTTTTATAAATCAAGAAAAACATCATTTTAAAAATAGTGATATCGTTTATTTAATATAATTTATCATTTTAATTTTCTTTAATTTGCATTTAAGCCCCTGTAATTTACAAACTTTCTCTTTAGGTATAAATATTCCAAATCATAACTTTTTCCCATTCAATATCACTCGATCACTATACGTTTAGATTTAATCGTACAGCTCGTTAGGACTTAACGACCTGTGGAAACACTATACTCTCCTGGATCTAATTGCATTTCGTTTTCAGACTGTTTGGAATTTTTATTACGGTTGACCATTCACAAGTGGTTGACTTGTGTGATAAATCCTGACTGTCTGGAGCGAATCATTTATACAAACTGCCCGTATATACATGGACAAACACATACCATAGGTTGTAATTAACTTCTTTGAATTTGTTCTAACAGTCACCACCTAATGTGCAAATAATTCAACATGCTTGAATTGCTGCCACCAAAAATGTTATGCGCAGTAATGTTGATATTGCCTCCAAACCTCGCATATAAAAAACCTAAAACATGCTCACACAGAGACGCATCCAGATAATTTTGGATGTACAAGTTTTTAGCCTTTGTGCTTTTTGTACATGTGTTTATGTGTGGTGTTCAGATGTGAATTATAATGAGGTGAGATTTGATGATTTTGGAGTTTGGCATGTGGTGTCAAGTCTCATATTCTAAATTTAAAGCTTTTTATAGATACAATTTTAAGAAACGCTCCTTCCACAATGCTTATTGCTAAATATCCAACCATGTTTTAAATACAAAGGTACTCAAAAATCACCGGTAAGAAAGATGAGTTGTCACCGTGGCATGTGACATGAAATTCGAGACATCCAGAATTTATAACCAAAAACATAATATATTAAAAGAACTTGGTTCATGAAATATTCAGTGGTACCCGCCACAGAACATCGCGTACCCTCGCTAGTTACATATATAAATAGAAAGCAAACAGCCATATTTTAAAAAAAGAGGTTCGACATAGAAATTAAACCTATGAAAAGGAAAATATGCATGTTAAAAGGAACGTGCATTTCCATAGTAGAAAAGCGTGCTTACGACTAGCTAAAATCAAGGAAGGTTGATGACTCTTTCTTTTACATAACTGCTTGTATCAATACTCCCCACCTTAAAACGAGCCTTGTCCTCAAGGCTCATGGTTTTGTAACTCAGTTAGTACAATTTCCACGGTGGATCGTCTCATTTCTTTTTTTTTTTTTTTTTTCTTTTGGGTAAAGTGTTAACTCAAAATATGTTAAAACAAAAAAGTTAAGTACAATCGAATGTGGCTAAAATACCATATTAACCTCAAAGCAACACTTGATAAACAACAAACCAAACTAAGTCTTCGACATGCCAAAGACAAACATACTCTAGCTATACAGTACAAATAGAACCATAAAGAATCATGTATAACTAGAGGAAACCTATGCTACTGGTTCGTCTTCGGATTAAAGAAAAACAAACTTCGGGGGATGGCATTAGTGGCCATGATGAAATGTTTTCATGTAGCGAAATATGGCTAACCTGTTGTCGATGAATGTGGCAAGAGTATAAGTCGTATGAAAAGTGGTTCGATGGAAGATGGTTATATCATGAAGTTTTGGTGGTTTGCGAGTTTGGTTGGCAGCTGGCAAATTAGACAACGGTGAAAGGGGAAGTCGAGCTTGTATGATGACCTCGGCTTCTAACTATGTTCTACTAACAACGTTTTGCCTATACATATATGATTCAATTCGTGAACAACATATGCTCTACGTATTACTTGAACTAAACATTTTTCTTTCAAACTTATTATTTCAAGCAGTGTCTAAATCAAAATGACTAAAACATCAAATAATCTTATTGCCAACGACTAAATAAATGACATTACTT
Source organism: Chrysanthemum makinoi (assembly GCA_910596185.1). NCBI lineage: Eukaryota > Viridiplantae > Streptophyta > Magnoliopsida > Asterales > Asteraceae > Chrysanthemum > Chrysanthemum makinoi. Next base: position 327,436,849 of record OU343222.1, on the reverse strand, counting down.
AAAGGTCAGGACCTCACAAAAACAATGTAATGAGAAGAAAATATTATATAGAACAAATTAAACACGAAGACTCAAATTAACTTCTAGACCATATTATCATAGACGGTTACTAGTTTGTAAACAATCAATATTACATTATACTAGTAGTGTTCGCTGACAAGTGGTACCCTAAAATAAAAATTCTCATTGAACCATGCTTTATAATCTGAAACGTTTTATGTGACGATAAATTTGCGGATGCCAAAAGTTTCATGTCGCATATTTCAACTTTTTAGAATATTATAGTAGGGTACCCGCGCGTTGTGACGGCATATATCAAGTAATAAAATTTTCGGCAAAAAATGTTTTCAATTTTATGTTTTCTAATTCATATAAAAACAATTGAAAGAGGCGTGATTTTGCATTGCGGTAATCAATAATGTCAGAGTCCGCTATCACTTCATCAAAGAGTACGTCGAAAATGGTACTGTCGAATTATTCTTCGTGAAGACAGATTACCAACTCGCCGATCTATTTACTAAAGCCCTTCCAAAAGAAAGGTTTGACAACTTAGTTCGACGAATTGAATGTGCCAACCCCCGAGGAGTTAGAACGCCTTCTAATCTTCTTGAAAATGATTTTCCAACAAGCTTCACTGAAATATTTTTGAAAACAAAATACAAAATTTGAAAACCAACAAAAGCAAAATATAAAAATATAAAACTTTCAAAAATACAAAAACAATATAAAATCAAAAATCTAAAAATATTCTTCTCACGACATGTCTCTCATATAATCAATATTCTCAGACGTTTCTAGAAATGTCATTCAACAATGATATGGTATGTATACGATGCTTGAGCGAGAGTTATTTAAATGTTTTCCAAAACATGTCGTGTCTAAAAAAAAAAAAATTTTCAAAGATGGCTTTCGATACTTTAGTACTAAACCCGACTAAATGATGACTTTTGATTATTTTTCAAATCAAAACTCGTGCTTTTATAGAAAAATCAAGTGTACACTTCAGTGCACTACATTTAAAACTAGTGAGAAATCATCATCATCTTGAGCACCTTTCAAGATTTTTCAAAATCTTTCAAAATATTTTGTGCTCAAGATAACTCCTCTAAAACCCTTTAATTGATTATGCTTTATTAAAGGGGGAGCATAAAACAAAAACGTTCCAAATTCATGCTTAAATCAAATCCGCTTGTCTCCCCAAAAGATTCTAAAATGTTGTTTAACTGTTGATATAAAAAAATATCAATATGCTATTTTTGAGGGGAGGAGACGTGATTAAAATGTGATCAAAATGTTTAATGATCGGTGTTTGAATCTCATAATGAGCTCAAAGCTCAACCAATGAATTGACTGAATCGTCTGATATGTAACCATCTCGAAAAACTTGTGATAGATATGCACCTTCATGGGTCTAACCTCCTTTTCAAGGAGTGTTTACAACTTCAAGTTAGTTATTAGAGCTAGTTGTCACCTAAAACTGACAATGGAACTCTTTAACTAGGCAACGAATCGTCTCGTGGGGGAATTGTCTATCATGAGCCGATCAATTCAAAAGGTGCAACTTCTACCCTCGATGTGCAGATTTTTGTTAAAACTCATAAGCACATGAAGGGGAGTGTTTCTAAATATTCAATGAGTGTCTCAAACATGTTTTCTATCATAAACACTCTGTAAGATTTTCAAGAAAAATGGTTTTATGGCAACATGGGACAGTCATGGAGTTATAAGGTGTCTAAGGATAGGAATTGTCCAATGATCCGCCAGAGGCGTGAGGGATCTACCAAGGACATCACAATTAGTTAGTATTAGAAGTCCTTAGGAATGATTGAAAAAAGGAGTAATGTGAGAAAGGAGAAAGAAGGGTTGAAGAATTAAAAAGAAATGTAATGAAAGGGTGAAAAGAAATAGCTCTCCATATTCAACCTTAGGCGTAAAACCAGGTTCAATTCATCTCAAATGGTTGTCACTAAGTTGACACCGTATTGAAGACAAAGACGCATGGACCCAAAGGACGCATCGTGATTAACTTTCTAGCCACTCAATTCCTCTTAAAAGGATTTGTTTCATTCTCACCGGGAACCCTACATAATCTATCGACTTTCTCTAGAGATTGCCGATATTGAAGAAGGAGACTCCTAGTCTCGCCAAGAAAACCAAAATGCACTATTGAGTCTAGAGCCACAAGATTCATCAAAAGATCTCATAGGAACACATGACATGACATCGCTTGTGGTTCATCAATAAGGACACAAGTGATATATTCTAGAGTCCTACGCAGATCTTAGCAATCACGTAACATTTATGAGAAGTTTCACTTCGTGATCTTCGCTGATTGAATGGAAACTCCTCGTGGTCAACATCGCAAATACCGACAAAGTCAGTTCTGTAACTTCCGGATTACGCTTAGTGTGTCTCAAACGTCTACGGTGGGGTGATGCTTCGTGTACCACTCATCTCAATCCGTAGGTGTGTACTCGTATATCGTGTTATCTCACTTGTGGGACTCAGGTTGAACGGCCCTTGTGAGAATTAGAGACGTGTTTTCACACTATGCTATTAACACTCTCGAAATTCAAACTTGTAAGTGCCGGAATCCGCTTATTACTAACCCGCTTATGTTTTCTTTTATGGAAGCTCCGGAGCGGATTGATCGCGGACTATCCACATGCTCATGCAACAACAACACATGAAAGTTCTCATCAAAATCAAATACAACACAAAAAAGATGATTCTTCGCAATGTCAAAGAATCTACAAAGTTTAAAGACTCGAGAACTACATCATTGGTAACCAAAAGACAAATAGAAGTGTGAGCATGGTGGAGAAAGAAGTGGAGAAAGACGTGGAGACACCTAATCAAAGAAGTTGACAAAGCATAACCATGGCTCTATACCACATTAACTGATCACAAAGCATGAAGGAACAATGAATTAAGACTATTCTATATCTACATACAAAGTTCAAGCTCGAGAAAAGTAAAGACCTAATCAAGTGGAGCATCATTTGAATGACCACCCCTTAGGGGGAGATTGTTAGCCTTAATAGTTTTTTTTAGAAGTGATGGTCATTCACATTTAGGAACTTTGTAACGTATGTTAGATATCATGATAGAATAGTCAACGGGCTCGTGGATTGGACTAAGCTAAATGGGTTATGATAAGCTTGCCAAATATCCAATCCAACCCATGTCCAAGCCCACTTAAAGCCAATAGAAAGCCTTTAGGGCATTAAGTCACTTGTACTATATAAACCCCTCAAAGTTTCATTTGAGGGGTGTGCTTGAGTGTATGTGTGTGTGTGTTTTCTTTGGAATATGCAACATATTGTTTTCATCTTTCTATTCATACATACACGGTTTACATCTTAAGTCACAATCTTTCTCATCTTTATTTCTTTCTTCTAAGCTTAACGTTTGTGTTTGTGTTGAACGTGGTTCCACGCAGAAGTGGTTTCACGTGGTGATACTTGTGTTCGTTAAGTGGGTTTTGGTGGAACCAAAGGGGTTGTTCAATGCTAATGAACTTCTGCATATATGTGACTAGGATGTGGATTTAGCACGGGGAGAGTATTAGGTGTGAGTTGTACTAGGATCTTTCTTCTTTCGACCATGTTATGCACATTGTATGAATGGTAAGAAGCTCATTTTCTGCTTCAGTTTTTGGGATTGCTTACTTAAGTGCTTGTTTGTATGCGTTTTTTCTAAGTATTATGATATGATATTTGTTAGTAGTTTTGCGTTTACTGCCGATTTGAGAAGTTTTGAGAAATAAAAATTACGATCAAATTTTGAATTTTCACACCTGAAACACTGTGTGGAATAAAAGGGTCTATGGATGTAGGATCGTGATATTATTGTGTTGATGATTCAGGTGGTCTTGGATGATGAAAATACATGTTTGCCATTAGAGAGAGAAAGTAGAAAGTTGGGTGTTTTCTTGGTAGAGACTTGATGAACAAAATGTGAAAGGTTAGATTGAAAAGCACCACCCCTTCCATGGATGGAAGGGGTATTTATAGTTACACAATGCACCCACACCTCCTATCGGATCATCGGTGTATACAAGGGTAAAGACCCGTCCTTCCTCCACGGTGTTGCTCTAAACTAAACTACGCTACAAACTAACTAATTAACTACTAAATAACGTAAATAAAGACACGTCTATGAGCTAACATATGATAGACCATAATTGGAGTGACCGACACTTTAACATGGAATTTTCTAATTCATATTAATCTCCCCCTAAGGGAGGTCACCCCATGATTTACATTTCGAATCCTAGCATTCTATTTTGTCGTCTGTTTTGAGCTCGTAGACTTCAATTCTTCAAATTCTGCATTCTTTGTGTATTAGTAGCGATTCTTTAAAGTCCGCATAGTGTTGTACTTTGAGTGGAGGTCTTTGAATTGATCCACATCTTTGATGATCTTCGAGCTTTCTTTGAGATCATCAGCCACAGTAAATCTCTGGATCACCCTTTATTGTGTTGCCATCATGTGATGTTGTGACTTTCGGACCGACATGCTCTCACTTTCGTGATCATGACATCTTTCCATCGAGTAGCGAGTTTTTACCGTTCATGATATTTGCAGCCGCGAAGGCATAAGCATAGTATAAAAATATCAACCGTGTTATGTAGATATGCACCGCCATGAATTCTTTAATTAAGTGTGGATGCCGTGAGTATGCGGCTTTGATTGACTCCTCACTCCTCATCAACAAGAATCAGTCTAAATGTACCGCAAACAACAAGTAGCAATAAAACACATGAAAGTGTCTTTGATCACTTTCGTTGAATTGAGGTACACGCCCACGCTCCCCGCTGATCGCATAAGTACGCCGCCGCGGATCGTAGGATTCTAAGAATCTCCTTGACTGGGTTTCGCAACTGTTCTAGCCGTTCTCAAACCGGAACGCCTCAAAGAAGACAACACGGAGTGAGTGAACCAACGAATTGAGATTCACTGATTGATGAAAATGATTTAAAACAATCCGTATTGCTTGAACAAAGAGTTTTGCAATACGACGAAGGTTTTATGAGAAAGATCAATTTTCAATTTAAAATACTTTTTGTATTAGAGAATGAGTACACATTCACGCAAGTAGTAAAAGAAGAGATATCGAACGTTTTTCTAAAAGTATTTTTCAATCGAGATACTTTTTGTGTTTGAAAAGAATACACATTCGACGTGCTAGAGAAAAGAAGATTTGCACATCGAACGGTTTTTCCAAAAGTATTCGTCAATTCCATTCCTGGACCAAGATTGATTCAAGAATGAATCGCCCCATGTTTCTATCCAAATTGTCACAAGTTTGATCTTTAGAAAAGATATCACATGTCACCCACCAAGAGCTCGTTTGATGTTGGCTCTAGAAGGATTTCCATCTTCATCGTGAATATTTTACATATCACTCGGATGTTCTGGCAATACCACAAGGATAAAGCGTAGGACTCTTAATATATTCTTACTTTCCACATTGTGTGAAACAGCAAGTCTTCATTAATTTTTTGTCCTAGTGAGATATTGTGGATGATCTCTTGGCTCTAGACTCAATTTTGCACATTTGGTTCCAATGCCGGAGACTAGGGAGAGGGTCTCCTACTTCAATATCAACAATCTCTAAGAGAAAGTCGATAGATTATGTCGGTTCCCCGTGAGAATGAAACAATCCTTTTTAAGAGGAACTTGAGTAGCTTGGGAAGTTTAGTGCAGAGGCCACCTGGGTCCATGACGCCTTGTCTTCAATACCGTTTACCTTAGTAAACACCAAAAGAGCGTATGTATTGAACCCGGTTTCTAAGGTTGAATTATTGGAGGGCTATTTCTTTTCACCCTTTTCTCATTCATTTCTTTTTCATTCTTCAACCCTTTCAGCATTTCACGAGACTTCATTACTAGAACCTTGTTGGGTTTGTTCCAAAGACTAGTTCGCCTCGGCACTCTTCCCATATTCTCATTTTTCTCCTTTTTTCATCAAACCTAAGGACTCTACACTATCTAGTGGATTGTCCCTGGGTAGATCCCTCCGGTTCTGGCGGGATCGTGGGAATGAATACCTAACCTAACCATCCTTATAACACCATGCATAAAATAAAATGGTCGGTCTTTTGGTACAGTTCATTCTTCCTTGAAACCAATTGAAAAATCATTTGGAAAAATCAATCAAGGTACTTGTGATACGAGATCAAAGCATTTTGTACCTTAATAGTTTTGATCATTTAGAAATGCTCACCCTCAACATGTGCATATGATCTTGAAATTGTTTAGCACATGGAGGCAAGAGTTCTTTTGAAATAATTTCTTGATCACAATTTCCGTAGAAAAAGCCATTTGATTTTCTTGGTAAATTCTCCCCCTCAATATGTGCTTTGGATATTTGAAATTATTTTATCACATAGAGGAAAGAGTTCTTTTGAAGCACAACCACAAACACAAAAGCCATTAAGAAACCATTTGTTCCCCCTCAATATGTGCTTCGAGATTCAAAGCGCTAGCACATATGAGAGAGCAGTATGCACACTTGAATCAAAACGATCACTTTTTCTCAAATTTCATTATTAAATCACAAATTCTCCCTCGATCAAAAATATCAAACCCTTTGAGATTTTGGATCTCAAGTGATTTAATACGATTTTAGAAAACATGGGAGAATATGTGCCTGATTTAAAAACTCATCTAGTTTTTGGATAAATACTCCCCCTCATCATGTGCATTATGTATTTTGAAATCGTTTGGCACATGGAGGCAGGAGTGCCTTTGAAGGACTTAAAACCAATTCCATTTAAACAGATTTGAGATTTAAATCACGATCTCTCCCCTGATCAAAAATTTCAAACCTTTTGAGATTTGTGATCCCAATTGATTTAAATCATTTAGAAAATTTTTAGGGAAAGACGTGGCAAGATTTAATTTTTGAAATTGACTGATGAGGACCAAGTATAGACATTAAAGATTGTTAGTGTCATGTATGATAATCTATTAAGAGATCTTTTAGGTAAAATAAAACAGTTTCACAATCAAACAAGAACAGAAAAAATTTCATTTTGAAAGACCTTTGACCTTTGAAGAAAATCATACCATGACATAACATTAAATCTTTAGATCACCACTTATTATAACGTACAGACGGACTTTTTGATGAAATATCGTTTGAAAATATTTAATTTGAAATCACTTAAGATTTGACAAAATAAAGTCCGGTTGATTTCAATAACTTTGAATCCGATTTATTTTCAAAACAATATTTTTCCATTTTCAAAACAATATTTTTCAAAATTGTTTAAAAACAAATGTTATGATCCACTACTTGTCCTGCACAAAGATACGTTAGGTGGTTGAGTGCAGACCGTTGATGTTGCTGCCGCAGGGCTTGAAGAAAACCGTCATAATGCGCAAAGGTGAGACTTTACGCTGCATTTTAATGCCAACCGAGGTCAAATTAAGCCCGCTTCTTCAATAACTTAGAAGAAAACCATTCAGCGATGCAAGTAGACCTCTTACATTGCATTTTTCCATGCCAACTCTCCTTGGAAGTCCATTAAGCTCCGCTTTCTTCATTTGTCAACCCAAAATATAGTTACCCTTTCCTTTCGGCATCCAATCATATTCAGTTGTGGGATCCGGATCGGGAACATTCTTTGTTATTCCCTTTTATCACGTATACCTTATCACACAACAAGAACACGTATAACAAACACCCACGTTATACACAAACAATATGCGTAGAATAAGAAAGGAAAAGATGAAGAACTTGGTGACTTGAATATGAATTCGTGTATGTTAGAGAGATAGAGAGAAGAAAGATGAAAACAATAAGTTGTATATTGTTTCAAGGGAAAACACACACACACACACTCAAGCACACCCCTCAAATGACATACTTGAGGGGTATTTATAGTACAAGTAGAAGATGCCCTAAAGGCTTTCTTATGGGCTTCGTGGGCTTGGACATGGGTTGGATTGGATAAAAGGCAAGCCTTACATAACTAGTACCCATTTAGCTAAGTCCAATCCACGAGCCCGTTGACTATTCTATCACGATATCTAACACACATTACAAAGTTCCTAAATGTGAATGACCATCACTTCTAATAAAAACTATTAAGGCTAACAATCTCCCCCTAAGGGGTGGTCATTCAAAAGATGCTCCACTTGATAAGATCTAAACTTTGCGTGTAGATATAGAATAGTCTCGATTCTTTGTTCCTTCATGCTTTGTGATCTATTAAAGTGGTTGTCTGCCGTTGTCAACTTTGTTGGTTAGGTATCTCCACGTCTTTTTCCACCATGCTCACACTTCTATTTGACTTTGAGTTTCCAATGATGAAGTTCTCGAGTCTTTACACTTTGTAGATTCTTTGACATTGACGAAGAATCATCTTTGACTTTGAGTTGCCTTTGATTTTGATGAGAACTTTCATGTGTTGTTGGTATGAGCATGTGGCGAGTCTGCACGATCCATCCGCCCGAGCTTCCATAAGAAGAAAACATAAAACTGGTTAGTAATAAGCAGATTTCGCACTTACAAGTTTGAATTTCGAGGTGTTAATAAAGATAGTGTGAAAACACATCTCTAATTTTACAAAGGCCGTTCTCAACCGGAGTCCCACAAGTGAGATAACGCGATGTACCGAATACATCTACAGTCTCGATGAGTCAGCTGAGGTACAACAAGCATCACCCCACGCATCAGAGACCGCTTGAGACACACTGCGTAATCCACGGAGAATTACGGGCTTAATTCGGGCCGCCGTGATGTTGATGTTAACCGTGAATTTCCATTCAATCAACGAAGATCACAAATGTGAAACTTCTCATAAATGTTCCGCAAATTGCTAAGATCCGCTAGGACTCTAGAATATATCACTTGTGCCCTTACTGATGAACAACAAGCGATGTCATGTCATGTGTTCCTATGAGATCTTTTGATGAATCTCGAGGCTCTAGACTCAATTAGTGCATTTTGGTTTTCCTAAGCGGAGACTAGGAGGGTCTCCTCTCTTCACCAACAACGATCTCTAAGAGAAAGTCGATAGATTATGCAGGGGTTCCTGAGAATGAAACAAATCCTTTAAGAGGAATTGAGTGGCTAGGAGGTTAGGTGTAGTCGCCACTGGGTCCATGACGTCTTTGTCTTCAATACCAGTGTCATCTAAGTGACAACCAAGAAAGTATATGAATTGAACCCGTTTCTTCTCTAGGTTGAATATGGAGGCTATTTCTTTTCACCCTTTCATCATTTCCTTTTAATTCTTCAAACCCTTCTTTCTCCCTTTCTCACATTAATCCTTTTTCAATCATTCCTAATGACTTCTAATACTAACTATTTGTGATGTCCTTGGGTAGATCCTCCGCGCATCATATAGGATCGAATTTCCTATCCTTAGTCACCTTATAAATCCATGACTGTCCTATTGTTGCCATAAAACCATTTTTCATGAAAATCTCTCAGAGTGTTTATAATAGAAAACATGTTTGAGACACAGAGAGTTTTATATTTTCGAAACACCTTCACATGTGCTTATAAGTTTTGACAGAAATCTGCACATAGAAAGTAGAGTTCGCACTTTTTGAATTGATCGGCTCATGATAGACAATTCCCCACGAGACACGATTACGTTGCTTAGTTAAAGAGTTCCATTGTCAGGTTTTAGGTGACAACTAGCTCTAATAACTACCTTGAAGTTGTAAACACTCCTTGAAAAGGAGGTTAGACCCATGTAAGTTCATGTCTATCACGAGTTTCTCGAAATGGTACGTTGATTACTCGTCAATTCATTGGTTCCGACTGAGTCGAGCTCTTTTGAGATTCAAACACCGATCATTAAACTTTTTTTATCACATTTTAATCACGCTTCTCCCTCAAAAAATAGCATATCTATTATGTTTTTGAAACAAAATGATTAAAAGATATGTTTTTCGAAAAGCATTTGGAGAGAAACTGATTTAGCATGAATTTTGGAACAAATTTTGGTTTAATACTCCCCCTTAACGAAAGCATATTTTTCATACAGAAAATTTAGAATCAATTAAGGGTTTAGAGGGAGTTATCTTAGTACCAAATGTGAGAGATTTTGAAAAATCTTTTTGAAAATTTTTGAATCAATGGTACTCAAGATGATGAAGATTTTGAAAATCTTTTGAAGATAATTAGAGAAGAATTATCTTCATTTGTTTTAGGATAAGTGCTCGATATTTATGAAAATCGATGTTGCGTAGCACTTTCCTTTCTTTTAAGATCGGGTTGCAAGCGGAAATACTTACAAGCCATTATGTTTTAAGGAATAGTGCTTGAAAAAATATTTAAAACCTTTGATATTGATAAGCACTTTCCTTTCTTTGAAGCGCGGGTCCTGAACTGATGTGTTCAGAAGCCATTAATCTGAAGTTCGGGTTTCGACATGTTTTGAAAAACATTAAAGAACTCTCGCTCAAGCATCTGTACATACCCATATCATTGTTGAATGACATTTCTAGAAACGTACAGAATATCGATTATACGAGAGACATGTCGTGAGAAGAATATTTTTGGATTTTTGAAATTTTTTCTATTTTTGTATTTTGCTTTTGTAGGTTTTTCAAATTTTGTATTTTGTTTTTTTTAAAATATATACAAAGAAGATTTGAAGAATGAAGATTAAGTCATGTCATGTAAAAGTGGAGTTAAGAGTGGAACTAGAAAAGGATTTCCATATGCGAAATTGGCATAAAGTTCTTCTTTACCACATGGGGTATATGAACCTTCAACACTTTTACAAGTACCTGAATCCACAGAAGAAGAATTTGCACAAATAACAGTGTTAGAAGTAGATGATTCCTCACGGCGAGGGTGATCACTATCAACGGTTGTAGTGGATTCGACTTCCTTAACATGATGAGTTTCACTATTATCTGTGTTGGTGCAAGTATCAAAAATCTTTCTTGTGGGAATCCATCTAAGACCTATTTTGTTGAAAACTTTGCCCGTGGGTATCCACCTAAGGTAAGATCTAGGAGTTGTTTTCTCATCAGATGCAACGGAAGACTCATTTTTGGAATAACTACGTCCAAGAGATACACCTATTAGGTTTCTTTTGTTTGACATTTTATCAACGGGCTTGTTTCTATTTGGTGTCTTAGTGGATTGTGCCTTGGCACGAGAATTATCTTTCTTGAGATATTGTAAGGCACATGCATCATGATTAGTTGAAAAGATACATTTTTTACATGTAGTACAGACAAATTCAATATTCTTGTTTAAAATAGCAGCTTTAACTTTGTCACTACAGTCTTTTGGAAATTGATTCTGGTTCGAAAAAGACTTAGAATTCCTAGTGTTGTTTTCCAAGGGCATAGCATTTTCTTTTGCGCAACTACTCTTAGATGCAAGCCAATCCCTAGTCTTTTGTAGAGTGTTCCTAGGTAATGGTTTACTACTACTAGCAGTGCCTTGAAATCTTGTAGAATTCATCACCCTAGATGTTGCACCTAGAATTTCGTCTTTTCGAGTCTGTGCCTTTTTCCTAGCTTCTTCTAGATAGTGATTGTTGACCATGTCGTTAGAACCGACAGATTCTTTAACTGTATTTTTGGTCACATTCCGTGTAATATTCCTAGAGATGCCAGGTGTAAACACTTTTTCTTTCTCAAAAACAGGTTTTTCAAAAGCTTTGATAATTCTCTTTTTGATAGGCAAAGTCTGTGGAGTGACTGTTTTTGACAAATCATTTTTCTCATTGACTTTTGGAGGAAACTGAGAAATAGACATTTTTTGTTTGAAAACCGGTTTGGGAACATTTGTTTTCTCCTCAATCAATGGTTTTGCAAACTTAGTATCCACAGCCTTTCCTTTTAGACTTTCCAAATTGAACACTCAAAAGATCATTTTGCTCTTTCATGTCCTTGTAAGCACGCTCATACGACAGTTTGTCATACTTGCATTCCTCAGATTTTCGATCAAGTTGTTTAAAATAGGACACGTTTTCTTTTTCAAGTTTTGCAAGAGCATTTTCATATTTTGAAACAATTACGGAGGTCTCAGACTGGAGTCTTTCATGATCTTCAACAGAATATGTTTGTAAGATAATGGACATGATATCGGCAGTCATAGCATCTTCGAAGAGATAATCATTCAGTGTTTCCAAAACTTTGATGTGTTCAATACTTTCATTAGCTTGCTTTACCAGGGATTTATGGTCCTTGACAAAGTCACTCGTTTCTTTCAAAAGTGCTGGTTCAACATGAATTACCCCATCGCACCGATGGCGCTTAACGGAGGGGCAATTTGGGTTTTAAAAAACTCTTTTGTTTCGTCATCATGACGAGTAAACCAGATGTTAGTTGTAATATTGGTTTTAGACTTGACAGTCTCTTGAAGATACCCAATTCTAGTTTTAACGTCATCTAAAATGCTTCTAGTATCACTTGTGTTAAAAGGATTGTTTGAAGACATTTGTTCGATTTTCGAAAGAGATTTGGAAACTAAAACTGGTTTTGAAACTGGTGTTGACACTTTGTTTGAAACACTTGGTTTGGTGGAAAGCGTTGATTGAGAAACAAACGAAATACCATTTATTTTGTTCCATGTGTTATAATCAATTGGTTTGATTTCCGGATGTTTTTGTTTCATTTTTGATCTACTCTCCTCAGATAGTTCCAACGTTTCAAGAGAATCATGCACAATTATGGGTTCATGCAAAGGTTTTCCATTGTTCAACACATTCTGAGATTTCTGAGCTTTCTTGAGGAAACCAAGAGGTGAGTTACCAAGAGCCATTTTATTTGTAGTATGAAAAATCGGATTTACTTGATTAGAAAGCATCTTGATTGTCTTAGCGGAATGACCCGTTGTAAGAAGTAAATTATCCAATTTCTTGATTTTTTCGGTTTTATCGAGAATTTCATCAAGAAGAGAATCTTCTCGTTTTGCAAAATCAGCAATCAACTGTTTCTTCTCTTTTCAAGATCAGAAAACAGTGCTTTTTGTTTAGAAAGTTGGTCATTTAGATCCGAAATTTCCTTGTTTAAAGATTTGATTTTCAAATTCAGATTCACATCAAGTGTGTCATACTTGAGTTGCAAATCTTTTCTCTAAAAACAGAATCTCGATAACCAATTTCTAACTCTGAAATTTTGTTTGTATGAAATTCATAGGCTCTTGCGTGCTCCTTGTAACTCTCAAGCTCAGCGGTCAATTTAGCATTCGCGGCCTTAACTTCGCGATTGACCGTTCTAACTTTCTCAACTTCAATGCCACATTGATTGATTAATGATTCAACATAAGCACGTGTGTCCTCATCAGTCTCAGATTTTGTGCCCACAGCCTCCACTAGGATCCACATATGGAGTTTCGGAGTTCGTATTGCTACAACTCGGATTGTCCAGGTATGTATCATAAGTGGGTGCAGGCGTCACAGAATTCGTCATGAGTAAACACATCGATATGACATTGTTATAACATGGATCAATGATTGGTACCTTAGATACTGCATTTGCGTCTTAGACAGGAGGTGCGTCGAGTCGAGTGTCGTACTTAGTCTCCTGAAGATTTGCCATTAAGACGCAGTTAGCATTGATGTCCTCTCGGTCTTCCAAATCATCCATAATAGCGAAAAAGTCATTTTCCTCAGCACTCAACTGTAACCCCGCTTCTTGCTTATATGCTAACAGAGCAGCTTTCCGAAGAAAATCACCATTCTTCTTGTGCGGCTTAGTGGGACAATTCCTTGCCACGTGACCCACTCCTTGACAGTTATAACACTTAAACTGATTCCCCTGATTCACATTTCCATGATTCCCAACGACTGGAGCTGCAACATACCCATTCTGATTACCCACTGCTCTATTCCCAACATTCTGTCCCATCTGATTTCCAACATTCTGACCCAACTGATTACCCTGATACGGAACTGCCTGATTACCCATGCGATTTCTAAATGCTTTACCCAAGAATACAAAAGCATGAGACAAAGCTTCTTCTGGTTCCATTTCAAGATCAGTGATTCCTTGTTCCTGGTAATGTTGTTGTGCAGGTGGATAGTTTTGTTGTTGAGGGATGTATTGCTGCAAGTTGTTGTTTGTGGAAGATGATGAAGCTTGTTGTTGTGTATTCACTGGAGTTTGAGTCATTGCAATGAGTGCCAATGGATCATGATTCTTTGCCAATCTTTCTTGCCTGACTTCATTCGCTTCAGCTTGGTTTTGTTTCAGAAAATCATTCAGTTGATCAAAGTTCACCTGATGTAAGTCTTTTGTTTGGTTGACAATAGTGACATATCGTCCCCATTCTTCTGGAAGATTATTCAGGAACTTGATGTTTTGAACGATTTTTCTGGGTGCCAACTTGTTTCTGATAAGCTCATTCATCAAAGTGCAGAACCTTCCATAGTAGGATTCAATGGATTCTCCTGGTGTAGATGTAAACTTTTCCCATTCAGTTAGCAGCTTGTTCTCCATGTCTTGTTTACCAATTTCTGTTCCATAACATAGCCGTCTAACACGTTCCCACATATTGAAAGCAGTTTCACAACCTGTCTACCAGCAAAAATGTCTATTGGTAAACCCAGTTGGACAATATGAATTGCCATGTCATTTGCATCGACTTGTTTACGATCCTCTTCGTGTATTCTGATTCGTTTGAAGATGAGAGGATGGTGGGATGGGAGGTGTTGCATCAGCATTTCCAGGGACATGGACTTGTCGAGGCTTGAAGGGTCCATCCTGAATGGATTTGATCATCAATTTTCCATTAGGTTTTGTCTTGATATAACGAAGCATTCGACTTGTCCATTGAAGATAACCACCTTTTGCCAACATAGGAGGTCGGTTTTCGGCACCGGCTGCATGAATGTCTTGTTGAGTTGCCATTGATGAAGATATGATCTGATAAAGTTGATGTAGGATCGATTCAACGATAAAGGAGTTGTGGTTGATGACGATTAAGCCCGGTTGAGGTGTTCTGAAAGTCGTACTCGTAACCTTGGTTCTTAAAAAAATTTCGCCCAAAATTTGAAATTCACTATAAAAATCAATTCTAATGACGTATGAAAAATTTGAGTTATGACACTTTTGACGCCAAATTTGACCCGAAAAATTTGAATTTAGGCCTAAAAATTTGAATTTTTGACCAAAATTTTCACAGTTAAACCAAAATTTGAATCTCGCGTAAAAATTGAACGTTTAGTCTCCTCAAAAATTTAAATTTTACTCAAGTTTTTCCGCCAAATTTATTTATTATTATTTTTTATTTTTTATTTTTTTTTAAGCTTAGGCGTAGACTTAGAAAGTTACGAGTAGGAAATGGTTACGAGTAGGATGGCTTAGGCGTAGGATATTATGCGTAGGAAGCTTAGGCGTAGGATCTTATGCATAGGATCTTAGGCGTAGGATTCCTTAGGCGTAGAAAGTATCTTACGCGTAACCTTAGGCTTATGCGTAGACAAAAAAACTTAGTCGTAAAACCTTATACGTAAGTGTGATCTTATGCGTAGAGTTCTACTCGTAAGAGTTTATGCTTATGCGTAAACTTAGGTTAATAACCAAAAATCCTTTACAACATCACAGCGTAAGGGATATCCACAAGTCGAAGTGTTCCACACACTTATCCAAGTGAGGGAAGCACTGAGTAACCATTAAAGCTCGAAGAATCTGCACCAAAAAGTTATGAGTAGGACCTTATGCGTAGTTGACTTTCTTACGAGTAGAACTAGGGTTTTGACCTACTCGTAAAAAATTTCCAAAGATTCAAACGATTTCTCTTGCACAGATAGCCTTAAAAACACTCCAATAACACAAATCTTTTGACCCTTTTCACCCAAAGTGCTTATAAAAGTTACGAATAGAAATGACCAATGAACCAAAAACGAGTTTAAAACTTAACCAAAACGCGTAAAGCTTCGAACTTTTTGCAAAAAACTGAAACTTTAGCACCAAATAAACCTTAAACCACAAGAATCTTGAATTTTTTAGTGCAAAAATTAAAGCTTTAAGCGTCACAATATTGACTAACGTGAGCTTATACGCGTAACCCTTCAAAACAAACACAAACACTCCTAAACCATTGTTAGGCGATTGATACCAATTGTTGGACCTAAGATATATCAACCTTATCACTTTACCAAGCAAACCCAACACACGTTAACCCAAGTTATGCGTATAAAACGTGAAACCCAAACACAAACATATGCGTAAAAGAAAGAAAAGATAAAGAAGAGATGGTGACTTGAATGATAGATCGTGTATGTATTTAGAGAGATAAAGGAAAGAAGATGAAAACAATAAGTTGTATATTGCTTCAAGGGAAAACACACACACACACACTCAAGCACACCCCTCAAATGACATACTTGAGGGGTATTTATAGTACAAGTAGAAGATGCCCTAAGGCTTTCTTATGGGCTTCGTGGGCTTGGACATGGGTTGGATTGGATAAAAGGCAAGCCTTACATAACTAGTACCCATTTAGCTTAGTCCAATCCACGAGCCCGTTGACTATTCTATCACGATATCTAACACACGTTACAAAGTTCCTAAATGTGAATGACCATCACTTCTAATAAGAACTATTAAGGCTAACATTCTTATATACCAATATACCTGCATACGTTAGTGAACACACATATATATATATATATATATATATATATATATATATATATATATATGTATGTATATATATATATATGGTGGTCGACATCACCCAAATAGCAATCGACTAATAAAAGTCAATGCAACATAACAATCAGATCATATAAGGTATGGGAATAATGTGTTAATCAATCTATAATCATATAATCCTAACAATCACATCCTAGAAACCTAGTCCTTCAACATAGGCAATTATATTTTTTTAGATAAGCACGTAGGATGATTAAGAAAGTCCGTTAGATGATGTAAATTTGAAAAAAATTCTCCCCCTCAATCAATGACTCTTTCTTTGAAAAGTTTAAAAGCGCTGAAGTCATTGATTGAATTTTCAATTCTTATGAAAACTCTGAATCTGATTGATTTACAAGCAACTCATTTTCCACCATTTTGTTAAAACAAATATTTTTCTGAAGAATTATAGAAGGAAAAATATTTGAGTAGGAACAACAGTCCTTCGACATACTTTCCTCAAATTTGTTTTAGGATAAGTGCACGAAATATAAGAAAAATGGTTTAGCGTAGCACTTTCCTTTCTTTAAGAGGGGGTTGCTATCAGAAGTAATAGCAAGCCATTGTTGAAGCGTTACATGCGAAATAATGTAAGCCATTTGAATTTTGACATGTTTTGAAAAAGAATATTTACACCTCTTGCTCGAACTTCATCTATGGTCCCGTGCCATTGTTGAATGAAATTTCTAAGACCGCAGATGTTATCGAAACCAGAAGACATGTCTTTAGAAAACATATTTTTGGTATTTTTGAAATTTTCTGATTTTTATGGATTTTTGAAGGTTTTATAATTTTCTATTTTCTTTTGTTGGTTTTATATTTTTGTATTTGGTTTTTAATAAATATATACAAGGAAAGAGAAGATGATATAGTAAAAGAAGATGATGATACGAGTACCGAGATAAGGATATCAAGCTGCACGTCGTAGAAGATAGAATTCGTCATCTCTTAAACTTCCACCACCAAAGCTTCCGAGGCTCCAGAATAGAAGATAGAACATGAGCCTTTGAGAAAGAGAGACTTTGGCAGCTTCCCCCCAAACCGAAGATTCCATTAGATGAGCAGATTCGAAGCTCTATTTCAAGCTTGCCTTAGCCAGGTGCACATAGAAGCACACCATTATCATAAATCCCGCTGCTCCTTTTAAGCACGGTAATCAAGATTCTTCGTTCGGGGTTATATCATCAACAACAACAGCAACGTATCATCCCACTCTTTAAATTTCTTCTCATATTTCATTACCACTGAAGTCTGAAGCGATCCATACCAAAAAGTTGTCAAGAAACCACTTCCCCCAAGTAGACGAATTGATGCAGTCAGTCTCTCAGACTAGAGCTCACGAACCCGAATACACAATTACCCAAAGACAAAGAAACTTATAACATCGAAGTAGCACATTAAGTCCGATAGCCAAATAATAATCCCGATGTATACTTTTCTCTCCCCTGATGATAGTGTATGAAGCTTACGAACCCGAATTACCCAAATGCCCAAAGAGAGAATAACCGATAACACTAAAGTAGCATGCTGAATCACTGATTATCTCTGCGGATGACAATCTCTGCGGATGTCAACTCCGGAATAAGTGATTATATCTCTGAATCACTTATTAAGCCCTCAAGTAAACAGTGAGCATCCCCAATGTACACAATCTCTCTCCCCTGATGATTGCGATTACATCGAAATCATCACACACTTGTGTACCTCTTTTTATCTTCAGAAACTTTCTCTTACATCACTTCCCCCACGTCGTTGGAATACTAACACAAAAAGCCTTGATGAGTAAAACCTTGAGTTTCTCTGCGGTCATGTCATTTGTTTTTCCGGGATATCTTCAATCACTTAGAAGAGTTAAGTTCATCAAGTTTACTCGCCATGAGTCAAACTTTGAGTTTCTCTGCGGTAATAACATTTGTCTTCCTGGGATATCTTCAATCACTTAGAAGAATTAAGTTCATCAAGTTTGCTCGCTTTGTGTTTAGATGTGAGTCTCCTTCCCCCTTGCTGGTTTTGACACTTCAAAATCAGCAACATATTATAAGCCCATGTACTAGAAATCTTTTGAGAATAACACTTGTAATCTTGTGGGAATCAACTTACTGAAGAAAGAATGTGAGCAAATCTAATTAGGGATTGAATTCAACATTTCACTCCCCCCCAATTAGTGCTCTCCCCTAAACCGACAATCTTTTAATAAATGCCCAGATTAAGAAGAAGTCTTTAGATAATCAAATGCAACTCGTCTTTAGTCTTCTAACATGTAGTAGATAAATGTAGAATCGACTATAGACTCGAACTTCTTCAAGATTGTCCGAATGGGGAATAGAATGTTAACGTCTTCAACTCACACCAAAAAGCATCCCAATTAACTTACATCTTGCAAATCCCCTTAACTAAAATCCCTCCCAATCAAACAAGAACATAAAGATGTTCATCAAGGAAATCAACAATCAGGCCACAACGAACACACAAGATGATAACACCAAACTACCAATCACATCAAACAAGAACAGAGAGATTGTTCGGAATCATCATGTTGATGTATACGTGAAGCATTAACCGGAAGCATTTTGTCGATAAACTCATCAATCTGAGTGAAGATGTCAACCAACGGCTCTTAAGAAGAAACTCCATGTAAAGATGACCAGATAAGAAGAAGCTCGGTTCTTACATGAGTTAGGAGCCGTATGACCATATATTCTCATATGACAATCAACCATGCAGTATTATCATACTTCTTCTCCCCCTCAAGAATTGCATACGGAGATGTCATTCTTGATTAAACAAGTGAAAATCATCCAAATGTAGTCTATTCACACTTCTCCCTGCAACATTAGCACATGATCTCTCCATCTTCATTATAGTTGAGCAAGTAGAATAAGAAAACAATCAACAGCAGCCCGGTTCACTTGATGACTGAAAGCGCATGGAAAAAGTATGAAGCATGTTGATGAGAATGGTCATAATAAGAAGATTTCTCTTCTTCGGAAGATAATGCGCACTGAATCGTACACATTTCTTTTCTTTAGAGTACGAGGCTTGAACTGTTGTGTTCAAACGTCATAAGAAGATTTCTCTTCTTTCCAAGATAAAGCGCACTGAGACGTACACTTTTCTTTTCTTTAGAGTACGAGGCATGAGCTGTTGTGTTCATACGTCATAATCTCTCTCTTTTCAATCTCTTTTGGTAAAACATGTAATCCACCCCATTATCATTCAGTAGGCTCTTTGTAGTGACAGCTGATGGAGAAAACCCGATATGATGAATTTGACCCTGAAGTAAACTACCCCAAACTCGTGACTTAAACTTGCACATATTTGACAAAGAGCGGTGCCGAGACTTCATGCCCATTTGAATCTCTAAGTACTATATACTCTTCAACCAACCAACCATCGAGTATTAGACGTATATCACCTCTTGAAGATCCACAATTGAATGTGACACTGAGCACTACAAACGTAACTCCTTTAAGTGATAGTTATTTTGTGGTGGTAAGAGCCTAATTCCTCCAAGTGGTAAAAGAAAAGGTAAAAGACACACAACAATAACTAGATTTCCAAGTCTTCGTTTTTGATAATAAGCTCGAACAAGGATCTTGAAGAATCTTCATCCATCCATCCCCGATACCTTCAGATACTAAGTACACTTGCCCGTGATATTTCACTTCAACCTCAAATAAATAATAGTGAATTAACCCCGTTGTCACATCTTGTTAAAAGCTCAAATCTAGCCTCCTTTGACTTTAAAAGTGAACTTTGATAATGGTTTCATCCCGACCATGGTTAAAAGCACGTATCCCCGTAAAACCATGTAATAACCAAACTGCCATGACGAAAATCCATACACACATCCAATTCATGAAGTACACCCTTTTATCCCTTCTTCGAACTAGAAACCGTAGCACCAGCATCAAATAAGATCCCGAAACACACTTTCCTTTCTCCAGGATGGTTCCATCATTATGCGATTTTACAATTCTAAGATTTAAACCGAGAAATAGTTTCTTTCGCGGGATTTTACAAAACCAAGAATAAACCGTAAGATAGATCCGGAAATGCACTTTACAATTACCAGGATGTTTCCATTGTCACGGGATTTTACAAGTCTATAATTTAAACCGAGAAATAAATTCTTTCGCGGGATTTTACAAAATCAAGACAAAACCGTAAACAATGTCTGCTTGAATGTGTTATGACAACTTTGGATTCAGTGAATATCTGTTTTAGGGGACTATGCAGCGGTTCATAAACGATTCATTATCCAACATCATCAATAGCATCAACCATCCAATAAACACTTTGGTAAACACATCATTCACACATTCTGCCGGCTAATGTTGTGACCTCCTGGTGAAGTAAACCCGATATACCAAACTTGATCATGAAGTAAAATTTCCCAGATTTGTTACTTAAACTTGTACTAATCCTTGTGAAGAAGAAACGGTGTACCCAATGTACAAAACCTCTTGACAAATCCTCAACTGCGTGAGACACCGAAGTGATAGCTACGTTGTGGGTTAAGCGAGAAAGATTCACAACCGTAACTAAATAGCCAAGTCTTTATCACACTTCTATAAATGCCCAAACAAGTCATCTTCTCATAATGGTAGAAAGAAAGAAGACGAAATAAGTAAGCACGCCCGAAAACACTCCCAAATCCAAATAAGAAATATCGTTTAAACAATCCCGTTGTCAACATTTTCCAACAAACACTTCAAGTTGTGACAAAATATACTCCGTGAGAATGCATACACCAAAGTATCAAACCCCATAACTCAAAAAATATCATCATCAAATCACGATATGCACGTCTCAAATCAAATCTCATTAACAAAACTCATCAATTCGCAAGGCTTATCACCAAACCGTATCAACACAATCCAAACATCCGATCCAAATATTGACATTCATGAGAGCCCCATTAATAATCAACACAAATCTAACAATTTAGAGAATCTCATTTGTCTCACACTTAAAGTTCTTAACTTGCATAAAAAAAATCCCTTATGCAACATATTAAATCCCGATAATAAGAAACGACACAAGATGATCTAAATCCCAAAGTTCATATTTCATATGCATATATGGCCTAACACATTTACCCCGTCCACAATCTCATTCGGAAATACCACATCACAACTCATGTCCAAACAATCAATAATAAGCTTCGTTTACTTTTGATCAGGTTTACCAGCTCATTAATCAAATCCATTCGATCCATAACTGGCCCGCGAGTGAGATAACAACATACGGCCCAAGCATTTTCATGTGATTTACATTACGGACAAATTTAAAGAAGCTAAACATCTTAAAATTTGTGGGAAACTTGTACAAACCTTTTTCCATTTGTTGTCAGAGTGTTCAATGGACCAGTTGTGGACTCCTTAACTCCCATGGTTTAAGTTGTGCATTTTTGAAGTTTGTGTGTTTTCACTTCCATGTATGATGAACCTAGTTAGTTATTTTTCAGTATCAAGGTAGGAGTTTTCTAGTGTTGATATTTAATGGTTTGTCGTAGTTTGTACTATTTTTTTGGTTAATGTGATAAGGAACTTCTGGTTATGAATATTGTCAACTTGAGGTTTATATTTGATGTTTTGCGAAATACAAACTTAAACCGAGGATCAATACATTGAATGGGTTATTACATCAGTAAGTGTCCTAGGTTCTCACATAATTTGAGTGTTGACCATCTTTGTTTGTATACTGAATTGTTACACAATTCCTAGCCCCAGTCTAGTCGGTGATTGTTTAGAACTTTTCTGTTGTAATCACACGTTCACTTGTTTTTTAGCCGACTATTATATGTTATGTAATAGGTGAAAGTTCAAAGTTGGATTGATGATAAAGAAGCAGATGAGTTCGTAGGTGTTGGTGCCCGATTTGGTCCACCTTGGAATCAAAGGAGAAGAATGCCGATAAAATCAGAATTGCTCTTAGTGACCCTCATGATTGTTGTAGAACGCCTAAAAACAAGGTTTAATCTCTTTCTCCAACTTCCTATCTTTTTCTTGTTCATCAGCTACCACATTCAATGGTTCAAAAAATTCAAAGATATTAATTGGCTTTTTGTTAGTTTCATGTATATCCAACAGGGATTTTTTCTTTTTCCTACGGTGCCTACTGTGTTTCTTGCCCGACTTAGAATCAGGCTCTCTTAAGTTTCTTACTTTTCTTGCTGCGATCATCAACTTTCTTCCCTGATTCTGAATTTCTTTTCCTTTTAACATCGGATTCAGGTTCAGAAATCAGTCAAGACTCTGCACAAACAAGACAATAGCGTTGTTTGGGAGTCAAAAGTTTCTTCTTGATCACAAAGCTTCTCAAGGTGATGTTTCAGTAATGATGAGTGATCCCAAGGTAAATCAACGTACTCCTCCTTATGTACCACATGAACCGCACACCAGACCATCCGTCATACATCCGTCATATACCATAAGAACATTGAAATCGAATTAGTGATATCAAAAAATGTAAGTTTTTAATTACATATTTTTTTAATTTTTATGTTATTTAAGTGAAACATTGTGAAAATTATAAAATGATTAGTATGATTGTGGAATGGAATGACATTTAATGAATTTGTATGTATAAAATTACATTTTAGTGCATTTGAGTAAAATAATATGTTATAGTGTTCGACGTCTGTTTGTTTGATTGATGCGTCAACAATTAATGTTATGAAATATGTTAGAATGATTAGAGTATCAGTTACAAATGATTAGTGTGTCAATTTTTTGAATAATTAATGCATTATAAATTCATGTTATTGCATATTTTAGTATGATTAAAACATCAAGGAACAAGTTAGGCCGTCTGTTTGTTTGATTATTGAATCTAAAATAAACATTACAACATCCGTTAGTATGATAGGGCATTAAATGACTTGTTACGAAATCTGTTTGTGTGATTAGTGCATCAAAATTATGTTTATTGCATCGTTGTACATATTAGAGCATCAGTGAGTATGATTAGTGCATCGATGAACACATTAGGTCATCGGTGAGTATGATTAGTGCATTTAGACATATAAAGACACTAGAAGGGTACTCGCGCAATGCGTCGGCGGGTATCCGGTGATTATTTTTGTTAGGTCACTAAGTTTACAACACAAGCACAATAGAAAGAGATAGAGAGGAAGAGAGTGATCGGATGAACAATATTCAAATACACACACACGAAATACTAAACCGGTTATGCGTAGAGATGTGAATGAGAGAATAAATTGAACAACCAACCCTCAAGTGAGGGTTATTACATAGTATTTATAGGAGAGGGAGCTAGGGCAACACTCCTAGTCCCTTCCTTTCCTTATTGGACTAGGCCTAGGCTTATGGGCCTTCTACATAAGCCTAAGGATAATTACTAACATAAAGGCCATATTAAGCTAACTATTACATATGAGTCACTAACACTTGAATTAGGTTTAGGAGTGATTCCAACAATCTCCCCCTAAGTGTTGGTGATGAATGAATGCTGACGGTGAGAGTGCTTATGTAATAGTAGCTTTGACGTCTTCTGACATTCTTCTTTCTTGTGAGAAGAATTGCCTTGATTCGAACAATCTCCCCAGTGTAGAGAAATTGTTTCTTTTGAAGTATTCTGCTTTGACGTCATTTTTGTTCTTTGATCTTTGTTCTTTGTGATGGTAGTGATAGTATGTTGTTGTTGTCTACATCAGGTCAGCTTCGCTGCTCCAGTGTCTCCACGTCTTTCTCCAACATGCTCACACGCTCTTTAACGTTGGATTACAGTTGATGAAGTTCTTTAAGTCTTTAAACTTTATAGATTCTTTGTTGACGAAGAATCATTCTGACTTTGTGTTGCCTTTGATTATAAGAGAACTTCCATAAGTGATGATGTAGGTATGAGCATGTGGAGAATCTGCACGATTAGTCCGCTCCAGAGCTTCCATAAGAAGTAAACATAAGAAAGGTTAGTAATAAGCGGATACCGGCACTTACAAGTTCGAACTTCGAGAGTGTTAACAGCATAGTGTGAAAACACAACTCTAATTCTCACAAAGTCCGTTCCTGAACGGGAGTCCCACAAGTGAGATAACGCGATGTACCGAAGTACATCTACGGTTCAGATTAGTCGCTGAGGTACACGAAGTATCACCCACGACTGCAGACCGTTTGAGACACACTAAGCGTAATCCAGGGAGTTCTTGAAGTGACCTGCTGTCAGGGCTGTTTGATGTTGACCCTGGCAGGAGTTTCCATTTAATCACTGAGGATCACAATTGTGAACCTCTCATAAATGTTCTTGACATATTGCTAAGATCTGTGTAGGACTCGATAATGTACCACTGAAGTTCTTATTGTTGAACGACAAGTGATAAAATGTCAAGTGTTCCTAAGAGATCTTTTGATGAATCTCGTGGCTCTAGACTCAATAGTGCATTTTGGTTTTCCTGAGCGGTGACTAGGGAGAGGGTCTCCTTCTTCAATACCAGCAATCTCTAAGAGAAAGTCGATAGTTTACGTAGGGTTCCCTGTGAGAATGAAACAAGCTTTTTTTGAGAGAAACTTGAGTGGCTAAGAAGGTTTAGTGCATGCATCACTGGGTCCATGACGACTTTTATCTTCAATACCGGTGTCATCTAGTGACAACCAGTAGTATATGAATTGAACCCGGTGTCTGCCCTAAGTTGAATAATTTGGAGGGCTATTTCTTTTCACCCTTTTCTTTACATTTCTTTTTAATTCTTCAACTCCTTCTTTCTCCGATTCTCATTTTCTCCTTTTCATAATCATACCTAAGGACTTCTAATTCTAACTATTGGTAGTGTCCTTGGGTAGATCCCTCCGGCTCTGGCGGATCATAGGACGGTTATTCCTAACCTTAATCACCTTATAACTTCATTGCCATAAAACCATTTTCATGAAAATCTCTCGAAGTGTTTGTGAATGAAAAACATGTTTGAACACTTCAAGAGTTTTATATTTTCATAAATACTCCCCCTCAACATGTGCTTAAGAGTTTTGACAGAAATCTGCACAGTGAGAAAAGAGCTCGCACTTTTGAATTGTTCGACTCAAGATAGATAATTCCTTGCGAGACACGATTACGTTGTATAGTTAAAGAGATACATTGTCAGCTTTTAGGTGACAACTAGCTCTAATAACTACCTTGAAGACGTGGACAACCCCGAAAGGTTGTCAAACACGTCAAAGTTCATGTCTATCAAGAGTTTTCTCGAATAGGTACAATTTACTTGGAAAAGTCTTGGAAGACAAATCTTTTCAATGTATGACTGTTTAGTTCCCGTCAATTCATGGGTTGAATTCTATTCACACGAGGATTCAATAGCAAAACACAACATATTTCTTATCACATGATTTTTCTCCCCCTCAAAAATGGCATATAAATGTTATTTTTGAAGAAATGTTGAGAATAAATATGACCATTTTGAGTTTTGTGGGAAGATTACACAAAGAACAGTTTATGAACAAAGTTTTTTAAGTCAAATACTCCCCCTCAACAAGTGATATAAACGGTTGAGGTTTTGAAAATCATAAGGGGAAGTACTTGTTCTTTTGAGCAAAACCTTGAAAAGTGAAAGGTTTGATAGGTTTTACTCAAAAGTAAGAAGCTTTCGCTCCTTTTATAAGGATTGTGGCACTGAAGCGTACCACAGGGTCCTTCATTTACAAGTGCGGGTTGTACACTATTATGTGTGCACAAGCCATTGTCATATATAATCACACATCCAAATTATATGAAATAGAAGCAGTTCAAGTGGTACCAGGAATTCCATCAATCTTGCCAGGAATGCGAACAGGGCGTTGATAGCCGGCGAGAGCAATCCTGGGACGACCACCTACAAAGCTCTCCAGAGTTCTAAACTGGTCCCGTCGATACAACCTTTCATCAATCCTGGTGATGATTCTATTCAAATCCCGTCTTTCCTTAGAATTCCAATTCATTTATGTATGTCCTTCAACCTATAAGCCAATCCGTCCCTAACCTTCTTCAGTGTATGATCCCCAAACTTGTGAAGATCTCTACACGCCATCAAGCAGTTGCGTTGTAGTTCACTAAGGTAAACTAATCCGAATGGTTGGCTGATGAGAGTGTATTGTGGAAGCTGGTTGATGTCGGGAAGATCTAGCTGAGGTGGAGTGAAGTTGACACGGGTCTGATATGATTCAACTACAAGCTGGAGATCTTCTACACGTTCTTTGATTACTATTCTTCTGATGAAGATAAGCAAGGACTTTATGTATTCACGTTGCACTTCAGTCGAGAATTGTCTCATGCGACCCTGTACTTTGGCAAGGTACATGTCTTCAATTTCGTTGATAGACAAATTTTCAAAGTCCGCTTCAGAGAATGCATAATCCCTTTCATCTTGCCTTTTGACCACGATATTCTTGAGGAAAGTGTAGTCCCATTTAGACGAAAGATCAACATGTTTGATAGCCACGATTGCTTTAGTACTGAACACTTCATGTTGAGACTTCTGAACTTGGCAGCTTCTGTAGTAGATTCGTCTGCGTTCCGGCCAATGGTGAATCCTATACATTGCATCACGGTCATACTCTTCCACATTGTTGGAGAACATGTGGTTAGCTCTTTCCTCGATGGCTATGCAGTTAGAGTATATGGCTGCCGGGAACGGAAGTGTCAGTGATGTAGCGTATTTCCTTGAACCATCGCCACCGTGAAGAAGAAATTCTAAGTCTTTGTTGAAGAAATATCGGAATGGAATCCTAGGCTGATCTGATTGGCCAATTTTTGGTAGAGGTTTAGACCAGTCGGTGTAATATGAAGGGTTGTCCCGTTTGGTGAAGTCGATGTTTGCTTCGGGGTTGAGCCAATCCATGTTGTTAGACATAGCTCGTGCTATATTATCAAGGTGATACTCAACTTCAATAGCACTTTCCGAGCTATCTTTGAGCAGTTGAAATGCTTCATTCTTGATTCGCTTCAACTCGGATTTCGTCATCTTTTTCACACGGAATTTTTCTTGCAAGAACTTAGCATGCTCCAATGTACGACCTTATACTGCATCTTGACCTTCAGGTGGGTAGGGTGTAGAATCAACAAGCTTTGAGAACCAGTCGAATTCAGTGTTATCCTCATCCAGCCATGATAAGACGTCAGTCATAGGTGCCTTCTTCTTCTTTTTCTTTGGCCTAGAGGAGGATTCTGGTTTCTTGGTTGTGTCAGGAGAGATGGGTTGTTGTTGGGGCTCAGAGACTTCCTCGTCGTCACCACCCGTATACTCAAAGTGATCACCGGTTTTCTGAGTCTGGGGTGGTAACTCAGAATCCTGAGGTTTTTCAGTAGAAGAGCGAGGAGGAGATCTTTGTTGAGCTGGAGTCCGTTGGGGTGGAGGCTGCATTGAGGATGATTCACCAGACTTCTTCGGACGTTTGGGCTCGTTATCCTTATCCTTATCTTTATCTTCGTCGTCTCTTGGACGTTTAGGTCTTTCAGCTTCTTCTCTGCATGCTGACTTGAGTTGGTATTCCAGCAATGCTTCAAACAATTTACCTTCGTAGGAGGCAAACATTGCAGAGCGTTTCGACATTTGAGCTACCAGCCGGTTCACCAATTCAGCATCTGAGAAGATTATGGGATCAACTGGATTGATGTTTACATGCATTGGAGTTGATTTCATAGTTTGCTTGGCCAAATGCAATAGATTCGGATAAAGTTATCTGGTGTACATCTCCTTTGTCAGTTTAGGAACGACGTCAAGAAGGAACTTGTGAGTGTATCCCTTGATCATCTCGTCCATTTTCCCTTGAAGATCATCTTTCAAGAGCTTCGGACATACTCCTTTCAACTTGCATCTTGTCTTTCTCATCATGAAGATATCTGTATCGGTCACAAGAAAAACTAACTTCTTCTTTGTAATATCTTTCTCTCTGACCTGCTTGACAGCTTTAACGATTCTGGTCTTTGCTTGAGAGATCCAAGACGCTGTTGGCTTCTTCACTGATTTGGATGTGGATTTTGTTGTTCTTTTTTATGGTGGTGGTGAAGAGTGAGAGGACGAGTCTGATGAAGAGGAGATGTGAGGTGACTCAGGGTCTTTAGGAGGCTTAGCAGTTTCTTCCTTAGAGCGGGTTGAACTGTTGAGAAGAAGATCATCGTAGTCCATCTCGTCATCTTTATCGGATTTAACTTGCTCTTCAGTCTGAATTCGAGCATCTTCATCTGCTTTAGCGTGAGCTGCAGCTTCTTCGTCAGCCTTTTCCTTCTCAGACTTTTGTTTTTCTGGTTCATCAATGTCAAACTCAATAGAATCTTCCACGTGCTGTAGTTGTTGCTTATGAGTGGTGGCACCAGATCCCTTATCGGGTTGATTAACCGCATCAGGACCTGGTGTAGGTTGAACTCCACCACTCGATCCTCCGGGGCCACCCATTTGATCCTTAACAAATTCTTTTGCAACGTGTTGGAGTCTAATGAATTTGAACTTCCTTCTGTACTTAGTGTCCAGAGGCTCTTCATCTGATTCTTCTTCTTCTTGTTCAACTACTGGAGTCTTTTCTTTTCCTTTATCTTCCGGTGGACTGGGAGGTTTAGCTACTGATGGAGTTACGTAGGTTGCAGTTTTAGAGTAGAAGACCTCTTCGTCTGATTCAGTTTCTTCAGAGCTTTCATCCACCAGCTATTTTTGCGGTTCAGGCTTGGGAGTGAGAATAGGAACAGCTTCTTTAGAAGGAACTTTCCTTTTGAGTGGAGGTTTCCTCTTGGGGAACTTCCTTTGACTCTCTGTGCTTGTAACACTCCCTGCACTTCCTCTTCTGGTTTTCCTTGTGGGTGTGCCAGCAGATTTGTCATCAAGAAAACCAACTTTGTTCTCTTGCACAGCTTTCGGATACCTTTTGTAAGAGTTGAGCTTTTTGATTTCATCTAAGAGAAGGTGGTCTGGCAACATAGCACCTTGTTTCTTGGTAGTTGACTCCTTAAATCTGATTGTTAGAGTGGGTTCAGACAACATGTCGAGATTATCGGGATCATTGATTATCTTGGGGATATCAGGGTTATATCCAAGTGCTCTTTGGATCAACAGTTTTGTATATCTGATATAAGGAATCTTTGAGCCAAGCTTTTTGAGGAATGTCATCATATCATCCCATTTCAGAGCTTCAACTTCGATGTGATTCATGTTGATCAAAGCCCAAAATATTTCACGACCAGAAACAGATTTTGTGATGATGATATAAAGGGTTCTCCAAGGCTGAGGAATGTTCTTTAGATCCACGTGTGAATGCTTATTGATTACTCCTGAAGCTTCGTCGTACCCAATATCAATCAAGAATTGCAGAACAGTCTCTTCAGTTGGTGCAGCAGAGTATTCAGTTGGTATGATGTCAGGAATGAGGAGAACATCCCTTAAATCTGCAGGAGTGATGGTGATTTGCTTGTGATTGAGCGTCACTGTCACAGCATTTTGACCTTTGATCATTTGCATTGTATTCCAGAACTGCTGAATGTAGATCTCCGGTACTGTAGCAGAATTGGTGAGCATGTTCTGATAAGGATGGCTCTTCAAGATGTCAACAGCAATGAGACAAGAAGATTCCGAGCAGGTGAGAGTATCAAAGTCAACTCTGAGATTGTTCTTTCCAATCTTCATTGGATAACCATGAGGGAAAATATCAGCAATGGCGAGAACATTTGGTGCATCCACATTCATTTGAGCGTCCATGTCGTGATAGATTGATGATCGAAACTTCGGATTAGCCGGTTCAATTTTAGGCGTAGGATTAGTTAGTTGTGTGTAATAAATGAGAAGTGAAAGTTAGGTGGAGGAGTTTTATTTAAAATAACTTTAAGCTTTTGGCAGTTTTAGTCCCTCCACCTTTTCCTTTTTCATCCAAGGCCTTTTAACTTCCGTTATGGTTACCAAACGAAGATTATTTGGAAATAACTTTGACGACACTCCCCCTTGACTTAAGAAATAATGAAAGTTTATAAATTTTAGTCCGAGGAGTGTCAGAAACCAGAAATGTGACCACCATTATTAAAGAAACAACCTGGATAAGGTAACATGCAAGTACACGGTTATTTTGACACAGTTAAGTATTAAATTTTCTCCCCCTCAACACTTGATCGGAAAAAAATACTGAATTTTGAAAGATTAGAGTGTTGACGGAAGAAATGTACTTGCCATGTTAAGAGAAAAATAGATAGAAGAATATTTTTGTTGTTTTATCTGATTTTATATTTTTGTATTTTGTTTTTGAAAAATATTTACAAAGGAGGTTTTGGTGTTTGACTGGTTTTTAAGAATGTTTTAAGAGTTCATCCAGTTCCTCTTGAGTCAAACACCGCATACCAATCCGGTGGACCAACTCATTAAACCTAGCAGGAGCTAAGGATTTGGTGAGAAGATCTGCCAATTGGTATTCTGTACCCACAAAATATAATTCAACAGTACCCTGTTCCACGTGGTCCTTGATGAAATGATATCGAAGATAGATGTGCTTTGATTTCGATTGTTGAACTGAGTTGCACGAGATCGCAATAGCACACCGATTTTCGCTGTACATCGTGATTTTGTCAAACACGTAACCATAGTCTTTGAGTTGTGTTCTCATCCAAATGACTTGAGCACAACATGCCGACATGGCTACATATTCTACTTCGGTTGAGGACAGCGATGTACAATCCTGCTTCTTCGATTGCCATGACACCAGTTTATCACCAAGAAATTGTAAAGCTCCTGAAGTACTTTTACGTGAATCTAAGCATCCTGCGTGATCAGCGTCTGAAAAGGCGATTAGTTCAAAACCAGAATCCTTCGGATACCAGATTCCCAAATTAATGGTTCCCTTGATGTATCGGAGGATTCTTTTAGCCTCTGAGAGGTGGGTTTCAGTTGGTCTCGACTGATAACGGGAGCAGAGATAGACGGCAAAAACAATATCAGGCCTGCTAGCTGTTAGATACATGAGAGACCCAACGATACTACGGTATTTGGTAGGGTCCACCAATTTCCCGTGTAAATCAGCGTCTAGCTTCTTGGTATGAGCCATTGGTGTGGCGTAAGTGTCACAGTTTTGCATTCCAAATTTGTGTAACAATTCAAGGGCATATTTGGACTGACTCAAGAAAATACCACGGGGTGATTGATGAATTGCATTCCAAGGAAGTATGTGAGTTCACCCATCATTGACATTTCAAAATGTTTTGTCATAAGTTTTGCAAAAGCATTTGAGTATTTTAAATTTGTTGACCCAAAAATGATGTCATCCACATAAATTTGAACGATTAAGATGTGAGCCCCGTGATATTGTATAAAGAGTGTAGGGTCGACCGAACCTTTGGTGAACTTATTGGCAATAAGGAAGGACGATAACTTATCGTACCACGCCCGAGGGGCTTGTTTGAGACCGTAGAGAGCTTTCTTCAGTTTGTAGACATGATTAGGGAAATTTGGATCAACGAATCCTTCTGGCTGGCTAACATAAACCGTTTCCTTCAGTTTTCCATTGAGAAAAGCAGTTTTGACATCCATTTGAAAGACCGTGATGTTCATATGAGCCGCAAAAGCCAGAAAAATCCGAACAGCCTCAAGACGAGCAACCGGAGCAAATGATTATTCAAAGTCAATACCCTCTTCCTGTCTATAACCCTTAGCCACCGACGGCGGACTTGTTTCTAATTCGTTCCTTCAGCATCCAATTTATTTTTCCAAATCCATTTTAGACCAATGACGAAGACCCCTGTTGGCCTTTCAACCAGTTCCCATACTTCAAGACGTTTGAATTGGTTGAGTTCTTCCAGCATGGATTCAATCCAGTTGTCCTTTGTCATTGCGTCTCTAATGTTTTTGGCTCGATTG
The DNA here is from genome assembly GCA_910596185.1 of Chrysanthemum makinoi. Taxonomy (NCBI): domain Eukaryota; kingdom Viridiplantae; phylum Streptophyta; class Magnoliopsida; order Asterales; family Asteraceae; genus Chrysanthemum; species Chrysanthemum makinoi. The sequence goes on along the minus strand of OU343222.1, from coordinate 327,404,404 downwards.
GCAGACAGTGAGTGCATAAATGCAATGTTCACCATCTGTGTGAAGACGTTGTCTCGTTACGGCTGGTTGATTCGGGTTGCCAATAATATTCTCAAGGGGATGGTCTTTTGTCCAACGATGTGTGGAAGGTTGATATTGATATACATTGTGCGATTTTGAGGATTCAAATGGCTTGTAGATGATTCCGCAACATCAGGTGCAGCAGTTTCATTGGCGAACGGGTTAAAGAACGCATTTGGATCAAAATCTGCAGGTGGGGTTACATCATTCAGAACATCATCAGCCGGTTCTGCGTCGTTGGAAGCAGTTTGTTCAACTGTTGTTGTAGAGTCAACTGGTGGTGCTTCTTCAACCGAAGTTGTTGTAGCAGGTGTATCAGGTATAGGAGTATTATCAGGTTGAGCATCGGAAACAGCGGATACACCTAGAGCACGTTCATCAATATCGTCACTGAACAGAGGAGCAAATAGTCTTTCCATTTGTTGACGAGTAAGATGAGGGCTTGTTTCAGCTGATGATGGGGTTTGGGGGAAGTTTAAGCGGTTGTGACCGGGTTCCAAGTGTTATACTCGAAGCCATATCTGTAAGCTTATCAAAATTAGCATGAATCGTTTCCATAACCTGCTTTGTACGACGATTCCAGATCCGGTAACCTTTAGAATTCTCACAGTATCCAATAAAAACTCCAATGTCAGCTTTTGCTTTGAGCTTTCCAAAGTCATCACGATCATTATTCGGATATCAAAGAGATCCAAAGACATGAAAATGTTTGAGATTCGGTTTACGGTTGTGGAGAAGCTCAAATGGTGTTTTGTTGTGGCGTTTTGTAATCATTGAGCGGTTCTGAGTGTAGCATGCAGTTGAGACAGCTTCAGCCCACAAATAATCTGGAAGTTTAGCATTGATTAACATTGTTCTAGCAGCTTCCACTAACGTACGGTTTCGTCTTTCAACAACTCCATTTTGTTCTGGTGTGCGAGCAATGCATGTTTGATGCTCAATTCCCACTTTCTCATAATATTCCCGAAGAGTTTGATTCACAAATTCAGTTCCTTTGTCTGTTCGAATTTGTCTGCCGGTGTTCCGGAGCTGAATTTGAATTTTCGTGAGAAAGGTGATGTTCATCTGTGGTGCTTGATCTTTACTGCGAAGAAAGTAAACCCAAGTCCATCTTGAGTAGTCATCAACAATTACCAAGATGTAGCGTTTGCCATTAATCGTCTGCACGCGCATCGGGCCACACAAATCCATATGAAGAAGATGTAGCACATCTTTGAGAGCTGTGTTCCACCTTTGAAGGAAAATGAGCACGAGTGCTTTTTCCTTGTTCACAAGCTGAGCATAGGTGATCTTTAGAATACCGGAATCGCGGGATACCTTCAACTAGTTTGTGTCGAGCAAGGTTGGTTATGGTTTGAAAGTTTAGATGTGAGAGACGACGGTGCCATAGCCAAGATTTTGTAGATGTAGCCTTTGAGAGTAGACATATGGGAGATGAAGCAATGATGTCTTTCATGGAGATAGTGTAGAGACTGGATGAGCGTTGACCGGACATAAGATCATTTCCTTGTAAATCACGAATGAAACAAGTTTTCTCCGTGAAAGCGACTTCCAAGTCTCCATCACAAAATTTACCAAGAAAAGAGATTGTGACCGAGGCCTTCCACATAATAAACCCTGCTAATTTCGATGTTTCCATTGATGTAATCTCCGTAGCCCATGATAGCTGCGAAGTGATCATTCCAGAATCTGACAGTGCCAATGAACTTTGAAACAAAGTTTGATAACAGTTTAAGGTTGCCTGTCATATGTCGGGAACATCCGCTATCAACAATCCAAAGGATGATCTGTATCACCTGCATTAGACACAGACGACACAGATGGAATAAAAGTAGATTTGGAACCCGAAGTGTTAGAGGGTTCCAAAGCAGTTATAGTAGAAATACACACATCAATGATTTTAGGCATCCATTTAAATCCTAGTGTATTATGTATCCATTTCTGCCATCTCCAACTAGTCTTAGCTTTAGTCTTAGTGAATGTGCTAGGTGGTACTACAATCCTTGGAGGTGATACTGGAACTACAGGGACATCAATTCGTTTCTTAGAATCTAAAAAAGGCGGTTTACCAAGCACAAACTTAGAAGCATTAGTGGGCCTAGAGGTATTCCGAATCTTAGGATTCCGTAAACGTGACAAGATAGCCTTAGCAACACATTTATCATGACAATCAGAACGCATACTTTTACGACAAATAACACAAGATGCATCAGACTGAATATCAAAAGTACTTAAAGGTTCAACATTAATAACAACACTTTTTCCATTACATTTTCCAGACGCAATATTTAAGTGGGTGCAACTGGAGTCTTATTCAAAGTCCTACGGTGTTCTTCTACTTCAACATTCTTTATTTGTCTTTTCTTAGGTCGCAACTTCCTATTCTTCCTTGTATTGCTCCTAGGCTGTGAAGTACGGACGTTTGGAAAAGAGGCAACTAGTCCTGTTTCAGTAGAGGGAAGCACATTAGTAACTTGTGTTTTGTCAGTAGGTATTATGGGGACATGATTGCTAAGTGTTACAGGTGCAACTCTCTTAATGATGCTAGGCTGAACTTGTTCATACTTTCCTAACATTTCCCTTAACTTAAAAATAGTGTGCACCAGCTCATGATTTTCAGAACGAAGATTTCCAGAAAAATTCATGACTTCTTTAGTGTATGCAAGATAATGATCAAGTTCGTTTGATGCTTCATCACGAGTCTGTTTGAGTAAATAAAATATGACACTATATTCCTTTTTAACTTTTGCAAGTTCTTGTTCATATTTTGAGATTTGACACTTAAAAGACACGTTTTGATCATCCAGTTGCTCAATTTTAGGATCAGAAGATTTTGCACGCAACTGGGTGATTTTGTTTTGAAAAGCAAGTTGTTGATCGGGAATATCTTTTTGACACCAATTAAGACGACGTATTGCAGTTGAAAGCTCATTTGACAATCGTTCATTTTCAATTTTTAAAGACTCGAACTGAAGCGCATTATCCGTATTTTCAACAATTTCAACAGAATCAACAGTATCAGCAGATATAGAATCAGATGAATACGGCAAAGAATGCAATAACACAACATTATAGATATCAGCACAGATAACATCTTCCAAGAGTCGATCAACATCTTTTCTCAATAGTTTCTTTTTACGTTTAGTATTTGAAATCGATGTTTCTGTTTTCTCGAAAACTGTTTTCATGAGACCAAGTTCTTTGTGAAAATCCCTTTCCCAATATAGTGCACAATTTTTCAAATTTTTGACATGGGGTAAAATTCTTTTCTGAAAAATGTCTCTTTGTTCTCGTGCCAATGGCGAGTGAAAATGTTCAACTTTTATTTCAGACTGAAATTCAATCTCACGTTCCAAAAGTTTGATGTCAGATAAGAAAGTGTCAAAATATTTGATAACACGACAACTTTCGGCAATTTTTGTGGCGAGCAGTCTGGTGGTTGCGGTGTAACTGTGGTTGAGGAGATGCCCGGTGGTAGTAGTGTAACACTGTGCAGATGGAGAGGTCTAGTGGGGTTTTTTCACTATTGTTTCTGTTTTCTATGGGTATTTAAATAAAATGGTTGTTACAAAATAGGCTGCACATAAAGACCTTTAAATTTGCAGTTGTAACATATGTGTATGCATTGAACACTATGTAGACCTTTTTATTAAAGGGCTTTTAAAAGCCTTAAAGTTGTAGTGACCATTTTGTATTAAAGGGCTTTTACTACAAACCGTATTGACCATCACAGTTAAAAAGTATTGACCAATATTGTCAACAACATTTACTAAATGGCTTGTTATTTCTTAATAAAGAAATGTTTTTTGTCTTAAAAATTTTAAGACTACTTTATATAGAAAGTTCCAAACCTTTTATAAATTAGTATAGATTAATGTTTGTATGATTAGTGCATCGTTGGTCATAGTAGGGCATCTGTTTGTATGTTTAGTGAATTTATTGACATATTAGAGCATCAATGAGTATGGTGTATCGTCACACATATTAAGGCGTCAATGTGTATGTTTAGTGTATCTGTTTGTATGTTTAGTGCATCGTTGGTCATCGTAAGACATCCATTTGTATTTTAGTGCATCATACTTTTTAGGTCATTATGGTGGGTATTTCGAGTGGGTTTGTAAACTATGTTATGATGATCAATTTATCATCATCATCTTGTATAAGCTATGTTCCTTTTAAAGTAGGTATAGATTTAAAACCAGTGTTTGGTAATAGGAGAGGATTGCGGGTCAATCCTAGATCCAAATTAATATGCAAATCCAACAACTTAGTACTGCTGGAGCATGTTAGAGTGTCACACGGGCATACCCATTTAATGATAGATTTTGAAATTGACCATAATTTTATTTCTTATTGCAGGTTAGCGGGGTTTCTGTTTCTGAAATATCTTAGCACCAATTCTTGCTTCATTAAATGATGAATTTGCTTCTGCAACCGCTTGCTTGAAAGATGCTAGGCAAAGAAAGGGATCATATAGCTTATTAGCAAACTTCCAAAGATAAGGGTTAGTAATCTATCTTTACAATTTTTTATATGGTTAACTGCATATTTGCATAAATAATAGAAATAACCATACAGTGGTTGTTATGTTAACCATAACCCATTATTTCTGAAACTATAAAAAGGCTACAAGAAGTATTATGGGTCGGTCTACACTGACCGTTTACCCAACCCGCCCATTATGCCATCTCTAATTGCAAATTCTCATGGTTGCATTACATGTTAAAACTTGGATTTTCAATTTTCTTAGTTATAGGCGGCTGGTTTAAACCATTTACCTATAATTGGGTTCACATGTGGTTGTATTATGTTTCGAGCCGGATAACTAGGCTAGAGCTAAAAGGTTTAACTATAACAAAAATCTAGTCAAAATATGGGTTTGAGATCAGTCTGATCCCATTTTATATTCTAGTGTAGTGCATCGTTAGACATATTAAGGCATCGGTGTGTGTTTTAGTGCATCGTTAGTCATATTAGGGCATCCATTTGGTATATTTAATGCATCGTTGTAAATACTTGGGCAAACACTTCCAAAAGTTTTTCCCCCTGAGCTCTCTAGGAATTTCTTTATGTAACTCGATGTTAGACTTGCTAGGACTTGTATTAAGAGGGGAAAATTCAGTCTACATTGTTTCCCTTTGCACCCATTTACAAGTAAACTTCCATTGACTAGTAGATGTAGATTCTATACTTGTTGAGGACATTCATATACTATATTTAAAAAACGCAAAGTTTCATGTTCATAGGAAATGTACATCCAGTTTCAGTTTATATGGTAAGGTTAGATTAAGCTCGACTAATGGTCATCGGCTAATGCTTTTTTACTTTTACAGTATCTAATTTCAGTGGAAGCCACATTGTGCTTGCGTTGCAAGAATGTGCATAAGCTTATTTGGTGGGGATTAATGACACCAATTTGTGTGAAATTCACACCAAGCATGTGACCATCATGCCCAATGAAATTCAGCTCGCAAAGACGTATCCATGGTGAGTATGATTAGTGCATCATTGGACACATTAAAGGCATCAATGTGTATGTTTGATGCATCTATTTGCATGTTTAGTGCATCTATTTGAATTTTTGGACTTATTAAGGCGTATGCTTGCATGTTTAGTACATCAAAGGGAAAAAGAGGTGATGAAGGCATGTATAGACCCTGAGCTTATGTGTGACAACTCGTACTTTCAGGTCATTTTTCAAAACACTATTCATGCTTCACTATTTCATCGTTTATCGTAAACTAGGTTTACGAGTATCAAATTCGCGTAACCTTAATGGTTTAGCTGCGAATTCATGAACATATCATCAAGGACATTTCATATAGACTAGGATTGGTCTACATATCATTAGCAACATCATCGTAATATTAGTTCATGCATGGTTTTGCATTTTTCATTAAACGTATAATTTCTTATTAAATAAACGCTATCGCGTAATTAATTATTTTGAACATTTGATCCGATACTTCCAAAAATTATCCCGATATATTTTTATACTCATATTAAGTTTATAAAAATATTATTATTAGTTTACCCGGTGTTTTAAATTGATTTTGTATATAAATTGTTATATTTATATAATTACGACGATTTTAGTAAATACTACACAATAATTATTATTTCACTCAATTTTTGTAAGAAATGTATTTTTATAATTTTTATGACTTCAATATATTTTATTTTGACCCGTTAAAATTTATTTTTTAGCTAACGCTACCCTAAATGCTTAAATAAATACACAAGTTACTAATAATTCTTAACTAACTACACTTCCACTTATACACACAAGTACTTACAATAACAAAACACATTTAGTTTTTTTTTTATATATATGTCGACCACCAAAGTGGTGACTCAACTAAAATGAGTACAAATATCTTAGTAATACTTGCACTTATATTATTTTTATAATTACAACACAACACATAGAACATAAGATATCAAAGTGTGAAACAAAGATTTCTATCATTTTATTCATCCATTACCGGCCATAAGGGTGAAGCCCAAGAAGATCATATTTTTTCAAGTCAAGTTATTTTCACAATCATAGCATACTCTTAAGCAAGGTTTTGGAATAAAAACCTAGGGTGTTAGGATTAACCTTGTTCATTTAACCTCATCAAGTTACTAGTAAGCATTTCATGTTCATATTCATCTCTCATATTTATTTTATGTTTATTTCATCATATTAAAGAAAAACATGCAAGTCATATTGATGTTTATACCACTTTTTATTGTTTTTAAGAGTTATAAGTATATATTTATCATCCTATAATTATTCCTTGAAACATATCACTTTTGGTGATGTCTAGGAACCCATGACACCTTAAGAAGGTGTATGGTAGGATTAGAATAGCTTCGGAGTTGGTTTGAATTGGTTGGAATAGGTTTGGCGCGAGAAAAACTCATTTCGACAAGTTTACTTAAGGGTCTGTCCATATTTCTGAATTCTGGAAATTTCGACAGTGGGTAAAAATTTTTGGACTAGATATTTAGAAAATACACTTTAAAACGAAAACGTGGCCGCTTGAATGGGTTAAAACGGAGTTATAACGAAGAAGATATGAATTTTTCAAGTTTGACGACGAAAACTATAAAAATCAAAAAAATTCAGCATATTACTTCCACTTTTTACGAGTCAAAAATGAGTCTTAGGCGTTATAAATTGTGTCGACTTATCAAAAATATATTTGTATACTTTGATACGAAGCTAAGGACATATAAAACGTAGAAAACGGACTTGTAACGATTAAATTACACGTGTTTACATAAAGTTGCCGTAACTATATTAAATAAGCAAAACTTATATATTTCTATTAGACAAGTATTACGGCCACAAATGACCATGTTGAGGGTCGTTTTTAACATGGATGTAGTACTTTTTATAACGTGATGTCTTCTAGTAAAAGTAAGTTCGCCTAGCATATTTTCCAAAATGTTCAACCGTTCGTCAAGCGGAGTTGTAACGAATAAAATACGGTCGCTTAAACTTTGCCGAAAACCACCCTTAAACGATATTTTGGACAAAAGTACCATAATTTACCTATATTTTTCTCTATGATCGAGACCTCTAGGACGAAAACATAAATGCTAAAACTTTGAGATAATGATACAAGCTTCCCAAAACCGTTGAGTTCGTTTCCTAACACTCGACGTGCACCATTTTACGACTAGCTTTTCGAGGCCGTTTTAGTCACTTTCAAGAAATTTTCAACGACATTATTTTACGACGAAAAGTTATAATTTCATAATAAATCACTAAATGATTATCGTAGGATTTCAATTCAACGTAAATACTCGCAAAGTAATTTATAAATTGTCAACACCTTATAAGATTATTTTTCGACGATAAGTGTTATTTTCAAAAATTCACAAGTGGTATAGATATCATACGAATTGCATGCACAATATTACATCATAACTTATTACATATCATATCATTCATAATAGGTCAAGGTTAGAGATTCACGCTACATATCGGTGTACTCACTTTTGCCATCGCATCATTGTCCATGTGAGTTCTATAGCCCCATTTTCAATTGTTTTAATGCTTTTATTAAACTCTTTGGTGGAGATACATGCTCAACTATTTTTATGACAATCATGATTATTTGCAACTACATGTTTATCTGAACTGAATGTTTAGTCATCTGAGTAACAATTTTGCCATATTTGGAATTTCTATATCATAAATAATTGGACTAGCTGTCTTGGTATAATCATTAGGCTAATTGTCTTGGTATACTCATTGAACTAATGGTCTTGGTATACTCATTGAACTAATGGTCTTGGTATATTCATTGAGCTAATGGTCTTGGTATATTCATTGAGCTAATGGTCTTGGTAATATCATGAACTAAAGGTCTTGGAACGATTTGAAACAACACTCATATGTGTTATATCAAGTAACTATTGATACTTTAAGTTATGCACTATTTTGTGAATTCATTTGACGATGTGTGTTTGAACATAAACTATACACATTTTGGCAGTGGGTTGTGAACACACAGGTTGCAAGTTTTGTATGGGCGGAACTTGGAACTGAGTGGATTTACAATGCCTTTGCTGCATAAACGATTTTGAAAGGCTTTACATTTCAACACAAACTCTATGAACTCACTCAACCTTTGTGTTGACACTTTTTAGCATGTTTTATCTCAGGTATCTAAGGCATATTCATCATGGCATGCATAAGGCATTATCATAGAGTCGCGGTGACGACGCGTCTCACTTGGGTTTTATGAACTTTGAAACATCGTTTGGATTGTAACAAATTTAATTCCGCACATGTCTAATTTCATTTGGGACCTATACTTTGTAAACTCTGATTGTTTTATTAAATCAAACGATTTGTTTTCCAAACGACACTTTAGGTCGTTCAATATAACTGTGATTGTTATGCTATAACAGTCAACCCTCAGGAATTCCATTCCTCTGCAAAACAGATAAATTGGGGGTGTGACAGATTGGCATCAGAGCTTCGGTTATAGAGAACTAGGTTGCATCATTGACCCTAGACTATAACTACATCATCATAGCATCTCATCATATCATTATAAGTACATACTCATTATACATGCGGGTTTATGACTTAACACCAAATATTATATGAGTCGATTAGTCCAAGCATTGCATAGTTACTCCTAAATTATACATAGCCTGATCACTTATGTCTAATTCAGGAAGAATCATGCAATGAAGGGAGTAGTAGGCTTATATGTATAAGCAATTCTATGACCGAGCCAAATTTTCAAAAGACTCGTTACTCAAACCGATTTAGCCTAATCTCATGACAGTTCTTGTTCAATGAGTTGTGAGATTAAGTAAAAATCGGTTACCTAAAAGTCTTTTGAGGGTTTTGCTCGAGAGTGGGAAGGCTTGCCTCATCAAACCCTAAACCGAGAGACCAACCTGGCTGAATTAGGGGTGAATTCCTTTTTGGATGGAGAATGTGACAACTCGTACTTTCAGGTCATTTTTCAAAACACTATTCATGCTTCACTATTTCATCGTTTATCGTAAACTAGGTTTACGAGTATCAAATTCACGTAACCTTAATGGTTTAGCTGCGAATTCATGAACTTATCAGCAAGGACATTTCATATAGACTAGGATTGGTCTACATATCATTAGCAACATCATCGTAATATTAGTTCATGCATGGTTTTGCATTTTTCATTAAACGTATAATTTCTTATTAAATAACGCTATCGCGTAATTAATTATTTTGAACATTTGATCCGATACTTCCAAAAATTATCCCGATATATTTTTATACTCATATTAAGTTTATAAAAATATTATTATTAGTTTACCAGTGTTTTAAATTTATTTTGTATATAAATTGTTATATTTATATAATTACGGACGATTTTGTAAATACTACACGATAATTATTATTTCACTCAATTTTTGTAAGAAATGTATTTTTTATAATTTTTATGACTTTAATATATTTTATTTTGACCCGTTAAAATTTATTTTTTAGCTAATCCTACCCTAAATGCTTAAATAAATACACAAGTTACTAATAATTCTTAACTAACTACACTTCTACTTATACACACAAGTACTTACAATAACAAAACACATTTAGTTTTATATATATATATATGTCGACCACCAAAGTGGTGACTCAACTAAAATGAGTACAAATATCTTAGTAATACTTGCACTTATATTATTTTTATAATTACAACACAACACATAGAACATAAGATATCAAATTGTGAAACAAAGATTTCTATCATTTTATTCATCCATAACCGGCCATAAGGGTGAAGCCCAAGAAGATCATATTTTTTCAAGTCAAGTTATTTTCACAATCATAGCATACTCTTAAGCAAGGTTTTGGAATAAAAACCTAGGGTGTTAGGATTAACCTTGTTCATTTAACCTCATCAAGTTACTAGTAAGCATTTCATGTTCATATTCATCTCTCATATTTATTTTATGTTTATTTCATCATATTTAAGAAAAACATGCAAGTCATATTGATGTTTATACATCTTTTTATTGTTTTTAAGAGTTATAAGTATATATTTATCATCCTATAATTACTCCTTGAAACATATCACTTTTAGTGATGTCTAGGAACCCATGACACCTTAAGAAGGTGTATGGTAGGATTAGAATAGCTTCGGAGTTGGTTTGAATTGGTTGGAATAGGTTTGGCGCGAGAAAAACTCATTTCGACAAGTTTACTTAAGGGTCTGTCCATATTTTTGAATTCTGGAAATTTCGACAGTGGGTAAAAATTTTTGGACTATATATTTAGAAAATAAACTTTAAAACGAAAACGTGGCCGCTTGAATGGGTTAAAACGGAGTTATAACGAAGAAGATATGAATTTTTCAAGTTTGACGACGAAAACTATAAAAATCTGAAAATTCAGCATATTACTTCCACTTTTTATGAGTCAAAAATGAGTCTTAAGCGTTATAAATTGTGTCGACTTATCAAAAATATATTAGTATACTTTGATACGAAGCTAAGGACATATAAAACGTAGAAAATGGACTTGTAACGATTAAATTACACGTGTTTACATAAAGTTGCCGTAACTATATTAAATAAGCAAAACTTATATATTTCTATTAGACAAGTATTACGGCCACAAATGACCATGTTGAGGGTCGTTTTTAACATGGATGTAGTACTTTTTATAACGTGATGTCTTCTAGTAAAAGTAAGTTCGCCTAGCATATGTTACAAAATGTTCAACCGTTCGTCAAGCGGAGTTGTAACGAATAAAATACAGTCACTTAAACTTTGCCGAAAACCACCCTTAAACGATATTTTGGACAAAAGTACCATACTTTACCTATATTTTTCTCTATGATCGAGACCTCTATGACGAAAACTTTAATGTTAAAACTTTGAGATAATGATACAAGCTTCCCAAAACCGTTGAGTTCGTTTCCTAACACTCGATGTGCACCATTTTACGACTAGCGTTTCGAGGCCGTTTTAGTCACTTTCAAGAAATTTTCAACGACATTATTTTACGACGAAAAGTTATAATTTCATAATAAATCACTAAATGATTATCGTAGGATATCATTTCAACGTAAATACTCGCAAAGTAATTTATAAATTGTCAAGACGTTATAAGATTATTTTTCGACGATAAGTGTTATTTTCAAAAATTCACAAGTGGTATAGATATCATACGAATTGCATGCATAATATTACATCATAACTTATTACATATCATATCATTCATAATAGGTCAAGGTTAGAGATTCACGCTACATTTCGGTGTACTCACTTTTGCCATCGCATCATTGTCCATGTGAGTTCTACAGCCCCATTTTCAATTGTTTTAATGCTTTTATTAAACTCTTTGGGGGAGATACATGCTCAACTATTTTTATGACAATCATGATTATTTGCAACTACATGTTTATCTGAACTGAATGTTTAGTCATACGAAGTAACAATTTTGCCATATTTGGAATTTCTATATCATAAATAATTGGACTAGCTGTCTTGGTATAATCATTAGGCTAATTGTCTTGGTATACTCATTGAACTAATGGTCTTGGTATACTCATTGAACTAATGGTCTTGGTATATTCATTGAGCTAATGGTCTTGGTATATTCATTGAGCTAATGGTCTTGGTAATATAATGAACTAAAGGTCTTGGAACGATTTGAAACAACACTCATATGTGTTATATCAAGTAACTATTGATACATTAAGTTATGCACTATTTTGTGAATTCATTTGACGATGTGTGTTTGAACATAAACTATACATATTTTGGCAGTGGGTTGTGAACACACAGGTTGCAAGTTTTGTATGGGCGGAACTTGGAACTGAGTGGATTTACAATGCCTTTGCTGCATAAACGATTTTGAAAGGCTTTACATTTCAACGCAAACTCTATGAACTCACTCAACCTTTGTGTTGACACTTTTTAGCATGTTTTATCTCAGGTATCTAAGGCATATTCATCATGGCATGCATAAGGCATTATCATAGAGTCGCGGTGACGACGCGTCTCACTTGGGTTTTATGAACTTTGAAACATCGTTTGGATTGTAACAAATTTAATTCCGCACATGTCTAATTTCATTTGGGACCTATACTTTGTAAACTCTGATTGTTTTATTAAATCAAACGATGTGTTTTCCAAACGACACTTTAGGTCGTTCAATATAATTGTGATTGTTATGCTATGACAGTTAACTCTCAGGAATTCCATTCCGCTGCAAAACAGATAAATTGGGGGTGTGACAAATTGGCATCAGAGCTTCGGTTATAGAGAACTAGGTTGCATCATTGACCATAGACTATAACTACATCATCATAGCATCTCATCATATCATTATAAGTACATACTCATTATACATGCGGGTTTATGACTTAACACCAAATATTATATGAGTCGATTAGTCCAAGCATTGCATAGTTACTCCTAAATTATACATAGCCTGATCACCTATGTCTAATTCAGGAATAATCATGCAATGAAGGGAGTAGTAGGCTTATATGTATAAGCAATTCTATGACCGAGCCAAATTTTCAAAAGACTCGTTACTCAAACCGATTTAGCCTAATCTCATGACAGTTCTTGTTTGATGAGTTGTGAGATTAAGTAAAAATCGGTTACCTAAAAGTCTTTTGAGGGTTTTGCTCGAGAGTGGGAAGGCTTGCCTCATCAAACCCTAAACCGGAGAGACCAACACGAACTGAATTCAGGGACTGAATTCCTTTTTGGATGGGCGAATGTGACAACTCGTACTTTCAGGTCATTTTTCAAAACACTATTCATGCTTCACTATTTCATCGTTTATCGTAAACTAGGTTTACGAGTATCAAATTCGCGTAACCTTAATGGTTTAGCTGCGAATTCATGAACATATCATCAAGGACATTTCATATAGACTAGGATTGGTCTACATATCATTAGCAACATCATCGTAATATTAGTTCATGCATGGTTTTGCATTTTTCATTAAACGTATAATTTCTTATTAAATAAACGCTATCGCGTAATTAATTATTTTGAACATTTAATCCGTTACTTCCAAAATTATCGATATATTTTTATACTCATATTAAGTTTATAAAAATATTATTATTAGTTTACCCGGTGTTTTAAATTGATTTTGTATATAAATTGTTATATTTATATAATTACGACGATTTTCGTAAATACTACACGATAATTATTATTTCACTCAATTTTTGTAAGAAATGTATTTTTATAATTTTTATGACTTCAATATATTTTATTTTGACCCGTTAAAATTTATTTTTTAGCTAACGCTACCCTAAATGCTTAAATAAATACACAAGTTACTAATAATTCTTAACTAACTACACTTCTACTTATACACACAAGTACTTACAATAACAAAACGCATTTAGTTTTTTTATATATATATATATGGCGACCACCAAAGTGGTGACTCAACTAAAATGAGTACAAATATCTTAGTAATACTTGCACTTATATTATTTTTATAATTACAACACAACACATAGAACATAAGATATCAAAGTGTGAAACAAAGATTTCTATCATTTTATTCATCCATAACCGGCCATAAGGGTGAAGCCCAAGAAGATCATATTTTTTCAAGTCAAGTTATTTTCACAATCATAGCATACTCTTAAGCAAGGTTTTGGAATAAAAACCTAGGGTGTTAGGATTAACCTTGTTCATTTAACCTCATCAAGTTACAAGTAAGCATTTCATGTTCATATTCATCTCTCATATTTATTTTATGTTCATTTCATCATATTTAGGAAAAACATGCAAGTCATATTGATGTTTATACCACTTTTTATTGTTTTTAAGAGTTATAAGTATATATTTATCATCCTATAATTACTCCTTGAAACATATCACTTTTGGTGATGTCTAGGAACCCATGACACCTTAAGAAGGTGTATGGTAGGATTAGAATAGCTTCGGAGTTGGTTTGAATTGGTTGGAATAGGTTTGGCGTGAGAAAAACTCATTTCGACAAGTTTACTTAAGGGTCTGTCCATATTTTTGAATTCTGGAAATTTCGACAGTGGGTAAAAATTTTTGGACTGTATATTTAGAAAATACACTTTAAAACGAAAACGTGGCCGCTTGAATGAGTTAAAACGGAGTTATAACGAAGAAGATATGAATTTTTCAAGTTTGACGACGAAAACTATAAAAATCAGAAAATTCAGCATATTACTTCCACTTTACGAGTCAAAATGAGTCTTAAGCGTTATAAATTATGTCGACTTATCAAAAATATATTAGTATACTTTGATACGAAGCTAAGGACATATAAAACGTAGAAAACGGACTTGTAACGATTAAATTACACGTGTTTACATAAAGTTGCCGTAACTATATTAAATAAGCAAAACTTATATATTTCTATTAGACAAGTATTACGGCCACAAATGACCATGTTGAGGGTCGTTTTTAACATGAATGTAGTACTTTTTATAACGTGATGTCTTCTAGTAAAAGTAAGTTCGCCTAGCATATTTTCCAAAATGTTCAACCGTTCGTCAAGCGGAGTTGTAACGAATAAAATACGGTCACTTAAACTTTGCCGAAAACCACCCTTAAACAATATTTTGGACAGAAGTACCATACTTTACCTATATTTTTCTCTATGATCGAGACCTCTAGGACGAAAACTTAAATGCTAAAACTTTGAGATAATGATACAAGCTTCCCAAAACCATTGAGTTCGTTTCCTAACACTCAACGTGCACCATTTTACGACTAGCTTTTCGAGGCCGTTTTAGTCACTTTCATGAAATTTTCAACGACATTATTTTACGACGAAAAGTTATAATTTCATAATAAATCACTAAATGATTATCGTAGGATATCATTTCAACGTAAATACTCGCAAAGTAATTTATAAATTGTCAAGACGTTATAAGATTATTTTTTGACGATAAGTGTTATTTTCAAAAATTCACAAGTGGTATAGATATCACACGAATTGCATGCATAATATTACATCATAACTTATTACATATCATATCATTCATAATAGGTCAAGGTTAGAGATTCACGCTACATTTTGGTGTACTCACTTTTGCCATCGCATCATTGTCCATGTGAGTTCTATAGCCTCATTTTCAATTGTTTTAATGCTTTTATTAAACTCTTTGGGGGAGATACATGCTCAACTATTTTTATGACAATCATGATTATTTGCAACTACATGTTTATCTGAACTGAATGTTTAGTCATACGAAGTAATAATTTTGCCATATTTAGAATTTCTATATCATAAATCATTGGACTAGCTGTCTTGGTATAATCATTAGGCTAATTGTCTTGGTATACTCATTGAACTAATGGTCTTGGTATACTCATTGAACTAATGGTCTTGGTATATTCATTGAGCTAATGGTCTTGGTATATTCATTGAGCTAATGGTCTTGGTAATATCATGAACTAAAGTTCTTGGAACGATTTGAAACAACACTCATATGTGTTATATCAAGTAACTATTGATACATTAAGTTATGCACTATTTTGTGAATTCTGTAGAAAACTAGAAGGGGGGTTGAATAGTTTACCAATTAAAAACTTTGTTTTGAAACTTATTGAAAGATCAATTGATATTGATCTTTGGATATGTTGTAGAAGTATGCAAGTAATATGTAAAGAGTAAATAAGGAAAGAAATTATCAAACCACAACAAGTTGTTTATAGTGGTTCGGTCTACAAGGACTCTATTTCCTTGCCCTACTCCACTCCTCGAGTCTCACACTCGAGACTTCAACTTCACTAGTCAACAAGCTCCTTTCACCGGCGGAGAAAACCTTTACACTTCGCTTATACTATTTCCGACACTAAGCTAAATGTCGAGTTCTTTCCAAGGGTACAACTACTCCCACACACAATGTATTTTGAGGAATAAAATGCTAACCACTCACACTCACAAGATTATGATGGTTTTATACAGCAATGAAGTATGAATCAACACTAGATCATAAAACACTTAAACAAACAAGACTTCCAACTTCTCATTGAAGCTTGAATGTGACTTGATCTTCTTTGCTACAAAAGAGATCACTAATATGATATGAAACTGAGTTAGAAAGGTTAGAGAGAAGATATGTATGAGAATATAGTAGAAAGGGATGAAAAACTACTTGGCTTGGCATTGCTATTTATAGCCAAAATGGACAGGAGCGTCCACGGACCGCGGAACCCTTAAAAGGGTTCCACCCGTGTACCAATTTGGTACCACCGGTCTGACAGCCAAGATATCAAATCTTTGCTAAAGTCAACTCTATCTAAGTGAGATTGTGCAAGATATGAAGAGTACAAATCCACACAAAATATCTAATGAAATCTTCCAATGATTTCCATGATGCATCACATGATGTCATATGTTGTATTTCTATTTTTAGAAATATGCAAGTACATAAGTAGTGTTTGGTTTTAAGAACCTAACACATTCTAAAAACTAGTATCATACATAATGATTAGAGTCATATCAAGATGTTACTAATCATAAATGTAAATGCTTGAATGATGAATATATTGTTTGAAAAAGCTTGTTTTAATATCTATTAAACTTAACAAGCTTTAAGCTTTTATACAAATTAAATTTACTTTTGTCGTTAACAAAACTTAGGTAAAGATCAAAAATATAAATAACGTTTAATGACGATATTTGTATTAACAAATTCATTTGACGATGTGTGTTTGAACATAAACTATACACATTTTGGCAGTGGGTTGTGAACACACAGGTTGCAAGTTTTGTATGGGCGGAACTTGGAACTGAGTGGATTTACAATGCCTTTGCTGCATAAATGATTTTGAAAGGCTTTACATTTCAACGCAAACTCTATGAACTCACTCAACCTTTGTGTTGACACTTTTTAGCATGTTTTATCTCAGGTATCTAAGGCATATTCATCATGGCATGCATAAGGCATTATCATAGAGTCGCGGTGACGACGCGTCTCACTTGGGTTTTATGAACTTTGAAACATCGTTTGGATTGTAACAAATTTAATTCCGCACATGTCTAATTTCATTTGGGACCTATACTTTGTAAACTCTGATTGTTTTATTAAATCAAACGATCTGTTTTCCAAACGACACTTTAGGTCGTTCAATATAACTGTGATTGTGATGCTATGACAGTCAACCCTCAGGAATTCCATTCCGCTGCAAAACAGATAAATTGGGGGTGTGACATTATGGCTGCAATAATTGGAAATGTCAAAATCTCTGCTACTTGTCTCAGTCAACTGAAGTAGAAGCAAAAGAAAAGAAAGAAAGCCGCCAGCAAATAAACCTAAGAAGTTTCATCTTTGTTTGTGTTGTTATTTTTAACCATTGTTATTGTAAATGCATGTCTAGTGTAAAAATATTGAATTGAGCACATGAGTTACACAATTTTGGGAAGCAAGCTCTTTGTAGATAGTCATGGAGGGGAATTAGGAAAAACATAACCTTTATGACACAATTATATAAAAATGACATATTCTAATGATTATTTTCTTGGCTTTTTTAAATGAAATCTGTTAATTTCAGAGGTCCACTTTCAGAATTACTTCGTTTACTGTAGAAATTGAGGCAAAGAGATTTTGTAGTTTTGCAATTACAATATGGTCTTTTTGAAAGCTTATAGCTAAGACAACAATCACATTGGTTATGACGTTCAATATATGATTTGCCTCGTGTTGTTAGTGGCTTCACTTATATGCCCCTGCATTCTGCTGGTTTTGATGGGCTATTAATAGCAATCAGAGTTGAGTAAAGTTACTTGTACTTATGAACCATGAATATTCCATGTCTCATTAATGTGGCATATCATGGGCTATAGTTCTGCTATTTGGTCAAGACCCTCAAAAGCACTAGTAGTATCTAGTGGGAAGAAACATGAGACCTCATGCCACATCAAACACAAGTTTCTTAAAACAAACTTAAGACCAGCAAGTCATATGTACTAAATAGAGTTAATGCCAAATCACAAAATCAAAACAAGAATCTACCATAGAAACAATGGTCATAAAATTGCTTCTTCAATTTCAAATGGAACTTTTAATGTCAGTACAAGAATTTGAAAGATTCTTGTTTAAATAATAGAATCTTTATTCAAGAATAACCCAGGTATTGTATGATTAAATAATAGAAAATATTAGAAATACAAAAATAAAGAACAATAATGCTAATAGACAAGAACACATTGTGCAAAGCATGGAGGTTCTTGATTCATTAACACCTTACAGATGTGAAATGCTTCAAAAGCATCTCAACAACATCATGTGAAATTCTATCGGATTATGTATTCAAGTGTTAAAATTTCCCATTTGTTTCCTTCTCAAGTCGCTTCACATTGGCACCAGAGTCACCACTTGACTGTTTGGCATAAACAAATCAGTTTAGGTGTAGTTAATCC
This sequence comes from Chrysanthemum makinoi, assembly GCA_910596185.1. Lineage (NCBI taxonomy): Eukaryota > Viridiplantae > Streptophyta > Magnoliopsida > Asterales > Asteraceae > Chrysanthemum > Chrysanthemum makinoi. The sequence continues at coordinate 327,385,452 of OU343222.1, read as the reverse complement.
AATAATCCGACTGTTAAAAGCATAAAACTTCAAATTGTTGTGAAATAGTTTAAAATGCTTCACATGGTTCTCAAAATATACAAGCTACAACTACATGATACAAGGGAAAATCTCAATTTTTTTTTGTTAAATAAACTGAATCACGCAAAAACTGCTTCAATAGTCATTCCATCAACTCTGAATCATAGTCTGAGAATTCTAAATTTTTACAAGATATGACTGTTATAAATTTTAGAACTATACCTCAGTGAGCTTTCTCTGATAATCAACCCCCAATGTGTGCATGGAATTCAAAGAACCTCCCTCTCAGCTTCGTCTTTCACCTGTTTTAGTCTAGCCAATTTTGTTGAAGACAAAAACCTGGATTATGTCAAAAGAACTGATGAAATACATAAAGAGGTGCACATGATCTATAGTTTCAAAAATATTACAGGTTAGATTAGGGAAAAGAGTACAGACCGTTTTTAGCAGCATTGACAGTTTGCTGAGCTTCCTGCTTTGCTGCTAACAATGATTAGATTCCGCTATGTCCCTGCTCACACCATCTATGTTTGATACATGATTCCAATAAGCCACAAAATGTTTAGCTCATATACTAATGTCTCGTCGAACGGTAAAATCTAGTCAAGTAGTAAGTAATATCTTTAGGCGGTTAGATCAAAAATTGGTGCATCATTGTGTAAAATCAGCGCATCACAGTTATAAAATTTTATATAGGCATTTTATCAAACACCTTGTGTGCAATTTTTGTAAACAAGATTCCAAATCATTTTTTTTTTCTCAAATTTGCCTCAAATAACTAATCTATATAATGCATCAAGTCACAAAAACACTTAAAATGATATATCAATGAACAAACATGATGTTTACGGAATCAAAGTTCATAAAACAAACCGTAACTCATAATAAACAAATAATCGGTGCAATAAACTCTAACAAACATGTATATTAGCCTTAATTTTGATCTTTGATAACAAAACTAACAAATTTATAATTGAAAATGTGTAAAAACTTACTTTGATCGGTGATTTATGACACATATAACAAATATATATGTGTACGATTAACACTTCGAGTGATTGTTTCTGAAATTGATTTCGTTAATCTTCGATTAGAAATATATGGAACTGATAAGAGGATTAAGATAAAACGAGAGAAAATGTATTGGTACGTGAAATAATAGAAAGAAGAAAAAGATAAAATGAGAGAAAATTAAGCATTATATATGAAAGGTGCAAATTTACAAAACACTCCCTTAAAGAATAAAGGAAGTTACAATCAGGTCCCTGTAGTTCAGTGGTAAAAAAAGGAGGGGAAGAGGGGTGATCTAACGGTTGAGATCACTTCTCTCACTTTTCTCTTGAGATCAACTTTTTAAATGCTCCAATCTCTCTCTCTCTCTCTCTCTATATATATATATATATATATATATATATATAGTTAACCCATAGTCGTATTACGAGTTTTACCATTGTTTTATACCATTAACCGTTTTGTTGGTTTTGATATCTCGTTATAATGACCATTAGTTTTAATATGTCCATTGGTATCTGTGATATGCAAACACAAGTATCGATCCCCCCGTACTATTCATATCATACAAGTATTTATAAGAAATTACTAAATCCCATTAGTTGTATTAAAGGTATACCCATTGACTTGTTCCATTTACCACTTATTAGCTTCAATATTCCTCGTTAACAACATTTTACGATTTATAATACTTATCGAGTCTAATTGGATTGAACCCGTACCCCATATTGACTCATACCGTATTACAAATTAACATATCGAGACCCGTTATATATATATTTCAAATAGCTCATTGACTTATTACAAGTTAACCAAATAGTGTCACGTTAATCCGTTAACCAATAAGCATTATTAGTGCAAGTTATTCCGTTTTAACTACTAAATTTACTATATGCTTTTCTAATACCGTATCGATAACAAATTGCCAATTAAGGGACTTAAGTGAAATATAATTAGTAACACTAAAGTTTATTAGTTTGATAAGCCAATTCATTTTAACCAAACACCAACCCATGTCCGAATCCAACTCAAAACTATACCCGAACACTAACTCGACAACAACAATAATATTAGAAATCCATAAATCAAACGAGACAAAACCGGGTCTGGACCCGTAACCTATGCGGGTTCTAAAATTGACCCGAGACTAAACTCTAAACCAAACCAATACAACAATACAAACGAGCACCCAAGGGGTCTCATTTTACGAGTTGGGAACCACTATACACGACCCCGAGTTTCAAACGGGTCTTACCCAACCCGTATACCACACGTGTGCACTACCCTGACCCACTGGGTTGACACGACTCGCTGAGTCAACTCGAGAATCAAAACAGACGGCTAACCTTCGATTCACCACACGAACGATTTATTAGAAAACGTTTTCAAAACTAGTTTTTAACCTGTTTCTTAAAACATATAAGACTTGTTCATACCACGTTTGTTTCCACACGGTGCTGGAAAGTCGGAAGGAGAAGTGTTATAAGCTTTGAATGGAAGCCGCGTCTGTATTGTAAACATGTAGTTACGAATTATCGAGCCAAAAATTAATAGGAATTAGACCTAACACGATTCCAAATAGAAAAACTTCAATCATTTCAATTTATTTGAAAAGGGTTTGGTCATAAGTTGGTTAGAGAAAAGTAATTAGTTCAGTTTTAAACAACACAACTAATAAATATACGAGTAATATATACGAATGTTTATAACGGATCTAGGGTTTTGACTTACCCAACATGGAACGAGAAAGAAGAGAGCCGAGAGGAGCGTTGTTGGTGTCCCATACGAGTATGACTCGTATACCAAGACCACGCAAGACCCTTAACAAACATCACCACATGAAACCCTAAAGATTTCAAATCTAATATTTTAAATTTAGCGCGCGCAGATGAGTTCTAGGGCGTGTACAATGCAAAAACGGGGTCTCAAGGACCTGATCTATCATCTAGGAGGGGTGGTGTAATTATTGGTGGTGGCCGGAAAGTTGGCCGAAAAATGTAGCGGCGCCGGAACCCTTGTAGGGTCGCCGGAAAATATATATAGAGAGAGAGAAGGTGTGTTTGTGTGTGTTTTTATAGAGAGAGAAAGTTATATGTGAAAAATGAGAGAGTGGGGAGGGTGGGGAGTATATATACTACTATGAGGGACCAAAGTTGTACACTTGAAACACAAGGGGCGGCGGGGTAACTTATTGTAGGGACTATACATGTAACTTTCTTAATCTTTTGATATATTAGGTTCGGGACTCGTTTGAACTAGCAAATGAAGGATTCACGACTCGGGAATTACGCCATCGTTCTCAGAATAATATTTCTGATAAAAACGACTATAAATACGTATCGTATCTCAACTTAGATGGAACGATCGCTCTAACTGTTGTTTCTCCATTTATAACGCATCAAGGAAATTACGAGTTGTCACACTTGTGCAAGAATATTTGATCTTGTGGTTCCGTACACACTCTCATCGAGGCCCATGAGAAACGTGTGAACTTTTTCATCTTCTTGTGGCTTTGCTAAAACAGGTCCAAGATTGTAGATGCACTTACCGCACGTGCAAGTTTTTACTTGATCAAAGTTTCCTAACTCGTCCCAAATTTGTTTGAGACGTCCATAGTAGTTTCCAATGGTCATCCCCTTTTGTCAACATCCCGCGAGATCTGATTTTAGTTGTTGAATCCGAGGTCCATTAGTAATAGAAAACCGATCTTCTATGTCATCCCACAGATCTTTTGCTATCTCTACATGAGAGATAGTAGAACGTAATGACGGTTCGATGGTGTTTCTGATCCAAGACACCAACAATGAATTCATTGTCCACCAGTCTTCAATATCTTTATCCTTTTGTCTTTTAATGGTTCCATCAATGAACCTGAACTTTTTCCGGGCTCTTATCGCCGTTCTGAATGAGCGAGACCACTCATCATAATTGTCTCCTTTTAGTTGGACCTGAGTGACCACTAGTCCTGGATTATCCAACGTAGTGATATCATATGGTGATATCGACTTTCGTTGTTGAGAAGTACTTGCACCACTAGAGATGGCAAAAAAAAAACGTACCCGACGGGGACCCGATCCCCAAACCCGATTTGACTGGGGAATCCCCGAGTTGACCGGGGATGGGGAATTCCCGAATTATGAAAACGGGGATGGGGGCGGGGATGGGGATATCGTAAATCCCCGACCCCGAACTTTTAATGTATAAATTATATGTATATGTATATGTATATGTATATGTGTATGTATATGTATATGTATATGTATATGTATATGTATATGTATATGTTAGTTATTGACAATTATTATATTTGAAGTATATTTGTATGTATACATGACATTTAATGGATCAAAATCATCAAATATTTTAAAACGTTAAGTACTAACTACGTATTATCCAACCAATATTTTGTCCGAATACACTTATTCGATGTACTCACTTTTTATATTATATGTGATGTTTCAATATATACAATGCTTTATAGTTGAATGACATTTTAAATAATCCAACTATGTACAATGTACGCTTTTAAGACGTTTTATAGGTTAATTCTTTATATTTCCGATTAGTTATATAATTTTTATGCTTAATTTATAAGGGCAAAAAATCCCCGAATCCCCGTGGGGATCCCCAATCCCCGTTGGGGATAGGGATGGGGATGCAAAATGATTCCCCGATGGGGATGGGGGCGGGGATGGGGATGGAAGTGAGAAACGGTGATGGGGATGGTAAATACGATCCTCGATATTCCCCGCCCCGTTGCCATCCTTAATAATCACTAACATCTTTGTTCAATACATCACCAACCATTGTTCTTAGATTTAGGTATTAGCCTCACGGCTCTGGTACCATGAAAATTTGATAAAGAACCACTTATATTGCTTCTGTATTTTCTGCACTTTATATGTTTAGAGTAGAGTTATTTTACATACCAAACTTTTCTTACATACCAAGGGACTCATCTTCACCATCCATTTAAAAAGAAATCAATTTCCGAGATTAAAAGCATTTTATTATTTCACCTATTTTTTATAATTTAAATATCTCTTAAACCGTTAATCGTTAAGTAAAAATATTTACACCATCGCGACGAGCATTTAATTATCTTTCTATAGACGGGCACTTTGATATACTTTGGAAAAAGAAAAAACTCGCTTTTTCACGTTTTTCGTTATTTTTCGTTTTTTTTATATTGAAATTTACATAAAAAATCATATGTGATAAAACACTAAATTGAATATCACATGTGATATTAGTGTTAAATCATATATGATATGTAATATCACATGTGATATAATATGTAATATCATATATGATATTACACTAATATCACATATGATATTCAAATTAGTGTTTTATCATATATGATTTTTCATTGCAAATTTCAGTAACGTAAAAAACCGAAAAAACTTTAAAAAAAAACGTGAAAAATACGAAAAAAAAAATTTTGTCGAAAGTATATCAAAGTGCCTATCTATAGAAAGATAATCAAATGCTCGTCGCAATGATATATTATTTTTCGCTTAACGATTAACGGTTTGAAAGATATTAATATTTGAAAAAAAATGATGAAAGTGGGTTTTTAAAATTGTTGGGATTAATCTCATCCATTAGATCAAATAAAAATGGATGGTGGAGATTGATCCCTTGGTATGTAAATAATCTTTTGTCCTCAAATGATCTTTTGTCATATGTTTATTCCAAAGGGATATTTATAATATCCATATATCTTGCTCAACAAGATTTTTACATTCTAGAATAACCTAATTAAAATAAGGCAACTCAATAATATGGTAACTAAATAATATAAGAATCAAGCCTCCAATAGGTTTAGGTTTATATTTATAGTCTTGGCTCGGCACTACCTCTCTGTAGGTAGAGGCTTAGATAGCTCTACGCCGTAGAGCTCTCTTCTAATATGTATTGAACTATCTACAACTCCTCATAAAGACAAAGACCCCTCTATGGTGTAGAGCCCTCGAATAGGATCTAAATATTTTCATTCCTCTACGCCGTAGAGACAATTTTTTTCTACGTCCTGGAGGTCCTAAATAGCCTTTTCTCCCAATTCAACTTATCTACATCGTAGAGAAAATGATCTCTCTACGCCGTAGAAGCCTCGAATACAGTTTTCCACATTTTTCTTAGAATTTAGCCTTTTTCGCGCGCGTCTTGTTGTTCCATTGCTTCATTCTACACTATCATGCAAATACAAAGATATTAAGTACCAAATATCTTCAAAATATAATAAAACTGAATAGTAAACATATGATATTGTTAACCAAAATATGATATTATTTGATTATTAAGAGTGGCAAACATAAAGGGTGTGTTTGGCAAAAGTAGCTGTGAGCTGTGAGCTGTGAGCAGTAGCTGTACAACTCACTGCTCACCGCTCACAGCTTCTTAAAGAAGCATTGGAAAATTGAGCATTCCTAAAAAATAGGAAAGCTCACCGCTCCTTTACCAAACGACTAATAAAAATCAAAATGCTCATTGCTCACCGCTCATCGCTCCAAAAAGCTTCACACCGCTCCGTGCCAAACATACCCAAAATTCTGCTAAGATTTGATAAATTTATATTTCCTTTGAATTGGTTTTGTTTGATTTTATTTTTCTAGTTGCTGGCTCTCCTACTGGAAGATCTCTTCTGGTGTAATTTGTTGCCTCATTTTGTTTTCTAACTCAAACATACATTAAAATGAGTTAGGAAAGTTGTATATTTGTAAACGTTTGCAAGGTTTCCTCTAATATTCCTAATATTTTTTATGAATTCAGTAAACACTTTGTGTTACTTCTAGTAGTTATTGTATACACTTTGTATGTAATTGATAAAGGTTGTGTGTATTGTTAATAGGATGAAAAGGATGAAGTTTAGTGGGTGCTAACCAGTAAAGGCAGTGTTTGACTGATTTGAGTTTACTTCTTTATTGTTAAATTTCACCGGCACAACGATGTGTTACATTAAAAAAGATGACCGAGTCCACATAGATATTTTCCAGTTTTCAGGTCACTGAGTATCTAAAAAGTCATAATTTAAAAGTAAGGGTATGTAAAAGCAAAAATGCTAGAAGACTACACAAAACTAAAAAAGTAACAAGTTGTATACGATTATCCCATAAAAGAAAAAGAAAAAAATAATCTTTTCACCACTTCACTTCTATGTGAGACCAAATTTTATTGGTTATTGAATTCTATAATACTCCGTATTTAGTGATCTCATCAATGCATGACCATTGACCAACACAAAATCTTTCAAGGCTTCAGATACCGGATGTAATGTAAATGTATGTATATATATTAGAGGCACTTTATTTTAGAAACCTAACATCCACTACTTACCAATGGACATATCTGGACCATTGGATCAAAAACATTTTTTAAAATTAGAAAACACGGAGTGGCCATTTATGTAAATTCAACAAACTTACTCCCACCAAACCCAACCCCACCAACCTCACTTTCTCTCTCTAACCAAACTAAAAAAATACCATAAAAAATTCAAATCAACCACTTTTAACCATTAAAAGCAAAAAGAAAAACACAAAAATGAAACAATCAATGCATGTAGAACCAGATTTGGGAAAAAACGGTTCAAAATGAACCGATTCATACTCATGACGATCATAAGGTGCTTCCAATTCTTTATTTAGTTGTTATTTTACTATTTGTTGTGATTTTATTTATGATTTCGTTGTTATTTATAAAGACTTGTGTTTTTTTAGTCGTTAATTGATAGATTAATGTGATGATGGGATGATTGTGATGATTTTGTTCTTGAATCTAAATTTTTATTTGTGTTTTGAAAGATATTTATGACAATGTTTTTGAGGACTTTTGTGTTTTTATGATAATATGAGATATTAGAGGTTAGATCTAATTGAAAATAAGAGATATTATGATCTTTCTGTTAGCTTTGTATACATGGATGCACACCAAGTGTTTGATGAAATGTGTTAGTGAAAAGTATCATACGTGTAGTATCACCAGTGATATTTGAAGTTGAACTGTGTATCTGTATTATCACTAGTGATATTTGTATTATCACTTGTGAAATTTTATTTATTTGATAGATTTTTTTGTTTATTTGTTAAGCTTTATTATATGTAATGTATAGTACATTTTTGATATTTCATTGTTATTGTTTTATAATTATAAATAGTTTTTCATTTTTATTTTCATTTAAAGTTTTGATGATATACTATTTACTGTGTGTTTTATCATCTTTGTTTTATATCATAATTTTGAGGTTTTATGTGCTTTTTGTGGATGATAATTGTGTTTTAGTTAATGATAAACTATTTATTATAGTGCAATATTACTTATCATTTAAGTAATTAGATTAAACAACTTAAAAAGTTTGATTTTGCTTCAAACACATAGTTATTTAGTGTAATTTTGCTTATTCTTTAAGTTGTGATTGGATTTGTTTATTTAATGGATACATTGTGCGTATTTCAATAGGTTTTACAACAGGATTTGACAATATATATGGTTGAATCAGCAAATTGAAGAAGTTATGGCTAAACAAAGCACAACATCTTCATAACAACCTAAAGAAGCTCAAACACATGTTATATCACATGTGATATCACAAGTGATATCATATGTGAAATCACAGGTAGTATCACCTATGAGATATTACCTGGATATCACAAGTGATATCATACGTGATATCACCTGTGATATCACACGTGATTCAACAAAAAGAAGAAGCCGACACATCTATGATGTCACATGTGACATCAAATTCTCCTCCAAAAAGTTGAACAGGATTAGAATGAGATACACGACAAAATAGCAAATAAAACTGTGGTAGTTAGTAGTTATTGATGGATTGTTATGATAATGTGATGAATGTTGTGATAATATGAGAGATCACAATAGATGTTGAGCTTGTAACATGCTTCTATTCGATTTGTAATGCATTTATTTTCTTAATTGATAGAGTGTGCATGTTTCGATAGGTTTAACAATGTATCACATGTTCCTCCAAAGACCACCACTGATTCAACAAATAGAATAAGTCGACATGCCTGTGATATCACAGATGATACACCTGTGATATCACCTATGATATCACAATATCACAGGTTCCTCTAAAAGCCAAACAACATGTTGCACATTTTTTAAGTGCGATAATATCACAAGTGATAAACGAGTATATATTGGTCTCTAATAATAATGACATGTTAATATTTACAGATGGACGTGCTTGCGAGGCACATGATGATAAATAATCCATATGAAACTTTATGAATAATAGCAGCAAAGATAATTCTACATCAAGTAAACAAAAAAAAGGAGATGATGTCGATTGTGCAAAAAGATTGCTACAAAAATAAAGATGACTAGATAAAGAGAATGATATATGAAACAAAGATGACTGGAAAAAAAGCGGGAAGCAAAAGCAATCCTTATGTTGTTTAGTTTAAAATGCAATGCGAGTTTGGGGTAACCTAAGAAGGTGTCCCTATTAGGTCCGAGCCACATTGCATGGTGCCGAAGTTTGTATTACATTTGGGAATCACTAAGTGACTTGTATGATCATTTTTATGGAAAAGTATTAATGTAGCACTTTATTCATTTATCACATGTGTACTCTTAGCATTTTGTGTTACAATAAATGTTTAATATCACAAGAGATATAATCGCATATTACATATACCAAATATGTATAAAAACAAGAAAAAAAATTACAAAAATAAAAAAATTGACATATTCTAAAAATCAAAGAAAGTGTTAAATCAAATTTAACAGAATGTCACAAGTGATATAAACATCAAAATGAAAAACAAGTGTTGCATCATTTTTAACAGAATATCACAAGTGATACCAGATACAAAGAACAAGTAAAAACAAGTAAACATATAAATGATGTAAACATTTCATCACTTTTATGCTTTATCACAAGTGATAAAATGACAAAATATTTCATAAACTCACAAAGACCTTATAAAAATTAACTTCAACTATTTATCACAAAAGATACATAACTTTTAATTTATGACAAAGACGGGGCTTGGAACCAGGAAGCTCAGATGCAATTTCTTTTCGCATAGCACCATCTTGACCAGTTGCAATGATATTCGGATAACGCACAGAAGCTTTCTTGAATGCTTGGAGTAACCATACACAAGATTCAGTAGTTTTGTTCTTAAGCAGACCAGACGCTAGCAGTAACACATCTCCTGTGATTGTCAATCGCAGTAAAAGGCACAAACCATCATGTACCGGAAAGAGAAATATCTAGGTGATAATATATACAAAATGTACAAAAAACAATGAAATCTCAAAGGAGATATTACAAATTAAAAAGAACTTGTTTGTTTTGTATGTGGCATAAAAGAGACGATATCACCAAACTATTTGTGATTGCAATTTGCAAAAACGGCCCATCAAACGAAAGAATCAACAACAACGCAGTTGGGGTTCAAAATGGCACAACGACTCCACAAAACAAATTGAAGAAACTCAAACAACTTTGATATCGCCTGTGATATCATAAGATCATCCATTACCACAATTGATTCAACAAAATAAAGAAAGCGACACACTGTGATACAACCGAGAAACCAGCAATACGAGAAAAGCAAAAAAGAAAAGCGTAACCTCAAGTACAACACACTGGGTCTTCTTATCTTCTGCAATTAACCGAATTACATGATTCCAAACAGGGTTTAAGTTGTAATCAACAACCTTTCTTTTGAACTTTTCAAGTGGCGAATATATGCAATCATATAAGGATCAGACTTCCCAATCATTTTCATGTTTTTCAAATTATTTGCCTTCACAATTGTTAAAGTAAGCGGTCCTTGTGGTTTAAGCTATAGGTCATTTAGCAATTATCAAAAGACATCAAATGTGCATCACCTCAAATATAGAGTAATGGAGAAAGCAAAATATAAAACGCACTAAAATAATTCAAAAGGACGCCATTCGAGAAAAATAAAATAAGCATCAACTAATGCAACATAGGATATGATTACTCATTTACAATAACTACAGTGCACTTTGATTAATTTCCTAAAGCTTGTTTATTCAAATAAATATTTTTGATTTGGTTATATATGAAATGATGTACAAACAGGAACATGTGATTTCTTCCCAACTTGTGCATCCATCTCTTAGGCATTTTGTCAAACACCTTCCGTGCATCAAATTTCCATCAATTCACCCATCCCAAAATGATATCATACTAAAAGCAATGCTACTCACAATTTAAAATATAAACTAAAGTATCAAATAAACAAATTTCACAAGTGATAATATAAATATTGTTGGAAAATTTAGTGCACTTGTGGGATTAGTTCACACCTTGAAATGGGTTAGGAGGTACGGAGTGTACACCCATAAGGTCCATGAACACCCTGACTCTAATAATGGTTTGTATTGGTAGTGCTAGTAGAAAGTACTGCTGGTGAAAGTACTGCTTGAGGAGAAGTAATGCTTGTGGAAAGTATGCTTGTGATTTTCAGCGATAAGCGGTGTTTCCAGCGATAGGCGATGTTTCCAGCGAAGTGGTGTATCCACTGCTAGTGCTATGAAAGTACTGATAAGCGGTGCTTCCACTGATAGGCTGTATTTCCACGCAAGTGAAAGTACCTGCTAGTGGAAAGTATCGCTAAATGGCAATTACAACGCATTATGACCACATTTAATTGGTCATGTAACCACTAACGGCTATGATGGGGATAATTATGAGGCTATTAATGGGCCGATTAATACTCATAATTCCATTGGAATAGCCCAAGAGTAACCTCCTATAAATAGGAGATCTGATAATGCATGAAGAAGACACAGAAAAAAACCACTCATTAGCGAAAGGGTTATAGAATTGTGCCTAATTCTCTAACTGCATTTGGTCTTATCCCAAGTAGATATTCGTGATACCCGGGCATTAGGGTCGAATAGTTTACTTTGGAAAGTGATCACACGATTCCAAGTGATATCCGGTAACCACCTAGTGGTATTGCTACTGTCATTGTTTGTCTTAACCCTGTTGCAGGACATACCCTCCAACAATCAAAGTAAACTATTTGTGAGAATCAATGGCTCACTGCGCAATGAAACACATGGCTTCAAACTTTGCTAAGCTGGACAAGTTTGAAGGGGTGGACTTTAGGAGGTGGCCGAAGAAGATGCACTTCTTGCTGTCAAGCATGAGTGTGGTGTATGTGCTAACCACACCTATTCCTGATGATGGTGATGATGCTACTGTGGAGCAGATCCGGAGGAGGAGCAAATGGGAGAATGATGACTACATATGCAGAGGTCTTATTCTGAATGGTATGTCTGATTCTTTGTTTGATATTTATTAGAACTTTGAATCTTCCAAAGAACTGTGGGATTCCTTGGATGCCAAATATATGGCTGAGGATGCATCAAGTAAGAAGTTCCTTGTTAGTAATATCACAAATTACAAAATGACTGATTCAAGACCAGTTATGGAACAATACAATGAACTTCTTGGAATACTTGGAAGGTTTACACAACACCAAATGAACATGGATGATGCTATCAAAGTCTCTTGTGTCATTGACAAACTCCCTCCTTCATGGAAAGATTTCAAGCATACCTTGAAACATATGAAGGAGGAGTTAACTCTTGTTGAGTTGGGCAGTCATCTGCACATTGAGGAATCTCTCAAGGTGCAGGATAATGACAAGTCAAAGAGTGGCAATGCTGCTTTGGACCATCCTGTTGTCAATATGGTGGAGCATAACAACTCCACCAGGTACAATGACAACAAAGGAAAACACAAATATCATGACAACACAAAGGGCAGATCCTAACAAGAAGGCAACACCTACTTGTTGGAAATGTGGCAAGACCGGTCACATTAAAAGGGACTGCAAGGGTGTTAAAATTGGTGGTAAAGCCAATGGATCAAGCACTAATGGTTCAGGGAGTGGTGGTTCAGCCAACTCACTGAAAGGTCCGAATATGTTTAATAAGTCTTTTCAGATTTATTATGTTACATATGTATCTGAATTTTTTTATGTGCAGGATGATGATGTTGCGTGGTGGGTTGACTCTGGTGCAACAGTTCATGTGTGTAAAGATAGAAGCTGGTTCAAGACTTATGAGTCATTGAATGATGGTTCTATTCTTCACATGGGAAATGAGTCAATAGCCTTGGTGCATGGTCGTGGTTGTGTAGATCTTAGGTTTAGTTCCGGAAAGATTGTAACTTTGTTTAATGTTATTCATGTTCCCGATATAAGGAAAAACTTGGTTTCAAGTAGTGTTTTGAATAATCATGGATATAAACAAGTTATTGAATCTGATAAATTTGTTCTATCTAAATGTGGTGTTTTTATTGGTTTTGGTTATTTAAGTAATCAAATGTTCAGGCTTAATATTACCAGCGACAGTGTTATTTAACTTTTGTGACCACATATGATCGTGTGATTCTACCCTTTGGCATGCTAGACTTGGTCATGTACACTATAAAAGAATGCAAGATATGTCTAGGGATGGTTTAATCCCAGCTTTTGACATGGACACCGAAAAGTGTAAAACTTGCATGTTGACCAAGATAACCAAGAAACCCTTTCGGGGTGTTAGTCGTGAGACTAAACTCTTGGAGCTGATACACAGGTGACACTGTGTGATTTGCATGCCACTCCTTCTTTGGGGAATAAGAAGTACTTTGTGACATTTATTGATGATGCTTCTAGGGTTTGTTATGTTTATTTGTTACATACAAAGGATGAAGCATTAGATAAATTCAAAGTGTTTAAAACTGAAGTTGAATTACAACTTGGGTCTTTGATCAAAAGATTAAGGACCGATAGGGGAGGTGAGTACATGGATACTCAGTACTTTCAGTCTGTTGGTATTATCCATGAAACTACTGCTCCTTATACTCCTCAGCAAAATGGTATTTCTGAAAGGAAAAACAGGGTGTCTGAAGGAGATGGTTAATTCCATGTTGTCCTATTCAGGTGAGTCAGGTTCCGGGGTGAAGCTATGTTAACAACTTGCTATTTATTAAATAGGGTTCCCAACAAAAGGAACAAGGTTACCCTTATGAACTCTGGACTAAAAGGAAACCCAACTGAACTATCTCGAGGTCGGGGTTGTAGAGGGTCATTGTAAGACTCCACGATCCAAAGCAAAAGACTTTGGGTGAAAGAGGCATTGGATGCATCTTTGTTGGATATGCTGAGCATTCCAAGGCTTTTAGGTTCTATGTTATTGAACCTAATGAACATGTTTCAGTTAACACAATAATTGAATCAAGGGATGCAGATTTTGATGAGAATAGATTCTCATCAGTCTCTAGACCAAGTCAAAGGATTCCTAATGTAACTCATGACACGGTGTATCAGAGGTCCCGATGATGAACCATCGTGGTCCTCGATGAGGTTGTGGTTCAGAACCTGAACTGTGCTCGAGGAAGAGCAAAAGGTCGAGACTCCAAAGTCATTTGGACCTGAGTTTCAACTATACTTAGTTGAATGAACCAGGGATGAGGTCTCCGACCAATACTCCTATTGCTTCATTGTTGAGGATGATCCCAAGACATTTGAAGAAGCAATGAAGTCCCAGGATATTGCTTTCTGGAAAGAAGCAATAAATGATGAGATGGATTCCATCATGGGCAACAACACTTGGGTGTTGGTTGATCTACCACCAGGATGCAAACCTCTAGGTTGCAAATGGATTTTCAAAAGGAAAATGAAGGTAGATGGAACTATTGAAAAGTTCAAGGCTAGACTAGTTATTCAGGGCTTTAAACAAAAGTCAGGATAGACTATTTTGATACTTATGCCCCTGTGGCTCGTATCATTACCATAAGAGCGTTGATTGCTATGGCATCTATTCACAATCTGGTTATTCATCAGATGGATGTGAAGACAGCTTTCTTGAATGGTGAATTAGAAGAGGAGGTTTATATGAACCAACCTTAGGGCTTCATCATGCCGGGAATGAAAACAAGGTGTGTAAACCGATTAAGTCTCTTTATGGACTTAAGCAGGCACCTAAGCAATGGCATCAAAAATTTGATGAAGTGGTATTGTCCAATGGTTATGTTCTTAACCAAGCTGACAAATGTGTATATAGAAAATTTGATGAATCCGGTAAAGGAGTCATCATTTGTCTATATGTTGATGACATGTTGATCTTTGGGTGACCAAAATCGAGGTTGACTCGACAAAGGAATTTTTGTCATCAAGGTTCTCCATGAAGGACATGGGGAGGCGATGTTATCCTTGGTATAAGGATTAAACATGAAAGTAAAAGAATTTCTATCTCTCGGTCTCATTATATTGAGAAGGTGCTGAGGAAATTCAATTACTTTGATTGTACTCTAGTGAGTACTCCTATGGATACTGTGAGAAGCTGATGCCTAATCATGGCAAGGCTGTATCTCAACTTGAGTATTCTAGGTAATTGGCCCGATGTATGCCATGACTTGTACAAGACCGATATTGGTTTTGCAGAGTGGGAAAATTGGCAGGTATACTAGTAATCCTAGTGCTCATCAGGCAAGCGCTGTTCAGAGGGTACTGAAGTATTTGAAGAGAACTATGGATTATAGTCTCTCATATACAGGATACCCATCAGTGTTGAAGGATACACGATGCAAGTTGGATCAGTAACTGAAGACAATTCGTCTACCGTGGCTCGGGTATTCCTACTTGGTGGAGGTGCAATTTCTTGGGCATCCAAGAAGCAAACTTGCATCACCAGTTCAACAATGGAATCTTAATTTGTGGCTTTAGCAGCTGCTGGTAAAGAAGCTGAATGGTTGAAAAACTTGCTTCTTGAGATTCCATTGTGGCCTAAACCTATAGCACCTATTTCTATCCGGTGTGATAGTGCAGCTACATTGGCTAAGGCTTATAGCCAGATGTACAATGGTAAGTCTAGACACTTAGGTGTCGGACATAGCATGATTCGTGAGCTTATCATGAATGGGGTGGTATCTATAGAGTTTGTGAGATCTCAACAGAACTTAGCGGATCACTTGACGAAGGGTTCGGCTAGAGACTTGGTTATAAAGTCTGCTAAAGGGATGGGTTTAAGTCCAACTTAGTCACTGAATGCTAGGACACCCAACTCCTCTCCTAAGGAAACTTGGGAGCTGAGTTCAATGTGGAAAGCTGAACATTCAGAGGACTGGAGCACATGTTTTATTTACATCCCAAGGTTGTGCTCGAGAACCTGAAAGGAGGATGAAGTCTTTACTTCTTAATGGTTAATTTTCTTTGAAAAAGTGCTTGGCAGGAGCATGACTAAAGAGGAACCACCTATGTAAATGTTGAAGTTTGCCGCTTCCGTGAAGCTTTGGACTTTTAGCTTTTACAACATTTATGAATTTGGATATGGACACATGGCTTGTATAGTGTCAGGAGTTGTTAAGTGTTTGAAAACTTGTGTGTATTTATCTTCAGGTATTCAAATGGGTTGAAGGGTTTAATTCTTAGAACACCGATTCGAATATTTGACGTGTCATTACTAAGATGGAAATTCAATCCTCGGGACATTTTCATTTATGCACATGTTTTGCTTGATGTTTATTTTTCATGCAAAGAAAGTGAACTAAATTTGGGGAGGATTGTTGGAAAATTTAGTGCACTTGTGGATTAGTTCACACCTTGTAATGGGTTAGGAGGTGCAGTGTACACCCATAAGGTCCATGAACACCCGACTCTAATAGTGGTTTGTATTGGTAGTGCTAGTAGAAAGTATGTTGGTGAAAGCACGCTTGAGGAAAAGTCTTGCTTGTGGAAAGTACTGCTTGTGATTTTCACCGATAAGCGATGTTTCCATCGATAGGGCAGTGTTTCCACTGAAGTGGTGTATCCACCGCTAGTGCTATGAAAGTATTGATAAGCGGGCTTCCACGATAGGTGTATTTCCATCGCAAGTGAAAGTACGCTAGTGGAAAGTACTGCTTATGGAAAGTATCTTGCTAAATGGCAGTTACAACTGCATTATGACCACGTTTAATTGGTCATGTAACCACTAACGGCTATGATGGGGATAATTATGAGGCTATTAATGGGCCGATTAATACTCATAATTCCATTTGACTAGCTCAGAGTAACCTTCTATAAATAGGAGATCGATATGCATGAAGAAGACAAGAAAAAAAAACCACTCATTAGCGAAAGGGTTATAGAATTGTGCCTAATTCTCTAACAGCATTTGGTCTTATCCCAAGTAGATATTCGTGATACCCGGGCATTAGGGTCGAATAGTTTACTTTGGAAAGTGATCACACGATTCCAAGTGATATCCCGTAACCACCTAGTGGTATTGCTACTGTCATTGATTGTCTTAACCCTGTTCTGGGACATACCCTCCAACAAATATCACTAGTGATAATACACAGATACAGTTCAACTTCAAATATCACTGGTGATACTACACGTGCGATAAATAGCAGATTCAAAACAACAATCAGATATAAAAACAGCATTCAAATGCAGTTAAAAACAAAAATTCAACTAACAACTAAATTAATAAGCAGAATTACATGAGCAAATAACAAAATTATCAAATATTTTTCACTCACACATTTCATCAAACACTTGGTGTGCAACTTAATAAGAAAGAATGTTAACAACTTGATCCACATAATTAACAACCAATCAACAACATTATCAACCGCCACAACACCAACCAAATCAGCTTCTGAAACAAATGGTTCATTAAAATCAAAAGAAGACATAAAAAAGGATGATATGATCGGATTTGATGATGAGATGATGATCGAAATGGTGATGGTGATGGTGATCCAACTGGTGATGATCAAACGATAATAGTTGATTGGAATAACTACTTTTTGGAGGGAAATGATGAGTGCAGATTGAGAGAAAAACACACAGTAACTGTGTGGAAAAAATGAAGCGAATGAAAAAAGAAAAGAATAAATGACTTTATATAGTTGGGAGAATTAATGTTAAGCATATTAAATCTTAGGTTAATCCCCACCATTAGATCAAAATAAATGGATGGTGGGGATTTGTCCATTGGTAAGCATCAAAATAAAGGTAAGCAAATGAAAATTCCTCGTATATATTATAGTGTACCATGAAAGCCATTGAGTCGCATGAATAACTTTAGAAAAAGTTAAAGGTGAAGAAAAAACATGTTAAATGACACAGTGGGTAGCTGAACATAAATTGGTGTGGTAGCTAGTATAAATTGAAAATCCAAAATGAAGACATAAAAGAAGTGATGGCTTTACAATTTCATAATATAAATAAAAATTATATGTATCATTTAAAAGCTAGAGAAAAACTCAAGTCGAACTTATATAAATTCAAGTTGAATGCGCAAAACATTTCGAGCTCATAAATTGGTGTGGTAGCTAGTATAAATTGAAAATCCAAAATGAAGACATAAAAGAAGTGATGGCTTTACAATTTCATAATATAAATAAAAAGTATATGATCATTTAAAAGCTAGACAAAAACTCTAGTCGAACTTATATAAACTCAAGTTGAATGCGCTAAACATTTCGAGCTCATTTTTTGAGCTCTAACTTCGATTAAGCTCGGCACGCACGAACTTGAATTGAGTTACTCGACAAAAGCTGGACTCGTTTACGATCTGTCTCAATCCCTTTGGGTTAATAAAAGCAATACTACTTCCACTCTCCTTCCATAATATCTTTTGGTGCAGACTTCTTTAGATAGATACTAACAACCCCATTTACACCTTATATTAAATAGCAACAACCCCATCTTAAAACATCCACAGCTACTACCCTCTTTATACCCATACCAGCCACCATAGAGCCATTCACTACTAGCCACCATAGTTACCATCCACTACCAGCCACCGTAGAGGCACCACATTATTATGTTAGCATCAAGTCTTGACCACACCATCAATGTTGTCTCTCGACTAAATATTTTTTTAAAAACAAATTATTGTGAAACTCACACCGCACATTCTCGAACCCATTTATATTTTTTCTTTTATTTTACGATACACAAGCAACTATCTTATCTATCATTATTGAAATAGGTGGTTTCGGAATTAGAAGGTAAATTTGACTCCTTACTATTTTTCTCTAATATTTCTTTATTATGCACAAATTAAACTAGGTTTGTCTTTAAATTTTTTTATATGCACGTGAACTCGCATGTAAAGTCATAATCGAATTGGAATAGTTAATGGTGTAACGACCGTGCTGATACATTTTGTGAATCCTATACTTAAATGTGAATTTGTTTTGCAATGTTGCAAATTGCTTGTACTGACTCTAATCAAATTAATTGTATGGTTATTTTCAAATAGATACTAGTCATATTGCTGATAACATCTATAAACTTGCATGATTAGGAGTGCATGCGTTAGTAGAAGAGATGGGTATTGAGGAACACGTGGTGCACCAGGTGTTAGTTTATACTTTGGACACGAAGAGAGAACTCGGTCTAAGGAAGTCCGTGATATAGTTAGACAATATATAAGTAGCAAAAAAGATTCTACTACAAAACCAAAAATCTTTATATATTAGAAAACTAATTGTTTCAAGGTATCCAATTTATTAGTTGGACTCAAAAACTAAGCTTGGATGAAATATCATTCAAATGTATTGAGTTCTCCAAATATATTACATTAACTTATTTATTGAGTTCAGAAAATACTTGGGTTATCAGGACGGTTTAAAAGATGATGTTAGTGATGATAAACAAGAGGAACAAAAGGATGCACCATCAGACCCTACGGAACAAATGATTATTCCAGAGGCTAAGAGAAAAAAAGAAGAAGAAAACAAAGTCATCTACTGAACCAACATTATTGGACATTTATGGTGGAACGAGCACACCAATAGATGAAGAGGAACTCCATTTGTGGTATGTAAGTGCACGTTATGGATTAACGTTAATTCATTTCTGCCTGGCCCGAGTCTTTCCGTCGGCTTTTCTGGTTTTGCACTTCCTTATAAAGTTACCTTTTTACATGTTATTTTAGTAACAATCGTGTGTAATTGTTGGATCTTATGAATAGGATATGTTATTACCTCCTAACGAGTGTACCGAATGTCTTATGTTCAATGTATCTTTGTCGTTGCAACAATATTGATGGCATAAGTTTGCACATTAAGGCGTCTATTGTATGGGTTAATTATGACTTGTTTTCATAGTAAAGTAGGTGTTTTTTAGTGGTGGTCTGGGTTCAAAGTTGGAAATGTAAACTAAAAAGAAATATAAAAAAATATATATAAAAAAAAAAGGGAAAGTATGCATTTGTAATTAGTGTAGAAGAAAAATAAAAAAGACACATAAAGTTAGGAAGTGAGTATAGGTGATATACTAGGAAATGAGGGTGATCAAAAATGGATGTAAAGACTAACGAGTCTTGTTTCAGGTCACAATAGTAGACTTAAATAGCCAATACAATCTAATCCCAAATAAGCATTGTGTATATACCATATGTTATCCTAAACAAGTTATTAACATAAACATGAAAGAAGGGACAAGTCCACAATCTGTATATGAGCTCCAAAAATTCGATGCCGACATCACATTGAGATCACTAACTTACAACTTTAGCAGGTAATTATGATGCTAAATGGCCATAAGCAAAGAGAGCAACTATGTACCAATTCATCCTTACCTTAGTAACATCAAGATTTGGGTCCTAATCATTCATGAAGCCTTTTAATATTTGTAAGAATCCTTTTGGAAAAGGCTACAGTTCTTAATATTCCGGATGATGTAGTATGTTTTTAAGTTTACTAAGAGCTGCAAATGGTTTAACTGTTTTGAGTATATAGTTACAGAGTTTATAGGAATTTTTTTGTTATCGCTGAAAAAGAATTATGGACGTTTTTTACTGAAACAAATCAACTATTTCCTTCATTTAGCTTACACGTTCATTCCCTCTAATATAGCCACGTTGATCACGACTAAAAGAGTTTTTGGATACTCCTGAACGTGACAACTCCATCGTTATGTACGTACATCAATATTACAAATGCATGCTTTCCCATGTCTTTTCTTTTTCTCATCCAAGTACTTGTCCTCACCCTCTTCTTCAAACATTTTAGGAATTAAGAATATGCACATGTATGATCCTATAGAACAAACATATTTTCAGTTTTAATTTGAAACTGACTTAATTTAAGATGTGAAATCTTGCAACAAACTTTGGTGCATGCAGTTTACATTTTCAACTTTGAAACAAACTTCAATTTGATGTGTAACACTGTAACACTGCAACAAATTTTAGTGCAATTAAGCTAGCTTCTTTGTTGGCACTCATTCTTCAATTACATCTCAAATACATTATCAACTACCCGATACAGTATATTAACATAAAGAAAGACATCTATAAAAAAAATTTAAACACATTAACTCCACCTATAAGTAGGTCTCTGAATTTACTTCATATTTATTTCATTAGAAAGAATCACCTCTTAAAAGGACACTGTCTTATTGCATATGGAAACATGTTAAAACACTAATATTTATGTAGCTAGGGTGCACAAAGGCAGACTGAATAGAGAGTTGGGTGAGAAGGAAGAGGGCAATAAATGGTCAACAGAGGGTAGGAAAGAATCAATGCCAATGCGATGCGAGATTCACACGTTATCACAGGAAGGAACAGTGTACGAGCTTGGTCTAAGAGGGTTTTAAGTCCCTTCCAACTTCAATATCTATAAAGACTTCCTGACCATCTTTAAAGCATTTCAACGATATTCAAGTTACATCTTCCAATATTTAACGCCATTCAAGTTTATTACAGTAATACTCTTTTGAATATTGATGTTTCAAGTATATATTTGTTTACAGCAAAATTGTGACTTATTGACTTATTGTTTATTTGATTGGTACCCACGGAAGAAAATGAAACATGCAAAATTTGGTTTTCAGATCAAATTTTCTCAACATGTGTTATAGTTTTTAGGAGCAAACTTGTGGAAATATGAATTTCGATGTTAGTATTAATATATGCATATTTTGCATTTCTTTGATAGTATCCATGGCTAAACCCAACCTCAATTGACCCATACCCATTTGAAACCGAACCTCCAGGCAACAAACTCACAACAACAACTAGTTGCTTTCGAAGCAAAATGCCATGTTTAAGTAATCGGTCAAGTTTGACGACTGTAACCTGCATATTTATGCATAAACCTTACATAACCCATAGAACTCGTCAATTTAAATACGTTGACAGTTTAAACATATTACACATGCTAAATAGGTTAAATGGGTTGGCAAATCGATCGTCTAACCGATTAACCTAAGTAACCTATTTAATCAATCATAAATTTAGTTTTTGATGCTTAGAAAATTAATAAACATGTTTATCTCACTAAATACCTCACACACACTCACAAAACAAAAAAACATTAAATCATAAAAAAGGGCCCACTTTTTTTTTCAAATGACACCAAAAGGTGACCCGGTCACCTTTCATCTCGTTTTCTTGATTATGTGACACGTGAGATGGTGGAAGTGTTTTGGGGGTGGTTCGTGAGTGAGCCCACACTTGATGAGCACTCGCACCCACTTCTTCGAGTCTAAGATAGTTAGGTTTGCTCTCATTTACCTATATATGTTTTGCGTGACATACTTGAGTTTTTTTAGGTTTTTTATGATATATCATTAATATTACAACATGCTTGACCATCAAAATGTCATATAATGCAACAATTAAACACGTAAAGAGATTACATGTTAATAGGAACTAAAATATATTATCACATTGTATGACAATATATATAGTCCATAATTGCGATCAAACATCAACTCAAAATCTATTGATATTTCATAACCTAAAGAAGAAAAAAAGGTAAGAATAATAATGACCATGATGGAGTGAGATGCATTAAATTTAGGGGAAAGATGGTGAAAGAAAGTGACATGCATGGTACCTCCACTCATTATAATTTGATTCTACTTTGATCCTCCACTCGGTGTACAACTTGTTGGCCACATAATTCACTTTCCATTATTACCTTTTTCAACAATAACAAGAATAAGAGTAGGAATGGTGGTCAAAGTGTTCCAGGTATGGGAAGTTTTACTAAACCTGGTGTGGGTCTTAAGTTTAGGTATCAACCTAAAGCGCCTCCTCCTAAACCCAAGAAGGTGGATAATACAAAGAAGAAAGCCACTCAAGTGGCTAGTACGAGTGAGATGAAGATTGCTACATCTAATCCTTTTGCTTCAATTAATATGATCGATACTGATGAATGTGGCACTCGTACTCATGTAGTGGATTCTGGTAGTACAATGGAAGCTAAGAAAGTTGGGTCTCTTAAGACCGGTAATGTATTACAAGAACCACTTGTGAGTGATTCAATGGAAGCTAGTGAGGTTGGTCCTACCTCTATTGTTGAGAAAATTGGGGAGTTTGAAAAGCTTCTTATTGATAGGAAAGCTACTCTTGTTAATGATAATGGTAATCCTATTAAAAAGGTTGATTAATAAAAGGATTTTCCGTCTACTTCTTCTACTAAGAGGGTTAACCCATTCTCAACGGTGGGAGAGATTATTGATTCTGATAGTGATGAAGATGAGGTTGTGAGCACTTTTGATGAGTCAATGAACCTATTTGGTGGTGGTCATGATCGTGAAAATGATTATGATGACTATGATTATGATGACTATGCAGATCATGTAAAACCCGCAAAATCGCGTAAATTATATTTGCGTCTAATTTAAAATTTATTAACTCGTGGTACTAATTATGAAATTGATCAAAAATAATTAATAAACATTTGAAATAATACTTTTAATTTAATGACATTTGATAAATTAATAATAAGAGTAAATCTATTTAAATAATTACCTAAACTAAATTCCATACATAATTTAATTACAAAATAAATATATCCCTAAAATCTCTACTCAAAATTTCGGCCCATTCCCCCCCATTGACCGACATATTAGTGATAAGAAGGAATCTCCCCATCAATTACATTATTTGGTAATTACTTATAGCCTAAAATAAATCACAGTTTTTTTTAACCGGATTCTTTCTTCCCCCTCTTCCCCCATTCGACATACGCAAACACACACACACACACACATGAATTTGAAGTTATTAGATCAAGGAGAGGGTGGCCAAGGTCGAAAGGGAAATTCTTTAGGTCTCTTACAATCGAATTTCTCTTAAACCGCAAACTAGGTATTGTTTTCCTATTTATTTTAATTGATTTGACTCATGAGAAAATTATGTGGTTAATTTTTATGAAAACCCTAACCTATTATTATGATAAAAACGACTTTGTATTAATTTTGTAGCACCCGGATCAGTTTATAAAAATGTAAGTCGGTTTTACATTTTTAATTTGTTATTCAGTGGGCAAAAGCGAATGAGACCAATTTTAGGGTGTTTAAGGAACCTTAATACATGTAAACGATGATCGGTTTAATTATTGGTATTGAATTGGAGTCATTATGAATTTTTATGTTTCGTGGGTCAAAACTGTGATTTCATGTAAACTGTCCCAGAATTTTAGTGTTTTGAAAGCAATATATTAAATTGTTAATGACACATATTTGGGTGGTTTTTGATTCTAGAATTGGGTTTAACCTCTGCACTACTTGTGTGTCGAGTTTCGGGGTCATTGGCGGTCGGGAAGACACCCGTTTGATTTTTCAAAATTAACATGCCAAAACTGCTATACGGGTCTGGGAATTCAGCCAACTTGTGGGATTTTTCATAAATTATTGGTGAGGTCTGGAAAGCCCTAATTTTTATATGGTGTTAATTAAAGTCTTGACTAATTTCAAAAATTTCTGGCGAATTTTTGGAATAGTCTAAATAAGGTTTAAAAATGTAAACTTACAAAGTGTTAAAAGCTGAGAAATCTGAGACTATTTGTGAAAGTGTATTTTTATAAATACTTATACATGTCTATAAATTCTCGGAAAATTCACATAAATACTAGAGACATATAGGTAGTTCTTTGTCAAATTGGGAGACCTAAATTGATGCCTAGTTATTTTACTTAAATTGTTATAAAACAGGTCTGATGTGAGTAAATAAATCTGAATATGACTTGAATACATGTTTTAACTTTTGGTATGCATAAGTGTTTGTAAATTAACCCGTGATGCGTGTAACCTTATGAACTTGTGTAAACGACTACTAAACCACTAAAATGATATTTGATGACCTCTTTTGTATGATTTATGGTTTATGAAACCCTAATTAATTACCAATACGGGTAAAGTTTACGTGTTTTGCAAATAATAACATAATTGCACATTAAACCCTAAAATTTGTTAAATGACACTTAAAACCCTAAAATATGATAAGTTGTCATATTTGATCCTAATTTGAAGAATTATGAATTATACCTTAACTTATTCAATTCGAAAAGTTACTAAAACGGGAAACCTGCAAAAGTGAAAACCTACTAAAAATGGAAAGCCGTCTAAAATGGATAATCTGATTATAATAAAAGTTATTTAATTCGTGTAGGTTCCGTGAAGCAGGAGTGATCATCTTGTGACCTTTCTTTTCCTGTTTACTTGCTTTGAATAAGGTACATATATTCTGACCTTTCTCTAAAGGTTTCTCATGATCTCTTACACATCTGTTGATCTTTAGCTATTTTGATTATAAACCTTGAACCATTTGATGTGAACCTTTGAATTGAACTTTTGCCATGAGTCTTTGTCATGAAACTTTGCTATGAACCTTTGATTATGCTATTATGATGACTTAGAGATTTGCCAAACTTTGACTTTGCCTTTGACCATTTAGTTTGATACTCGAGCCATTTTCCTAGCCATGAAGGTAACATGGCCATGTCATTGATGCACCAATGGCACAACTCCAGGATGGTCGAGTGATGAACCATCCCGTCCCTTTTTATATATTATGAGTTCAAGATTATTATATATGTTTGGCCACTAATATCTTCGCAGGGGCGTATGGATGCATCCTATATTTTATTTGTATTTGATTTGGATATGATATGATTTATTTGGTGACTGACGCTTGTGTGCAATACACGTCTTTCACGTTTTGGGAGCTATCTACTCCATGGTTACTTATGATATGATATGATTTGATTTGTTTGGGCTCGCGGTAGATTACATATATTTTCCTTTCATGACCTTTCATCTTTGTTATGCCTCATGTTATTCCACAATGCACCATATTCTATACTTCTCGTTTTTAGTTTTTCGTTGATTACTCATTCATTCATTATCCTTATGTGATTCATCCGACTACCATACTATACTCCAGTTCATTTGATTTGTCATACTCTCATTCCATTTTGGTTGACTGCCAAGCTTATACTTCAACTATCACTTCATCCGTTTACTGAGCTATTATATAATTATTGGATTCAAGTGTTGACTATGATGTTATTTGATTATTTGATCCATCTGTTTACCATGCTGGTATATGATTATATAATTCCTCTGTTTACTATGTTAATATGTGATTATCTTATTAATCTGTTATCATGCTAATATCTGATTATCCGCTTACTATGTTATTATGTGACCATTTGATTCATCTGGTTGCCATGCTAGTGTGTAATCATTTGATTTATCCATTTATCATGTTATACCTTTGTCCAGTTATTTTCGTGGGCTATAATTATCATTTAGTATTCCTATTTGCTATTTGAGACTACCATGTTTGTACTTCTGTTTGGTATTTTCTGATACTTATGTTGTTAGTTCGACATAGTAATTGATGCTTACCTAACTTATTGATCTGCCTTGTTTACACTTCTGTTTATGCTACTGTTTGATGATGGAAATGGTTCAACTTATGTTATTTGTCTAGTTGACTTGTTTAGCTTGCCATGCTATGTCATTCAATTATGATGTTCGTTTGGTATTCCTACCTCATACATATGGCTATCATGCTTATACTGTTGTTAGTATTTCCACTGGTTATGATACGTGTTCTGTTTATTAACTGTGGGTTATCTGACTTGTGTGATTGCCATGCTTACATTCAATTCAGTTTCTTCTGCCTGCTTATAGAAATCAGCTTAGCTTATATGTATTATGATTATCTGATTTATTTGTGTGCCATATTTATGTTTAGTTGATACGCTGACTGCTATGCTTGTACACTGTTTGGTTACTTGTTTTGCTTATGATGTTGTTTATCAATTCCTATTCGTTTATGGGCAGTATTTATAGGTTTGGTTTTTTTATGTGTACTTATGTATGTTCGCTAATGCGCTGCTTTGCTTTGGTCTCTTTTGATTTATGTTCTTTTGGTTATCTGTTAATATTGTGTTCTGCATGTTCCTCATTAACTCATTTTGTTCATTTGCTATGACCTTAATATCAGTTTCCTTTTATTCCTTTCATATCTTTGTTTTGTTTAGTTTTTATTTTGTCATATCTGTTCACTGGGCTTTTTAAGCTCAGCCCCACATTCTTTTCCATGCGGCAGGTACCTAGTAGGATGATGGGCTTGATGGACTAAGAGTAGGAGGATTTGAGTGAACCGACCCTAGTTTCCCTATCTTATTGGACTCTTTTTGAAGATCATTGTTTTGATATTAAATTTTTGACATGTTGGATTTTGTATTTTTCCTTATAAGTCATTCGTTTATATGACTTGGTATTTTAGTTTATAAGACTTCCGCTTGCAAAATTTTATTAGTATGCTCGGATATGACTCCATAATGTGACATTCGGACCCTTGTCGGGCTCGGGTGTTACAATTATGGTATCAGAGCTAAGGTTTCGTCTTGTTAACCTTAGGATTGACCTGTGAGGACTTAGGTAGACATTAGGCTTCTGTTTGTTTTGATCTTTTTCGATTTTTTTCACTTTTCGTTCATATTTGATTTCAATGTTCTTTTGTCCTCCTTCCACATTTTGATTTTGTCTGTCTTGTCTTCGCGCATTTGCTTTTCAATCGTTTAGATGGAGGCTACTCGTAGATTCGAAGATGGTGGTGCCGACCCTGCGTTGCTGCAACAGTTTCTGAACTGGAGAGGTTAGTGAAGCTGGAGCCGCACCCGATTGTAATGCTACTGGAGACATCAAGATGTTGCAGGGGAGAGCTGGACGGGACAACCAGAGGAGCAAAGATGGAGACAAGATTCAGCTGGTGGACACTTGGAAGACGTATGAGCAGAGGAACTATGACCGGCGTACTTTAGACGTGCGGAGAAACTACTACCAAGATTCGGGCATATTGTGGTCGACAGTCCAACCGTTGAGAGGCTGAGAAGATTCATCTGCTTCATATGATTGGGCGCGATTGTGTTATTCTGATTTCTTTCATCACGCATTTTGAGTTAGTTATATGATTTTGACCAATGGTACTTTTCTTCGATTTGTTTGGAGCTTAGCTTGGATGATGGAGTCATATGGCATGATTCTTCGGTGTTACTACAACTTCGCGTCATGTTTTATATCTCTATGATAAATCTCGATTTTCATCCATTATGTTTATATGATTTGTATCAGTAAGGTTAGACTTTGCGGCACTTTGTCAGTTTAGTGAGCCTGAGGCTATTTTTGATCGTCAGTAATGAGTCGTGAGGAACCTTCTCGAGCAAGTCAGTGGCCTTCTTTCCTTTGTGGAATGGTAAGTTGATTTGATGTAATATATGTTGCTTGTATGTGAATCTGGTTTGATTTGGTATGTTACTTGCTACCTTATGTGTATTTGTTTTTGACGTGATGTTGGTTATGTGGTTCGTCATGACCCGAGATAGAATATGATGACAATAAGGACTTGTTATGTGATGCAAGTATTATGACGCCTGATCAACGTGATAATATTGAGATCATATAATTTGAACTTATTGGAATCATACGACGTCCTGGGAAATGCCTGAGGTTGGTACGTTGGATGTACTAGGACTCATATCCGTAATTTGTGAGTTTTCACATTCGTTAGGAATTCTGTACCTCCTTGCGAGTTTCTCACTGACATCTGTTACGTGTAAGTTTTGTACTCTTTGGACCATAAATTTTTATGATTGTGCGGGTGACCTGTTCATCTCAGTGAGGAATCTAAGAACCATAGGCCATTACGAATTGACCCAAGGAGTCTGGCGATAATTAACCACTATATTGAACTTTTATATCGAAAATCAATTCTTATATGTAACCTTGGTTAAGCTTCACTTTTCTATCTCTTTATCCTAGACTCTTATATCTGTGTAATTAAAATAATTATATTTACCTTATCACATCAATATCAATTTATGTTACCTCTAATCATCTTAGTTCTTTCAAGGTCACAGCTCTCTTGGGACGACACTCGGATTTACCTAACGCTTTACTTCATCTGATCGGGTTCTCTGCCCGTTAGCATATGTTTATCCTAGTTTATCTCAGTTTTATAAATATTAAAAGCAGGATGAAATAGCACATCAATCACCTATGGTGAAAAGTGACGAAGTTACAAACAAAAACACAAAAGAAAGGGGATAGACTAAAAGAAAGCTAAGAAAAAAGAAAAAAGCTCACTTGATAGGAATCAAGCCTGTAGACCAAATTGAGATAGAAAACTAACTAGCTATTCTATTCTCTGGCAGCGGCGCCAAAAACTTGATAGCAGGGGTTCGGGGTCGAAAGACTTCCTTTTCTACGAGCAAGCTTTACAACCCACTAGGCAGTGTAACTAATCGTTGCAGTGTAGTATGGGTAAGCCCAGGGGGTTGATCGTTTTCTAGGGGAATAGAGATGCTAGTAGAGATGTATGACGAGAAAGTGAGGTAGAAGGTGATTCTTTTTTAGCTTTTTATATTTCTTAGAAAACAAGTAAATATCTCGGGGTATAGGAGTGGGGGGTGGTACTTTTACAAATTTTAACTATTTACTAATTAAAACTAATAACTAATTATACGAATGAAAAGGAAAAGATAAACTATGGATTGATTGGTGTGTTCTTATGATAATTAAAAGCGTGTTTACTTAGATGTCCTTACTCCCTAGTTATCTTTTATTGGTTGGTTGAATTGTCACATCTTCATCTTAATTGGTGCATTGTATTCCGTGTGGTCATATGGGGGTGCCTAACTCCCTAGTTCCATGAATCGTAACTCTCCTATAGACTATCCGGGATCACCAAGTACCGTAGTATCTCCCCCGAATACTCTATTATCTTAAAGCTACAACTCACGCAATAAACACAACGATGGCTCAAGTGTACTCTCAAGCTTTGTGATATTTAGAATTTTCAAGCTTACAACAATTAAAGAAGGAGCCAGTTTTCGTTACTCTAGCGTCTACCAATTAAAACAAGAGACAACCTAACAATAATCAACAACTAGGTTTCATAGATCTAAGCAAACACAATAGTAATTTAGCTACTGCTAACATCAAATAGTCCTGAATATTAAGTGTCAATTTCCCCCGATAATGCTCGTATTTTATATCATTTATATGGATTTACGCTTGTTTTCCTTCATATTTCACTTTCAGGTAAATTACGAGCATTGGAGCTAAAGAGACACGGATTTGGAGATTTTATAAGAGATTTATGATAGTATGCCTGATGAGTGTGTAAATACTCATCATTTTTGGGTCAATCTGAACTGCAAAACGTTTAAAAATGCTCAGAAATGCATCAAAATACTGAAAATATCTCAAAATGGCATTTTATATGTTTCAGATGCAAAATGTTTAAAATCCGATGAAAAATGAGCAAAGTTTGCATAATTGGCAGTTTCAGTCCCCCAAGTTTCTAAAATTGTCAAAAATAGTCCCTGAGTCAAAATTTCAAAAGAAAAATCACCAAAGGTCCTTTTTAAATCATAACTTGTCAAAACTAGTCCTTTGGTGAAAAATATCAAAAGTTTGAGAAAATTACAAGTTTGGTCCTCCAAGTTTGAAAATTGGCAAAAATGGCCCCTGGAAATTTGAAAATGTCAAGATTGGTCCTTGTACTTTTAGAGCTTGTCACTTTTAGCCCTTGGAGCAACTTTGATGAATTGGCAGATGTAGTCCCTTGATTTTCAGAAATTGCATAACTAGTCATTGTGTTTTAAACCTTTGCAAACCCTTGGCCTTGTCAAAACATTGGACTCCTGCCATATAAGCCAATTGGACCCCTGCTTTTGACCCCTTCATAATATAACCCGGTCAAACCCATAAGTCAAACAAACACCCCTTTACCCGCGCCTTTTTCCTGTCTTCCCCAACAACTAGCCCTGCACACCCATCCCCCCTCCAACTCCAGCCACCCTACTCCTCCATGTCCCCTCATCCTCAACAAACTCCAAAGTGCATTTAATGCTTCACCCTTACCCTCACTCAACCTCATCCAACTGTCAATATCCATTTCCCGCCAAAATCAATTCAATGGCCAAGATCTTCTTTTGCCATCCAAAGGTCAAAATTATTGGTGGGATTTGCTAAGAGAGAGAGAAGAAGACATGTGGGTGTATAAAAAGAAGAAAAGAAGCAAGATTGAAGTAGTAGCTAGTTTTAGTAATTTTACCTTAATGTCGTTTTTTTTAAAATTAATGTTTTAGTTTAAAACAAATGTTGTAATTTCAATTTGTATGTATCATAATTAAGTTGAGACACCTTTGTAATGTGCTTTTGATTATCTATCAAAGTTTTTATATAAGTTCCAATTTTCAAGTTTACTGTTGAAGATTTCAGTTTCATTGTCTTATGTACAAGCTTCTATTAGCTTCATTTTAAGCTCAAACAAGTACACTCAAGCTTACTTTAGCTTTTGACAAGCTTTGGAAACAGTTTAAAGCATTTTCACTCATGGTCAACAAAAGTCAAAACTGGGTGCAATTGGACTTAGTTTTGGAATTTGGGTGTTGCAGATGCTTGGATGGGTTGAAATAGACTAGTTTAGAACAAGTTTGGGTTTGGTTTTAGCCTGCATAGCAGTTGGACCTATGTGAGTTTATATTTCATTTTTTCAATTTCCATTCATTTTGCATTTTGTACTTGTATGAGTATCTGTGGTCACCAATAATTTAAACCTGTTTATATAGTTGTATTTAGGTCTTATAAACTCAGTTTGATCATTGGAACAAGTTGGATTAGAGATTAGCTCATTTAAATTTGCAAAACAGTTGATAATAGGTGTGTTTGGATTTAATGGTTTGTCTGTGATTTAGGATTATGTAGTGGTAGGTTCTTGCTGTTTCAAGCTTTAGTAGTCCTACTGAACTCATTCTAGTCATAACTTGTGCATGCAAAAGCTCAAAAGTCAAAATCCTCCCTCAAATGTCTTAACTGCCTAACTGTTATAATTTACAAAAGCCAAAAGCTTATTTTGTGTTCAAAATTCATAGAACTAGCTTGCTTCAGTTTTATTTTATCATAATATATCATTTTCAGTTCACAAATCATGATCAAAATTCAAAAAAGTCAACATTTCAGTTTTGTCAAAAAGTCAAAAACCTTGAAAAATCTGTTTTGAGCCCAAATGGGATGAATTTTCTTGAGCTTATTTCTGGACCAAATCAAGTGAATCTTGTTGTTTTAAAATATTCCCTTGGTCTATTTTCTTATAGTGATTTTTGTGGATTTTTATTAATTTTCTATAAACCCCAAATGAGCTTGTCAAAACAGGCTTATATGCCCCTGCTGCACACCGTGACGATCTGCACTTGAGGTTTTGTGCAGATCTTGCAGCCCTTGCACAGAGCTCTCAAGAGCTTGTATAGATCTGGTTTTTGGATTTTAAGCTCTCACCCAGGTCTATTTCAGGTTCCAGTTGTTGGTTTTTAGTTTCCAGCTTATTCTAGTGCTTATTTTCTTGTCCCAAGTAGCCACCTAAAACTGCTTTTTAGCCTATAGCTCAATTTCATCAAATCTTGGTATTCAGCAATCCAGAGGTTATAGCTTGTTGATTCTAGTTGCATTTGGTCATTTTTAGCATATTTTAGCTTGTGTATCAGTTTGGTGCTTGTTTTGTTCCATTTGCTTATTCAAAGTGCTTATTTATAAGCACTTTACACATCAGTTCCATAATTCCACACATAAGCACCTGTTTTTCCATTTTTCTTAGATTCCTAATAATATTTTAGACTTTTCCTGAAATTTTCAGATTTTTCCAAGTCAGTTTGCTATTTTTCTTGATTTTAATTAGTTTTTAAGCATTTTTAATTAGCTTTTAATACAAATAATTCAGAAAAGTTTCAAAAAAATAACTTTTCATTTTTATTAAGTTAAGATAAATATAAAAAGTCAAAAAAATATTTTTCTAGATTTTTCTTAGTTAAATTTGTATTTTTAAATAATTTAATTAGTTTTTAATAGTTTTTAATTCCTATAAAATAGAAAAATAATCAGAAAAATACAAAAATAGTTTTGAAAATTCTATTTTGTTATTTTAGATTTTTCCAAGTCATAATTTTATTTTTCTAGCTTTATTTCATATTTTCTTGTGTTTTAGGTTATTATTAAATAGTTAAAATTAGTTTTTAATTAATAATAATTAATTAAATAGTTATAAAAATAATTTTCTTTTTCTATATATTTTCTTTTATCATTAGGATTGTAAAAATGTTATTTTCATATTTTTAGGACTTTTATTTCTTAGATATCACTTTTTATTTTGTACGTTTACGTAATTTTATTTAAACGTTCGTTTTAGGTTCTAAACGTTCATCACTTTAAAAATAGTGATAGCGTTTATTTAATATTTTTTATCTTTTTAATTTCCTTTAATTTGCATTTAAGCCCTTGTAGTTTATGTATTTTTTTCCTTAGTTATAATCATTCTAAATCCTCTTTTCCCGTTCAAATCTCTCGATCACTATTCGTTTGGTGATTCTTCGCACAGCTCGCTGGGACATAACGACCCGGGGAAACACTATACTCCCCAGATCTTCATTGCATTCGTGCTTGAGCCGTTTTAAGTTTGTTACGGTCGGCCATTCACAAGTGGCCGGCTTGAGTGATAAAACTTGACGGTTTGGCGTGGATCAAATTTTTGGCCACTGCCGGGAGTCTGTGCTGATTATCTTACGTCTAGCAGATTAGTGATTTGGATATTCACTCATTGTTCATACCCTCTATATGTTTATATTTTCTTTTAAAAATCAAAACCCAAAAAGATTTTCTTTCTTATTTTTACAAAATGTTTATCCAAAATCCAAAAATATCCATCTTTACCCTCTCACATCTTTGATTCTTCATCCCTACCCCTCTGAAAACATTTGATTCTTTCTATGTCTTATCCTCACCCTCTTGGTTGTCAATGGTGTGGTGGTCCTTATAATGGTGGCAATTGCCCCGGTTGTAGCATGGTGGAGTCAGGAAACGGTCCGTCTATAACCAAGATCCCTATTCTTACCATAACACAACTGATTTATTCCATCGGCTACCACGTGAGACTCTGGCAGTTTACTTGTGAGTACTGTGGTGGTTCACACTCCAGTTCCGATTGTCAATCGGGAAACACGCTTGTCTATGAGCAGGTTCCTGATAACAATTATGACTACCCCACATATAACTCACACGCCACATCGGTTTCTTGTTGTGAGTATTGTGGAGGTCCACATCAGTAGCTCGATTGTCAAACAAGGAATCCATTTCCTTGTAACAATTACGACTCTTCGTATCATGACCAACCTCTACAGTACCAAATGAATCAGGCACCACCTCAACCTGAGCCACTTCCTCAAAATCTTCTCCTTGATCTTTTGGATTTAGTGAAATATTTGAAGGAAGGTAACCATTCCCAAGATAATCCAAATCAAAAATCCATGGAAGAATTGTTAGCCGAAGAGCGGGATGCTAAAATAAATTCCCAAATTGCCTTTGAAAAATCTATTAGGGAATCAATTGCAAAAGAAAAAGCGAGCCGATCTAGCTCTCAATTTCGTTTTATTCGATGACATGTGATGATGAGGACACACTTGATATCCTTCAATTCTATAAAGATTCATCAAGTTCATCAGTTGACATCCCAGCAGTTGAGATTCATTCTCAAACAACTGCTTTCACACCCAAAGCTCCCACTCACTCTCTAAACATGGGGGATGAGCATCTTGACACGTTCCTAAAAGGAATCGAACGAATTCATAAAGTCTAGTGTTGAGAACCTTGTCCTAATCCCAAGAGAGTCACAGGAACTTCGATCATATGTGTGATTCTCTTTCCCCTCTTGAGTGCTCAAATGATCATTTTGAAACTTTCTCCAATTTTAGCGAAGATTGTGCTTCCTATGGAAACATCGAGTATGTTGAGGCATCACTTCCACAATCGATGTGATCATCTTCTTGAGGAGTTCTCCGGTGAACTCACTCACATCAATCCACTCTTTGATTTCGAAGCCGATCTGGGAGAGACTGAAAGTCTCATTGATAATGATCGTTCACTCACTTCTTATCCCAACAGTCCAATAGAGAATGTTGATCACTTTGTTCCCGAAACATTTAAAGCTACCTCACCAATCCTCTATTTGAATTCGACTCTGAATTCACCTTAATCTCTGAGAATCCACTCTTTGATACTCAGATTGAGGATAGTGAGGAGCCCACAATGGAACAAGAGTTCACAACTTCACTTCATGTGAATGATTCTCTTCATGAAGAGTTCTCCGGTGAACTCTCTCATGACATATCTCCTCCGGAACATGATCATTTCTACTTTGATCTTGAGGATGATATTAGCTCGGAGGAAGGTGTACTCTATCGTATGAGTTTTCTTATTAATGATACTACCTTCACCCTTCCTCCCGATACGTCTACATTTGAGGATGAGGAATGGATCCTGATTGTTATCAAAATCTTTCTTCCTTTCCTCAAATATCTTGTGATTTCTCTCCATCTTCACTCCTTCGGGAATGAAGACACTATCTTTGACCCCGGCATTTTCATTTATCATTTTTGAGCCGGTTCTATGTATATCTCATCGGAGTGGAACTTTCACGTGCTTCAAATGTTTGTCCAAACATCTTGAATGAAGGTCCGATGGAGATTGTTTCTTCCACCTTACTTCCCCATGAACCAATGACTTCGGGGTCGAGTCAAGCTAGCGACTCGGTAATCAAAAACAGTAGCATGCCATATGGGTTTTCACCCATATTTCTGACTTCTTTCTACTTTCTACCACCCTAGTGTGGGGGGGGGGGGTTGCCCCACATGTTGTGTATATATGTAAGTTTCAAAAAAAAAAATAATAAAAATAAAAAAAAAATCTTGCTAAATAATGGCCGTAATATTTCCCTTTTACGTTCTTTGTTTCGGCATAACCGCCGGTACTTTGAATATTGAGGGCAATATTCATTTCTAAGTGTGGGGGGGGAATTCTCACGAATTTTATCATATACTATCCGCCCTATTCCCCCGTTTTTGGCCAAAAAAAATTTTTTTTTTTGGAGTAAGTGTTTTACACTGACTCATCTTATGGTTATCAGTCCGCCTTGTCTAATAAACAAAAGGATTGGCTAATCCAGGAGCAAACGGCTCTTGGTAAAGATATCTCAAATCCGTTGACCGCTTGCAATTTGCCCAAAATTGTATGGTATTCAGCTCACCATATCCTTAAAAGTGAAGAGTTGGCTAGCCCGAAAGTTTATGGCTTGTGGTAAAGGCAGTGGAAAACCATAATTGGTAATCGACTCACCAAAGATAATATTGATAATTTATCTAAGAGTTGGCTAGTCCAGAAGCAAACGGCTTCTTGTAAAGACAAGTCAAATCCGTTGGAAGCTGGTGGTTTGCTCAAAATCACATGGTTATCTGTACCATGGTTCTTACTTGAACTGAAACATTTGGCTACTCCAGAAGTAATGGCTTTTGGTAAAGAGATGCAAATCCATTAAGTTTTTCTCAAAACATTGCTAGGGACTAGCAATAGTTTAGTGTGGGGGATTGATGAGTGTGTAAATACTCATCATTTTTAGTCAAATATGAACTGCAAATCGATTAAAAATGCTCAGAAATGCATCAAAATACTGAAAATATCTCAAAATGGCATTTTATATGTTTCAGATGCAAAATGTTTAAAATCAGATGAAAAATGAGCAAAGTTTGCATAATTGGCCGTTTCAGTCCCCCAAGTTTCTAAAATTGTCAAAAATAGTCCCTGAGTCAAAATTTCAAAAGAAAAATCACCAAAGGTCCTTTTTAAATCATAACTTGTCAAAACTAGTCCTTTGGTGAAAAATATCAAAAGTTTGAGAAAATTACAAGTTTGGTCCTCCAAGTTTGAAAATTGGCAAAAATGGCCCCTGGAAATTTGAAAATGTCAAGATTGGTCCTTGTACTTTTAGAGCTTGTCACTTTTAGCCCTTGGAGCAACTTTGATGAATTGGCAGATGTAGTCCCTTGATTTTCAGAAATTGCATAACTAGTCATTGTGTTTTAAACCTTTGCAAACCCTTGGCCTTGTCAAAACATTGGACTCCTGCCATATAAGCCAATTGGACCCCTCGCTTTGACCCCTTCATAATATAACCCGGTCAAACCCATAAGTCAAACAAACACCCCTTTACCCGCGCCTTTTTCCTGTCTTCCCCAACAACTAGCCCTGCACACCCATCCCCCCTCCAACTCCAGCCACCCTACTCCTCCATGTCCCCTCATCCTCAACAAACTCCAAAGTGCATTTAATGCTTCACCCTTACCCTCACTCAACCTCATCCAACTGTCAATATCCATTTCCCGCCAAAATCAATTCAATGGCCAAGATCTTCTCTTGCCATCCAAAGGTCAAAATTATTGGTGGGATTTGCTAAGAGAGAGAGAAGAAGACATGTGGGTGTATAAAAAGGAAGAAAGAAGCAAGATTGAAGTAGTAGCTAGTTTTAGTAATTTTACCTTAATGTCGTTTTTTTTAAAATTAATGTTTTAGTTTAAAACAAATGTTGTAATTTCAGTTTGTATGTATCATAATTAAGTTGAGACACCTTTGTAATGTGCTTTTGATTATCTATCAAAGTTTTTATATAAGTTCCAATTTTCAAGTTTACTGTTGAAGATTTCAGTTTCATTGTCTTATGTACAAGCTTCTATTAGCTTCATTTTAAGCTCAAACAAGTACACTCAAGCTTACTTTAGCTTTTGACAAGCTTTGGAAACAGTTTAAAGCATTTTCACTCATGGTCAACAAAAGTCAAAACTGGGTGCAATTGGACTTGGTTTTGGAATTTGGGTGTTGCAGATGCTTGGATGGGTTGAAATAGACTAGTTTAGAACAAGTTTGGGTTTGGTTTTAGCCTGCATAGCAGTTGGACCTATGTGAGTTTATATTTCATTTTTTCAATTTCCATTCATTTTGCATTTTGTACTTGTATGAGTATCTGTGGTCACCAATAATTTAAACCTGTTTATATAGTTGTATTTAGGTCTTATAAACTCAGTTTGATCATTGGAACAAGTTGGATTAGAGATTAGCTCATTTAAATTTGCAAAACAGTTGATAACAGGTGTGTTTGGATTTAATGGTTTGTCTGTGATTTAGGATTATGCAGTGGTAGGTTCTTGCTGTTTCAAGCTTTAGTAGTCCTACTGAACTCATTCTAGTCATAACTTGTGCATGCAAAAGCTCAAAAGTCAAAATCCTCCCTCAAATGTCTTAACTGCCTAACTGTGATAATTTTCAAAAGCCAAAAGCTTATTTTGTGTTCAAAATTCATAGAACTAGCTTGCTTCAGTTTTATTTTATCATAATATATCATTTTCAGTTCACAAATCAAGATCAAAACTCAAAATAGTCAACTTTTCAGTTTTGTTAAAAAGTCAAAACCTTGAAAAACCAGTTTTGAGCCCAAATGGGATGAATTTTATTGAGTTTATTTCTGGTCCAAATCAAGTGAATCTTGTTGTTTTAAAATCTTCCCTTGGTCTATTTTCTTATAGTGATTTTTGTGGATTTTTATTAATTTTCTATAAACCCCAAATGAGCTTGTCAAAACAGGCTTATATGCCCTGTGCACACTGCACTGATCTGCACAGGTTTTGTGCAGATCTTGCAGCCCTTGCACAGAGCTCTCAAGAGCTTGTATAGATCTGGTTTTTGGATTTTAAGCTCTCACCCAGGTCTATTTCAGGTTCCAGTTGTTGGTTTTTAGTTTCCAGCTTATTCTAGTGCTTATTTTCTTGTCCCAAGTAGCCACCTAAAACTGCTTTTTAGCCTATAGCTCAATTTCATCAAATCTTGGTATTCAGCAATCCAGAGGTTATAGCTTGTTGATTCTAGTTGCATTTGGTCATTTTTAGCATATTTTAGCTTGTGTATCAGTTTGGTGCTTGTTTTGTTCCATTTGCTTATTCAAAGTGCTTATTTATAAGCACTTTACACATCAGTTCCATAATTCCACACATAAGCACCTGTTTTTCCATTTTTCTTAGATTCCTAATAATATTTTAGACTTTTCCTGAAATTTTCAGATTTTTCCAAGTCAGTTTGCTATTTTTCTTGATTTTAATTAGTTTTTAAGCATTTTTAATTAGCTTTTAATACAAATAATTCAGAAAAGTTTCAAAAAAATAATTTTTCATTTTTCTTAAGTTAAGATAAATATAAAAAGACAAAAAAATATTTTTCTAGATTTTTCTTAGTTAAATTTGTTTTTTTAAATAATTTAATTAGTTTTTAATAGTTTTTAATTCCTAGAAAATAGAAAAATAATCAGAAAAATACAAAAATAGTTATGAAAATTCTATTTTGTTATTTTAGATTTTTCCAAGTCATAATTTTATTTTTCTAGCTTTATTTCATATTTTCTTGTGTTTTAGGTTATTATTAAATAGTTAAAATTAGTTTTTAATTAATAATAATTAATTAAATAGTTATAAAAATAATTTTCTTTTTCTATATATTTTCTTTTATCATTAGGATTGTAAAAATGTTATTTTCATATTTTTAGGACTTTTATTTCTTAGATATCACTTTTTATTTTGTACGTTTACGTAATTTTATTTAAACGTTCGTTTTAGGTTCTAAACGTTCATCACTTTAAAAATAGTGATAGCGTTTATTTAATATTTTTTATCTTTTTAATTTCCTTTAATTTGCATTTAAGCCCTTGTAGTTTATGTATTTTTTTCCTTAGTTATAATCATTCTAAATCCTCTTTTCCCGTTCAAATCTCTCGATCACTATTCGTTTGGTGATTCTTCGCACAGCTCGCTGGGACATAACGACCCGGGGAAACACTATACTCCCCAGATCTTCATTGCATTCGTGCTTGAGCCGTTTTAAGTTTGTTACGGTCGGCCATTCACAAGTGGCCGGCTTGAGTGATAAAACTTGACGGTTTGGCGCGGATCAATGCCCAATGTGAAAATATTACGGTGTAACACCACTCTCACATCACGCCGTAACTAGTGTGTGACTCAGAAGGTCAATTCAGCAACAGATTACGGCGTAACTCCCAACTAACGATTACGCCGTAACCAATTTGGTCAAAAGATGTTCCACGCCGCTATAAGCTACATTGTAACTCCATCCAATGATTACAGCGTAATCATGTCATTTGTAACCTGTATTGAAGGTACGGCGTAACTCATCCCATGTGTTACGCCGTAACCATATTTACGAGAGCATTATTTTGGAATTATTAAGGTTACGGCATAACTCTCAACTAAAGTTACGCCGTAACTAGATCTTGCCTATAAATACAAGCCCTAATTTCTTAATTTCAGATCATTCACTCCACACCAAAAAGCAGAGAACGTGAGTAGGGATCCAAAGGCAGATCTTTAAGAGCATACGGAGCCATCTCCAAGGGAGAAATCACTCTCTAACGATAAGCATTAGCGATTATCTTTATTTCATTATGTCAAACATTGAATTGATTGTTTCTTTTAATATGATCGGCTAAACACCTTTGGTGCTAGCCTAGTTATGATTCCTTAATTGTTGTGTTTACGTTTACATGCTTCCGTATAATTGTTTCTAGTGTATGCATGCATAGTTCGTTGGTAGCTACCCTTGTTTCGGTAGTTTTGAATGGCTGTAGTGTCTAGTTGCTTAGGAGAATTGACCAACTGACCCTAAGTAGGTAGACTGAGTGGGAAGGGTAAGAATTGACCAACTGACGACCCTTCTTCGCTTGTGCGAACTGACCAAATGATCACCTACCGTTTGGATGAACTTAAGAAGTTACGGATGCGTGTAGAGGGACTAAAAACAACTGGACTTTCAAGGGTAGTAGCTTGATCTCCGGTGGATGCCTTTGTTGATAGGTTAGGACGAACTGATCAAATGTTGTCCTAGCGACTTAAAACCCCACTTGAATCAATTGGAAGTAGTTAGACGTGAACATAACATGATAGGATGAGTAACTAGGTTAGCACACTTTACCCTTATTGATCACAACTTTACCTTTATTTGCTTTCTTTCATTTCTAGTTTAATTAGTTTTTTTAATCATTTCATACCTTAAAACCAGTGACACCTATACTTAATTAGAATCCGCTCACATAGCTCTTGGGACGACCTTGGTTTTACCGATTACTACACTACACACGACCGGGTACACTGCCCGTGAGTGCATAAGGTGGACCATACCTAAACGAGACTTTATAAATATTAAAACCTGGTCAGTAAAACCTGCATGAGCTTCTCATAATGGATAAGCATGCACACACACAAACAATTGAATATAGGATAAACATGGTGATATAATGGATTAACAAACTTATCTTTAGGTGTAAAGAAGGGTTTGGAACCCTAAAATACTGCCCAAGTCAGACTATTAACGAACTAAGGTTTGCTCTCCAAAATACTACCCTCTAAATGCAGAAAAATCGAATTCTATATATAGATTTACAAATGCGATGGCGTCGCCTTTTGCTGGTGACGTCGTTTGGTCACCGTCATTAGGGTTTCGTTTGGGTCAAGTCATCGTTCGGACGGCGTCAGTTGAGATGTGTGACGCCGTCAGTCTTTATTTTTACCAAGGTTAGATATAAGATCTTAGGTAGATCATTCCCAAAATTTATAATTTTCATAATTTTTTTAGTATTTTTAACATTTTACTCAAAATCGGGTGTCAGAAAAGTTATGAATCTGAGTTCGAATCTTGATGCCTATTTATGAGCACTTTAGACTCCAAACAATAAGACATGGTAGTTAGGGTGGTGGCAGTCATGATCCGATGCCTCTCCCATGCCTCACCACCCACCAATAATATTCTGCCACCTCATTTCATGCATCTCTCATGCCTCACCATACTTTTTAGTGGAAACCATGATTCCATGCCTCACCTAATTTTATTTTTAATTTTTTATATTCATAATTATGTTAAACAATTTAATAAAACATAATATGTAGGTGTTTTGTTTTAGAGTATTGTAGTGATTTGTTTGAGTAAAAATGTAGGTGTTTTGTTTGTATGAAATTATGATAAATGGGTTGTGTTTAAATAGGTAAAAAAAAGTTTTTTTTTTAAATCCTCCAACGGTAAGCAAAGAAGCCGTTGAACGGCCATATTCGCCCCACCATTTCCCATGCTTCTTTGGCATCTCGTGCCGATCTCTTCCATGCCGCATTCAAGCCGTGTATGTGGCGGCGGTGTTCTACTTCGGCAAGGAGCATGTCGAGCTCCATGCCGCCCCCATTGCCACCACCCTTATAACTTTTGTAGACAAGACATAGATCTAACTGCAAAAACTTGAATCACTTAAAGAAGTTAAGTAGCAAGCATTTATGGCCTCGTGAAGTTGAGTAAACTTTATGCCTAACTTTGTGATTCTGGAACAACCCCTATGTGTGTATTAATCGACACCTAAACCTAATTTCACAAACAGAGGCCATGATTTCTCTAAAGTGGAGATTTTTACCTACGGTCAAGGCTTTGAATGACAAAAATTGGACAAGAAGTAAAGAAATTACGCCCATTTGAAGTCGTTACTTACTCAAATTCAGCAACTATATTTACGAGTTTTTTAGATCGAAAACGCGTTTTACTTGTTTTTTCTAAATGATTTGACTTATGAACCTTTATAAAACTTCACTAAAAGTATAAAAAGGGTGATAAAAATTTATAAACCTCATATGCATATAATACATGTCGTATCATTCCTAAGACGACTTATTTATCTATGTCGCGGTTAGGATTTTTGCTCGTTGAACTTATGTTACATTTACCGATTGTATTACTTTGCTAAGGTGAGTTTCATAGCCCCACATTTACTTTTTTTATAATCGTTTTGAAATACTTTGGGGTGAGAATACATTGCTTTCTTTTAATTACGGACACAAGTACCTAAACTTTTGCATATTTCCTAAGTTACCACTATTGTTGTTAAGTCCCCATAATCATGAACCATTAATTACTTGTAAGCATGAATGTTATGAATAGATCTATTGGATTAACACTCCCATCCGGGTCAGTAGCACTTACTTGATCAGAGGAACCGATCAAATGGACGCATTTCATTTGGAGAATACTTGGTGTTTTTCAAGACACCTACAAGGGCATGCATATATACATACTGAATACATTAAGGCTTCAGGGTCATGTGCTTAGTGCAATAGTAATACTTTTTGTGATATTATATTTGTTATAATAGTCACACTCGAAAATCTTGTGGTCCACATTTACATTAAGTTAAACCTATTAACTAACCAACTTTTTGTTGATATTTTAGCATGTATCTCTCAGGTTATTGATTTCACTAGCTTGGCTTGCATGGAGCATGGCATAGAGTCGCATTTTGGCTATGTTTTAAAACAATATTTCAATGAATCGAACATGTACTTTTTAAATGACTCATGTAGAGGTCGTTTTTTATAACTTGTGTTTTTGTGCTATGAATGTCATACCTTCGGTTACCTTTCCGCTACGACATTTAGGGGGTGTAACACCATTATCCCTATTCCCATCATCCCTGTTTCCAATATCATCAAGATTCCCTCTCGATGAAGGATCCCCGCTCGAGGGGACGGTCCCACTCGTAGAACCATGTTCTCTCGTGGAGCCCGAAAACATGTGCGCTAGCTAGGACATACCTTTTGATTGAGACAAGAAGGTGACGATTCGATTGAAATTATCTTGTTGCGCCTAGTTTGCTAA
This sequence comes from Chrysanthemum makinoi, assembly GCA_910596185.1. Lineage (NCBI taxonomy): Eukaryota > Viridiplantae > Streptophyta > Magnoliopsida > Asterales > Asteraceae > Chrysanthemum > Chrysanthemum makinoi. The sequence goes on along the minus strand of OU343222.1, from coordinate 327,341,536 downwards.
TATCTGTGCAGCAAGTTCCTCTTGATACTTCTTCATCATCTCGTTCATTTCTCCTTGCGAGTAAAAAGGCGTACCTTCGCCTGTTGAGCGAAACACTTTCCGAGTCCCAACCCCCTATTTCCATAAATTCCCTATATCATGAACCATTAATTAATTTGTGGAAGAGCGAATATTGTGAATAGGCCTTTTGAGATTGACGAATCCCGTTTGTGTTGTTTAGATAGTTCAACCGAACGCACTATATTTGAGTTAAATATATAAGTGGAAAATAACCTACCTGGGGAAATTGTTACTATTATCATTAATTTGATACCTCAGCTAACGTTTTGCATGTCATGAGCTTAGAGTAATAAATAACTATTTTAACGATAATTGTATTCATTGCAATTATTACTATAAGTCTGAAATATTGTTGTCCATTACTTTAAACACTAAACCTATGAATTTTACTCAACCATTGTGTTGACTTTTTAGCATGTTTTATCTCAAGTCCTTAAGGTATTAGCTGACATGTGAAGGCGTACAGATATTTTAAAGACTTTGCATCATTATCATTTGATAAAAGTTTTACAAGTTTTATGTTTTACTACTTATATACTCTGAACTTTTTGGGACCTCTTTGTAAAATGTGATATATTATATTAATCGAATGATAATTTATTTCAAAACGTCTCATTTAGAGTCGTTTTCCGTAACTTGTACTATGTGATATCAAGTAATACCCTTGGTTAGCTTTCGATGCTATTCAACACTGGGGGTGTTAGAAGTTCTCCTGCTAAAACAACGAGGTCTACTTTACCAACTTATATGTTGATGTAATCCTATGTCGATTGGTAAGTGAGGGAAATGTAGTTGTTTCAATTTGCAGGATCATGGGGGTTTTGGCTAGTGTAGGAGGGATGATGCAAGTAAAGGTGTGTTCTTTTTGGCATGGTTGTGAGGATGCTAACTGCTCCTCGTCATTAAAGTGCACACATTAGTTGGAAAATGTAGTCCTCTTTGGTGAATGGTGAAAGTTTCCTCATTTTGTTGTAGTAGCTTTGTATTGTTTGGTGAGTTGATAGTATGTGTCACAATTCTCAATTTCCGGTCATTTTCCAAACTTTTAAAAAAATTACTATTCATCTCGGGAATTTACTATTCATCGGTTACTATTCATCATTTTTGAAGTCGAGTTAATATTTTGAGAGGTTATTTCAAAATCTTACTATTCACAAAACACTATTCATTCCTGGAGAAAAATTTATATTCATGATTTTATTCATCATTTTTAGTAAACTAGGTTTACGAGTATCAAATTCGCGTATCCGTAAGGGTTTAGCTGCGTATTCATGAAACATCATTGAGAACACTACATATAGACTAGAGTTAGTCTACATATCATCAGTAACATCATTTTCATATTAGTTCATGCATGGGTTTGCATATTTCATTAACGTATATTTTTCTATTAAATAAACGCTATCGCACGATCATTTATTTTGAATAATTGATCCGACACTTCCCACAATTGTCCTGATATATTTTTATACTCATTTTAAGGCTATAAAAATTATATTATTAGTTTACCCGATGTTTTGAATTTATTTTGGTATATAAATTGTTATATATATATATATATATATATCTATACATTATATATAAGAGGAGGCATGCCACGTCATAATGCCACTTGGCATCCCATAATGCCAAGTCATATTTCCATTTCATCAATTTAATGCCACCTAACAGCTTTTTAATTAAATTTCGTTTTTTATATAAGTGAGGCAATTTTTTTTTAATTTATGTTGAATTTTGTTGTTTTTAAAATTTTTAAGCATGCATTTGAAGGATTGTTTAAAAATAAACATAGTGAGATTCGAACCTGCATCTTTAGGTTAACATGCAAACGTCTCAACCATTGGAGCCAAGACATTGATTGTGATCAAGGACCGAAAACAAAAAAAATATACTAAACAAAAAAGCAATTTAAATTATCACACATATCTTTTCCTTATACCCTTATTTCTCTCATTTATTCTGATAACCTAAAACCGGCTTTCTATGTGTTCTTTTCCAAAACCCTATTTTTTTTATGTAATTGGCTTACCGACTTGATATACCATTATCATTCAGTCCCTTCATGATCTATATGGAAACGACAATATGTGGTGTTTGTATATCAATTCCAGTATGTTGTGCTATGTCTGATATGTTTATTAATATCTTATTGAGATGTATCTTATTTTGTTTTATAAAATTTTATTATATTTTCAGATTGAGAAAAAGGGCTTGGGAAGGACTATCTTACACAAGATACAAGTTTGTGTTTCAGATTATTAATCGCTTGCACGATCATGGAGCTTTAACTACTCTTGCTCAGTATCTCTTTAAGATAATTTACATATACCTTTCGCACTTTTGTTTTTTATTTCAATATTATTTTACTATGTTGACTGTTGTCATACATAAGTACGTATTTTATCATCCACCTTTCTACATGAAAATACATGTTGAGACTTTCATTGACAAGGAGATGCATCTACTGTATGACTGTTTTGATTCAAGTGAACCCAAGTTATTAGAGGTAAATGATTCTAATTATTTAGATGCTTCTGGAAACCATAAATTAACTACATTTTCATTTTACGCCTTTTAATGATAGTAAAAATATGCACATACGTAACTTCTTTTTATTAAAGTTTTTTTGTCTCTCTTAAAACCATTAAAGTAAGTGTTTTTGGTCATATACATATCAAAATGTTTTATAGACAAGTTTTGATGTCTGTATTTTTGTTTTATGATTTTGAACTACTTAGAATTAACCTTATTTATGATTTTTTTTAACCTTTGCAGATTCTGCAATACAAGTTTTTGATTGATGGTAGTCTCGGACTCAGTTGGTTAAAAGGAGCTGGCTACAAGTCATTATTCCAAGATGATGCGGTATGTAAATCTGTGCTAATGGCTTTAATCTTTTTAGTCTGATGTATAACTATGTTGTTTTTAATCTTTTAAACCAGAAGCTATTTAAAGGCTTGGAAGAATCCTTTCAGGAAAGGATCATGCATTCTCCTTTCAGGAAAGGATCATGCATTCTCCTTTTTGGCTTCAGCAGTGATTCAGGTAATACACAGTTATGAATTGGTGGATTTGGGTTATGTGTGGTCCCTAACAAATAAAGTATTTGGATATGGGTCAACCCTATCCTACCAATTGTCATTGTTACTTATGCCTCATTGTTACTTGTGACTCATTTTGCTAGAACTTAAGAATCAAAGGTATCATATTGGTCCAAGACGCTAAAAAAGCTGTTGCTTTTAATGGGGTGAGTGCTTCTTTGATAAACTTATTTGTTCTATAATTCTATATGCCTATCAAATATGCATCACAGTACCTTCATATGTGATATCATCTGATATTTTTGATTTGGTCAAAATAGAGGTTGTTGTTAAATTCCGTTGCATTAAATTATGCTGGATTACACTAAGCCAAATGCACCCTTAGGTTCTATGATCACACAAGTGTAATATTTGTTGCGAATAATTAAGAAAGAGCCCAGACACATTGTACAAGGTTTAGCAAATTGCCTTCATCTATAAAATGTGTCCTGATATGTATGTTTTTGGGTCTTTGCATATATGATGTGTTTGACGAGTAAAGTGTCTACCTACAAGTATATAGTAACAGCTTTAGCTGGGTTTAAAGAGCCATGACGCAGATCTGTATCCATTGAGGTAATACTTTAAGGTTCCAATATAACTTATTTTTAGTTCGTTATCCTATCTGACCTATAAAACATGTAACCGTACACCCAGGTTGAAATGCAACAAAATATTTACCCTTCTTTACTTGCTTTGACCTGTTATCAGAATATACGGTCAATTTCATATATTAAATGTCCCCAATGAATCAGGCAAGTTTCAGGTTACAACACTTTACATGAAAATAATAGCCATGCACCCTTGACAAACGCGAGGTAATTTGATAACTTATAAGCTTATTTATCTCATACCTTTAAACGACAGTTACACATGTTGTGTACGGTACATGATTGGATATTATCATGTGCCAAACAACATATTGAGCCAAAGTGTTTGGTGAGCACGTCGTCGAGCTTGAGTGCTCCAATGTATGAAGACTCGAAATCACTAAGGTAAAGCCTTTGATTGATCAGCCCTAACACTTGCATCTTCTTTTCAACCATGGATGTATTATGTAATCCTACACCCAGTTGGAATTTTTAATTTAGGTATTTTCACAGATGGATTTACTTCCCTTGAGTTGTCAGAATGGTATTCACATACCATCACCCCGTTACTCTTATTTGGATTTGAATAACCGTTAAGAGAGTTTCCAGTTCTCATGATGAAAATGATACCCAATTTGATCATGTAGAGGGCAGATATTGTAAGAACAGTTAACAGCCCCAACTACAAATCATAATGGCTTGGATAAATTTATATGTCAATCGTGAGACAACCTATTTATATCTACATAAAGATATGGTTCCGTATTTAATGGTTGCTATAAATTTGCTTATTATCAACAATAATGTTGACACTAAGTATAGCATATTATCTATGTAGTTTTATGACTTCATCATTATATTTGTTGCTATTTTGATGTTGAGTCGTTGGCTCAAAGTACCTTTGAATTTGTTCTGTAATCTTCTTTTAAGCCAAATGTTTATCGTTAAATTCTAACATTGACTCAAATATTTCAGAGATTGCTGGAAAGGAAATCAAATACACCGTCAGCGAAGAGGTACAAAGTATAGACATACTGCTGATGTGAATATATTGTGCTGCTTTTAAGACAATGGAGGTTTGTGTATATTATTCTGTTATAAAGTTGAATTTGAATTATCCTCTTGGATAAAAGTCGATATCATATTGGTTGTTAATGTTACAACTCCTGAACTTGCATTGCCTCTGAATTGCAGCAAATTAATTAGAAGATATTTGGGCTTGTCATCAATCAAAATTTCTAGAGAAAGAACAACATCAATGGCAAATGCATTTTCATTAAATAAATTTGAAGTTTCAAGAAATCATCAGTATTTTTACCTTATTTTTCATGTTTTTGTTTCAACAGAATATTATCGTAAGGTGTCCAAAGTGTTCAAGCAAGGGTGTATACTATCACACACAACAGGTACGCCCGCACGGCTGCACTTTTTTCATTTCCTTTTAGTATGTACGATGGATGAAAAATTCTCATTGTGCAGACCATAAATTATCATACTATAAACTAATTAGTAACATGATTCTTCATATGTATGTATTCTACCATTGGAATTACCAATGAGCATGATTTTCGTTGGTGATTTCCTATGGTACATAATAATGATTGCATTCTATCAGAATCGAAGGCTTAACTTTGACAAATGATGTTTTTTTGGTTTTCTTTGAACATACGAGATCTGCTGATGAAGGACATACCATGTTCTATAATTGCCCTAACTGTGGTTACAACTTCACTGATAATACCTAAAAGCCCAGTGTACGAACCACCAGACCCTCCGTTTGCTTTAATTACCATCAATACCCCCGAGTGTTCACCTCTATCTAAATCCACGAGCAGACTTGCATCTTAGTGTACAAAGCCTGTAACAGTTCATGAGGAAAAGAATAGGGTTGCTACATTTCCAAGCAAGACAGAGAATTCTAGAAGTGCTAGAAAGGAATTAAAGACATCAATGCTAAAAGTTGTTGACCAGCTCAAGCCCTCTAAGTTGACGTCTAGCCATAGTTCACTTAGGTCAGAAAGTGAGACAACACATAAATACAGTTGCAAGGTCTCATTTGGATCACGTTCCATTTTTATAAGAACATGTAGTCAATAAATATAAGCAAATATGCATACACGCATATGTTTGATATATGTGATTTTTCCGGTTATTTCATATCATATATTTATAATTGGTTTTCTGAACAGATACTGCTACTGAACAAAGTAGCAGTGGCTCTAATTTACAGACGAAAGTTACGTCTTCACGCTCTTCACCTTGAGGTTAAATCTAATTTCGGTATCCACAATACATAATGCAACTATTCAAAGATGCAAAATTATCAGGTAACCATGCAAACCCTTGTCACTACTATCCCTATAAAAATGCACCACTAATTGCAAAATGTATAATACAGCGTGTTAGGTTCACTACTGAAGCAACCATATTAAAAATCAACACATTCAAGCCATGGTATGGTGTGAGATAAAAATCAACAAGAACAGGGAATATGTTTGGGTTGAAACAGACCATTGTTATGGTGCGAGATAAAAATTGCATGGTCGGGTTTAACCGCAAGCATATATATATTTGTAAATAATTAGGTAAATTTTGTCTTTTTATATTATAGTTACTCCCTATGTAGCAGTGGCAAAAATAGGAAGAAAAAGGGTTATTTGGCACAAAATTTAGTGTTATTGTTTAACAGAAAGATCAGGGCTGTGTTGTTAGTAATATTAGGGTCTTACCACATTTATATGGTGCTATGAAAACATGTTAAAGATAGGAAAATTTTAGATTAGATTTGAAACCATGTGTGATTATGCAGTTTGTTTTTTTTTTTTTGGTTAAACCCGGTGAACATATATTATTTCAAACAAACAACCACAAATACAAAGCATTCAAAGAACCACATATATTATGCAGTTTGTTATAGAAGTGCTCAATCTGATATGATAATATGTTTAATAGGTGTCGTCTTATAATCTGGTGGATGAGGATGATGACAAAGTCGAGGAGCCTATGGTTTTGACAATGCAAACTGATTCGTTGTGAAGTGAGTGGTGAAAAACACAATATCAACGTATATCAAAATAACCGTAGAATCCGACAAATCGACCATTTAGGAAAAAGGCTAACTTATCAAATCTTACGGGTGTGATAAAAGTGATACCGGGAAGTGATTTCCCCGGGTCGTGTCCCAACGAGGTGTGAAATTGACGGGATCGTTGAGTTTTGTGATAAGGACTTGAATGGTTAAACGAATTTTGGATTTTGATTACACTACAAATTAAAGAACGGAAATGAAAATAAAGCATGTAAAACAAAGAAAACACTAAATAAACTACGACTAAGCCTAAGAAACAATAAAACAACGCTAAATTACATCCTAAGGTGCTAAAATGCAAAAACGCTGAAAACCGGGAACACACCGAGCCATAAACGTAAAACTTTTGCAATTTAAGGGCTACGGGTGTGAAATCAATTTTCCTACGTCCTAAACGACTAAAAATAATTTTAGGAAAAAGCCGGGTATTTTTTCGATTTTTAAATTATTTCTTATGATTTAAAAACCATTTAACACTAATTAAATGATTAAAAATACTAAACTAATATAGAAAAATCTGAAATTTTACGTGAAAACTACTTTAGGTTATGCTAGATCTAAGAACAATAAGAAAACAGTATGTTGCTTAATGAAATAAGCTGGAAATAAGCTCAAAAGAGCTTATAGTACAAACTGCCTAAGTGCCTTAAAGGATTAGTTTGTGTAAAATCTAACGAGACAAGACCCAAGGGCGCAATGGTAAGGTTGTTGTGTTGTGAGCTGGGTGGCGTGGGTTCGAGTCCCAGCCATGCCATTTTTTGCAAAACTTTTTTTTTTGTGATTTCTTCTTTTGGAACTTGTTTATAAGACCAACATAAGCATTTTTTGTAAAAACTCTTCTTCTCAAACTTTTGAAATAAGCAGTTTAGACTGCTTATTTGTAGCAGTCCAAACTAGCACAAAACAAACACCTCCTTATGTGATCACAACAGGCAACAAGCAAACATCCCTAAAGCACTTTATTAGGAGCAAATCAAGAATGAAATAAGTATCATGAAAGAACAATCAGACTTAGCACTAAACTTGAAATAAGCAAACATAAGCTATGCTAATCTATTAGGAAAATCAGTGGGCACAATAAACTCAACTAATGGAAATTATAAAACTGAGCTAACTTAGAACTAATCAACAAGAGTTAACTGATAAGCACTAAGGGGTACTTAATAAGCTGGATATAATCTAAACCTAACTAATCTACCTACATGACATTCAATTAGATCTAATAAGCAAGTGGGCAAGCAATCGATAAGCAAAAAGAAAGAACAAAAGGGGTGACTGCAACTGCATGTGCAGGCCGCAACAGTGTGGGTGTCTGTTTAGAGCTTAATTCTGAGCTTATCAATGAGCTTCCAAGAAAGACAAAAGCTGCAAAACAAAGTCAGGCTAGCATAGATGGCAAGAACAACAATTAGGATCCAAGAAACAACTGTTTATAGCTTCAAAATAAGCTGAGATCGACAGTGTGCAGACCAAGATGAGAAGTAAAATCATGATTTTGCACTTTACTTTTGACTAAATTAGAAGGAATTGAGGTGCATACAAATGAAACACAATGAAGTTGTGGATTCAAGGATTTGAGGAAAACAGGTTTTACACAATTTAAACATCAAGTAAGTCCATAAAGACCCTCAAGATCAGCAACTGTGGCTGCTGATTTGTGCAGTGAAACAACTTGGACAGAGACACCTATTTTTTTCTTCCAAACTTAATACTTGTACAACTTACTCAATCAACTTACAAGCTTGTAAAAAGGACTTATGAACTCAAAATGAGTTTGACTATAAAAGTCAAACGGGTTAAAATGAAACTTTGACTAGTTTAGATCCTGACCCAAACACTCCTGTACCAACTGTTTTGACCCCATTTTTTCTTGAGCTTTGAACTTAAAATATAAACAACTCTTAACTGAGATTAAGCTTAAAATAACATTTAAAGAAACTTTTCATTAACTAAAATTGAACATTACAACAGAACATTAAACACATTAAAACTAAAATTTTTTTTCTAAGAAACTAGGGGTGCAAAACAGCTTCACTGCTGTTTTACTGAGCAGCGACTAAACGAATACACTTTTTTTTTCAAACCAAACTTGCAAACTCTTGTAAAAACAGATTAAGACCTTGTTGAAACTTACTAAAACCTTAAACCACTTTGACTTTGAGAGTCAAAGTGGGAAAAAAAACAGTTTTGGACAACAAATAAGCTTAAACCAAACACCCCTTTACAGGGTGTTAACTTTGTAAACTGATTTTGTGAAAACTAAACTTGGATTTTTCTTTTGTAAAACTACTTTAGAACTTGGATTGCAGCTTAAAAACAATTAATAATAGGTAAAGAACAAATAAGCACTAAAATGCTTATTTGCTAAATAAGCAAAATAAAAGAGCAGGTAAAAAAAAGAACTTTCATTAATAAAAAAAACAAGTTACAATAAAACTAAAAGCTATTTTAAAACTAAACTCTACTGAATCCTAATGCCTTTGAAAGGCTTACAAGCTTCTATTTATACTACTGGAATAACTAGGTCTTGAGCTTGTGCTTCTTTCCTTCAATCTCGACCTTTGATCAATTAGGTACATTTTGTGAACAATCTGAGCCATCCATGGGTACTTTTGAAGCAAGGATTGGTGACATGGCTATTTGAATGAGCTGGAAAAAATGAAAGTGGGTTTGGGATTTGTGGGAAACTGGGTAAAAGAGATAAAGGGTGGTTTGGGTAAAGGTGTTGCTGGGTAATAGAGAGAAGGAGGGTTGAGTGTTCTTGGGGAGGAGAGAAAAGGGAGTTTGGGGGACTGTGGTTTCTAGGGTTCTGGGTTTGTGGGTTTCCTTGGGCGGGAAATTGGGGAAGACAGGAGCAGGGGTGGGTTTGGTTAATAGTTGGATGGGTTGACCGGGTCATGGGTGTTATTGTTGGGCCATGGCTTGGACTATGATTTAATTTGAATCCATTAAGACTTTAAAGGACCAAAAGTGCCAATACTGAAATTCCAAGGACCCTTCCTGTAATTCTGACAATGTAATCCAAGGACCAATCTTGTAAATCTTAAATAAACCAAGGGTCATTTTTGCCAAAACTGAAATTCCGAGGACTAAAATTGTAATTTTCCAAAATCCAGGGATCAAAACTGTAATTTCTCAAACTTTTGAAATTTTTCACCAAAGGATTAATTATGACAACTTATGATTTCAAAAGGACCTTTGGTGACTTTTCTTTTTAAATTACGTGCTCAGGGACTATTTCTGTCAATTTTTGAAAGACGGGGGACTGAAACTGCCAATTATGCAAACTTTGTTCGTTTTTTATTTGTTTTGCATCTAAACATATAAAACACAATTTTGAGATATTTTCAGTATTTTGATGCATTTCTGAGTGTTTTTAGATGTTTTGCAGCTCAGATTTGACCTAAAATGATGAGTGAATAAGCACTCATCAAATCCCCACACTAAAACATTGCTAGTCCCTAGCAATCTTTTGAGAAAACTTAATGGATTTGAGTCTCTTTACCAAAAGCCATTACTTCGGAGTAGCCAAATGTTTCAGTTCAAGTAAGAACTATGGTACACTGATAACCATATGATTTTGAGCAAATCACCGGCTTTCAACGGATTTGATTTGTCTTTACCGTAGCCGCTTGCTCGACTAGCCAACTCTTAGATAAATTATCAATATTATCTTTGGTGAGCCGATTACCAATTATGGTTTTCCAACTGCCTTTACCACAAGCCATAAACTTGCGGGCTAGCCAACTCTTCACTAGTTAAAGATATGGTGAGCTGAACACCATACAATTTTGGGCAAATTGCAAGCCGTCAACGGATTTGAGATATCTTTACCAAGAGCCGTTTGCTCCTGGATTAGCCAATCCTTTAGTTTTTTAGACATGGCGGACTGATAACCGAAAAAAAAAATTTTGGCCAAAAATGGGGGAATTGGGTGGTATATTTACATGATAAAATTCGTGAGAATTCCCCCCCACACTAGAAATGAATATTGCCCTCAATATTCAAAGTACCGGCTGTTATGCCGAAACATAGAACGTAAAAGGGAAATACTACGACCATTATTTGGAATTTTTTTTTTTTTTTTTTTTAGAAGGCTTATATACAAAACATGTGGGGCAACCCCCCCACACTAGGGTGGAACACATGGGTGAAAACCCATGTTATGCTACTGTTTTTGTTAACCGAGTCGCTAGCTTGACTCGACCCCGAATTTATTTGTCCTTGGGGAAGCAAGTGGAAGAGAAAATCTCCATCGGACTTTCGTTCAAGATGTTTGGACAAACATTTGAAGCACGTGAAAGTTCCACACCGATGAGATATATTCCCGGCTCAAGAGAAGAAGAAATGTCGGGGTCAAAGATGGTATCTTCACTCCAGTAAGAGTGAAGGAAAGGAGAAGAAATGGGAGGAGAAGGCAAAGTGTCAATCTCATGACAACGGGTGGAATGGGTGGGTAAAAGATTAGATTGAGGAACATTAACGGAATGTTCGGAAATCTTATCCACCACTGTAGCAATGAAAATGTCCGTATCGGGCTTAGAAGAGGTTCCATCATCCGGCGGTTTAGCAGGCGGACGAGTGGATGATGGACCTAAGCCATAATCGTCACTCTGAAAACCCGAAGGTATCGAGTCATCCGGAGAAAGAAATGAGTTGACCTCTTCCATAAGAGTGTCACTTGACGAGTTATCAGAAGACCAATTGTAAAGAAGATTTTCTAATTCGGTAAGGTCGGCTTCAAAGTCGAAGTGAGCATCATCATCTCCCGGTGGAGAATGATCAACGAGAGCGAGTTCATCGGCGAACTCCTCGAGAAGGTCCAACGTCGAAGTGGGATTGCCACTATTCTTTTCTTCGGGTAAAGATGGAGATATAACGAGGTACAAGTCACTATCCTCATTCTGAATGTCAAAGATGGGGTTATCCGAAACTAAAGTGAATTCAGAATCGAAGTCAAACAGAGGATTAGTGAACGCCATAGCAAAAGGTTTCTCGGACACAACGAGAATATCTTCATCATCCGCATCAAAATTAGTGTCCATATCAAGATCATCGGGATCAACATCTCTCACTTCTTCCAAGCTGACGAGCTCAGAAGGTATCTCCTCAACATACTCGATGTCTCCACACGATAAAGAATCGTCAAATGATGTATAATCGTTTTCAGACTCGTAGATCACCTCAACAGGTTCTTTCGGGGTGGGAGAAGAATCATCATCGAGAGGCTCATCACACATATCACCAGAGATAACCTCGGACTCACTTGGGGTTGGGACAAGGCTCTCAACACAAGACGATTCCGTTTCCGGAATAGTGCTAAGATGCTCGTCCCCCATTAAAAGGGTATCCGAAAGTTCTATGGTAGATATGCAATGTGAGGGTGGAGAGTGGACATGTGCGGTACTTTGTGAGCTTGAGATATGCACCTTGTCCTTTTTCGTCTCCCAATCTTCCTCATCCTCGTCATCGAGACGGCAAGCTTCATTAAATAGGATACGCTGTTGAGCAGCTCGCACATTAGCTAGTAATCTTTCATTGCGAGCTGCTTGTTCCTCGGTAAGAAGTTCTTCATACGTTTTCGGACGAGACTCTTCTTGGGCATGTTTATTAACCAATCCTTTTAAATCCTCTAATGCATCTAGAAGACTTTGGATAAGTTCTTGAGGATTTGGTGGAGAGAAAGTTTGAAACGACGATTGATCATTGAAATCTTGATAGTACGGTTGTGGTTCATATGAATTTTGTGGAGGGTAGTTGAAATCGTTTTGAGGATAATTGAAAGAGTTCGGGTAAGAATCATAAGTGAATGAATTCTCGGCACAAATCGAACAACATCCATTGACAAGATAGTTTCCACACCACTCGCACATACATTTGTAACAACAAAAACCTTGTGGTAACAAGTCTCCACAACCGTAGCAATACTCTTGATCGAACGAAGATATCTCGGGTACGGGAGTAGGAATCGAGGGCTCAACAACATCACAATTGGTAGGTAAAACGGTATTTCCCGAACTTGATATTTGACGAAGTTCATTTAAGCAATTTTGAAGCATGTTCATGATTTCGTCCGAAAAAGGTTTTGAAGATTCCGGAGGTGGGACAAGTGGTGTGCTCTCAGAGCTAGCAATTTCCACCACTTCCGTTTTGGTCTCCGGTTCTTGCTCTTTTCTCTTAACCTTAACTGTAAATCGCGAAAGATTTGGACCAAATCTAGACGGTTTAGGCTCAGAAACGATAGAACAAATCTCGGGTTGTGGCGGGTGGTCAGAAAAACTTGGAGAATCATCGCGAGAGTTTTTATCGGATAATTCGCACCAATAGCAATATTTGCTTGCACCGGCCCTACCACATCGCTTACATACACATTCATGATTGAGACAATAAAGCTGATCCTCTTCCATACGTCCTTTGCAATGAAAACAACGACGATAATCGATCGTCGCCATGAGAATTAAACATATAGAGGGTTAAAGAAATAGAATTGAGTGATCGAGAGGATACGAAGGATAGAATTAAACGGCAAAAGAGGGTAAGAGAAATAGAATCAACGAATAAGAGGAATGAGAAGAATATTTTTGTATTTTTGGATTTTATGAAAAACGGTAACTTCACGAGGAAGGATCTTCAAGTCACTAATCGCAAAAACCTCACGATATTGTCGCAACACACCTCCCCGGCAGCGGCGCCAAAATTTGATTCGTTGTGAAGTGAGTGGTGAAAAACACAATATCAACGTATATCAAAATAACCGTAGAATCCGACAAATCGACCCTTTAGGAAAAAGGCTAACTTATCAAATCTTACGGGTGTGATAAAAGTGATACCGGGAAGTGATTTCCCCGGGTCGTGTCCCAACGAGGTGTGAAATTGACGGGATCGTTGAGTTTTGTGATAAGGACTTGAATGGTTAAACGAATTTTGGATTTTGATTACACTACAAATTAAAGAACGGAAATGAAAATAAAGCATGTAAAACAAAGAAAACACTAAATAAACTACGACTAAGCCTAAGAAACAATAAAACAACGCTAAATTACATCCTAAGGTGCTAAAATGCAAAAACGCTGAAAACCGGGAACACACCGAGCCATAAACGTAAAACTTTTGCAATTTAAGGGCTACGGGTGTGAAATCAATTTTCCTACGTCCTAAACGACTAAAAATAATTTTAGGAAAAAGCCGGGTATTTTTTCGATTTTTAAATTATTTCTTATGATTTAAAAACCATTTAACACTAATTAAATGATTAAAAATACTAAACTAATATAGAAAAATCTGAAATTTTACAGAAAACTACTTTAGGTTATGCTAGATCTAAGAACAATAAGAAAACAGTATGTTGCTTAATGAAATAAGCTGGAAATAAGCTCAAAAGAGCTTATAGTACAAACTGCCTAAGTGCCTTAAAGGATTAGTTTGTGTAAAATCTAACGAGACAAGACCCAAGGGCGCAATGGTAAGGTTGTTGTGTTGTGAGCTGGGTGGCGTGGGTTCGAGTCCCAGCCGTGCCATTTTTTTTGCAAAACTTTTTTTTTTTTTTTTGTGATTTCTTCTTTTGGAACTTGTTTATAAGACCAACATAAGCATTTTTTGTTAAAACTCTTCTTCTCAAACTTTTGAAATAACGGTTTAGACTGCTTATTTGTAGCAGTCCAAACTAGCACAAAACAAACACCTCCTTATTTGATCACAACAGGCAACAAGCAAACATCCCTAAAGCACTTTATTAGGAGCAAATCAAGAATGAAATAAGTATCATGAAAGAACAATCAGACTTAGCACTAAACTTGAAATAAGCAAACATAAGCTATGCTAATCTATTAGGAAAATCAGTGGGCACAATAAACTCAACTAATGGAAATTATAAAACTGAGCTAACTTAGAACTAATCAACAAGAGTTAACTGATAAGCACTAAGGGGTACTTAATAAGCTGGATATAATCTAAACCTAACTAATCTACCTACATGACATTCAATTAGATCTAATAAGCAGTGGGCAAGCACTGATAAGCAAAAAGAAAGAACAAAAGGGGTGACCTGCAAACTGCATGTGCAGGCTGCAAACAGGTCTGGGGTGTCTGTTTAGAGCTTAATTCTGAGCTTATCAATGAGCTTCCAAGAAAGACAAAAGCTGCAAAACAAAGTCAGGCTAGCATAGATGGCAAGAACAACAATTAGGATCCAAGAAACAACTGTTTATAGCTTCAAAATAAGCTGAGATCAGATTGTGCAGACCAAGATGAGAAGTAAAATCATGATTTTGCACTTTACTTTTGACTAAATTAGAAGGAATTGAGGTGCATACAAATGAAACACAATGAAGTTGTGGATTTAAGGATTTGAGGAAAACAGGTTTTACACAATTTAAACATCAAGTAAGTCCATAAAGACCCTCAAGATCAGCAACTGTGGCTGCTGATTTGTGCAGTGAAACAACTTGGACAGAGACACCTATTTTTTTCTTCCAAACTTAATACTTGTACAACTTACTCAATCAACTTACAAGCTTGTAAAAAGGACTTATGAACTCAAAATGAGTTTGACTATAAAAGTCAAACGGGTTAAAATGAAACTTTGACTAGTTTAGATCCTGACCCAAACACTCCTGTACCAACTGTTTTGACCCCATTTTTTCTTGAGCTTTGAACTTAAAATATAAACAACTCTTAACTGAGATTAAGCTTAAAATAACATTTAAAGAAACTTTTCATTAACTAAAATTGAACATTACAACAGAACATTAAACACATTAAAACTAAAATTTTTTTTCTAAGAAACTAGGGGTGCAAACAGCAGCTTCAGCTGCTGTTTTACGTGAGCAGGCAGAAACAGAATACACTTTTTTTTTCAAACCAAACTTGCAAACTCTTGTAAAAACAGATTAAGACCTTGTTGAAACTTACTAAAACCTTAAACCACTTTGACTTTGAGAGTCAAAGTGGGAAAAAAAACAGTTTTGGACAACAAATAAGCTTAAACCAAACACCCTTTTACAGGGTGTTAACTTTGTAAACTGATTTTGTGAAAACTAAACTTGGATTTTTCTTTTGTAAAACTACTTTAGAACTTGGATTGCAGCTTAAAAACAATTAATAATAGGTAAAGAACAAATAAGCACTAAAATGCTTATTTGCTAAATAAGCAAAATAAAAGAGCAGGTAAAAAAAAGAACTTTCATTAATAAAAAAAACAAGTTACAATAAAACTAAAAGCTATTTTAAAACTAAACTCTACTGAATCCTAATGCCTTTGAAAGGCTTACAAGCTTCTATTTATACTACTGGAATAACTAGGTCTTGAGCTTGTGCTTCTTTCCTTCAATCTCGACCTTTGATCAATTAGGTACATTTTGTGAACAATCTGAGCCATCCATGGGTACTTTTGAAGCAAGGATTGGTGACATGGCTATTTGAATGAGGAAAAATGAAAGTGGGTTTGGGATTTGTGGGAAACTGGGTAAAAGAGATAAAGGGTGGTTTGGGTAAAGGTGTTGCTGGGTAATAGAGAGAAGGAGGGTTGAGTGTTCTTGGGGAGGAGAGAAAAGGGAGTTTGGGGGACTGTGGTTTCTAGGGTTCTGGGTTTGTGGGTTTCCTTGGGCGGGAAATTGGGGAAGACAGGAGCAGGGGTGGGTTTGGTTAATAGTTGGATGGGTTGACCGGGTCATGGGTGTTATTGTTGGGCCATGGCTTGGACTATGATTTAATTTGAATCCATTAAGACTTTAAAGGACCAAAAGTGCCAATACTGAAATTCCAAGGACCCTTCCTGTAATTCTGACAATGTAATCCAAGGACCAATCTTGTAAATCTTAAATAAACCAAGGGTCATTTTTGCCAAAACTGAAATTCCGAGGACTAAAATTGTAATTTTCCAAAATCCAGGGATCAAAACTGTAATTTCTCAAACTTTTGAAATTTTTCACCAAAGGATTAATTATGACAACTTATGATTTCAAAAGGACCTTTGGTGACTTTTCTTTTTAAATTACGTGCTCAGGGACTATTTCTGTCAATTTTTGAAAGACGGGGGACTGAAACTGCCAATTATGCAAACTTTGTTCGTTTTTCATTTGTTTTGCATCTGAAACATATAAAACACGATTTTGAGATATTTTTAGTATTTTGATGCATTTCGGAGTGTTTTTAGATGTTTTGCAGCTCAGATTTGACCTAAAATGATGAGTGAATACGCACTCATCACAAACATAAGCAACCACCCTTTCAACGCCATTTTTGACCCATTCACTTATCAATGGGTCAATTTCGTTATCTATTCTTGCTTAATGGGTCAAATGGGTAAACCAATCATGAAAATGGAAATGGTAAAATGTAGCAATCTTACGGGAACATTAGTGCAATACATGTGTCAATAATCCGTGTTGACCTGTTAGACAACCCAGCCGTTAACACAAATTTCATTCTATATTACTGATTTTAATTGACTGATATATTTTTTTTACGCAGACGGGTATAGTTGGCCTATCTTCTGAAAACACAGAGCTTAAGCTCTGGTTACAAGCTATGGAACAATAGGCCCAGTTACGTGATTTAGCCTATTATTTTCATGTCCCCTCTAAGGTTGAAGGCTTATCGGCTACAGGCTTTGAGGGTTGAATTCGATGCTCGCAATTGAGCATTCACCTTTGATTCCTGTTGTATCTAAAGCACCCACAATTATTCTTGGTATGGATGTATCTCATGGTTCTCTTGACCAATCTGAAGTCCCGTCTATTCGGTAAATTATTGCTCTCTTTTTGGTTCTCACATAAATACTTTGGTCAAAAATTTAATAGTTTGTTAAATTCATATTGCAATGGTTTTCAGGTGGCTAGCTCAAGGCATTATCCTTTGATTTCCCGGTACAGATCATCAGCGAGAACTCAGTCCCCCAAAGACGAATGGATATCAGCAGTTCCAATTCCTGGAACATTTGTCTGCAATATCGGCGATATGCTAAAGGTATGTAAGAGGGCTTTTGGCCTTAAAACTGACTTTCTAATCTTACCCATAACAGGAGCAGGTGCATGTGCATTATCAATTTTGGTTGTTGTCATCATCTAAGGTCTCCTCTTATAGAGGTATTGTTGTAAGTACTACTATTGTTGATACAAGTTACTAGGTCTACCGAGGGATTTGGCTCATGATATTGGGTTTATTGCGGCTACTACCATGCTGGAACCTACAAGTTGATCTTAACACTCCTTCATACCCTCTCAAGGTATGTGACATGTATCTGTAAAAGTACATTATTAATATAAAGATTTATGTGATTCAATATAACAGAGATTTATGTGATTCAATATAACAGTATCTATATTTGTACTTTGCAAGAACTTTGTAAACAAAAAATCAGTACTTATTGCAAAATTAAGATTCTTGCATCAAGTTACAACTTCCATGAGTTGCTTTTGTTGGTGTTAAGTTGATTTGTGTACGAGGCTACGAGCTGCTACATAAAGACAGGCATATGGTTCAGTATATTTTTCGAAAATACAAATATAAATCCAGTGGGTCTCACACTGATTACGGTAAGTGCGTCAAATTTAGACTCAGGATTTACTCAATTTTAGTGCAGGTCAAGTGAAAGTTATCTGGAATGTTGCAGGTTTATTGACTTTCGCTAATCAGGATGATGACAAAACCTAGCTTCAGGACAGTTTGTTACATTCTAAAGTTCCACTAAAAGCATTCTTAGGACGTGGAACTATTAAAAAACACTCTATGCACTCGCATGATCCATTTGTCCAATAGCTATTTAACACAATGTATAACATAGACATGAACACATGATCTTCTCATTGAATATGCACGCACGGGATTGTGACAAAAAAAAATTTATGTAAATATTGATTATTGCGAGTCTATATAAATGTATACATTAATTTGTTTTGATTTTATGTGGTAGATAATTACTTAAAATAGTGTGTTAAATGATAAAAAAAATTTAGGATGGTTTGGTTTAACATTTCATGTTGTCTTTGTGTTTTTCATGTTTGTGTTATTCTTATTGTATCCTTTAGTTATTTTTATGTAATTAAATAAAGGGCTAGCGAAGGGACCAACAACGTAGCAATGGCGCAAGCTCAAGTGCAATTTGGCAGAACCTTAGGGCAAAAAAAACCCTATGGCATGTGATACGCCACTGCATCGGGCACTCTAAGAATTCTTAGGGGATCTTTGAGTGTCTTTACAAAAGAAAATTCAAGGTAAGAATGTTTGTGGACCCAAATCTCATCCGCTTTGACCCATAGCCCATACTAAAGAAATTGTTTTAAACCGAATGTGTTTCCACGTATTAGACAATTCAAACAACCAACCCATTTTTCCGAGGACGCCTAAACCCCTTTTTTTTAACATCTTTTGAGTCTCCATGGAAGCCTAAATCTTTTTAGCATCTTTGTCTGAGTTTATACAAAAATAAATTTGAGTAGGTTCAAAACCCCAAAATGCGTTGCCATAAAATGTAATACATACATAGAATCAAAAGACTACACAACAAAGGTTACATAAGCCTTTTTTTATATCTGACACATTATACAACAAAGGTTAAGCGAATGATTTGTGCAAATATTAAGTGAAACTATAGATTCTTTAGTATATATTTGTTCAACTAAAACTTAAAAATAAAAACCACAAGTCATACCCGTCCATCGGACGGGTTTTGACACTAGTATATATATATATATATATATATATATATATATATATATATATATATATATATATATATATATATATATATATATATATATTTACGACGGTTTTCGTAAATTCTAATTGACAATTATTTATTCACTCAATACTTGCGAGAAATGTATTTTTATAATTTTTATGACTTCGATATATTTTATTTGGTTCCGTTAAAATCGATTTCTAGCTAACACTACACTTAATAATTAATTTTATGTACCAAATACACATTATACTTGACTTTAAATACAATTAACTAACAAAACTACACAACCTTATTCCCCAAAAACCCCTTGCCGACCTCTCCCCCCCCCCCCCCAACATGTCATCCTTTATAAAAAATATCTTGTCTAAATAATGGACACATACTCGTTTATTTGATTAGATATTAGTAATATACAAATAATATACAAAACAAAAACACATAGAAACACATAGCAAAAGGTGAAATATGCAAGAAACTCTCTCATTTTCTCTTTGAGGATCGGCCAAGCTAAGAACACAAGGAGAAACCATTGATTTTTCAAGCTTCAAATGTTAATCAAGTTCTAGTAGTAATCTAGTTAGGGTTTTGGAATAAAAACCTCAAGATTATTAGGTTTACTTGCTCAAAAATTCATCATCACTCTAGTAAGCTTCTCATGGTTTTTACTACTCTTTCATAATCATATTTGATCTATTTTTATTATGCTAGTACAAAAATATGCAAGTATTATATGTATTCATACCACTTTTATTTGTTTTTATTACTTATTATTAGTTTAAACTATCCTATAATTATTCCCATGAAACCTATCATTGTTGATGAAGTTTAGGAACTCATGACACACTAATAAGGTGTATGGTAGGTTTAGAATAGTTTTGGTGTTGATTGGAAGGTTTAGAACAAGTATTACACTCGAAAAATCATTTTCGACAACTTCTAATTAAGGGTTGTCCATTCTTGTAAAATCTGGAAGTTTTGACAGGTCATGGATTATTTTGGTTTATATTTTCAGAAAATAGACTTTAAAACGAAACCGTGGTCGCTTGAAGGGGTTAAAACGGATTTATAACAAAGAAGTTACGCAATTTTCAAGTTTAACGACGAAAACTAATTTTCTGAAAAATTCAAGCTGTCAAGGGTTATTTAAGGGGCAAAAATGATTTTTAAATATTATCTAAATTAGTCGATTTATCAAAAATATATTAGTATACATTAACACGAAACTAAGGATATATAAAACGTAGAAAACGGACTTATAACGACTAAGTTATACGCTTTTTAATTATGGCTATCGTAACTATTTTTCACAAGTAATAACACTTACATATTTTATTAGTCCAAAATGGTTATCGCAAGTGACCATGTTTGGAGCCATTTTTCATATCGATAAAATACTTTTGAGAAAACGATGTCTACAAGTAAAAGTGAGTTCGCCTATTCTATTTTCCAAAATGTTCAACCGTTCGTTAAACGAAGGTATAACGAATAATATACGATCACTCAAAATTAGTCATTTTCATGAATTGTCAAAGTATATTATTTTACGACGAAAAACTATAAATTCTTGTTTTATTTCTAAACGACTATCGTGGGATGTTGTTTCAATATATATAAGCGTAAAGTATTTTATAACTTGTCAAAGTATATTATTTTACGACGAAAAACTATAAATTCTTGTTCTATTTCTAAACGACTATCGTGGGATGTTGTTTCAATATATATAAGAGTAAAGTATTTTATAACTTGACAAGACGTTATAAACTTCTTTTTCGATGATAAACTTTATTCTCAAATGCACAAGTGGTATGGATATCATATGAGTTTGCATGCACAACATTATTTCATGACTTATATTAGAGCATATCATTCATATTAGGTTGCGGATAGAGATTGCAACTCATTTCAGTGTATCCACTTTTGTCGTCATAATTATTGCATCAGGTGAGTATTCACAATCCCCTCTTTTCCGTTTTACTATATTTTGGGGTGAAATGCATGAATCATACTAAATTGATTACTGCTTTTATGAACTCTTTTGACTTGAACTTTTGAACTTGAATCAAACCCTTGAACTTAATTACGAACTTATGACCTGTTTTGAACTTAATGAACCGTACGTACTATGACCTAAAAGTCTCACCGTTTTGGTGGAGCGTTCTTGACCTAAAGTCTCGCCTTATTGGTGGAGCATGCAAAGTCTCCCATGTTCGGAGTGTTCGTAATTGTATATAATAGTTGTATGATGTACTGTTCGTACATTCGCATTGTTAGTCTCCTACCAGTAGGTAGTATGGATAGCGCTATTAGAGGTCTGCCAACCTCTCGTTCACTATGTTACGGGACGCATATTATTTATTCTATGGGCTTTGTCTCGCATACATTATTATATATGTAGTGCTATATTGTGAACTATTATGACAACGTATACTTGACTACTAGACATACTACTTTTAGCAGTGGGTTGTGAACACACAGGTTGCAAGTTTTGTATGGGCGGAATTTGAAACTGAGTGGATTGACAATTCCTTTGCTTTGTGGACTATTCTCAATGACCAAAACCTTTGACTCCCTCTCTTAAGAGTTTTCATATTATATAAAACGTGTACACTCACCAATTATTTTCATAGTTGACCCGTTTTCTCTCATGCATTTCAGGTGATCATCAGTAAGCTTTTCTTCAAGTTCTTTGCATAATGAAGTTTTCACATGTCACTACTAATCATTATGTATTAAAACGCAATCTTTTGGGAACTAAACTTTATATGTTATTTGCCGATGTCGGCTAAACTAGTATTGTAATAATGTATTATTTCCTTTAAATCTTAAACGTTGGTATGTTCTATTATCTTGTGCTTGTGTTCCTTTCTAGTTACACCTCGTGTTTCCGCCTTCGGCGGGGTGTGACAGTATGCTAGTTAGTTGTTGTTTATTTTGTTTCCTCAACAATAAGTTGCTTAGCTTTGCTCTTTCATTGCTATACTTGTCGTCTGCTTATGTTCATATGTTGAAAATTTGAGCTAATATATTTCACCTTTGAAAAAAACACATTTTATTTATAAGGACCAAACTTATAAAGGAATAGATAATAGTACATTTTTTTTTTCTTTTTTTTTGTTAACCATGGTTTCCGACCTTTTGAGCGACTAATTCACGGGGTTTGAACCCACCACCACACAGACTCAAACGAGGTAAAGAACAGTTGTATAAGGAAAAACCAAAAAAGAAATAAATAATAGAAAAAATGTACAAGGACCAAACTAAGTCAACTAAGGAGATGTTACTAGTGAACCCAAACTAAGTTTTCCTACACAAGCCTTACCAATTACCATCTATACTTACCATCTACAACCTAAAATGCAAAAAAATAAGTTTCTAAACAAACTAGATAAACCATCCAAAAACATGGATGATAACAATCCAAGAGAAAACACAAAAGTTCTTCAACCAGCAAACTTTCTCCTTCTCAAGAAGAAGATCAGCTAGGCACGCTTAGTGAGTAGCCGAGTTAACCGAGCTTACCGTTAACTCTGTCTTCCTCTGCAATATGGGTATTAGAACCCTAGCTCTTGGTGACATTAGTGGATCGTACGACTCTATGAACGGACATGTTGAACCCTAAATATGAAAATCGAAAGTTAACAACTAAGGATAACTACCATTGTTACTATACATAAAACTTACTACCCTAAACTTTAAAGTGAAACTTAAACCACCATTGTTACTATTTACAAAGAGCAACTAACAAGTTAAACATAAATAAAAAATATATAAAAAAAAAAAGATTAATATTCGGGACAAGCATAGAAACGCCATCCCAGATGTACATTGTTCCAACATGTTTTGAATCATATCTCTGGTCTCAAGCAAGAACAACGCACCAGTTTCAGATATGAAGATAAGAAAGGTAAAAAGATAAGATTTTAGGAAAGATGAGAGTTTAGGGATGGGTGGTGATAAGAAGAGGTAACTATTAATAGGGGAGAATTCACTGTCAGTTGGTAGATAGACGCGATGTACTCTTTACTCGGTGTTAATTAATTTATGAAATGACCGTTATGCCCTTCGACTAAAAACAAAAGACGGCAATAAATAACGGAGTTGACCGAAAAGTAACAGTCAAAGAGACCTCTGGTGATAAGAAAAATGTTATTTAGACTCAGCATGATGTTTTGGGATAAGTTTAGAGACGTACGCTATATTTTACTTTAAAAAAAGTTGAATGAAGAAACAGCCAAACATATGCCCATGCTTGCAGGAGAAGGTAATGACAGCAACATATGAAGCCAAATAAGTTCAAGCACATAAGTTGTACCTCACCATAAGGCTTTACATATCTTGCATTTGATTCAACAACAAACATTCAAAAATGCTACAATTGATACATCAACAACTTTAACAGTAATTACATTAATCGACATAAGAAAGTTTTGAACTTAGATAGCATCATAATAGCTCATTATTAGTCAGCTATGTGTACATTATTAACTTCCATTACATAGCTGGAAAACACAGATTGAATTATATATTCTGAAACAATACTTGATCACGCGACCTCGTTGAAGGCAAAGATTTCCGCGGGGGGGCTAGAATTATAAATTTACTAAAAAGTAGAGACTTTTCAAGGTAAATTATTTGGGTGACAGAAAAGACAAGTACTATGAACATGATGCCCATGAAAAGTTTTGGTAGTAAAGGTGAGCTCTTTTCAAAGAGTAGGAACAAGTTGAACATAAAGGCTATGATTGTAGCTACAATAGAGATGAGAAGTGTTGCTACAGTTATAATCAACTTTCTGGGTAATTTAAGAAAGAAATCAACTTCAGCATAACGTGATGTGAGGAGAGATAAGGCAAAGATCATTGATGTTGAAGCACACAAAAAAGCTGTGGAATTGAATATGATGAATGATGGGAATAATATTTTTTTTCTGCTTAAGACTGGATAACCATCTTGGTTATAGCCACCTGGAAATGTCATCGTTGCTGCAAATGATATAGTGGCTAAAAGTGCTGCAACCACTATTAATTGAGAACCTGTGTCTTTTATCCACTTCTCACCATCGCTAATTAGATCTTTGTGGTTCTTGATGAATTCTTCATGCGGCGTCATACCAGCAGCATTCTTCTTTTCCCACAAAGATATGGGAAGGATACCCTGTACTAGCTGATATACACATATATAGAAATATTAATGCATCGTTATCGTCAATTAAATTACCGAGGACCAAATAAATCCATTAGCTATCAACTGGTCCACGAGAACAAACGACATGCTTCTTGAATATCACAGTGAATGCATATAATAAGTAGATTATCTTACAATTATAGTAATATACTAATCATTGTTGACATCTATAATGCAAAACAATTAGAACGTAGAAAAAAAAAAGAAACAAAATATAAGGAAAGGCGTACCCTAAACAATAGTTGTTCTTTTTGCATTCTTTGGGCTGGTCCTGGAATGTAATTGTAACGGTTACTCTTTGCACTTTCTGTAAGTATCCCAACTAAATGCAACATGTTATTGCCGTTTTCGTCCTCAATATTAATAACATGATCTTTGATAGGGCCTATCTGAAATAATATACTATATAATTCCTCATGACGCTGTGAGATTGCAACATGAAATATACTTTGATTGATATCATTCACATCGTTTAGTAGCTCTGGATACTGTCGAATGATCTCTACTATAAATACGGTGTTACCTACCGCTGCAGCTAAAAATAGCACCTTTGAAGAGTACTTTTTCGGTGTGTCTACTGGATTGGTTGCAGTCTTCTCCTTATTGATCGGATCAGCAGGTCCTTTCATTAAGTCATACACTTCAGGCCAAGGCAACTTTGCAATGTTTTTCAGCATGCTTCTTAGCAGCTTCAAGGCTGGACATTTTTTGGAAAACACCAGCTTGAAAGCTTCTGTCTTTTGCGCCAACAGTTTGAGAACACCCCCTCCGCTTAGAGCAAGTTGTTCTGGGCGGTCCTCAAGTACTTTCAGTGCAACATCTGCAGTGTATGTAAAGTTCTTATCTTGGGACAATTTTTGGATACGACGTATTGGTTTGTTATATGAGTTTTATTTGATTGATATCAAATTTTATATAGCATTATTTATGTGTTCTTGTGCAGATAGAAGCTTATATGATTTGGATTATTACTATAAGTGTCAATAATTTACTACATAGGTAAAACCAGAAAAAAATCCTTAAGAGAAACTACAATTGTTTCTCTCCAAATTTTACTCACCTTTTGTCGAATATTTTGTGGATTTTTGTTCATATATAGATTAATGACATTCAACTGTTGCTATTAGTATCCCAAAATTGACTTTCCAACATTCTTAGGAAGTCAATATTCTTAGCATACCATTCTGACTAAATCAACTCTGTCCCAACATGGTGCAATATGGTACTTTCATCTAAAAGCAGTTAGATAAATGCAAGTATTATAAAAGAGAACCCGTGAAAGGGAATAGCAACAATGAGAGCGTTAGGTGTGGTAACACCCCAACCAGCGTTATGCCGACGTGGCAGCCGCGTTGCCGTCGTTACCACACCGGAAAACCGGGCCAACGGCGTTGTGTTGGGTGTTAACCCACAACGGACGTTGAAGCATTTTTTTTTTTTTTTTTTTTTTTTTTTTTTTTTTTTTTTTTTTATTAAATAAGTGTGTGTAGTGTGTGAACTGTATGTATTTTAGTGTGTGTGAGCCGATGTAAAAGATGAAGTGTGTGAGGCTGTGAGCTTTTTTCTTTTTTAATCAAATGTTAAGTGGGCTAAAAATAGTGGAATAGCGGGCTAAACAAGATACCGTCATGCTCAAAATGTTTAGTAAGTTTAGTTTAGTTAAAAAGAAAATCATTTTTTTTTTCTTTTTTTCTTTTTTTTTGTAATTTTTTTATAAAATATATTTTGTTTTTTTATTTAATGAATGCAAAATTAGTTTGTGTAAATAATAGTGGGTCAAAAAAAGTGGTATTATGGATGTTAATGGATGTAATGAGGGAGGGGTGTTTTTGAGTGTTAGTGTTAAAAGTGTAGATGTTGATGTGGCACTGATTTGGCTACACTTTTTGATGTTATGGGTGTTATGAGACGCTGTGAGATGTCATCTTCAAAACATTGTATGATTTATGGAAGTATACTTTTGTCTTTTGAGGTCAAAGTAGTTTACTCTAACTTAAATACTATATACTAGTACAATAGTACTATAGTAATTGTTTAGTGCACCCCATCCTATTGTATATATCATCTGCACAACTTTGCCAATTATTATCATTATGCTCCATAATTATATTAGTTGATTCATATGTTGTATTTATAATTTTATTCTTATGGAAGTGGTTTAAATACCCATTTGATTGATACAGAATCTTATCGGTATGTTAGTAGGTTCCTATACCCATTGACCTTCTTAAAACCTTATGGTTTGTAATGGGTATAGAAGAAATTACTATGATTAAAAGGGCCCATAGACTTCTTTAACACCTAGGAAAAATGCAAATGTTGGTGTTTATTAAATTTCTATTTTAGTTTTCAATTCGTTGTTTAAAAACTTACTTCCAACATTAGTTCTTTAATAAACTACTATCATGGCAGGTTGCTGGCTTAGCAATAGATTTTTAATGGACGACAATGCTGACCATACTCTGAACGAATATGATACCATGATCTTGGCAAGACACTACAACATGATCGTTCAACAATTGGACTTTGGGCCTGCTAATGCTGAATAAACATGCTTTACATGGCTAACATGCATGCTTAGGATAACATGAACATTTGTTGTTTGCCGCACGGACTTTATACTAATATAAAAATAAGGAATTCACATAGCTAATTTGAATCGATATTCTTATTAACATGACCAAAAACCGGCCATTATTCGTTCCTATATATTTTTACATATTTATTTATACTTGGTATATATGACCATTCAATCGTTAGTTGGCTACAAAGATACTGTTATATAACGTGGAACAACGATGCTCTTATATAACGTGGATATTTCATTGATGGCCATAGCAAGGAGCAAAAATTTGGGGTGAAAAAGGAGCTCACTTTTGAAAGTTGATTTGGTTTTTGAACGATCTCCGAACATGCATGCAGACTTATGATTTACGTTGGATTGATCATTTTAGTGATAAAGCTTTAATATGAAGGTTAGATTGAGGTTTTTTTTCCATAAAAGTTAGAAGGTTAGTTATGTTGTGTTACATTGTTTACATTGATTAAAAGGAGCAAGGTAAATGGAATTATTATGTTCGGTGACTATCGAATATATTCAATTTGCAAGAGCAAGCTAAATCGCGTTGCGACTGCAATTGAATATATTATGTTCGGTGATCTATTTGGTTTTGAAGTTTACCACTACTTTTCTAATTAAAGGTTTATGTGACTTTTCAAGGCTCTGGCGGGTAAATATTAGGTCGCAATAATACTTTCACTACGTATGTCCACTACATAGAAAATGGCTCTCCCGATTAGACATTCAAGGTAGTTCGATACTTCGATGTATATTAATGCGTTTAAAGACTTGAGTGTTGCTACAAGTGTATGCTTTTAGTGACCATGGACATGTTTAAAGACTATCCATTGTTTCATTTCTAATCATTTACCGTCTGCACTAACCTTTGTTTATGGGTTTCTTTCTCCTTGCTTACTACGTCGATATCAACATTATCTATATTTTCTCCCTTTTAAAACACACATGAATTTCACGGGTCTTTTAGCTAGTGTATATATATATATATATATATATATATATATATATATATATATATATATATATATATATATATATATATATATATATATATATATATATATATATATATATATATATATATGGTAAAGTTAAAATAAAAAGACAAATATCCGTAAAAAGAATAAAAATATTTTTTTTGAAAAGTTCTCCAAAATTCCAAAAATTTCTACAAAATCAGGTATGTTGGTACATAAAACTTTTGTGAACACTTTTTTTATAATTTTGAGTTTTGATACGTTTTTTTAATGCACAAAAAGAATTTTGATGCAAAAAAATTTTGATGCACAAAATTTTCAACTTGTTTTAGTTAGATGCGCAATGTTATTTTGATGAAAAAGTCAAAAGAAGTTGGGTGCAAAAACCAATTTTTGATGCACAAAAAAATGATTTAATGCGCAAACGTATTTTTCATAATTTTTTTTCGGAAAAAATATCCACTTTTAGAAATAAGTTTTTCACAACTTTTTTATGCACCATCATACCCGATCTTGTGAAATTTTTTGGGAATTTTTCAAGAACTTTTTTTGAAAAAAAAAAATATTTTTATCTTTTTACGGATATTTGTTTTTTTATTTGATCTTTATCCTATATATATATATGATTGACAAAATTATATAGATAGTAATAAAACTGCCACCAAACTAAATACTTACCAAAATATCCAGCCTCCACACATGACAAGAGAAAGCGACTTCGACTCTCAGGTGTCCAAAAATCACCTTCCATGCTTTGAGAATTTTCAAAGAGAAACCTCACCATTCTTGCACCCCTGTCGTAGGAAGCCGCCATGTGGAGCGGCATCATTCCTACACTTGTAGGGATATCGATAAGGGCCTTGTTTTTTTGCAGCAATATGCTGGCCATTTTAACATGGCGTCTTCTAACTGCTATACATAAGGCAGTGTAGGAACTATTATCTTGAAGCTCCAGATCTTTCTTTTCCATCAATTTCACCAGATTTTTCACAAAATCGGTCTCGTCTCTAGACACTGCCACATGAAGTGCCGTCTCACAGTTTTTAGTGATACTAAATCTTACGAGCTCTTTGTGTTTGTCTAAAATGTCCTTGGCTGTTTTCCAATCACCTTTCCTTGATGCTATGTAGAGAGGCAAGCAGGTTTTTACGTACTCTTCTCGTCTTCCTTCTAAATAATATCAAAACCAAGTCATTACCCTACTTTTATGAAAATAAATGAAACACTTTTGTTTTCGAAGTAAGATTAACAATAAAAGATAAGAGCAAAGATCACTTCATAGAAATCAGTCTCTCCATTCGATGATAACGGATATGTCAATAAAAAAATGAAAGCCTATATGTTTATCATGTAGTTTTATGATCTATTGCACTAGCCTTTTTTTTTTAACGTCAGAAATATATTAAGAAAAAAGCTACTAGCAAGTCACTAGAAGCTAAAAAGTATAGTTTCAATCTAGAAATAAACAAAGCTACATTAAGAATCAATATGTTGACTTTTCAAATATATATATATGTATATATATATATATATATATATATATATATATATATATATATATATATATATATATATATATATATTTATATATATATATATGCTATATATATATATATATATATATATATATATATATATATATATATATATATATATATATATATATATATATATATATTTATATATATATATATTGCACTAGCTAATCCATCTTTTTGTAAGGCTTTGTTTAAATTATGAATCAATGTATAAAACAAAAATTTGTTGGTATTTACTTGAATTCGTTTTAACATGTCTCAAAATAGATGATCCCAACTTTCTTCAATTAGGGAATAGCGCAGATGGATCAATCACGCGGTTCTGTGATCCTCCAACTCATTTGTCTAGAGTCAGCTCCCTTCACTTTCTTTCTTTGGGCGGGAAGATGCAATCATTGAAGGCCTTCCACCCGCTGAAGTTCAAAACCTCGCCGGAGAGGAATTGAAAACCGGAAAAAAGCCCTTCGCAATCGAAGGTGAAAGCGGATCCACAAGCAAGTTAATTTATGTGACCATTGATTAGGTAGGTGTTTAGGTAAAAGCTTTTTCACTTTGATTTACGGTGTATTATGTAAATTACACACATGCCATTGTTATCGAGTTTCAAATCCATAGCCATTCATGAGATATACACAATGAAGACAATAGATAATTCAAGTTGTCACTTTGATTAATATATACAACTTTAACTTATACTCCGTACTTATCTGCATGTACTGAAGACACTAAGGTGAGTCAAGATAATTAACAAGAATTATACTTATAGTACAATTATTTCCGTATACTTAAGAAGAGTGGAAGAGAATGTTGTCAATTAATAGGAATATATTTGTTATAATAATGATTTTTTGCATGTTAGCTAGTACTTGTCCATCTTACAGAGTATATTAAAACATTTGTTTTACCAGTATGTATCACCATAACGTTTTTATATTTTTAAATCGTGTGAATAGCCTTTTGTTTTAGCACTAACATTTTCCGGCATCTAGGAAAATTAACTTGATAAGCGAGATGGCATTTTCTTAGCTTGAGAAACAAAATATTGGTCGAAGATGGCAAATACTCACAAACAGAACTTGAAACCCACAACTTATGGTTGGCGGGGCGCCTTTGGTACCATTAGGCTAAATGCCCATTGTTATAAGAAACAAGTTAATACAAAACTGAAACATGATTCCAACATATATTTTAAACCATAATAACCCTGTTAGATTTCTAGTGAAAAAAGGGCTTACCTTCAAGTAGATCTTGACAAGGTAGATTCAATGGCAGTGCTTGTGCCGACGGAGTATGTGAATCACTCGAAATGTCAACATGGTGCTCTTTGCTAATGCGATTCGCCTCATCGATGGATGGGGAATTTCTACTTACTGGATTCATCACTCAAACTGCTTACTATTCTGCATAATCACATAGCATTAGAAATGGATGCAAATTCAAAGCAGTAACAAATGAGGATATATGTATCACCAAAAACTCTAATCATAATTATATACCTCAGTATCACTTCGATAGGCTTAATTATGTATTAAAAGATAGACATCCATAAGAACTTATATGCAACATTGAGTCAAGTCTTAATTATATAGTACTATTAAATAATTAAACTTCCATAAGAATTTATATGCAACATTGAGTCACTTTAGTGACAGAGAAGTCTTAATTATGTACTATTAAAAAATTAAACTTTCATAAGAATTTATATTCAACATTGAGTCACTTTAGTGACAGAGAAGTCACTAAGAATTTTATTTAGAATAAAGGGTCACAAATTTGCTTTTAACTGCATCTGAAATCTTAAACCCCGGCAAAGATATTATTCAAAATAACAAGAAACAATAAATCCATTTCATCAAACTATCTATTTCATCGCAAATTTAAGTTAAGTTTCTTTGCGAGTATTTTGTTTTCCATTTTTTATATATATTTTATTGTGAATTTTTAGTGACTTTTGTAATGACATTTATGCAAAAATAAATAAATAAATAATAATAATAATAATAATAATAATAATAATAATAATAATAATAATAATGGCTAATAGTCTAAAAAAAATCTAAGTTGCCACTTTTTTTCTTTTGTATGCATTTAACTTTTAATTTTCCTAAAAAAGTCAATTACTTTCTTAATTTTCCTATTCTAGCCATGTAGGGGGATTTGACGTGACACATCTTAATTACCTTTAACCCGTTTTCTTTACAACTTACCCGTTGATTTGGGGCTACAATAGGATTTTATCAAGACCATTCCTTTTCTTTCCTTTTTGAACAAAATGATGAACACGAAAAACACAAACTTAGGTTTTTTGCAAACCTTTAAATTCACACAAAAAAAAATGCAATTTCATTTTACACACAACCCTTTACCAATATTATAGCGGGGCATACAAATGCAAAAGAGTACACAAACATATAGAATCGCTAAAAACAAAAAGTACACAACATGAATAACTTAACAACAAGTATGGGATATTCATAAATTCTAGCAAAAGAAAGGCATAAAAATTATAATGTGGGGCCCTTACATCACCTTCCAAATACTTAACAATCATACAATTGTATGAAATCAAATACATTACCTTGATGAATACACCTACTGATTAACAAGCATTAACAATCCAAATTATTTTGTCTAGTAAATACATAATCCCAAAAGATAATACTGCGGATTACAAACATACGACTACTCATGAACAAGCATCAACAGAGCTATATGGATTGCATACAAAAAGCTCCTACTCCCACACAATCACTGATTGGACAAGTACATGCAAAAAATGATGAGGATTGGTGAGTAGAGGTGCCCAATGTCAACTAATATAGGTTTTATACAATATCAACTATTGCAATAAACTATTAATAATAATGCAAGTTGGGGATGGAAATGATTAATGTAGCTAAAAGAGGAAGTTAGACCTCACATAAGGTACTGTTTGGGTAATGGAGTAAACACAAACATGTGGCATGACACATGGGATGATATTGGTCCATTGTCTAATCAAGTAACCAGGAGACAAATTTTTAGCGAAGGAGAAACTGTGGAGATTGGCTTTGCAGCAGAGTGTGTGGATGGATTGATCTGCTGCAGACATATCCTTACCTCACAGCTTGGATGGATTGATCTACAGCAGAGTGCTTAGATTGATTGATCTGCTTGAAAACAAACTTTTTGCAATAAAAAAAAGTCAAAGTGCAAATACCTTTAATCAGTCAAAACGGAAAATGATGTATATGTTTCCTTTGGAAAACAGTCCCAATACACAATTTGTGATTTTGACATCGCTTCTAAATTTTGGCAAATTGTCCCTTTTCTTACCATTTCTTGTTCCAACCCTACATCCTCCACTGGTTTTCCCTCTACTACCATTTCTTGTTCCAACCGTACTTCATCCACTGTTTTCCCTCTGCTTTTCTCTTCCTCCCTTTTAAATGGATCTTTGATCAGCCAGACCCCTTCTTTTATCTCCTCCTCCGATTCTTCATGCTCGGTAACCTCATCTTGATCAACCAGACCCCCTTTTCCATTCATTTTCTTAGCTAAAATATTGTCATATTCAATCATGACACCATTTCCTTTATCAACACACTTATTTTTCTTGGCTAAAACACTATCATATTCAATCATGACATCCTTTCTTTTATCAAGACCCTTCCTTTTCCTCCCTTTCTGAACAACCTTCCTAGATACACCTTTGTTTTTAACCTCATTCTTAACCACATTTTTGACCACATTGTTAACCACATTATTAACCACATTGTTAACCACATAATGAGGTCTAGATTTAAAAGGTGTTGAAGTCGAGCAACACAAGCTAGCGTCTGCCTCAGACCAAGCTACACGCTCCTCATCGTACCCCCTCTAAACTTACGTTTTTTAAATAACACAGTGCTAAATTTCGTGGCTTATGATAACTAAACAAATCAATTAAACATGTCTTACATCCATGTCATACATTATATCAAGATCAACATCACTATTGTGGAAAACTAGAAGGGGGTTGAATACTTTTACCGATTAAAACTTCGTTTTAAACAATTTAGATCGACTTATATCAGTATATTAATTGTGTGTCCTGGATGTTGATATATAATCATATAAATAAGCAATGCAAAAATAAATAGTAAGAAGCACAAAACCACGACACGAGTATTTATAGTGGTTCGGCTACAATGACACTTTCCTTGCCCTACTCCATTCCCCGAGTCACCTACTCGAGAGTTCGTAATCACTACACAACACAAGCTCCTTGTGGCGGAGAAGCCTTCACAACGTCGCCTACTCTTTATCCGGTACAAGGCTAGACACCGGGTTATTCCGGTGGAGACCAAACCAATCACAACGTTGCCTACACTTTATCCGGTACAGGCTGAATCAGAGTTCCATTACAAAGGAGGAACTACTACCCCACACTACACAACACCTATCCCAAAGGAGACACACTCCTTATTACAACATCATCAAGGATATCAATATCCTTTACCCAAACTAATATATCTTGTACATCGATGCACCATATCGAATGTACACCCGGCACCCTTTCACTAATGCCGACACGATACTTGGCGCTTTCACTAATGCCTTACACACGGACCTTGGCACCTTTCACTAATGCCTTCGACACGGACTTTCGGCACCTTTCACTAATGCCTTCTACTTGACCCTTTTGGCATCTTTCACCTTATGCCTTCAACACAACACTTCTAAGGAGGAAGAAAGAACTATCAACAAAGAGAACGATAGTCTTGATGATGGCGAAGTTTGGCAACTCATGGACTTGAGCTTGCTCGACTTCAAGAGGTGGTGATCTCGCCTTTAAGAGAAACCTAGAGAATCACACAAACACAAAACTACATTGAAAGATCCTTTGGATCTGAGGTTAGAGAGTTTACAATAATAGGAGAAAGTATATGTGGAAGAGACAAGTTACAATGAATAAATGGCTCACTATTTATAGGCAAAAAAACACTCTACTGTTCCCCCGATCCCACGGATCCCTTTCTTGAGGGATCCGTCCAGTGTATTTCTCGGGATCCGCCAGACGCTCCTCCTATTTGGGTTATGGGTCATGGATCATGGATCATGGATCATGGGTCATGGGTTTTGGGCTTTGGGTCATGGGAACCGAAATAGATACAATATATCTAGACATTGGATCATGGGTATGGGTCATGGACCACGGATAATACCCAACATGACTTCATGCATGATGTCATGCAATGGGTCATGGGTTATGGATCATGCTCCATGGGTATGGGTCATAGACTTTGGGTTTTACCCAACTACATTCAATGTATCTAGTCAATGGGTCAAGTACTTAGATTTTTACCCATTACATTACCCATTACAATATATATATATATATATATATATAAATATATATATATATACTAAGTATATGTAAATATACATATGCATTTCCATAACATGTAAACACTATTACTTGTTTAGTGTTTTATATGAAAGTGTAGTGTGTTACTAAACTATTGGCTCAAACTATTCGTATTCTATTTGTTTCATAAAAGCGATTTTATGTTTGTTATCGAAAAAATTAGAAGATAGTAAATATAAATAAACGTTTTCATTATTTGTATTAAATCTCCCTTTTGTTGATGACAAAACATAAGATTATTTTAAAAGAAAATTAAGTAAGAAAGTTTGAATTGGAGTTTTACTTTCTCTTCACCTTTTTGTCGAAACAAAAAGAGCATCAAAAAGAAACTAACACATTGTTTTTAAGTAAAACATGTGAAAAGTAGAAATATTAAAGATAGAGAGTAAGAGAAGAGAAGGATTTTCGTCTTAGCTCCCCCTTGACGGGTGCTACCCTTTGTTGAGGGCGTCAAGTAATTAGGAAGACTAAGCTAGTGTTTTTGATGTGTTTGCAAATGGTTTCGTCCTTTAGACTAACATGCTCCCCCTTGACAAGTGCTCCTTTGTGAGGAGGACGTCAAGTAGTAATGTACTCTTTTGTGAAAGTATTGCAAGCGTTTTTGCAATGTTTTGCTTTGACAACAAACTCCCCCTTGTTGAGGGTGTCAAAGTGTTCAAGTGTATATTGAAAATCTACAAAACAAAGGTTAGAAAACAAGTATATATGATGCATAATTTCACCAAATAAGACTCAAATTAGTAAGAAAAATTGTTTGTGTTGCACGGATCCCACGGTTCCTCCCTGGGAGGGATCCATCTAGGCCAAAGTGAGGGATCCGTCTTCCTGCATACTTAAGACAGCAATATGGATGTAAAGTGTGGTGTCAACACCAACAAGAGTTATGTATTAAGGCACCGAACATATTCTCAAGATCATATGGCATATAACATGTAATTCCATTCAATAAAAACACGAGAAATGATATACATATCTCTAAAACTAAGAGAATGACTAAAACATGTAATACATTTTCTAATAATTCTAATAAGTGACGAAAACTAAAAAACATCAATATGCTTGAAATCTAAGGACGAGTAGACTTGTTGATTTGGTCCAATCGTTCAAGGAGACGATTAAACATGAAATGCAACTCATTTCGTACTTCTTGAACAAGTCCTTGGGTGAGTTGACAATTACAGCAATTATTGTCATGACTAGGAAACGGAGGAGGTGGGATGTTTTGAGGAGGTTCCACAAAGGATGGTGGAATTTGTGAAGGTGAGTTGAGCGACGTAGGGTGTGGTTCAACTAAAAATGAGGGTGACGATGCACGAGTTAGTGGTGGAGATGGGAAGTCCTTTATATGGTTGGGTGATTTCTTGTCTCCAAAGATGGACTATTTGATTGTGAAGGTGGTTCCCTATTTAACGAGAAGGTTGGTGAGTGGGAAGTCCTTGGTGGTGAGTCTTCTAACGAGTAGAGATTTGGATGGGAAAGAGGTTCGGTAAAGGAATGTAGTCTAGGTTATAGAAATGAAGGCTTGGGTGTTTTATTAGAGCTAGGTGTGTTTGGTTTAGTGCTTGATGAAGGCCTTTCCAACTCAAAAGGTCGAATGCTAATCCTAGCGGTTTTTCTAGCTTTGGTTGATTGAGTTTGTTGAGGAGGGATTCTAGCATTTGGACTTCTTACGGGGGATGACTCGCTAGAAGATATCTCATGAACCATATGAGCATTCTTTTTGGATAAACCTTTGGTTGAAGAGTTCTTGCTAGATGCTTTAGTCATAGTGAAAGAGAGGATGTAATAGATGTCTTAGCTACTGATTTTTTGGATTGTGGCATGAATGGTGGTTTAACCTCATAAGAATACTTGGTTTATAAAGGATGAAGTTGAGTTAATGAATTAAATTCTTGACCACTAAGAATTTTGGCATGCACTAAGGTCAACTATAGTGTTGTTCTATTCTAGGGAGTCATTTAATGGCAAGTAAAAGTGTTTAGACTACCAAATAGAGTTTGAATTAGAGGAGAAAACTGATCATAAGCTGTTCTGGAGACCCGGATCCCACGGTTCCCTATCTTTAGGGATCCGACTAGTTATAAACTAGGGATCCGTCTATCAGACAGCAAAATGATGGAGTGATTATGTTCTTTTAGGGTCTAGTACCTATAAATCTTGAGTGTTTGGGTTCCCTAAGATGTCTTAAATGGTATGGGACTTAAATGTCCAACCATAAGGAGTGAGGATACCTAATGATGGTTTTTGGTAAGAAAGTGGATTTTTTTTAGAGTGCAATCAAGTATTTAAGGATGACACTAATGATTTGAGGATGACAAATGAAGACAATTGATCCTAAAGATCAGATGGTGGCTTAAGAAAAATTTGGAAAATTCCTAAAAAATCAAAAGAAATGAAAAACTAGTTTTTAGCCTATTTTGAGGTAAAGATGACTAAAATCAATTTTTCAAAATTAAGAGAAATAACAAACTAAGTATTTTGAGATGTGAGGAACAATGTATGAGTGTTAGAGCAGAAATATGGTGGGTTTTGGTGAAGTGATAAATCAAAAATACCTTGAATGTGATCCTATGTTAACTATGAGTGAGTATGAAATCTACTGATCTTGAGGAAGATTAAAGAGATCCTAAAATATCATATTTAGCTAGTATGATAAGGTCTAGAGGATTGGATTGAAGTGAAAGTGTAAGAATTCCTTGTCTGTTTACCCGGATCCCACGGTTCCCTCATTTGAGGGATCCGGCTAGTTATAGCTCAGGGATCCAGCTACTGCTGACCAGTAGCTTCACAGCAAATGTGCAAAATTCGCACTCCTTAGCAAATACGCATCCTAATCATTTCTACATTCAATAATCAAATATGCAAGCAATAAATATTACGCATAGTAAGTAAGGGCAACTAGAGGGTAAACAAAATGAGCAGGACCGACTTCTTGATTTCAATCAAGCCGTCTTAAAATTCTCGTTTTTTGGGTTGCCTAGGTTAGAATGTTTTGTTCATGTCATGCCATCTACTTAGAGCTAAGTCCTAAGCTACAGAAATATTTTTTAAGTTGTTTTACAAACCATTGTTCAAATTTTAAGGTCCACGACCTTACCTTCCCTCCCACTCAAACTCCTACTCCATCGCCTCCACTCTTCACTCTTCACCCTTCACCTGCCACTTATTCATGAGGAAGTTAACAAAACATTTGAACATCCCCTTTGTTTGTTGAAATTCTTGTGATGGGCTCGGGATGTCTGGAAGTTGGTCAATGTATGCTAAAGGGTCAAGTTGAACGTTGCCAATGGGGTTGCTTCATTCTCCTTCTCTTTCATCAGATGAGTCCATTGGTGGGTGAGGTCGCTTGCCTTCAACCATAATCCTTGTAGTCTTCTCATCGGACAAGGGCACCATGACCTTGTTGCATAGGTGTGGTCATCGGAGTAGGGAGATGGATCTAGAGCAAAGACGAAATTGGCTAGGTGAGTTAAGAGCATGGCATAGGGGAGCACCATCTTGTCCATCCTTTTCACACTTGCCATCTGTCTGACCATGTCATGTAATAGGCGAGGTTGAAATGAGTATTAGTTGCAAAGCAATAGATCATGTAGCTTAGGCAAGCGTTGGGATGATCCTTATTTCCCACCAAGCAAAGAACGTTCTCCCATAGCACTAGTTCCCATTTCTTGTATAATGCGAACATCTGCGAAAGCTCCATTTGAAAAGGATCTCTATAGATGACCTTGGACTTCCTAGTGACTCGTGACAGAGAGGCTCTTTCCATGAAGACGGTATCTCTTACCGTAGCCGGTTCCGAGAGGGGTGTGAAATATACCTCGTGATGATCAACCATGTCATGAAGATCGGCCAATGACCATTCATTCGAGTACATGCATAC
Organism: Chrysanthemum makinoi; assembly: GCA_910596185.1. Taxonomy (NCBI): domain Eukaryota; kingdom Viridiplantae; phylum Streptophyta; class Magnoliopsida; order Asterales; family Asteraceae; genus Chrysanthemum; species Chrysanthemum makinoi. The sequence continues at coordinate 327,302,490 of OU343222.1, read as the reverse complement.
TCCTAGACAAGGGACACGAAGTATCCTAGCCCAAATCTTCAAGGGTGAAGGTGAATTCGTGCTCATTGATGACAAAGTTGATCTAAATGGTTCCATCTTCATTTCTAATGATTCTCATGCTCTTGTAGAACTCTAGGACAAACACCGGAAAAATTTGTTCATTGATGCGTAAGAGACATTGGAAGTTGATTCCCGCAAAGACTTGGGGAATGTCGGTGTTGTTGATGAATGAGGGTTCAACTACACGCCCTTCATGGAATAACCTCTTTTCCAACAATTTGAAGGCCTTTCGGCCATCCGGGTTCAAGCCATCCTTTCTATGATACATGGGAATGTAATGTGTCGTGTCTTGGTAATCTTGTTATCTATTGCTAGGCATGATTGGTCCTAAACATCAAAACCACAATGTGGTGTTAATTGTGTTAATAGTATCCTAATGAGGTTCATCACAATTTTGCTCAATACATCTTCATTGAATTCAAAAATGAGTTTAATTTGTATTAACAATGTTGATTCTTTGATTTAGTTTATCTTAGAAAACAATGTGATAAACCCATTTGAACTCAATTTCTTAAGATGAAAATTGTACTCCTAGGAATTAAAGAATGGAAATAACAATGTAGTGAAGATTATACTTACACAAGTGATTGTTTCCTTTGAAGAGATGATGAATGAACTCCTGTGAACAGTAAATTAGGTTTTATGTTTGTGAGTTGGGAGAGTAAAGTGAGGAATAAAACTCTATAGTGATCATCTATACTTATTACGTCGCCTTAATGTGCGGTTCCCACGGATCCCTTGTATGAGGGATCCAGCTAGTTCAAACTCAGGGATCCGGCATATCAGCAGTTAACAGTTTAAGTGAACTTTGATAATTTTGATTTGGGAGTTTTAATTCTTGGCTAGAGTTGGTGTTTTTGCTCTATAACTTATGGTTGGGGGTTTTGACGTGTTTTACTAGTCCTATTTGACGAGGTTCCTTTTTTGATGTTGTAAATATCGGTCTTGGCGGCCGATATATCATGTATATATTTATCGGCGGTCCGATATCGATATTTCACTTATCGTCAAATCGGTTGGTCAATATCGGTCAAATATCGGTCAATATCGGTTATATCGGTCATATCGGTAAAATATCGGTTAAATATCGGTTAAATATCGGTTAAATATCGGTCAAATATCGGTCAAATATCGGAATATCGGTCAAATATCGGTTAAGAGTGGGAAATACATAACTAAAATACTATTTTATCGTGATATGAGGAGTTTCACATGGACATTATTGACATAGATGAAATGTCAACAACCTTATATGATAGATGAAGGCTCGAATAATAAGATATCATTATCACTAGTTTGTAGTTTTGTCTATAGAGATCAACGAAGAATACTATTCTTGATGATGAGTTCAATATAGATAACAACTTTAGTGATTTTTAAGTAAACGTATTGAGTCTACTATTCTTTACATGTTTATACGAAATGATATTATTAATTTAAGCCAGAAAAAATAATAATTTATTTGTAAGTAAGTTATTAAAGAGCATACCTTTGCTATATATATATTTTTTTAAGAAAAATAAATATCGATGCGAAATTCTTCATGTTCTTCGAGGATGCCCAAATCCTTTGTTATATATATTCCTTTTAAGAAAAAGAAATATCGAAGCGAAATTCTTTATGATCTTCTAGGATGCCCAAATCCTAGTATGGAGAATTCTCAATAAGGAAAATATTTAGAAAGATCTATCATTATCCAACATTATAAAATATGATGATTTTTTAAAACGTGACTTTTTGTTTTTAATACATTTCCTTCTTTGTAGTTTTCAATCATACACGGATCGTATCAAGTTTTTAAAGCACAATATACTCAAAGCACAATATACTCTAAGAAACTTGGTTACGAAGCTCTAATACCAATTGTGGAAAACTAGAAGGGGGGTTGAATAGTTTTACAGATTAAAACTTCGTTTTAAACTGATCGACTTATGTCAATCTATTAATTGTGTGTGTTGGATGTTGATAGATAAACATATAAATAAGCAATGCAAAGATAAAGAGTAAGAAGCACAAAACCACGACACGAGTATTTATAGTGGTTACAAGGACACCTTCCTTACCCTACTCCACTTTTCGAGTCACCTACTCGAGAGTTCGTAATCACTTCTGAACCTGAAGCTCCTTGGCGGAGAAACCCACAGCGCCTACTTTCTTTATACAGTGCAAGGCTGACACGGGTTCTTCCACGAGGTAGAACCAAACCTATCACAACATTGCCTACACTTTATCCGGTACAAGGCTAGATAGCGAGTTCCATTACAAAGGAGGAACTACTACCCAACACTACACAACCACTATCCCGAGACACTCCTTATTACAACATCATCAAGGATATCAATATCCTTTACCCAAACTAATCTATCTTGTACATCGATGCACTATATCGAATGTACACCCTGCACCTTTACTAATGCCTTTGACGATCCTTCACACCATTCACTAATGCCTTCTACGGACCTTGGTACCTTTCACTAATGCCTTCGACACGGACTTTCGGCACCTTTCACTAATGCCCTACTTGACCCGTCTTTCAAACTTATGCCTTCAACACAACTTCTAAGGAGGAAGAAGAACTATCAACAAGAGAACTTCATAGTCTTGATGATGACGAAGCAACAACTCATGGACTTGAGCTTGCTCGACTTCAAGGTGGTGATCTCGCCTTTAAGAGGAATATAGAATCACACAAACACAAACTACATAGAAAGATTCTTTGGATCTGAGGTTAGAGAGTTTACAATACTAGGAGAAAGTATGTGTTGAAGAGACAAGTTACAATGAAGAAATGGCTCACTATTTATAGGCAAAAACTCTCGTTCCCCGGATCCCACGGATCCCTGCGAGGATCCGTCCATTATATTCTGGGGGATCCGGGTGGCTCCTCAATTTGGGTTCGGGTCATGGATCATGGGTCATGGGTTATGGGCTTTGGGTCATGGGTACCCAAATAGATATAATGTATCTAGACATTGGATCATGGGTATGGGTCATGGACCATGGATAATACCAACATGACTTCATGCATGATGTCATTCAAGGGTAAATGGGTTATGAATCATGCTCCATAGGTATGGGTCATGGACTTTGGTTTTTAACTACATCCAATGTATCTGAGTCAATGGGTCAAGTACTTAGATTTTTACCCATTACAATATATATATATATATATATATATATATATATATATATAAGTATATGTAAACACTAGCTCTTATACATATGCATTTCTATAACATGTAAACACTATTACTTGTTTAGTGTTTTATATGAAAATGTAAGTGTGTTAGCCTATTGGCTCAAACTATTTCATTATTTTATTTGTTTTGTTAAAACGATTTTACGTTTGTTATCGACAAAACATTAGAATATCGTAAAATATAAATAAACGTTTTTATGGCTTATTTGTATCAACAACTATGAATTAACTTTAAACCATTTTTTTTAATGATTGTAGAGGGATACAAAAAAAATTGCCCATATATTTCGCTTTGGCTTGTCAACAACCCAATCTAAACCTGGACTAAAGTCATTAAGAATTGACATGTGAAATCCCCTCTATTATATGGCTACAATAAAAAAATTAAAAAAAGAATTTAAACTTTTTAGAAAAATTAAAAGTTTGTACCTATAAAAGAAAAATGTGACAACAACTTGGATGCCTTTTTAAACGATTCCTAAATTAATATATTAGTAAATAATCATATCTAGTTTATATAAGCTAAATAGGCGATATAAATTAATAAGCATGTTTAAAACTTACAAGTTCAGTTGTGACTAGTTTTTATAGGTTTTAAACTTTTAATGCATAAGAGTTTTAAGGTTGTATGTGTTACGTATTTATGTAATCTTGAGTTATAAAGTATGTTCGCGAATCTCGTGGTCGAGTGAAGTGAAACAAGTCGAGAAATCAAGTCGGGGACGAGTCGTGAAATAAGCTGATGTGAACATACCATTTGGGTTCGACACACAAAAGATCCAAATTCAAGTATACGCTTTACTTTATCGATACAATGTACACATGCCATTAAAAAGACAAGTTAAGGATCTGTTTCATATAAATGTTTCAAACGCACTTACGCACCCTATTTTCAAAGTGGACTGGGCTTTGGCTCGTTTAGACAATCAAACCAGACTCACCCATTTGGGCTTCGGCCTGTTACAAATGGGACCTTATTGTGATGGTAAAACAACCATCACAACACTGCGTACTCTATCAGTTAAAAAAAATAAGTTGGACGATTACAAGCTGGGAAGATAAGCCGGTTAAAAACCTGGAGATAAGCTCAACCTAACGAAACCCTTAACTGTAAACAAGCATCAAACACGCAACCTCTGACTTAACTGTTGTATCGAAGTCCAACAATAAGATTTACCCAAAGCCTTTTAACCCAAAACATATGTTTACTTTTTTAAAAACATAAGCCCAACCTAAACTTTTGTTAAATGTTACATTTGGTTGTCACGGTGAGCTTGCAAAAACCAAAGTCTCCCCCTGTTGGGGTGTTCGACACACACAAGTAAGACCAAAGGTGCCCTTACATTGGGGACTTGAGGTCCTTTGACCGAGAAAAATAAACACACCCTTTCGGGTTCTTAGTTGCTATGGACACAACCACACCAAAAAAAGAAAATAAATATAGAACTATTAAAATATGTTTGTTGGCCGCAACTTGGCAAGGTGCATCGTTATAGGACGATCTCGGCACTTTTCATATGTAGGAATTAGAACCTGTAGATTTAAATGCTTGAGATCGTCCCTTGACCGGGATTGGGATAGTCAAACCGATTTCTTCGAGGGTATTATAGTCCATTCACTTTTTTGACCCAACCTAGTTAAAATGTAACCCAACCTTCAGTATATATGTAAATTACGAAGAGAGTGAACCCTAAAATACAAATCAACACATTCTACCCAAAGCAAAAAGAAAACAATAATGGCACAAAGCGATAAAGGCTTTGTTGAGTTCGTTAAGGAAAGCAGACTGCCCAAATGAAAAGGGTTTGGGTGTTAAGAAGGAGAAGGAAGAGGATGACATCTTGTTATCAAAGTTTAATGATTTGGGAGAAATGATTAAAAATCTGGAAATTTTGTTTAAATATCTAAATGAAATGAAGGAAAAGAAGGAAAACGATGATAGGGAGAGTTGTGGGTCTAGCTAAGTGTATGTTTAGATGATAGTAAACATTTGTAGTTCTTGAGAACATGAAATCGATGAATAAAATTTTGTGTTCTTATTTAAGTAATTGTCTTTGAAATCGTTTTGCATTTCTTAATAGGTTTGTTTACCCAAATCATACCACATAGTAGAGTTACAATTTGTTGGTTTTCATAAGTTTGTTTGACTTTGGTAAGTCAAAATTCAAGTTGTTACAATACACCATTGTCAATACATTGTTGTTTATCGCTAAAAGCGTTTGCATTTTCAACCCGTGTTTTGAAACCACTGCACAATTTTTACGATCCGGTGTTTGGTTTCGTAACAACTTTGTGATAAAAGGGGCCGTTTGGTTTGGCTGATACAAGCGGATGTTTGTTGATACATTATGATTTAGTGCTAAAGTATTTGCATTTTCACCACATATTTTTAAACCATTGCCTTTGCTTTTCTTGTCTGAGGGGTGTTTGGTTTTACTAATTAAAGTTTTCCGATACAAGGGCTTTGTTTGGTTTCTTGATACAAGGGGCCTGTTTGGTTTTGCTGATATAAGGGGATGTTTGGTTTTGTTGATACTAATTACACTAAAATACACCCAATATCACAATCTGAAACAGTTAAACAGCATAACCAGATATTTTATCATTAATAAAGTCTACTTAAACATAACCAACTACATCAAATCTAATTTCACATTTTCCTTTTTAGCAACCTATATTCCCAAAACTATCACCCAAAGACCTTTATCTACCATGGAAAACCAAAAATTGGGGCATTATCTTGACCATTTTCTTAACAAACTCTTGGTTGAACCGAATACCTTCATCCGTTTGACCAACAATCTCGTATGAGTTGGGCAAGTTGGTTTGTGTGCCTCGACGGATTTTGGTCAAAGCATCCATGATCAAGCGCAATTCCACGAGGTCCCGAGCTTGATTCTCTTCTAACTCTAAACGATGATTCTTGTCTTAGGATCAATGCTGCTGAAGAACTAACTCTCCGGAATCCACCCAGCGACTTCTTCTGAAACCGACAACCATCTGATCATTCAAATTTGGCGAATCGGCAACCTCCATGAGTTCGTTTAAAATGGGGAAATCGCCATTGGAAAATTGTTTGTGTGGGAAAAGTGGTAGATGAACTATCGTTTGGTGTGCACTAATTTAATATCGTCTCCGTTAAGAGGCGGTCAAAGGTCTAATAGTTACTTTTTTTTCACACTCGGTCCCTGAATTTGTCTTGGTTGCCGTTGTCATATTTAAAACTCCCGCCCAATAATCACTTTAGAATACACAATTGGTCCCTCAAGTTGCCAACTTACGTAAAACCATTAGAAGTTTGACTTTGTTAAGTCAAACTTCTAAAACATATCAAATTATCAATTTACTCCAAAACAAATATTGAGTAATGGTTTTGCAATATTGACTTTACAAAGTCAAATACCATTCTATATTTTTATTGACATTCCACTAGCCATCATCACCAAACTTCAAATATACCATTATGCCTTTGCAATCTTCGAAAGGTTTTCAATCCTTGACATTCTGACTCGTTCGCGTTAACCCATTCACCATTTTCAAGTATTGACTAACTAAAGTAAACTGGAAATGTAGTTTTACTTGCTACAATGAAATTAAAATGCTAAATGAAAGTTTGACTTTCGAATGTCAAACTTTCATCACCCTATACTGTATGAAACAACAACATATGAACAATCTAATTTTAAGCAAACCATATAAACAATTCTTTACAAAATTACAAAACTATTTTGCAACATTAATTGTCCAAGGTATTCAACCCAAACTTAAACTACAACCATCAAAGAAATCTACCTTGTGGGAGAAGCTCGATGGAGTTTCAACTTCTGCCACTCTAGTTGTTCCCTGTATTTTCATTCCCATCATGACTCACCTGTCGCTTTACGATGTTGGTTAATGCTCTTGAGAACACATAGTTATATACTTTATTAAAGTTATTTCATGCTGTTTTTGGAAAAGCTTCGAAACACCACCGTCGTAGGTGGCCATGGTGAATGTGTTTCTGTCTACAACATGGAAAAATTCGCAAGGTAGATCACTAAGCGTGTTTGCGAGCTGAAAAATCAAATAGTGTTGAGATCTGCCAAACATGGCAATTTGGAATGTTTTATTTGATACATACATTATAGCATTACACTTTACCACGGTATCGCATTTTCAAATTCAGAGATGACCGAATCATTACAATGGTAGCGCTACCATAACACTATTCCCAAAATCCGACATCGGACGACTTAAGGTTAATCAGAAACAAAGGCTGCCATTATCAGGATTAGAGCAATGTGTATCACTACAACAAGAAGTTTTACATGTTAAATTTCATTATGTTACACATCTTTATAACATTGTTAAATTATAAGTTGTAAACGAAATTGTTCTTACCGTTGCAATCACCAAAATCCATTGTAAGGGTCAAAGATTTTGAAGTCTTGTCAGTGAAGATATCGGATGTTGTGATTGGCGTCACAACATTATAACTTTAATGACAAATGTAACTTCTTCAAATTCCCAAGTTTTGCAATATCCCATAGTCTCATCTCGTTTGTACTAGGATGATTCATTTTAAGAGACTCAGTGAGGGACAACACCAATAAAGTCCCAATGCAGCTTAGAAAATGGCATGAATCAATTCTAAGCTTAGATTTGGAAAGCCATGAAAATATTCCAAAGTAGCCATAGCACAAACATGAAGTACCAGATGTTTCAACTCACTACGAGAGTAAAGTTGGGTTAGGAGCGTGGCGGGTCACCATACCGATTTGTAATCGACTCACTCAATTCAATTTGTCCAACCAGAGCCACTCATGAATCTTCATAATGAAAGTTGTCTATTCCAATAATGATCTTGCTTTCTAACGAAGACAAATTTTCTTATTGAGACCCATAAACCCGATTTAGGAGAATCAAGTAATATCCCGTAATTCATTTATGTTAAATAATAAAAGAAATCCCATCCAGTATGCGTGATTGGCTTGAAGTCCAGCCGACATAGGTTGTAGAGGTTCTGCCATTTCTAACAAAGAGCAACCGATTGAAAATGTTAGTGATCACTTCATCGGCATATTGGTAAAACGATCGACGCGTGGTTTTGTTGGAAGTTGCGTTGGTCTTTTGAGTTCGAAAATGAGGATTTATATTTTTATTCGATTCATTTATCGTTCGGATAATGTTGTTTTATGTGATTGGTAAAGTTGTTTGTTGGGTGGGTGTATTGTTTGCGAAATTAAATGAAAGCGTATCGGGGAAAAAGCCATTGAGTAGCCGTACTACAAGATTGTCCACGGGTTGAAGGTTGGGTCAAAAATTGAATAGTCTGTATCCTCGAAGAAAATCGGTTTGACTTATCCATCCTTGGTCGAGGGGCGATTCACATTTAATAGCGAGTTTGGGCCGTGGAATGAAAAAGCGGGTTTTGTCCATACTGCGTCTAGCGACTTGAATTTAAGGACCAACGGTTTATTTTAGTCTAAATATAATCAAGACTTCACAACCCAACTTAACCAAATCAGAACCTGATGAGCAATTCCAATATCAACCCGTGACCAAAAGTGACCCATTCGGGGTTTTGACCCGTACCAAAGTCAACGGTGTATTTGGGTGTCTTACTGCCCCGACGGCACAAACTCACGCACCCATGTGGGTGTTTCATTGTACCGACCAAAACAACCCCTAAGTGGGTTTTGTTTTTCCGCGACACCGTCGACCAAAAACAAGATAAGCATACCAAAATAAGCACTTCCAAACCAAGCCTAACTAGTTTTTACTGACATTTAAGTGCCACACAAACCAATAATAACCAAAATAAAATCAAAAGAAATATAAGTCGTTCGATGTACATAGAACCAAAACAAGATTATCATTTGTAAAACCCAAATCAAAGTTTTATCAAACCCTTATCAGAACCTTGTTCTTGTGATAACTTTGTAAACGAAATTTCGGTGTGTGTGTGTCGTCTGGTCTTCGAGCGGGAATAAAAAGAAACAAATGAGGAAGTCTTTGATGTGGCGTTTTGAGCAAAAGTCTCTATCTCCTTGTTGATCTTTAGAAGCTCTCGTGATCTTGACCTTGGAGGAATGGATAGAAAAACAGTTGAGAGTTACGTAGTATTATTTTGGGGAGGGGGTAAAGGTGAAAGTAATTTATGTATAAACTGTATTTGACCTTGAGAGAAAAGAGTAAACCGGATTAAAGAGAAAGATGGGAGTCACATCAGCTTTAACATTTCACTTTAACATTCTTAAAAAACACTCACATCAATAACATCCCAAGTTAAATTTTAACATTTCATATTTTCAATTCAACCCCTAAACTAAAACAAATACTTTATTTATTAAAAAACATATCATTAATTTGAAAATATATTAAAAGACATATCATTTATTAAATTATTATGCAAATAACATTTTTATATTATTAAAAAAAATTACAAAACTAAAAAAAAAAAAAAAGTTAAATTGATTTGGTCCACACACACAAACCAAACCCATCTTCTACATCTTTGTCTTGCTCCTTTTCTATGCACAAAGCAAACCCAGAAAAAAATACAAACCAAACTCATCTTTTACAAACGCAAAAAAAAAATATATATATATATACAAACCAAACTCACTTCTTCGTCTTCTCTGCACAAAGCAAACCCAGAAACACAAGAGGGGTAATTTGATTTTTTTTTTTTTTTTTTTTTTTTAATTTTAATTCGGCCTCAACTGGTGATTCTGGCTTAACTTGCCCCTCCAACGGTGATACGGCGATACATGGTTATGGCGTTAGGAATGTAAATGCTCTAAGTATCCACCGGGAAGAAAACTTAAAATGAGAAGAATAACCTCATATTTAAGATGCATCGACTTGAATTAGATGCATCTTTATTCCTTTAGATGCGATCATAATTAGTTTCGAAAGTTATTTTGAAATGAAAACAATGCAGTGAAGTAGTACCCCTAGCAACAAATTTGACCCATGAGAAAATGAAAAATACATAGGATAAATATCTAACTTGAGAAAACGCATCTAATATATGTATATGCATCTAATTTTTAGTTATAAAATATATTATAATGCATCTTAAAGATTAAGGATGCATATAATTTAAATTGATGCATCTCAAATATGTAGTTATAGTTATTTATCATTCTTCTTATTTTAAGAATTCTTCTCATTTGATCCTTAGTCGTGTGGGTATTAGATAAATGTCTTTTGTTTTATTAAAATTTTTGTGTATTGTGTACCCCGTATCCCGTTGTGCCACAGTGTAATTGCGGTATTCGGGTTCGGCTAAAATGCTAGAAATATATTTTTGGAAACATTTTTTATGAAAATAAACTTAAAACAACATTATAGACTTCGAGAACTAGTTATCGAATTTAAGTCATTACTAATATAGTAGTGCGCGTGACGCTATTATCGGGCTCATTTTCTAAATACGTGCCGCTAGGGCTGAGCATCAAAGGTCCAAAACCGAACCGGACCGACAAAACCGACCGAACCGACAAAACCGAGCGAACCGGCGTGGTTCGGTTTCGCTTCATGTTTTATATGTTTTCGGTTTCGGTTCGGTTCGGTTCGGTCCGGTTCGACCCAAAACCGACAAAAACATACGTAAACACACCTAAACCGAACCGAACCGACGGCCCGACACAAAACCGAACCGACCCGACGACCGGTCGGTCGGTTCGGTTCGGTTTAGGTTTTTTATGAATTTCGGTTTTCGGTTTTGTCGGTTCGGGTCGGTTTTGGACCGACGCTCAGCCCTACGTGCCGCTTAGTTAAAAGCTATATGTAAACTTCAAAAATGAATTATTTTGAGCTTTGAGGTTTAAATTATGACCCGAAAAAATTACAAGTTGTTATAGATACACCTTTTTGTTTTTTTTATTAGGTAGCTTATTAGTAGTGCATTAAAATAATGAGAATGCCATGCTTGGTATTTGATAAAAGGAGTGTGCTAATTCATAATTTTTACACAAAGAAAAACTCACTCACTTGTTTTCTCTCTTCACCTAATCGGCCAAAACAAGGAACCAAGAAGAAATTTGGGTTTTTGATTAATCAAGTGCTTATTTGGGTGTATTAATTAGTAAACAAGGGTTTTGGAGTATTGATTTGTGCACATTTATATTCTCGTCCATCATATGCTCTTACTAATCTCAAGTAAGTCACAAAAAGTTAGTAACTATTTAACAAGGATATAATCTTGATTTTATCATATACATATAAATTACAAACTACACTTGATGAATTTGTAGAAACTAAGTTTACATAATAAAACTAGTAAGTAGTTGATAAAAAATTGAACTTGTTATTTATTTATGTTGAGATGTATTGGGCTTTTTACTATGTTGGATATATTGTTATATCACTATTTTAATTGTTGAAGAATTGGTGGAAGGATTTGGAATTGATTTGGTGTTGTTGTTAGAGCAAGTGCAACGATAACGGCATAACGCCGTTATTTGGTGTTTAACGCCGTTAATGGGCGTTATGCCGTTGGAGGGGAGGCGTTATTTGGGCGTTGGAGGGGAGGCGTTGGTAGTGCAACGCGCGTTAAAAAAAATTTCCATTTCACCCCCTAAACCATTTCAAATAAATTTTCACTTACACCCCTTCAACCTATTCAAATTCAAATTTAAATTATACTAGTCAATTCTTGGCGGGATAAATTCAAATTCAAATTTGAAATTTAAAAATCAAATATGAGCGGGATTTATTCAAACTCAAAATCAATTCTGCCTATATATACAACTCTACCAGAGTTGTTTAGAACACACAACACACACAAGTTACACACACAACTCACACACAAAAAATGTCTCGCAAAGATTTTTCTCAGCAATTCCTAAGTCCAGAAAAGTTGCAGGAAACCAGCTTTCCAACTCCAAATCACTTGGCTTGACTTTCCTTCTACCGGAGTTTGAAGTTTACTCAACACCACCGGAAAATGTCTTCCTGGTGGGTTTTGAAAACATCCCATACCTCCCAATTGTTCCAACTCCACTGTGAGCAGTCCACGGTGGATCTTCAAAACCACTCCAGCGGGTTAAGTGAGACTTCCCTCCGGCAACTAGAACAAGATGAAGAAAACGGTAGGGAGATTATGGAAGAAGCAGAACCGTGAAAAGCTGCTCACGTGAGCAAGAAGCACGGGAAGCTCAGTACCTCCAAGACAATTATTCCGACATAATGGGCGTCGGCTCTTTAAGGGGAGTTTGATTCCCTTCCAAGTTAGAGGTTGGGTCTCGGATGATTCATTTTTAAGTTTTAGTAGTTTTATTTTCATCAGTATGCGTTGTATCTTTAATTTTTAATGTAATCCGTGTTTAACGTTTAATGTACTTGGTGTTTTAATGTTAAATGTGATATGTGTTTTAATAAATTAAGTGTTTGTTTTAGTTTAGGGGTTGAAATTGAAAATATGAAATGTTATTGATGTTATTGGGATGTTATTGTTGTGGGTGTTTTTTGGGGATGTTAAGGTGAAATGTTAAAGCTGATGTGGCGCTGACGTGGACGGTGTTATTGGTGTTATGGTGTTACGATTGTGCATGCTCTTAAGCGGATTATTGGTTTTAGAAACTAGAAATAACGCTATTTTGAGACTTTTACATAAGGGTTGTTCTGTTTGGTTTATATAGAAAAATCATGTGGTTTTTAGCAAGGTTGCAAAAATGGTGAATCGGTAGTCGGGCGGTCGACCCTCCTATAGCTTGTAATTGGTCTAGGCGGGATTAATTGGTGAATAATCAAATTGGCATTTCCGGCAAGTTTTGGGTATTTATGGTGAGATTTTGGTATTCCCGACAAGACTTTCCTTGAAAAACATCTTGTAATAGATATAAACAACAAATATAAGTGATAAAAACTTGTTCACGACAACTTTTGGGTATTTCACGCAAGATTTGCAAGTTTCCAGCAAGTTTGACCACCGTTGACAATCTTTGACGTTGTTGACCGTCATTGACCGTTGTTCACCGATTTGTTTGACCCAATTACATAAATCGGCAAGGTTGATGGCCTAGTAGCGTCTAAAGGTGAGTAATCGGCCTTGTAGGCCTTGTTTTGCAACACTGGTTTTTAGTAAGGTTAGACAAAAGAAATAGAAAATAGACTTTATAATGAAAACGTGGTCGCTTAAACGGATAAAAATGGACTTAAAACGAGTAAGTTACGTTAGATTGAAGTTAGACAACAAAAACTATTTTCTGAAAAAGAACCTTGCTGTAAGGAATTTTCACAAGGTAAAACCGGACCCTAAATGGTAAATCCACTAGCCGAGACACTAAAAATGAACAAGTATATCTAAATACGTTCACGGGAATATATAAAACTTAAAAAACGAAGTTAAAACAAGAGAGTTATGACTTGTTGAAGTTTTTGTCGTGAAATATTATTTTGACGGCTTTTACTTCCTAATAGAAATCTGGTAGAAATATTAAAAATGGTTTCTGGACAACTTAGAGTAAGAATTAGCCAAAATTACCTAAACGAAAGTTGTATCGTTTTATATATACTTATTACTCGAGTCCGAAACTTTTTTCAAAATACTTAATAACGTAATCACTATTACTTATGAACAAGTTACCTAAAGTACATAACATGGTAAATAGTAGGAAATATTCACGAAATTAAATTTCATACACCAAACCTTATTGCAAACATGTACAGTGATATAATTAGAGCTCGCAAATTGAGCACCTGTTAAGACCTGTTAAGAGAAAAAATGTACTATGCAATTTTTTTATTTTTTAAAATATTTGTTTTTAGTATTTTAGGGTTCAATATTTAACTTTTTTGATAAATAAAATGTATATCTGCCATACTCAAACCACCAAAGCTAAATATTAAACGAGTTGTTTTCATGTTTGAAACTTATGTTATTGGGACTTGTTAAGACTTTGTTAAGACCTGCGATTTGCCAGCTCTAGATATAATAACTTATAAAATTGCATACACGACATTATTGTCGAACCTTAGACATATTAACTGTTTAGGTTGCAGTTAAAGCTTTCGTACCTCGATTTTCGTGCACATTATTCCGTGTTGTATTACTTAGCTTGAGGTGAGTTTCATAAGCCCTGTTTTCACTTATTTACATTATTTTTAAATTATCAGGGTGAGAATACATTCCTTGTTTTAACATATGGACACAAGTACTTTAACGATTATACACCCATTACCAAATGAATCGGCTAAACCAATAAATGAACTGGCCAAATGAACCGGCTAAACCGAATGTATCGGTAAACCAGTATCCGTTCATGACCGAATGCACGGTCAAATAAATATTAAATCTTGTGATCTACACTGTTCTTACATACTTTTACCTATAAACTCACCAACATATTTGTTGACGTTTTTTGCGTGTATATTCTCTGGTGCTTGGTTTTGGCTTGAATCATTATTCTTGGAGTCTCATATAGAGGTCTTTCTCTTACATCTTGTGTTCTTATATTATGACGTAACGCCTTCAGATTACATTTTCGCCGCGTGAATTTGAGGGTGTTATAGATTGGTACCAAAGCCAGGGTTATAGAGGACTAGGTTGAATTTAATACCTAGACTATAACTATTATATACATTGGGACTTTCCTTATTACCTTACACACTTTCGCAGCATTTCACGCACTAAGTCACAAAACTGTCGTATATACTCGTACATTTTAATGGCCCTTAAAAATTTTCCAATACATTTGGATTGATACATATGGTCTCTAAAACGTTTCGTGAACATACATAACATCGTTTTACATGACATTAAAAACCATTACAGTCTACCGATTCCCCCGATTACCTTATTAACCGTCTCTGAAGACTTATTTAAACATTCGTCTCATACTTTAAAACACTTATGTTTCTTTGTAACCCGTCACATATATGCCGATTAATTTAAACATCATCTTAAAGCATCACCTTATAACATGTTGCCTTAGAGAACCTACTCTTAGGAAATGTCGTTGCTACGTGTCACTCTTCTTTTATTATTTTGAAGAAAATGCTGCCAATGAGACAGGAAGTGAGTGCAGCTATTATCGAACAACTCATTTGTGGCTGAGGCACTTGTTGCTGCTATAGAAGCAAACAGACCAATCACCAATGAAGAGACCAACGGACCAAGAAATGTAGCTCGTTGTTGGGTTCAGTAAACACCCAAACCCCTTAATCTAGGATTTGAATAGAAAATAGCCCAAGTACTTAAACCGTTAAACATAATCAGTCAGGTGCATAGTCTCTCGGTGAGTCATCTTCGAGGATACTCGGTCTACGAGGCGAAGATGAAGTCTCTCCACTCGGTAAGGCGGAACTTAAAGGGTGAAGACGAGTCGAAGAAGATGATGGATTCAGGTGGTGATGACAATAACTCCTGAATCCCTAAGACCTCTCCAACTACTTACTTGAAGACAAACTGAGTAGAAGACTACAGGATTTAAGGATGAAGAAAGAAGCGGAGACAAAGGCGGGATAAGTTTGAATCAGATAAGAAGAAGTCCTTATCAACATAAGTCAACTTTCCTTGAATGGCTAACTTACAAGCTCAGTGTCATCAGCGAGTTATGGAAAGCGACCTTGTCCTTTACTTAGAATAGTCTTTATAGAAGAGACAAAATACATCAGTATTTTGTCTTCTATATGATGTCAGTTTTTGTCACTTAGGAAAGAGTTAAAACTCATACATGTATAAATAGCATAAGAGATGGAGTGAAAAGTTTAAGCTTGTGAATTGTAAAAAAAAACACACACACAAGCCATCTTTTCACTCCTCCAAATACAACTTAGTTCCTAAGATAGCTCAGTGAGCTCTAAGGGTTGTGCTCAGATTTAGCTTGAGCTTAGAGAGGAGTCACCAAACTTTGTCATTTCAATCCCAAGTACTATTATGAAGTACTTGGGTAACGTGTCTTTGTTGATTTATTTCTAATAAGAATATGATATTGAAAATTACTTTGTGTGTTTTACTTATGTTAATTTCAGTCATAGTTCACTATTAACTTGTTTTTATATATTTAAACCTGTTTTGCGATAGTGAACGGGGAACAACAAGTGGTATCGAGCAAGGCTAATTATAAAACTCGGTTTTAGGCAGCTCTAAAAGTTTTTAAATTAGGATCCTAAATGGCTGAAATTGATGTACCCCAACTAGTCGATAAAAATGGTGGAGCTTATTCAGCTGTTGCCCCTAGACTTGAAGTTGGCAAATTCAACAAATGGAAAAAGCGTATGCTTTGCTATTTGATTGGGATGGAACCTTATTATATCAAGTGTATAAATGAAAGTCCATTTGTCCCAAAGACTGCTGAAGGGTTGCCCAAACCTGAAGCTCAGTGGACCCAGGATGAAAGGAGAGTGGTCAACCAGGACCAAAGACTCAAAAGTATCATCATATCATGTCTTCCTAATGATACTATGGAGTCAGTTATAAGCTGCAGTACAGCTAAACAAACCTGGGATGACCTGGTCCACAGCCATGAGGGTCCATCTGATACCAAGGAAAACAGGATAATGGACCTGAAACTTGAGTACAACACCTTCAGGGCTAAGGACTCAGAAACTCTCTCAAACTTACACCCGGTACAAAACTCTTTTAAATGAACTTTCAAATGATGATGTTAAGTTGTCCAAACATGAAATCAACGTTGGTTTTGTCAATAGTGTAAAACCCTAAAATCCGTGAACGCGTTAAAAGACCATGATACCCTTATTGTGGAAATCCGAAAAAAAAACGTCACAACTCATAAAGTACGTTAAATGTTAATTTAAAAATTAATATTGTAAGACCAAGATGAAGCTTATACTTATAATAAAATGTTTATAACACATTTAAAAGTGCTAGTACCATATACTACATGATATAAACAAAATATACAAACTAATTTTGGAAGGTGAGTGCACATTGAATTGGCCTTAAACGTTTTCCACTTATCACGCCATATCCCTCGATTTTTGGCTCAAATACACGCTCCTCTTCTCACCTTTAAAAGTTACCATATCTCTTCGAATATGAATTCAAAATAAGAGAAACAAAAACCTAACTCTTTCACACAAAAGCCACGGCATAAAAATACCCTCCACCTCCACATCGTAGACATAAAAGACTCCAAGAAGGGTTTAGTAGGGTCTTTGTTAAGGCTTGGAAACACGTGGTTTGTACGAGGTTCATGTGGCTTTGGTTGTGGGTTTATTTTCTGATGCTGTCGTGGGGATCTAAGGCTCACAAAAGGGTGTTTAGTTGCTTCGATTTGTCCTTGCTTTTCCCTTCCTTAATTATACACGCATCAAGGTTACATCATGTTACTTTCATTCTTTCTGATTTCCTGGTCACGTTAATATAACTACATGTGCATGGTTCATGCCTCATTAATGGGTAATATGTAAACTATGAATGACTAAAATTAAATTACACAAATCATAAGAGAACCTCCTCATATGCACTATATGTTTTTGATGTGAATCTGGTCTTGGGCGTGGGGTAAGGTTCACCTTTGCGCATGTTTTTATTCACTTTAGCATGTCACGTATATGACTATCGAAACACGTATATGATTGCATAAAACCATGGATCAAGCACTTCATTGATGCTAATAAAAGATACATAAAACTGATCTTGAAACAACTTGCGATACATCACACGACACACTTTGTTACTATCATTATCATACCTAAATGGAACCTAATCATGTGTATATGATATCTTATAAAGTGTCTTAGAAAAACCAAGATTTGTAAATGTGTTTTAATGTCTTGTAAGGGGCGTACAATATTGTTTTGAGGAGGTATACAACTTGGTGTAGAACCTGTTATTGGAACCATATTGACATGTGTTATTATCAACTAATAAATAGATTAAAAGTATGCATGATTGGTATTATGGGTGTGTCGAATGGGGTGTGAATAGCATGGGTTTTGATGATCATTTGGGCGTACATCTAAAAGGGGAAAAATGAGTAAGTGTGATATATTTACACTTTAGACCCTATACCTTATAATATTTAGCCTATAGACCCTAAACTTGTATAAATTGACATAATTGATCCTTAAAGTATCTAAATACTCATTTAACCTATTGTATCTTTAAAATACATCTAAAATGGAAAGTTACTAAAATTAGAAACCTATTAAATATGGAAAGTTACTAATTATGGAAACCTGCCTAAAATAGAAAGTTACCTAAAATAGAAAGTTACTTAAAATGGA
Organism: Chrysanthemum makinoi; assembly: GCA_910596185.1. Lineage (NCBI taxonomy): Eukaryota > Viridiplantae > Streptophyta > Magnoliopsida > Asterales > Asteraceae > Chrysanthemum > Chrysanthemum makinoi. The sequence goes on along the minus strand of OU343222.1, from coordinate 327,284,048 downwards.
AATATTACTAAAAGTGGAAACACCTTTAAAATGGAAAGCCGTCTAAAACGAGTAATCTAATTCTTATGGAACGTTATCTAATTCACATAGGTTCCGGGCGACGAGGTTGATCTCATTTCTTGGTTTTGCTTTCATTGTTGATCCGCTGAATAAGGTCGAGATATTCTATCCTTTTGGTAGGGGTTTCTCATGACTTCGATCTTTCGACTTTGTTTCGCATGATATTCCATTGCTATTGACCTCTATTCTTGAACCTCTATTATTGAACCACTTTATTCTTGAACCTCGATATTGGATTATTGCTATGAACCTTTGAATTGTAAAGCATTTAATATGAACCTATGATATGAATCCTTATGATATGACCTTGCTTTGACAGCCTGGAGTTTGAGACCCGAGCTATCACTAGGCATGGGGCTTCCATGTCCGTGTCATTGATGCACCAATGGCATGACTCTAGTGTACGAGTGATGTTACACACCGTCCCTTTCGTTATCGATTATGAGCTCGATATATATTGTATGGCCACTATCTGTATGCGGTATGGATGCATCCTAGATTTGTTACGTTATCGATATGTTATGATTTATGCGGTGAATGATGTCGTAATGCAATGCACTGCGTCTTCACAATCTGGGGCGATCACTCCATGCATTATATCGCTATGGTTACTATTGGTTACTACAGGCTACTATGGATATATGATTTTATTTGATGTGTTTTGTTGGCTCGTGGTGGATAACTGACCCCTTTTCCCATGTTTCAATTACCCTACTCTATTCCTTTGATATACGATTTATTGGTGACTTCACTTACTTTGTTCTCGCTTCGGTTTATTATTATTGTATCGTTATATCGTTCCAGAGCTTTTAAGCTCGGCCGCATTTCTTTCTACTTGGCGGTACATAAGCTAGGATTTGGGGATTGTTTGGGTTGAGAGATGGTCATTATAGAGACCATGCCTAGTCATCTTAGACTTCAAATGATTTTGTCATGATATTATTAGACTCGGTTATCATATTTCTATTTTGGAATTTTCTTTCTTTGAATTTATGTATTGATAAGTCACGTTGACTTGCATTTCTTTGATTTATTATAAGACTTCCGCTTGCATGGTTTATATGTATTGTTCTGATTTGGCACCATAAATGTGATACTTTTACCCTTATCGGGTTGGGGTGTTACAAATAGTCTCCCTGAGAAGTGGTTAAATTTCTCTCAGGGACTTAGGAATGTTAATCATATCCAGAATCTTGAACTTCCTGAAATTTATGGGAAATTTGTCTATGAGGAAAACCTCATTAACAGGCGATACCACGACTTAAAGAAGTCTCGAAGTCAAGAAGTCCGACCACCACTTCACACCCATATCAAGCTGCTTTCTTCTCCAACAATGTGGTTCAAGATTTTCAAGAAAATTCAGATGATGAGCTTGATGAGAGATCAAGTAAGGAGTACCTAAACGACACGAACAACGAATTTCGGGAAAGGGCACTCCTTGCTAACTCTCGAAAGTTTATAAAAAACAAAGTTTTTCGGTGCTAAAGCAAATGAGGACACTGAATGCTTTAAGTGTCACAAAAGGATCATTTTGCAAAGCATTGTTTTTCTAAAACAATTTCAGAACCCTCTTATAAACCATCGAGGTTCAAATCATCCTCGAGGCTTTAGCAAATTTCAACAAAAATGTATCGAGTCTCATCAAAATTTTCAAAATAAATCTGATAATAACAAAACCATTGATTATGAAGCCAAGTATAAGAAAGCTAAAGCTAAGATTGCATTGCTTGAGGCCGATCCCTCGAAACAACAACAAATGTTAAAACTGCGGGGCAAAACAAAGGCCTCGTTCTTTGAAACCTTTGACTAGGATGAAGAGCCAGTCTCATCGATTATGAAATAGTACATGTCGGTCTGCTGATGGCCCTCTCGAGAAGAGGACAAGCTAGCTGTTGGGAAGAATCATGCTAGGAAACGGGAATGGGTCAACATCACAATGAAGAAGGTAAACATTTTACTTTCTATGGATGATGACTCGATTGGCGATCCTATATGAATTATCTAAATGTAGACCTTAAGTTTGTAGAAGAGCAAAGACTGAATCTTTTTTCTAAATACAACAAGTTAAGTTTTGAATTGAATAAGTGTAGGGATGAATTGCTTATTTTAAAACAAGCTAAGCTTGAGGCTCTCACTTTGCAAATTCAAAACAACGAACTAGTTAAAAGAAATCGAGAATCTTCAAGATGAACTTAAAAGGCAAATGATATTCTTAATAGTTAGGCTGCTAAGAATCGGGCTCTTTGATGTTGTGGGAGCCCCTAGTAGCAAGAAGAGTCATAGGTGAAGATCATCTCCGACTCTCTCAACAAAGACCGATCTCCTAAGCCATTTGTAATGCGGTGGCATGATAACCAATATGTTGACTAATCCCAAGCCCGGTGATTGGATTGAGCGGGTTAATCGAGAGTAAGCTTCCAAACTTCGATTACGGAAGGATTCTAGAGCACGAAAGTCAAGCTCTAAAGAGCATGCTTGGAATCCCGATGTGCCCGTAGTCTTGAACACATCTTTGAGTCGAAGCGAATCTCAAGCACCGCTTCCACCACTTGAAACCTCTTGGTCTTTCCAAGCTCTGAGCTTACTCCACTACAATTCAATCCTCATTCACCAAATGAAAGGTCTGGACTTGGTAGAACCATCACGAAAAGACAAACAAACCCAATCCAACAAGAGTCTACTCTCTGAGACTTCAACATCCCTGTCCCCATGGTGACCAAATTCGACGGCCCGGTGGCCGAACTTGTGAGGAAGCTTCTTGCAAAATGGAATCCATTGAAAAGGTCACTGAACCAATCAAGGAGACAAAGTCAGCTTCCTCCAGTTCCTCAAAGTCAAAGTCAACCTCCAAAACAAGCGAAGTGTGATCTATGTCATTACACCGGTCCTTACCATGACAAGCTGCTATAGAATCCTTTTTGCATGATGCGCAAAAGGATGATCCGAACTGCAGACCACTACATACGGTATGTAATTTACATCGGATGAAGCAAACTATACCAAAGTTGGTCATCGGTATGCCTCATCTTCCAAAACCGCTGACAAAATAGAGCAAAACCTTTTCCTCTTTGCCTCAGCGTGGCTTTAATGATCATCATCGGGATGATTGTCTCATGAATACATCTTTGTGAGATTTAGGAAATCCGACTCATGAGACATCCCAAGATGCAGTGTTATCCATGCAAGGAGAAATTCCAAACAACCCGAGTCTCGAGTCATCCTCGGCCTCTAAATGCAAAACCTATGGTAGCACTATGCACACAACCACTGACCATGAGTCGATTGCAAATTTCAAAGAGACCTTGAGACCCAAGCCCACTAGTAAGTGGGTCACTAAGAGAAACTAATTTAGTTTACTACTTGTGCAGAGACATGCTAGGGAGCCTATTTGGCATCTAGACAGTGGATGCTCAAGAAGCATGAGTGGTGTGAAGGAATATCTGCACAAGTATGTAAAGGAACCAGGGCCCAAGGTAGTATTTGGTGATAACTCATCATGCCCTACTGAAGGTTATGGTTGATGGCTACCAATGGAATAGTTTTCTCTAGAATAGCCTATGTCAATGGTCTCAAATACAATCTCATCGATTAATGTCGAGTCAACTATGTGATGCTAAATACATTGTACAATTCAATGATAAACAAGGTACCATTTTCAATGCCAACAAGGAAGTTGTGTTGATAGCTCCTAGGAGAGATGATGTTTATGTGTTAGACATGTCAACACTCTCCCAAGATGGAACTTGTCTCTTTGCTAAAGCCACTGAAACAATCAATTGGCTGTGGCACAAGAGATTCTCACACTTAAACTTCAAAAACCTCAACAACTTAGCAAAACAAAACAAGGTCCTTGGCTTACCATCACTGGTCTTTGCAAAAGACAAACCATGCTCACTTTGTGAAAAGGTAAACACCACAGAGCATCTTTCAAAACCAAACAAAATTTCTCCATCAAAATCTGCCTCCACCTCCTGTATATGGATCTCTTTGGACCTGTCAGGTCGAGATCAATCCGGCATGAAAAGTATACACTTGTGATTGTTGATGAGTTCTCAAGATATACTTGGGTATACTTTCTTTCTAAAAGAGTCGGGGCGGTGATACAATAATGTCATTCATCGGAAGATTGAAAACGAATGACATTATTGTTAAACTAATCGAAGCCCGACAATGATGCTGAGTTGAAATCAAGAGCTTGAGAGTTTCGTGATGAAAAAGGAATTTCTCAAATTTCTCATCTCCTTATACCCTTGAACAAAATGGGGTTCTTTGAAAAAGCAGAACTCTCATTGAGGCTGCTAGAACCATGTTAAATGGCTCATCCCTCTCAAGCATTTACGGGTGAAGCGGTCAAAGCTGCGTGTTACACTCAAAACAGGTCAATCATTGTCAAAAGACATAATAAAACCCCATATGAGATCTTCAAAGGTAGACTTCATGACATCAGCTACTTTCATGTGTTTGGATGTCCTGTGTTTATTCACAACCACAAGGATCATCTAGGCAAGTTTGATGCAAAAGCTGATGATGGATACTTCTTAGGCTACTCACCGATCTCCAAAGCCTTGGTTTTTAACACAAGGAGACAACAAGTTGAGAAACCTTTCATGTCACCTTTGATGAAAGTCTTTGAAAGCATCGGGTTCACCAACACCTCGATGGAGAAATAGGAATCAATAACTCATCAAGATATCCTCGATGAGTACAAACGAATACAATTCCTCATATCAAGTCGATCTTGACATCTCATACTATGTCTTACCTCACAATCTACCCCAACCAACCATCAGTGAGTTCATTGATAATCGGTCGGTCCTGCTGGGATAGGAAACACGATCCAAATGATCAGGAACACGTAACTCATGAACCTCACCTGAACAAGACATCTCTACGGATGTTCTAAATGATTCGATGGTGAAATCTTGCACTGAATTCACATCTAAACTCCGGTGACATCTTCAAGCTCGGATCGGACCACAAAGTAAGTGGACAAGATCTCAGGACATTGAACTTGTAAACATCATTGGTGAACCCACTGAGGGCATGCTCACTAGAAGCATGGTTGCTAATTTAACCGCGCCTTCACCAATGAATGCCTATATCTTGATTACCTATCGGATATAGAACCCAAAAGTGTCCTGAGGCTCTAAAACACCCAATTTGGGTTCAGGCTATGCAAGAAAGAAGCGCAGTTTGATAAAAACAAGGTCATGACCATGATCAAATATCCTCAGGATGTCGTTGTCATAGGAATGAAGTGGGTTTTGAAACAAAAGCTGATGAAAGCGACTGTCATTAAAAACAAAGCGGACTTGTAGCCAAAGGTTCTGATCAACGAAGGCATTGACTATGATGAGACATTTGCTCCTGTTGCAAGAATGGAAGCCATCGGGATCTTCCTTGCTTATGCAACATACATGAACTTGAGGTCTACCAAATGGATGTTAAAAGTGCATTCTTAAATGGTGATCTCAAGGAAGATGTGTATGTTCAGCAACCCCCAGGCATTGAGAGTAGTGAATTCGACTATGTGCGCAAGCTTGACAAAGCCCTTTATGGACTTAAACAAGCTCCCAGGGCATGGTATGAAACTCTCTCGGCCTTCACGATACAGAACAAGTTTGTCGAGGAGGAAAGATAGACAACACATTGTTTGTCTATAGAACTCAACAGGATGTGATACTAGTCCAATTATATGTTGATGACATCATCTTTGGCTCAACAAACTACAAACTTTGCAAACAGTTTGAAAAGCTGATGACAAAGAAGTTTGAAATGAGCATGATGGGGGAACTCACATACTTTCTTGGACTACAAATCGAGCAAAGCTGATAAAGGAATATCCATCGATCAAGAGAAATACACGAAATCTCTTGAAGAAATATGAGATATCTACTGTTCGGTGAAGACTCAATGGTCCCACCTAACAACCTTGGACTGATCTCCTGGAAAATTAGTCAATCAAACTCATTTGAGAGGATTGTAGGCTCAGCGATGTATCTAAGCGCTTCTAGACGGACATCCAATTCTCTGTCTGTCTAATAGCAAGATATCAGTCCAATCCTAAAGAATCCCATCTCACTGCGGCCAAAAGAATACTCGGTACACGAAAGGAACCCCAAATCTTGGACTCTATTATCCAAAATGCTCAGGGTTTGATCTCAATGGTTACTCGATTACGATTATGCGGTACGCAACATGGACGAAAAAGTACCTCGGGGTCCTCAATTTCTTAGAGGAAAGCTGGTTTGTTGGAGTGCTAAAAGCAACAATCGTGGCTATGTCCTCAGTGAAGCTGAATATGTAGGCTGGCCGGATCTTGCCAATGTATTATGGATGAAAATTCAACTCAGTGACTATAACATCCATTACAAAATGGTGCCCATCTTACGTGATAACACGGTGCTATTGCAATCTCCAACAACCTGTCCTTCACCAAAGAACCAAACACATTGATATCAGATATCACTTCATCAAGGATCACATAATGAAAGGAGACATAGAACTTCATTTCATCCCTACTGAATATCAACTGCTGATATCTTCACCAAACCCTTGGATGAACCTACCTTGAGGTGAAGGTGAATTGGGAATGCTTGACATTGAAAGTCGGGCATCTAAAACCAATCTCGATAAGTTCTGCGAAATGGTTCATCCTCCCTGCACCAAAAATAAACCTATCCTTTGAATGAGTTAGACTCATTCAGGTCTCTGACATTTGACAAAGAGCATTGAATGAGTAACTAAATGATCCAAGTATCGGTTACTTAAATGTCCTAGGTTGGTAAATATGCAAATTTAATATAAGAATATATGTCTCTTTGTCTTCTTGTCATCCCTTGGCATTTAATGCCTCCTCTCATAAAATATCAAATTGATATTTTATCTGCAAAAAGTGCACTTTTCTGTGCCTTTGCAACATTCCTTGAAAACGGGATTTTCACTGCGGTAATGGGTGGTAGCATTAAATGTGGAAATTCAAACGTTTTTCAAAAACCAACTCTTAATATTCCCATTTGTGCACAAACCACCCTTCTCACCACTCTATAAATACCCTCTTCCAAAACAAATAAACACACACAAATTATTTTCTGCAACAAAACTCTGCCAAAATCATTTCTAAAACCCAGAAATATTTGTGTATGTCACACCCCCAAATTACCTGTTTTGCAGCGGAATGGAATTCCTGGGGATTGACTGTCATAGCATCACAATCACAGTTATATTGAACGACCTAAAGTGTCGTTTGGAAAATACATCGTTTGATTTAATAAAATAATCAGAGTTTACAAAGTATAGGTCACAAATGAAAATCAACAGGTGCGGAAAATAAGTTTGGTACAAGTCAAACGATGTTTTTAAAGTGTATAAATCCCATGTGAGACGCGTCGTCATCGCGACTCTATGATATGTTCACATGCAAGCCATGAAGTGAATGCCTTAGTTACCCGAAAATACATTGCTAAAAGTGTCAACACAAAGGTTGAGTGAGTTCATAGAGTTTATGTATATGTTTAATACGACTACCACAAGTATAAGTTATGTATGACAATGATGTCACAAAAATAATACAATTGCTTAAGCATGACACCAGAAACTAGGCTGATCATGATGTTAAGCCCCAACAGAGTGTTTGCCAAACAACTCAAATAATGATATTAAATGAAATGCATCCGTTTAACCGGTTGGAATCCACCAACCCGGATGGAGGAGTCACCCTCGATAGATCTATCCACTCACCCTATGAAATTAACGGTTCATGTTATATAATGGGGACATTCAATTGGCATGAGGTAACTTAAGCAATGTAATGAATTTGATATACTTGGTATCGTAATAAAAATGATGTGCAATGTATTCTCCCAGTAGGTTTGAAATAAAGTAAAAACTTGAATAAATCGGGGCTATGAAAACTCACTTGTTGCAATGATTATCATGATATAATGGCAATCTTGAAATGAAACCTCGGCCGTGACCTATTATGAATGATATGTTCTAATGTAAATCATGAAACAATATGGGTGCATGCAAATCCACATGTAATCTATACCACTTGTACGTTTTTGAAAATAGAATTTATCGTCGAAATATATGTTTATGACATCTCGTCATGTTATAAAATACTTTACAAGTATTTACGTTGAAATGATATCTTACGATAACCATTTAATGATTTATTGTGAAATTATAACTTTTCGTCGTAAAATAATGTCGTTGAAATTTCATGAAAGTGACAAAACGGCCTCGAAAAGCTAGTCGTAAAATGGTGCACGTCGAGTGTTAGGAAACGAACCCAACGGTTTTGGGAAGCTTGTATCATCATCTCAAAGTTTTAGCATTTAAGTTTTTGTCCCAGAGGTCTCGATCATGGAGAAAAACATAGGTAAAGTATGGTACTTGTATCCAAAATATTGTTTAAGGATGGTTTTCGGCAAAGTTTAAGTGACCGTATTTTATTCGTTACAACTCCGCTTGACGAACGGTTGGACATTTTGGAAAATATGCTTGGCGAACTTACTTTTACTAGAAGACATCATGTTATAAAAAGTTCTACATCAATGTTAAAAACGACCCTCAACATGGTCTCTTGTTGCCGTATTATGTGTTTAGTAGAAAATATATGAATGTTGCTTATATAATAAAGTTACGGCAACTTTGTTTAATGCGTGTAATTTACTCGTTACAAGTCCGTTTTCTACGTTTTATATGTCCTTAGCTTCGTATCAAAGTATACTAATATATTTTTGATAAGTCGACACAATTTATAACGCCTAAGCCTCATTTTTGACTCGTAAAAAGTTGAGAATACATGCTGAATTTTCTGAAACAATTAGTTTTCGTCGTCAACTTGAAAAATTCATAACTTCTTCGTTATAGATCCGTTTTAATCCGTTCAAGCGGCCACATTTTCGTTTTAAAGTGTATTTTCTAAATATCTAGGCCAAAAATTTTTATTTACTGTCGAGATTTCCAGATTTTCAAAATATGGACAGACCCTTATGTAAACTTGTCGAAATGAGTTTTTCTCTCGCCAAACCTATTCTAACCAATTCAAAACAACTCCGAAGCTATTCAAATCCTACCATACACCTTCTTAGGGTGTCATGGGTTCCTAAACATCACCAAAAGTGATATGTTTCAAGGAGTAATTTTAGGATAATTATATTACATAATAAGTAATAAAAACAACAAAAGTGGTATAAATTCATATGTAACATGCATGTTTCTTGCAAAAATGTTGAAATATCAATAAGATGAATATGAAAAAGTTATGAAGATCATGAAATGCTTACTAGTTACTTGATGAGGTTTAAATGGACAAGGGTTTATCCTAAATAGCCTAGGTTTTTATTCCAAAACCTTGCTTAAGAGTATGCCTAAGTTGTATAAATAACTTGACATGAAAAATTCTTGGATTTCTTCTTGACCTTCACCATGGCCAGTTACAATGAGAGAAAGAGAGAGGATATTTTAATTTTTACACCTTAGGAATATCTCATGTATGTGTAGTTTTGGTAGGATAATATAAAAAAAATATAAGTAATATTTGTAGCTTGATATTTTGTACACAAAGTGTGTGAGTCATCCTTGAATGAATGTCGACCATGGCTTAACAAGGCAATGTTTAATGTATTTTGTCTAGTTAAATATATATATGTAAAAGTAAAGGTGTTGTCATTTAAGAATAATTAGTAACTTGTGTATTTATTTAAGCATTTAGGGTAGCGTTAGCTAAAAATAAATTTTAACAGACCAAAATAAAATACATTGAAGTCATAAAAATTATAAAAATACATTTCTTACAAAAATTAAGTGAAATAATAATTATCGAGTTGCATATACGAAAATCGTCGTAAATATTTATACATAACAATTTATATACAAAATAAATTGAAAATATCGGGTAAACCAATAATATAATTTTTATAGTCTTAAAAGGAGTATAAAAATATATTAGAATAATTTTTGGAAGTGTCGGATAAAATATTTCAAAATAATGTTTACCTTGATAGCGTTTATTTAATAGGAAAATAAACGTTTAATGTAAAATGCAAAACCATGCATGAATTAATATAATGATAATGATGCTAATGATATGTAGACTAAACCTAGTCTATATGAAATGTCCTAGAATGATGGTTCATGAATTCGCAGCTAAACCATTAAGGTTACGCGAATTTGATACTCGTAAACGTAGTTTACGATAAATGATGAAATAGTGAAACTTTTAAAGTTGTACAATGACCTGAAATTACGATTTGTCACAGTGTGTGCTCAAAAACTCTTCAAACCTCTTTTGGAAAACCCTTCTTGTAAACATTTACAAAAGTTTTTCATCACAAAACTTGAGAGATCTAAAAACCTTGATTGTTCTAGTCAAAACAAAGTATTTTCAAAAACCCTAAAAATATTTAATGGAAATGGCTAGAACACAATCTCTCCAGTTTGCTTCTCAGTGGGTAGGGTGTAACACCCCAACCCGACAAGGGTAAAGATATCACAAATACGGTTTCATATCAGAACCTTAAGTACTATACAATAGCGGAAGCCTTTACAAAACTTACAAAAGAAAAAAAAAATAACTTAATAATCAAAATAAATCTAAGATCCCTATTTTCAAATCTTGCTCTCAGGCTCTACTCTCAACCAGTCGGCTATCCCATAAGCTCATCTTGAATGCTTAACACGCGGAAAAGAAAAATCGTTTGAGCTTACAAAGCCTAGTGAACAGAGATATAACAAAACAAAGCTAAACGGAACAAGATACAAATAACGAAATCACAACGAAATAAGAATGACGAATCATTGAGGATTAGGAACAAATATCTGAGAAATCCGAAAGAAACAAATGGCAGATAAGAACAACACATAGCACACTAATAACACAAACACAAACACATCAAGAAAATAGAGTACATAATAGCCCGAAAAGTCTAAAGGCTAACGGAAACAATTTCTAGAAAATAAACATGGCATTCATACAAGTCAATTAATCTACATTCAACACACTTAATTCAACATTGTAGCAGCGGAAATAGCAGTCAAATCATGGCAGTCACACATACAAATAGAAAACATAGTAGGAAAAACTATAACTAAATAAGCAAAAGACATAGCATAGCAATTAGCAAATTATCAAAACAGATATTATAATTAAACCATTTGCGGACCAAACTTTAATATAAGCAAAGTCTAAACATAGCGGATCAACCATAAGCGAGACAGGATAACTACGAATAGGCAAGGTTTACAAAATTAACTGAACAATCATACATACTAAACTTTTAGGATACTCAATTTCACACTAGCACATTCATCACACAGATCAACGAATTCACATAACGATAAACTAACATAACATCGGATGACAACATACGAATCATATTTAAACATATTAATCATATCCTAGCATGGCATACGGTAGTTACGTAATCATATAAGAGCATAAACACATTCAATAACATATAATAAACCTAATACATAAATATAAACACTTGAAAATACGAATCATAAGCGAGATACTTAACACGGACATAACAAATAAGGATTTAGTTAACTACCACGAGCCCGAACTTATCATATCGAAATAACTACTTATTCAGAAGTAACCTCGAGAAAATAATTGGAGTAGCTAGCTCCCAGAATTTTGTGAAGGCGCGTATTACACCGACATCATTCACGAGAAAACATATCAAATAACGTCAGGATCTAGGATGCATCCATACGCTAGCAGTGGATAGTGGCCATACTATCAATAAGGATAACGAGGGGCGTGGCGGAACATCACTCTCTTGCCTAGAGTCATGTCGAGAGGTGCATCACTGACACGGACATGGAACCCCCATGACTAGTGAAATATTGGCTCGGTGTCAAACTAACTTAGGTCAAACAGATTGTCATAAATGACACAGATCATAATCAAACACAAAGTTCAACAGATAACATATCAGATAATTCATATCATGAGGTTCATGTTCAAAGTTTGAAGTCGAGAAGTTAATGTCGTAGTTACATATCATACTTTCATAATCAGAATTTCATAACCAAATGTTCACAATTCAGAAGTTCATAATCAAATATAGCAAGGTTCAACAAATGTGCGTATCAAAGTCTTCCTAACATAACGTTCAAGTGGATATTTCATGATTCAATAAAACAGGTGTTTCAAACAAGCAACAGATCAAACAATCAGAAAAGGGTTCATAGCAATGGCATAGGAAACCCTAATAATCGAAATAGAAAAGCTAAGAAAGCGTCATAAGGGACCTTCTGAAAAGGTCGAATATCTGTACCTTAACGCAAATGAGAGGAAAGCAAACGAATGAGTGAATCACGAAGATATAGCGTCGCGTCTCCTTCAACGAATCTACACGGATTATGATTTATTTAATACTTGTTATCATCATTAAGTTATAACGAGTTTATCATTCACACTCTTAGAGTTGTAAGTATATTCTTATTCTTAGCGGACGAATTACGACATTTTAGAGTCTTAATCATTAATTAGCCAAACTTTTGTGTTACAAATGATAAATGGTAAAATTAAGGGTTTAATATGATAAATATCTTATTTGAGGCTTATATGATCATCTTTCAAAGTATATGGTTTATAAATTTCAAGAACGGATTTTAGGACTTTCTTTCAAAATAGTTTACACAAGCCTTCATAACTTACATGATTAACCAAGACTCACACGTAACATTGTTCGAACACCACCTTAATGAGACCATGCATGCAATACTTTAGTTCATGATATTTGACTCCTTGCATAAAATCATATCTCACGCATGTTTACAACACCCTTAATACTAGCTCGTTATCGTTAAATCAACATTATTAATGACCTCAAAACTTACTATTTTTACATGAAATAACGAATCAACACACCTAGCTTCTTAACCCTAATCGACCCTAATTATGACCTAGGGTTTTTCCCAAACTTTTAGTATCATATTAACGAGTGTTAAATTGACTCACGTGCTACGGTTTTGACCCATCTCTTGGCGGAACTTGTGAAAACCGAGCGAGAAAAAGAATCAAACTCATGCATGCATTTACCCAAACCACCACACCATGTCAACTCATTTACATTAGGTTAACGAGACCCAACTTGACCCTTTTCCCTTGCTTCGACCCAACACCAAACACAATGGAAAAAAATCACAACTTATAATCATGTTGTTTCTGACTTACACACCATTCGACACACAAACACTTAACCATTTACTCAAGTCGACCTAATGCTAACCTACATTCCAACTCGACATCATCAAGACTGTTTCGACAAGGGCAGCTCATGCATGCACATCGACACTTAACCAAATCACAACAGTAATTACATGTGAGGTGTATTGTTTCAACACGTAACTTATTAACACGACTAACTAGTCCCATGCTCAAATTTATTTACAATTAAGTTACATGTTCGATACTTGTTTATGAGTTTTCTGAATTCGCATGAAATCAACAAATACATATACATATGGGATATGGTCACAGATTTACATAAGACTCTAACGCATGATTTATTATCTTGTCTTGCAGGTTCACGTGTTTATAAGTTGTATGTAGAAAAGGTTGAGACGGAGAAATTCGATTACCTTAGTAGGCTTTCGGGACAAAGATCACCAAAGAAACACCAAAGCGGCGGCCGAATGGAAAGAAAAGAAATCCAAAATCTTTGTGCCGTGACCTTTTTGAGACTAGGGTTTTCATATGGAGATATTGTGATGTATATATACATGTCGACCAATGTGGGTTTTATGGTAATCGGTTCAAAACAACAAACCCACCCATGGGCTTATGGTGTCGGTTCACAAAGAAAAGAGCATGGGCGAAAACTTGGGTTTGGTCGAAACATTGCATAAGTGGTTTAATATTTTCTTCGTGCTAGTCGACTCATTAAATTTTAATAATCGTGGCTTTTATTTTATCGTAACAAATGTTGATTATCTATTTGGCACGTTAGGTCTTATGCTTATTTATAAGTTAGGTTTTAATCTCATTTAATGAACGTTACGTATTTTACGTATTTTAGGATTTTGACTATTTTAAGGGTAAAATAGTCTTGTAGCACTTTTCGTATTTTTAGGGTTTTACATAGGGGATCTTACAAATGTTGAATTTAAAACTAATAATGTCATAGGCAACTTTGAATACCCTGAAACTGTCCCAGCCTACAAAGACATTATGAAATTTTTGTTTAATTGCCCGCTAAAAACGGCCTTTGTTAGTGTCCCTCTATGTTTACCATAATCTCCTCAGGAGTTTTGGGCAACACCAAGGCCTTTGACTCGACACCTCTGATGAGAACAACCTCGGACCTCTCGGGAATATCTCATCATTCGGTCTTCACGGGGGCAACAACAATTCTGGATTATAAAAGCGTTTTGCACTTCAAGCAGGGTTGGATTATAACAAAGGAGTTTATGTCGCCCATCCGAGACCCTCCACATGAAGGATGGGTTAAAACAAATCGTTTTAGATCCAACTTTTTGGACAATACCTCATCACCAAAAGCTCATTCCCCGTGGCTTGAGGATCCTATTCACTTTTGTGATTCAGGTCCTCGTGGGAACCACTCATCCAGCGAACAAGTTAACTCTATTCATTGATGATGGCATCTGCTTAATGAATGGGGTCACTGTCGACATAGGGGAGATCATTTACAGTGATCTCGTAACCAAGCTACATAGCAAAACTAGGACGAAATCGTTTAGTATCCTAGGTTTGTCTCTTGGCGCTTTACAAGTTCTTGGGTTCAAATTATCCTCGGGAAGAAAATTTTGGTGCTTTACCGGGCTTCTGAGCCAATCAAATTTTCAAAAGACCCATCCCTTGTCACTCCTATTGAATTGACGGCCCATATGGTTGTTGTAAACAACCGGGGAGATCGATGTCTCAAACCCTGCTCTTAAAAGAAAGGGGAAGTCTCAGGTGGGACTAAGACTAAACCCCAAGTCCTAGGGCCTGAGGCTTCAGGGGAACACCGGTAAAATGCACAAAAGGCCGAGACTAAAAGACACCTGATGACGAGGAAACAACCACCCCGTTGCAGCGAAGGACGATACATCACGGTCGATGCCTTGGTCACAACCACTACTCCCAGATCGAGGAAACATACAACCGTTGGTAGGGGCGCCTTCCTAGCGCCCAAGGATGACATTAGAAAATCACAGCCTTTGTCTGAGGGCACCTTGTCGATCCCAAAGACTCGGAGGGAATCAAACAACCCGTGATAGGGATACAACTATCACGACTCGCTAAAGGCAGGAAGCGCCCACCGTGTCTCGAGGGGTCCTGGGGACAAAGACTTCGAAGGAAAGGAACAACCCGCCGTCTGGAACCCACAACCAATCGACTCTAGCGAGGCGGAAATGCCCACGGTGTTGAAGGGTCAGGAGACAAAGACTCGAGAGGAAACATACCACCGGCGATATGGAACCCATCACCAACCCACAGTTAACCGTTTACGATGTTCTTGGCATACTATTTTAGAAGATGAGCTTGCTGGCGATGATGAAGTTTTATCACCGGGAAGAACTGGGCGCTAAGGTTGGCTGAACAAGAGCCTCAATGATCCACGAGCATCTTGAATCACAGTCAAGCGACAATGATGACTCCTCTTCCTCAGCATGAATTTGAAAGATTTGATAATGTTCTCCCACTCCTGAAAGATAGCTTGTTGTGGATCACCAAAGCGTCTCGAAGGTTATACTAAGTCACTGAAACTCTGTGGGAACAACACCAAGCTGCTTGCCAGGTTATCGCGATCTTAAGTCCGATGTGCTCACCTTCAATGAAAATGTTCACGAACACGGGATCTTATGTATGAGCAAATAGTGACAGAATACAAACTGGCTAAAATTCGCGAGTATCTTGAAGTGTAGTTCTTCAATTGATGATATCAAAGATTTAAGGAGGACCCAACTCAATTCTAAAGTCTTTGGAAGCCAGCGGCGTTTACATGAAGAATTCCTCCCGTCTCACTGACTGATTGATATGCGGTCCGTCAATGTTCAGGGGTCTGATTCTTTATTCAGTCCCTTCAATCTACATTGGGTTCTCTTGATGCTCAGGTGGCTAATCTGGCTAAGGCATCATCCTCCATGGCTTGGAATCTTGGGCCTCGGATGACGGCCTTGGAATTATCTCATGCTAACTTGGAAGCAAAGGTCATTGGCATTCAATCCGATACATGGACATGAAGGCAATGATCACTGAATTTATCAAGCCTTCAAGGTTGGCAGCTCCTTCCCCTCGCACCTACACCAACTCTTGCCCTCACTGAAGCTACGGCAACAGTTGAGGGGGAGAATATTGCTGAAGAAACTCCTCTTCACACTGAGGGGGAGACAACACCACCAGTATCTGCAACTCCAATCTCATTATCACCACCAGTCTCATCAATACCCATCTCATCTATCCCACCAACATCAACAACAACACTGACGGTGATTACACCAATAACAACAACAACACCACCCCTGGTAGCATCTTCTTCTTCAGGCCAGGACAAAGGAAGAAGATGATTACACCAATAACACTGACGGTGATTACACCAATAACAACAACAACACCACCCCTGGTAGCATCTTCTTCTTCAGGCCAGGACAAAGGAAAAGGAAAAATGACAACACCTCCGAGCACAGAAGATTCCATTAAGATCGGCGACCTGAATACCTTTCCACCACACAATGAGTGCCTATCTTGCAAAGAAGAAAGGAAACGAGACTCGCTGGGAAGAAGAAAAATTAGAGAGCGGTAAAAGTAGTATTTGAAGAAGCTGAGCGTTGGAATAGATGCTAAGAAATTAAAGGGTAGGACAAAAGTTCAAGAAGCTGTTTCGCTTTCGGATGGTCGCAATGAGAAACAGTTGGAAGAAAAGAAGAAGAAAATGAAGCTCTCAAGCAAAGCGAGAATTGAGCATTACAATTGGACAATGACAAGCGAGGAAACTCCGAAAGATAACGATGTCAAGATTATCCCCAACACCAAACCACGGCCATGAATGTTTATAGAGGGTTGATAAAAGACACTTCGAGGTTCATGATCCCCTCAAATTCACTGAATTTGGGATCACTGAACTCGATGAGCTTGGTCCATTATTGAAAGAAGAACAAGGTGGTTAAGGAGCTGATGAAGATGCTCAGCAAAAGATATTGAAGGCTGAGGATGCACCATTGGCCAGGGAATTGACTGCCTTAAGCGCACCTCAAGGATCTCAACCACAAGCATCCATTGGCAAAAGGAAAAGAGTTGAGTTCAACACGAAATCAAAGTGCACGGATTAGAATGCAGCGGGGCTGAAGGTGTGAAATTTGAAAACTGTCTAGTGATTGAAGCACGAAAGAGGGCTATTTTTCATTGATGTCTATAGAAACCCATCATTCCAAAGGTGGAGTGATATCGATCGGAGTGGCTACAATGATCGCTATATTCCAGTAGCCTCTCAAATTGGAGACTCTGCGAATATCGAGGTTACTGTCAAGACTTGAATGCCAAAATAAGAGACCATCTGACGAAACACTCATCACCAAGAAAGTCAAGCTTGAAGCCACGGGAATCCATACGGGTGACATCATTTTGATTTGTCTTTTGTACTAGTGATAGGAACCTTGTAATTTGATCAATAAACGATGTATGTTTTATTAAAATATTCAGTGTTCCTTATTGTATCCACTAGTACATTAGATTAAGAAGAAGCCATTTGCTTACTTACATTGATCAAACACTTAGGCTATTTGTATATCCAAATAGGGAGGCTATTGGGTTCATAAATACCCAAACCCCTTAATCTAGGATTTGAATAGAAAATAGCCCAAGTACTTAGACCGTTAAACATAATCAGGCCACTGAGTGCATAGTCTCGGTTGAGTCATCTTCAGAGATACTTTCGATGCGAAGATGAAGTCTCTCCACTTTCGATGAAGGGAAAAGGGTGAAGACTGAGTCAAGAAAGAAGATGATGGATTGATGAGTGATGACAATAACTCACTGAATCCCTAAGACTCCTCTCCAACTACTTACACGAAGACCAAACTGAGTAGAAGACTAAGGATTTAAGGCGAAGAAGAAGCGGGACAAAGGCGGGATAAGTTTGAATCGGATAAGAAGAAGTCCTTATCAACATAAGTCAACTTTCCCTGAATGGCTAACTTACAAGCTCGGTGTAATCAGGAGTTATGGAAGCGACCTTGTCCTTTACTTAGAATAGTCTTTGTAGCGAGACAAAATACATCAGTATTTTGTCTTACTGTATGATGTCGATTTTGTCACTTAGGAAATAGTTAAAACTCATACATGTATAAATAGCATAAGAGATGGAGTGAAAAGTTTAAGCTTGTGAATTGTAAAAAAAAACACACACACAAGCCATCTTTTCACTCCTCCAAATACAACTTAGTTCCTAAGATAGCTCAGTGAGCTCTAAGGGTTGTGCTCAGACTTAGCTTGAGCTTAGAGAGGAGTCACCAAACTTTGTCATTTCAATCCCAAGTACTATTCATAAGTACTTGGGTAGCGTATCTTTGTTGATTTATTTCTAATAAGAATATGATATTGAAAATTACTTTGTGTGTTTTACTTATGTTAATTTCAGTCATAGTTCACTATTAACTTGTTTTATATATTTAAACTGTTTTAAACGATAGTGAACGGGGAACAACACTCGTGGTTGCACCTACAAGGAATTTTGAAGCCGCATGTCTGGAAGTTTCAGTGGAAAGGAAGGAGTGGTTGGACTAACCCATTGGTTCGAGAAACTGGAGATAGTTTTCCGAATTTGTGACTGTGAAGAGATCTGCATGGTGAAGTTTGCATCGTATAAGCTACAGGAGATATGCTGGTCATATTGGAGGTCCAGTTTGTGTGGACATTGAAACTATCTTTACGAGCTCCAAAGTCCTTCTTATGTCTTGGTGTGGCTCTCGATTATGGTGCGTTTATATAGAAGCGTTATTTGAATAGCAGGTTTATGGATTAGAAAAGTATAAAAATGTTTGTTCAGTAATAGAATGAGAAATAAAAGGCAGATGGGGGGTTCTATGCATGATAAACACGGGAATAGAAAAGTATAAAAATGCTTCATTAATGGGTGGATAATGGAAAGATTGAAAGAGCTTAATTAGTTAATGTAAAGATATGATTGTTGGACATAATGGATTTCAGACTTTAGAGATTTGGTAGACATGTATGTAAATGATTTCTACATAGGAAGCTGTTGGAAAATTGGTTTTGCAAAATGAGTTTTTGCAAATTTTGGACACTATTTAATATATGATATATGTTATATATATTTGTGTTTCTTGGTAGCTTTGCGTTCTCCTCGACGAGACGCATTGAGCTAAAGTATGTCCAAAATGGAGTTGAAATGAATGAGATATCGTGTCTCAAAGTGCGGCACTTGAAACATAAAAACTTGGAAAAATGGGAGAATCCCACATCGCCCAAAACAAGAAGTGGATGCTTGTTTATAAGGAAATTATAGTTTTGGCTATCAAATTCCTTTAGGTTGATTATGCTCCCACTCCTACGTCTTGCGTGCAGGGGAGGTGCGAGAAAATAAGGATTTCCGGGTCAAAATGAGTTGAAGCTTGAACTCATGCGAGCCAGCGACCTGCGGACACGAATGCAGCTCCAAAGCCTCGCATAATCTTTTTGCTGCAGTTTCATTTTTCAGAATTTTCTGTAAATCTATTTTAGGAATAGATTGAAACTTATCAAGAATCTGTATCAAATATAACGGATTTTCGTTTATATGGCTGGAAAATTTTTCTTGGAGGACAAGTTGAGTCTTCAATATAAATACAGCCATATGTCTCATTCGTTTACATTCGAAACGGCTCCTTACGAGCGAGTTCCGGCAATCTTTTGATCGAAGCATCGAGGTTTCTAGCGATCTTTCGGGCAAGTTTGTCAGTCCAGTATTACCTTGGTATTGAACGTTGTACCACAGGAAGCAGGGCGGCAAATCTGTTTTAAAGGGAATCGTGTTAAACACGAGCCTCGTTCACGACCTTTCTTTGCTTTCTTTTACATATCATTATAGAGTCCGTCTTACTTCTACCTATTGCATGCATTTATTTAATTTACTGTTTTTATTTCTGTTAATTTATTTACTGTCGTTATAATCTGATTTTATTAATAAAACTGTACACAGTTTCCCACAGAAGCCATGATCATAAGCAAGAAACTAGAAGTGGCCAAGGATGGTCCTACAGATTTATTTCATGTGCTGGTTGCTGTCCTATTGTTCTGATGTGTTTTTGCTGTATTGTTTGTTTCTATGTTTATATGTTTATATCCATTCATATCTGGAACACGTATAGGTTAGAGGTATAATCTTAGATAAGAAATATTTTTCGCCATATTTCTAGTTGCTTTCCAAAAGCATTTCTTGGATACACAAACGGTCGTTAGTTGGCAATTTAGGTACGATCTCGTGTCTTGGCAATTCATTAAGAAACTTAATTGGATATCAAACGGTCGTTAGTTGGATCTCAAACGTGTCGCGAGTTGTACTTTTTGGGTAGCCATGGTTTCTGACTTTTGGGCCGACTAATCCACGTGGTTTGAACTCACTATCATAAGTAAAACCCTCCCTTTCCACTATTAATTTTTTGAGTTAATATCCTAGTTAGCTACTGTACTTATTTAAATTTGTTTTCATTACATGTAATTTACTAGCTCATCAAGAAACGTTACATTCAGCAAACATACATGTATCATAAAAGTTACAATAACAAATTGGGCTGTTGAACTGGGCTCAATACTACAAGAAAATTGGCCTTTTTAGTAGAAAGCGGTTTAGGTCACTAACGATCAAAATTTGATCACAAGCGGTTAGTGACCAAACTCAAGTCGCCACCAGTCGTCACTAAATCTTCGTCACTAAATCAATTAAAGACGAAAATATGCTTCGTCGCTAATTTGTGACAAGATTAGTCGTCACTTTTTAATTCGGTTAGTGACGAAGTTACAGTTTCAATATTGACGAAAAAATAGTCACTGGTATTTGCTACTCCCTCAGTCCTAAATAAATGTCTAGTTTGACTTTTCAGAGTCAAACTTGTTTAACTTTGACCGTAAATATTTTTTTTGTGTTATATAATACTTGATGAAAAACTATGCCAATGAAAAATACACTTAAAATCCAATCCATTCATAAATTTTTCATAAAGTATTATATAACACCCGCAAAAATAGATAAGGTCAAAGTTGATTCAATTTGACTCTGAAAAGTCAAACTGAACACTTATTTATGGACATAACCCAATGCTAAACTAATTTAGCTTAATAAGATTGGACTTGTTGGGATGGGTTTCGCTAGGACAAGTTAGGCCTAAAACTATTAACGTATGAAACTTTTGTAAGTGTCTATTTCTTCTAAGGAAAATGATAAATAGGCCTAACTAAAGTGGTCTAAAAAGTGACCTAATGCATAAATGATTTGTACTGTTCGCATAAATGACTTGTATTGTCATTCAACTGTGGAAATCATTTATGCGTTAGATCACTTTTTAGGTTACTTTAATTAGGCCCATGTATCATAACTCTTCTTATAAGCGAAAAAAAACGCACTAGTTGATCTTTATATTTAGTAACAAAGTTACTTATGTTTCTTACTAGGGCTGAGCACCGAAGGTTCAAAACCGAACCGGACCGACGAAACCGACTAAACCGACAAAAACCGAACGGACCGGCGGGACCCGTCGGTTGGGTTTCGATTCAGTCCTACATGCTTCGGTTTGGGTCGGTTCGGTTCGGTCGGTCGGCCCAAAACCGACAAAAACATGCCAAAATACACATAGACCGACAAAACCGAACCGAACCGACGGAAAACCGAACCGAACCGACAACATTCGGTTCGGTTTCGGTTCATGTTTTTCACGGTTTTCGGTCCTCGGTTTTGTCGGTTCGGTTCGGGTCGGTTTTTGACCGACGCTCAGCCCTATTTCTTACATGTGGCTAACTTGTGCTCTTAGGATAGTTAACTACCTTTTTGAATAAGTATGTCTATAAGATATTATATATCTATAAAATAAGTATGTCTATAACTACCTTTTTATTGAAGAATAAAATATAATTATAACTTAAACTTGATACATGTGATGTGTTGTTATAATACCAAACTTTGAGTTTTTTTTAATACTCTCTCCGTCTCAAAATTATACTCCCTCCGTCTCATTTCTATTGTCCAGTTTGACTTTGACCGGTCTTTCTTGTTTAACTTTAACCATTAATATATTTATTTATGTTATATAATACTTGATGAAAATTATACCAATGAAAAATACATTTAAAACCCAATACATTCATATACTTTTCATTAAGTATTATATAACACAAACGAAAATAATTATGGTCAAAGTTGAAGTAGAAAGACTAAAAAAGTCAATAGTGGACAATAATTTTGGGACGAAGGGAGTAGTCCCTTATTGACTTTTCAAGTCTTTCTTTACAACTTTGACCTTAAATATATATATATATATATATATATATATATATATATATATATATATATATATATATATATATATATATTTTTTTTTTTGTATTATACAATACTTGATGAAGAATATATGATGGATTGGGTTTTAAATGTATTCTCATTGGTATATCTTTCATCAATTATTGTATAACACAAATAAACATATATAAGATTAAAGTTGAAAAGGAAAGACCGAAAAAATCAATAGAGGACTATAATTTTAAGACGGAGGTAGTAATAAATAACCGTGTTACGGTTGAAGCAAAAGTTGAATGAAATATAAAGGAACAAATTAGAAATGACCTTATATATGGAACCATGAACAAAAGTGAGGTTGAATTCGTGGGAATATGAAATGCGATGTGTCCATAGACAAGCTCATGGATTTCATTCTCATATTTTACGTTTGCAACTTATCAAAATTTCTAAAAATAGAAGTTTATATAAAGTAGTGTTTCATAATCTTACTTAACTAAATAAAATAGAAAAAAAATGTTCAAAGGTGAAAGTGAAAATTAAAAATTGAAAGTTGAAAGGTATGGTTAAATGTTAAAATGAATTGTTGAATATTTAATGTTTAAAAAAAGTCAAGAAATCAATGTAGAATGTAGTAATTGTAAGTCAAGCTATGCAGAAATTAAAGAACCGTTGAAAAGTTATATTTGGCAAGTTGATTAGTATAATTGTCAACACAACTTGACAACTTATGAAACTTACAACACACGCGGATGACTTTACATGTACTTTTTATAAGTTTAATGCAATATTAATCTAATACAGTTTCTTATAAGCGGGTAAGTACATATTTTTTGTTGATCGTAAAGAAAATAATCAGTCGCGATAATTTTATTGAAAACTAGACACCAATGCCGCCGCTATGTGCGGATACTCATCTAATAACGACAATGTACCTTGCGTATAATAAAAATACCGCTTGTACACATCTAATAACGACAATGTGAAGGTACTCATCTAATACATATGATCTGATTTATTTGTGTTGTGGTCCTTTTACTTATTTAAGTTATTTTCATGTTTAATATATTTATATATATACTAAATGGCAGGGAGGAAAACAATACCAAGCAAGCTTATTTAATGCAATCTTTCCCAACTTGGCAGAAACAGTCCCTGAGGTTTAAGTTGCGCTGCAAAATTAGTCCTTTAGCATTAAATGCAAACTTTCCCAACTTGGCAGAAATAGTCCCTGAGGTTTAAGTGGCGCTGAAAAATTAGTCCTTTAGCATTAATTGCAAACTTTCCCAACTTGGCAGAAATAGTCCCTGATATTTAAGTGGCGCTGCAAAATAAGTCCTACAACATTAATTGCTATCTATAGCAATCTGGCAAAAATAGTCCTTAAGGTTTAAGCGACGTTGCAAAGTAAGTCCTGTAGACTTAATTGCTAACTATAGCAACTTGGCAAAATTAGACCCTAAGGTTTAAGTGTCGCTACAAAGTAAGTCCTTTGAAGCCAATCCCGCTGCATCGCGCGGGTTCCCACACTCGTTTAAAACTACAATTGATTCATTGGGGATGTTGGAGGAGATGGCAAAGGGTCATTCTAGTTATAGCTTGATTCCTACTAAAGTCATCGCCACCATTAGGCTTTTTTTTTTATTATTTTTTTTTTCTCAAAAATACCTAGTGTTCAATGGTAAAGAAGTATAAAGCAATTGCATTTAACGGTGAATAACCAATTGAGTCGGGTCTAATCACAAGTAGCCTCGTCTTTGAGACTTCAAGTAAATATTTGTATTAACTAAAACTACTTCTATTGTTATAGGAAAAAATTTGAAGACGAAGCTAAAAACTGCAACTATGATTAAGGCGGTTTTTAATAAACACAAAAACCAAGGACGGAATTAGGTGGCCTGTGGTGTCATGAGACTAGGATAGAATTTTTCTACATAGTAATAATTTTTGTAAAAGAACATTGAATTCTGAAAAAAGCACCCGATACCAATACATTGTGTTGCTAGTTATTGCTTAGTTAGTTCATTAATAGGTGAAAAGTGAACTTGGTTTTCACTAAACTTAATCATTGTAACCGGAAAATCGTACTTCTTTTTTTTTTACATCTAAAAAGATTGTGCACCCGCTCACTTTTAGTTCTAGTCCGTTCCAGTGAAAATAAAAATAAAAAAGAGCTTATATAAGTACAAGGTACTAGACGATAATTCATAACGTAGTTTTTAAAAATATATATTTCTATGTAGTTAGGGTTGTACAAAGTCGGCTATTTATGAACTTGTTTGAGCTTGGGTTATATTATAAGTTCATCCGATTTGAACTATATTGAGCTTAAATCAACTTCTGTAACTCATCAAAACGGGCAGGCACTAGCAACGGGTCAAACGGGCACTAGCCCAATGGGCACGACTTAAACGGGCACGGGCTAAACGGGCTCATGTTATACGAATCGCTTTAGAAAAAACTTAAAACAAAAAAAAAAACCCTTAAACGTAACACCTCATTTATATTTAAGTACCTAAATATACTATATCTATAATTTTTCATTAAAAACAATTTAATGTTGAAAAAACATGTGCCCATTAATGCCCATTTAAATTTTAAATGGACAATACATGTCTATTTCAAAAAGCCCATTGAGCTATTTTTTTGATTGTCGACCCACCTCTAATTTTAACGAAAGCAAATAATAAAAGCATCTTTAATCCAAACACCTTGTTGTTTGTTTGTTTTGGTTTTCTGTCGATACCAAAACCCTAGTTAGTTGCTGCTCTTGGTACGTATCATCTGCTTCTTTTTTTATTCTTCTATCAATTTATTTAGTTTCATGTCTTGGGATTGCTTCTTAATGAAATTCTCTTATGTAGCGTTTTTCAAACAAAATACTTGCACAAACAAACACGCCTCCTACAAACATAAACATATACGGAGTATTTGATTTTGCTATCACGTATGCCATTTTTCTATTGCTCTTTTTTGTACACAATATGAGATTAGAATCATAATCACTTTTATGGTATTATTATCATTATTAGAATATAATTCAGTTTCCGCGTTTTCATATAGCTACTGCTGCTGTTTCTAACACTTCTTTTGAACGTCTAGTTGGTCATGGAAGGAGTTGATCGATTGGCTGAGTTACAGGCTGAATTGTTAGTCAATAATATCATGTCTCGTTTGGACTGCACTACCAAAGAGCTCAAAACGATGGAAAAATCTCTGGGCTTCGCTTCCTCATCTCATTTTCTCATATCCCCATGACGCCAAAGATTTTAGAAGTGGAGAAACTGATCTCCTTGGTTACCTTTGTTTTATCGACAACACTCTAAATCAGTGTCCTACAAATCTCAACCTCAAAAGATTTAAACTTCATATCAATTTCAGTAGTCTAGGTAATTCCGAGTTCAAATTGCGAGCAAATAGTTGGATTCGTTATGCTCTTAGCCGTAATGTTGAAGAGGTTGATTTATTGTTATGGGATTCGTTTACCTATGATGATGAGTTGTTTTTCAACAATTTGTGTTTTATTCGTCTGAAGCTGTCCCGGTGTGTGTTAAATCCCCCTAATGGTGCGATTACTTGGGAAAGACTTAAGTGTTTGTGTTTATCTTGGGTAACTCTGGATGAAGATATGATTGAGAAGATATTATCCGGAAGTCCTTGCTTGGAATCTATGGAGTTGAACTACTGCTATGGTTATAGGCGGATTGATATTACTTCAAAGAGTGTGAAGAATTTGGTGTTGTCCGGATACTACTCTTATCATGGGTCTACTCCATACGAGGAGGCTTGTATAGATTGTGTCAAAATAAATGCTTCTTACATATCGTCTCTAACTATAAAAGGTGAGTTGTTTTTGCGGGAGCTTATGTTGCTTAACGTGTCGTCTTTGATCGAAGCTCACTTATATTATACGATCAATTGGGGGGAGTCTGCGATATTCGACAAAAAAGTACTTAGAGGACTTTTAGAAAGCCTTGGCCATGTCGAAGATATTACATATGGGGATCACTGTTTGGAGGTAATATTACTTATTAATGTCTTTTTTCCACTCCGGTTTGTGTGTAAAATTATACACGTTGCACTGCTCTAATAATGTTCACTTTTGCATTGATAGCTTCTCTCTCGTTTGGATTTTGGTATTGCTAATTGGTTGTTCTCTGGTGATGATCGAGCTGAAAATGGAGATCGAGAGGAACAAATTACTTAAAGAGTAGTTGATAGTTTAAAAAAAAAGATGCTTTCTGCTGTTAAAGAACATGACTATTTGTCCTAACTTGGAAGTGTTTGGTGTGGTGACCATGGACAGTTGATGCTTGCTAAGAAGTTGTTGACACTCCATCAGGCATCTCCAGTAGCCGAAATATAACTCTGCTAGAATTTGGTAAATTTCAAACTTTTGTTTACTGTTTAAACTTGTGGTTTGTGAATTGAGTTAATTAGAAAAAGAAATGTACTAGTAACTGATCTTGAAAATGGAATGATTTTGTTGCATCCTGTGGCTCTATTATTGTTCTAGTTATATTCATTGGCAATACATCTTTTAAATAGCATCACTAGCTCTCAATGAAATCTCAAGAATATAGTCAACAATGGTAAATTATATGTTATTGTTCATACATGCCTTTTTTTAAGTCAATTCGGTATGTGTTCTGGTTTTCATCTCAATGAACATTTTTGTTGAGAGAAGTTAGTCTGCGATGAAATTTTTTTTTGACCATGGGCTCTTTGATGGGTAGACAGGTTTTAAATGGCTTTGGGATTGTTGTGGGTGTGTTTATTTTATATTGGAATCTGGTATGGGATCAGGATCCAGGGATAGTAGCATAAGAGCTCTCGGTACCCTTTTTTGCCAAGACTGGCGTTTTCCCCCAAAACGCAACGCGACGGCGCGAGCTCCACCTGTGGCTCGTTTTTTCGATTCATGCGCCGTCGTGACCAGCCGAAATGGTCCCGGAAAATGCAACCGGACGGTGCAAGGTGGGTACCCATGGCTCGCATTTCCCCTTTTTTCTCTATTTTTTGCACGACGACACAAGAAACGGTGTTATAGGAGGGAGGAGTGTTTTTGGTGTTGTATTGAATTATGGTGTTATGGGAAAAGATGTGGCAACACTTTTTCCCATAACACCACACGACGGTACCACAGGGTACCTAGTGCTCTTAGGGTGAGAAGCCTTAGTCATCAGGGACGTGCTATATTGGTTGTCTAATCTTAGATGAATATTTTTTGGCATTTCTAGTTGCTTTCCAAAAGCCTTTCTTGGATATGCACTAGGCAATTTATGTATGATCTCATGTGTTTCAACCATCTCCATTCATCAATGATGATCGTACTTGAACCGAAGAGTCTACTAGTAATTAGTTAAGACTCTTAATTGAATCTCAAACAGGCCGCGAGCTGTACTTAACACCTTAATAAGCAGATATCCCTTAATTGGATCTCAACGGCCGGTTTCTAGTCCATTGGTACTTGACCTATACAGTTAGGTACACAGATAAGGGCTTAGTCTACATTAGGGAGTAGAGTTTAATCGTTTATATCTCGTTCTTTGTACGTTATTGTTATTAGGTTATTGTTGCATCATCAATAAATTTTTGAGTTAATATCAAGTATTTTAATTTAACTACTTAGCTCTTCTGTTCATATTTATTTTCATTAAATGTGTTTTACCAAAACTTGACTTTACTTAAATTGAAACATACATGTATCATAAAAGTTACGACCCATCAACCCAGAGGTTATGGGTTCTAGTCTTGTTGGCGACAATAGTGAAATATTGAGAGGGGGTGTAGGCATGTAATAAATTGTCGTTAAAAAAAAGTCATCAATGATACTGTAACAAATAAAGAAATTCATTAGTTAAATGATGGGATACCATGTAGAGGTATCCTTTGACAGATTAAGGTGGTATTTGGAATGGCTTATTTCTAGTACAACTTCTGTTAGGTGTGGACGTGTGGGTAATTTAAGCCAACTAGTGTTCCAAACACTAGCCAATCTCGACATAAAAGTTACTCTTATTATCCGTTGTCTTTACTCCAAATACTCCTTCATAACCATATGGTGCTTCTTGATATGATCAACTAGCATATGTGCACACATAAACATTAGTAATTGAGTCGCAAAGTGATGATGATCTTATAATATGAGTGATCAACAAGGAGGGTTCGTATATCGTTTGGTCCATCTTCTTTCCAGGGCTCGCAATCTAGCAAGTATCACATTACAATGTTTATGGTGGATCAGTTTCAGGTGACTGAATATTCTGTTTGGTCCCATGTGCGTTCTAAGTTTGATATTTTACACGTAGTCAAGAAAGCCAATAATTTAACATATAATCGACATGAACCAAAGGTGTTGAGACAAGTAGAATCTGTTCCTATTTTTCACATGATCATTCTCGAATTATTGCGTTTACCTATTAATTCTTTAGAACCCAATCTTTACTTTATAAGAGTTGTTGTGTCTGTGTTTGTGTTGATGGAAGATGTTTTGACTTTTTGTAGTTTACTTTGTGTTCGTCAAGGAAGTAAAGAGATGGTAGGTGAGAGAGTTTACCATTTGTTAACTAATCATAATACTAAATTAATCAAAGACATGTTCTCTTTAAATACCTAAACTTTATTTCACATAAATTAATCAATAAAAATGTGGTAGATGAGTTTTGGTAATAACGAGTGTGGAAACCCGCGCGATGCAGCGGGATTACTTTTGTAGCCGTGAATTTGGATAGGGACTATTTTTGCCAAATTGCTATAAAGGACTTACTTTGCAACGACACTTAAACCTTAGGGACTATTTTTGCCAACTTGGACTTACTTTGCAACGACACTTAAACCTCAGAGACTATTTTTGCCAACTTGTGAAAGTTGGCAATTAATGTGTGCAATGCAAACATGTTTGCTCGATCTATAGTATATATAATAATAATAATAAGCATTTCTTCATCCAAACCAAACACCAAACTTAGTTCCTGCTGCTTTTGGTACGTATCATCTGCCTTTGTTTCGTATCATCTGCCTTTGTGTTGAAGCAAATTCTTGTCCTCGTTCAGCCTCAGCGGTCCGATAGAAAGATGGCTTCCTGCACAAAGTATGAACCCGTTAGCCTCGCATCGGATGTAACTCCAAGACCAAGCTCCGGTGTGTGAATGAGTAAATGTAGGTGAAATGTAGGTGAAAAACTTAATACAAAGTATTAAATGCGTTGGGGTATTTATACTACCCCAACTTCCTATTCATGTCACTATTCTATTCTGTTAGGATACTATTCCAGGCCTATAGCCACTCTACCTAGTAGGCACGTGGTAGGAAATCCCCTAAAATCTGCGACATGGTCGGTAGTTGCCACTCTTGGCCGGACGTCGAAAACACGTCCGTGGATGCCTGGCGGATCTTTGGATCGTCCCACATACGTCAACATGTCCCCGGTGTTATATTATTGGCAAGAAGCCGATGGTGTAACACTTGATATAGTTCTCTGGCAAGCCGGGAGAAAAGGTGTTTGTACCCTGACGGTCAAATTAACTTTGTCGTCGAGAATGGGCCGTTAGTTGGGCCGAAGGCCTTTTGGGCTTTTCAGCGCTGCGTTATTGCCCCATCTTACGTGCGTGTACTATCCTCATAAAGCCACGTCATCACCCTTCGGTGATTGGACGCCTTGTCAGTCAGCTAGGGTTTCTTGGGTATATATATATCCCTTTCCCTCATTTGGTTTTCACTTTTTTCTCACACACACAATTGTTTCCATCTCTCCGGACGTCTTCTTCATTTCTTTAAGGTTTGTCTCGCTCTTTCTCTGTTAATATTTGTAAATTGTCTCGGCATCTTTTAGAAATGGCCGATATTGGAGCTACGGGGAATATTCTGTTAGAAAACATTTCCGCCCGTCCCACCGAAGAAACTAACGAAGAGATCGTACAACCGGTCGTCCCTAAGTTCGATATGCACATACATACTTCTAGGTTAACACAATCTAAGTTAGACGAGATAGTAGTCGAGTATGGTATTCCCACTGATCTACGTCCGGTCCTACCCGGACGACATGACTATGGATCGATTCTTGGGAAAGATAAGATAGGCGTCTATCCTAAGCAGTTAGAGATAGGGGGAGTGAGGGTTCCTTTCTCGACTTTTCTTTGAACGTGATCAAACACTTTAGGGTACATATCTCTCACTAGTCCGCTAGGATTGAATCGGGTGATGCTTTTTGAGATTAGATGTTATAGCCTTGGTATACAGCCTCGGGTCTCGCTCTTCCGGGCATTCTATCGGTTATGTAAACAAGGTCACTGGTTTTCTTTTGAGAACCGGACGGGCAAAAGTTCGTACAAGTGTTTCAAGGAGGTCTTGTCCGGCCTAAAACACTGGAAAGAAAAATTCTTCTTGATTGACAGGCGGGCCATCCCCATCGCTATGGCGTGGAGACACAAGGATTCGAAAATCACGGATACATTTCCCTCCGGATTTCCGCTAGAAGATGCCGAGAGACTTAGCGAAAATCCTATTAACTTGCGTAGTCCGACAATGAGTCTTTTATGGATGTGCCACCTATCCACGGTTTTCAAGAATCCTGAGTTCGAGCCCATTCTAAAAGATGTCCGGGGTCATGGTAATCACTTGTTTTAGTCTTGTCATCTTGGGATTGACAATTGTCTCCCCGGTTACGTCCTTTGAAATTTCTTAATCAACTTGCTTTTGTTGTTGTACTTTCTTTCAGTTGTTAGCATGTTGGAGTATCTTGAGCTTCAGTTGGGAAGGAACGGTGGTGAGTAAGGGTCCGCTGTTGATACAACAGGGAAATCCCTAAAAGGACCTCAGACCCTCTTCGTGGGGAGAACCCTCCCCAAAGATCCCTTAACTCGGAGGGCGAAGAGGCAAATCTGAAGTCGTTGCTCGAGGGAGAAAAAGTGAAAGAAGCCTTGGCTCATCAAGCGAAGAGGAAGACTGCCGGAGAAGGTACCTCCCATGCGCACGGCAAAAAGAAGAAGTCGCGCCGCCAATTCATTGAGCAGATCTCTTCTGGGGATCCTATTGATAACCGGATCCCCGAACCAGTTCCATCTGAGGATGTCCAGGAGGATGTGAACGTTGATGAGGAGCAGGGGCTCCAAACATGGCTGGCGAGGAAGGAGGAAACAACGTCGCCAATGAAGGGATGGGTGATAATCTGCCGGTGGTGGTGAGCAAGCGACAAATCCATGTCTCCCGGTTCGGAAGCGGGTCAAACACCACCCGTCGATGAAGGTACGTATAAATTGTTTGGTTGTTAGTACTTGTGATTTCTTCCTACTTATCATGTTGTGTCCTGCAGGTCATTCGGCTCACCATTCTCTCGGCCGCCGGATTGACAAAGTCAACCGGATTACGGTATGTGTTATGGCCTTCCGCTTGTCCTCTTATTATCTCTATTTTTCGTGCATGTCTGATTATTATTATTATGTAGATGAAGCCACGAACGTCTTCATCCCTCCCTGGGCCCTACGAGATGATGTTCGGATAGATTCTTATCGGTCCTGCAAGGAGCTTATTGATAATCTTCCCACCCCGGCCGAGCAAGAGGCTGCGGAACGAATGAACAACATCGAGCTCACTCGCCGGGCCTATGAGCAGTTTGGCACAAGTGTTATTGCTCAAAGCGAACTGCGAAGAGATTCACGGTATGTCATCCACGCTGTGGGAGCTTTCTCAGACTCATGAGGGTTGCCGGGGTTTGGCAGACAGGTTATCGGCCTCCGAAAGTGAGAATAGGAGGTTATCCGGAGAGCTGCAGCAATTAGGAACCGAGCATCGGGTTGTCTGGATAAAGCGAAGAGTCACGGAGGGACGAGGTGGATAGGGTGACCCGGGAGAGGGAAGAATGGAGAGAAACATCTGCATCCAGGCGAAAAGATAAGGAGGCTCGAGAATGAACTAAACGCTAAAATCAATCTTTGGAATCATTGGCGCGGAGAAGGGAACTTAGCAGCCGAGGTGGCTCAGGCGGAGGTGGTAAAGCAAAACGCCGTTCGTACCCTCCTGCCCGGCGCCGTTCGTCGGCTATTCAACAGAGCAGAATATAAGAAAAGTATGGCCAAAGTTTACAGCCTGACTTATCAAGCGGGGTTTGTAACCGGGGCAAGTGTGGGTAGGAAGGAGGAGGAGATTGTTACCGCTCTGTAGGGTATCAAAAACATTAACAGGATGCTCGAAATTATGGAAAGCTGAATTCAACAATCTTTTACGGCCGAATATCCCTATATTGAAGCTAGCGGACTCCTACCGGCTACCTCTAGGCGACTGTTGAACATGGAGCCCGATCCCCTCGAAAAGACCTGCCGGTCCTTCTCACCTCCAGTCAATGTCACCCTAGCAAGCACTCCGGCCAGAAAATCCGGCGGCCAGTCTGAGAAAGATAAATTTGTCGTGTATTTGTGAACAGCAATTCGAACAATTACAATTGTAATAATTAGTACTTAACTTTTGTGTGACCTGTGTTGATTATCTCTTGCGGCATAACCGCGTATTTCTTAGCCAAAACTTTGTGTATGTTGTATATCTTACTTTTTCGTTCCGATTTACTTTATTAACCCTCTTTGAGGTTTTCCAAAGGGTATCCGGCGTATAAGCCGTGCATCCGTGTGTACGGGCAACCTAATGTTTTTTAGGGCATCCATTATTCGGGCATCCGGAAAGGATGCTCGGGCATCTGGGTGGGTATTCCCCCAGGCGTCCATAGTATTATTTTCTACTTTTGGGCGTCCACTATGTGGGCATCCGAGCAAAGTTCTCGGGCATCCGGTAATATTATCCGGGTAAATATTTAGCATTTATACTCGGCGGGGCCACCATCGGAATAGCTATGCATCACATCATTTGTTCCGGAAAATTGTTTTCCTTATCGTGGGAAAACTTTCATCATTGCAATAATATACATAAATAGATCGGGTTACATAGTGACCGTAGGATTCCTATCATAATAACGATTATAAGAAACAATTCCTGAGGTTTATAGCGTGCCGGTCGAGGGACCTCTTTCTCCTCCATAGTTTGTAACTTATAAGAGCCATTCCGATTTGCTCCTATCACCCGGTAGGGCCCTTCCCAATTGGGTCCCAGTTTTCCTTGGTTTTCCACCCTACTAGCTTCGTTCCTCCGGTACACAAAATCTCCTAATTGAAAGTTCATGGGTCTCACCCTCCGGTTATAGTACTGTTCTACCTGAGTTTTATACTTAGCTTCCCGTATGGCGGCGTTTTACCTTCTTTCCTGTAGTAGATCCAAGTTTAAACGTTGTTCCTCTTCGTTTTGATCTTCTCGGAACATCATCGTTCGGTGTGTAGGCATTCCTATTTTCGCCGGTATCACGGCCTCACTTCCGTATGTTAAACTGAACGGGGTCTCGCCGTTACTTGTTTTGAGTGTGGTTCGATGTGCCCATAAAACATTAGGCAATTCGTCCATCCATCCGGTTCTTTCTCGTCCTAATCTTGCTTTTATTCCTTCCATCAAACTCTTGTTGGCTCGTTCCACCAGTCCGTTGGCTTGCGGATGTGCAACGTGTTTATCTGTTTGATTTTTAAACCTTCACACCATTTTTAAATCGTCATTCACAAAGTTAGTCCCATTATCGGTAACTATGACCCCGGGCAGGCCATACCTGCACACAATATTCTCATAGACAAACTTTATAACGTCTTTTCCCGTTGTTTTTACTAGCGGCTTTGCCTCTATCCATTTTGTAAAGTAGTCAATCGCTACGATCACATATTTGAAGCGGCCTGGTGCCTCTGGGAAGGGACCCATTACGTCCATTCCCCAGCGATAGAAAGGCCACGGAGCCATGATGGAGGTTAATAACGTCTTGGGAAGTTTGGGTACGGAGCATGTATCGACAAGAGTCACACTTCGATTTCTTCTCGCGTCTTGGTGCATAGTGGGCCAATAATATCCTTGCCTCATAAGTTTCGCCACTATGGTTTTTGGTCCGGAGTGCATCCCACAGCATCCCTCGTGCACCTCCCGTATTATGTAATTTGCTTGCAACGGACCTACACATCTTAGCATTGGCACTAGATACCCCTTTTTAAACAGAACCCCTCCTTCCATGATATATTGAGGAATTTTCATCCGTAGAGTCCTAGCTTCATTGGGGTCATCCGGCCAAACTCCCTCTTCCAAACATCTGATGATCGGAGTCATCCAGTTATCCGCCTCTTCTTCCACCACAGTCTCAATTCTCCGTTCTTCTCCCGAAGGTTTTTCCAGAACTTCCACTAATACCTTTTTAGTGAGATGGTCAAAAGCTACCGAAGCTAGTTTGCTCAGTATATCTGCCTTTTGGTTTTGAGCCCTTGGTATGTTGTGGATTTTGAAGTTTTGGAATCCCACTATGTGTTCTTTCGCTTGAGCTAAGTATTTTTGCATGCTTTCTTTTGTAGCTGTAAATTCTCCGTTGATCTAGCTGGCAACCAATTTGGAATCAACTCGCACATCCAGCCTTCTGATTTCTAGCTTCTTTGCGATTCAGAGTCCGGCCAGCAACGCTCGTACTGCCGTTATTGGTGCTTTGGAAAGTTGAGCCGTAAAGCATAAGTAAGCTCTTCCTTCTCCGGACTGATGAGGACCAGACCGCCCGGCTCCTTTGCTATTGGACGCCCCATCCGTGTATAACAGCCATTCTCCTTCCTCACCTACTTCCATTATATTCGACTTGTCTCTCCGGCGGCCTGGGTGTCCGGATTCGACTTGCACTTCTGTGAGAAAGTCTACCAATACCTGACCTTTGACCGAATTTCTAGGAGCGTATGTGATGTTATAAGCTCCTAGTTCTATGGCATACTTGGCAAGTTTTCCTGAAGCTTCTGGTTTGTACAATATCGCTTAACGGGTTGGTCGGTGATAACCCGAATGGGATGAGCCTCGAAATATCTTCGTAGTCTCCGTGATGTATGTAACAGACATAAAGCTAACTTTTCCATCGGGCATAATTTTTTCCGCCTCGTGCAAGGTTAAACTACGTAGTGCACCGTAATTGTCTTCCGTCCCTTTCTACTACTAGAACTGCGCTAACGGCTCCTTTTGATCTGCTAAGTAAGCGGATAGCTTTGTTCTTTCGGCCGTGGGGTGGTTAACGAAGGTAATTTTAATATCAGGTTTTTCATCTCCTGGAAAGCTGCTTCGGCTTCCTCCGTCCACCGATATTCCTTCTTGTTCTCCTTTGTGATATTTTTCAAAGTTTCGAAGAAAGGTAAGGATCTCTCTGCTGATTTTGACAGAAATCTGTTCAAGGCCGCCAGTTTCCCGCTTAGACTTTGCATTTCTTTCAACGTCCCTGGAGATTTCATCTCCATGATGGCCTTCGTCTTTCGGGGATTCGCCCTTATACCTTCGGAGGTTACCATGTATCCGAGGAACTTCCCCTCTTCTACACCGAAGGAACATTTCCGCGGGTTCAGCTTCATATTGATCCTTCTGAGGTTGTCAAATGTTTCCGCTATGTCTGCTATCCTATCCCTCTCCGTTCGGCTTTTTATGACCATATCATCGACATATGCTTCCAAGTTTCTCGCTATCTGCGACTGGAATGCGAGTCTACCGGCGCTGGTATGTTGCCCCTGCATTCTTCAGCCCGAAGGGCATTTTGGTGTAACAGTACGTCCCTTGTTCTGTATAGAATTCCGTTTTCTCCTCGTCCTCTCTGTCCATCTGGACTTGGTGGTACCCTTTGTATGCATCCAGAAAACACTTGTATTTATATCCCATCACGGATTCAATCTTCCAATCAATTTCTGGTAAAGGGTAATAGTCTTTTGGGCAGGAGGAATTCAGATTTTTGAAATCGATGCACATCCGCCAACTCCCGTCACATTTCTTTACTAGTACCGGATTGGAAATCCATGTGGGGTATCTTACCGGACGAACTATTCTGGCTTTTATCCATTCTTCAACCTCTCTTGCAATCACTTGATTTTTCTCTCGGGAGAACATTCTCCTTTTTGGGCGATCGGCGTGTCTGATACATTCACATTAAGAGAGTGCTGGACGAAACGTCTTGGAACCCCGGTCATATCTGCTGGCTCCCAAGCGAATACTTCTTTATTTTTTCTCAACAGCTCGATGAGTTGCCTCCTACACTCGGGAGAACCCTGTTCCTATTGTCACACGTTGTTCAGGGTATGCGGCATTAACCAGTACGTCCTCCGTCAGTCTTAAGCCTTGAATCTCCGGTTCGCACCCTCCTTCTCGATTTCGGAGAGGAATCTTCCACTGGGGTCCGGCTTTCCTCTAATCTTCTACACTCCATGACAACTGCCCTCTTGGTAACCAAAGTGGCTATTCCTCCGGGCGTAGGAAACTTCATCATGGCATGGATAGTTGAGGGTATGGCTCTTAATTCTCTTAGACACATGCGCCCTAGAATCACGTTGTAGGGTGACGGGGATCTTACGACCGTGAACTTCATCATGACAGTTCTGTATAACCCATGGTCTCCGAAGCATACCTCAAGCTCGATCTTTCCTAGAGGTTGGATGATTTCCCCCGAGAATCCCACTAGTGGTGAGTTGCTCTCTTGCAGTCTGGATTGAATGGATGAACTAAAGTTGTTAAAGCATTGTTCATACATTACTTGGACTGAAGCACCTTCGTCTACAAATACCCTCCGGACAAAATATCCTTCGATTTCTGCTTCCAAAATGAGGGGTTCCTCCGATAAATCTTCTGCAGCTATGCGTGGGAAAGATATAGGGACGTTCAGCCACTCCTCTTCGTAGTACCGAGCCTTTCTTTTGCGGTCTTCAACATAGTGATTGACCATGTTGATCACTTTTCCCTTTCCATGATTTCCCCTCGGCCTTTCTCGTCCCCTTTGTTGGACGTTCTTTACCAAATGGTCCAGTTTTCCCGATTCCAAGGCTGTTTCCAACTGCTTTTTCAGGTGATAACAATCGTTGGTCAGGTGACCTTTCTCTCCGTGATATTCACAGAATCTGTCCTCATTTTCTTTGCTTGGTTTTCCCTGTAATGGTGGAGGTGGAGGAAGGTTCAAGTGATGTTCAGTAGCCAAGATTTCTTTAGGCTGTTTGGATAGGACGGAGAGCATGACCCTTTGATTATCATGTTTGTTGTTTTCGTTTCGTCGAAAGTCGCTTCGATGCCGAGCGTCTGCTTTTGGAGCCACATACGGAGAAAACACCTCCCGGTGTCTAGAGTCATTTCTCTCCCAGGCTCTCCTGTCACTCCTTCTCCTGTCCGGCCCCCGAGGTTCTTATCCTCTTGCGATCTGAAGGTTTCCTCTTCTAGACCATTCAACCGTTTCCCCCTTGGGCATCTCGGTGTTCTTATAAGCCTCTTCTGCTCGAATGTAATCGTCCACCCTAGTCATCATTTCTTTTACGGACTTCGGGACCTGATCAGAGAATTTTTTAGACAAGTCGGGGCACCGATGAGTGCTCATGAACGCGATATTTTCATGAGCTCCGGTACTCCCGGGATCCGGCTGGCCTCGTCGGTCCACCTCTCTTTGAATACCGGAAGAGCCTCGTTTGCTTGCCTAACAATCCGGGTGATTTCTGTGGGATCCTTCAGGTTCTTTTGCCGTAGGGCAAACCTCGTGGTGAATTGGTCCCTCAGTTCGCCCCATCCGTCAATGCTTCCTGGTTCCAAATTGCTGAACCAAATTTCTGTGCCGCTCCATCCATGGTTTGTTGGAACATCCGGCACCATACTGGCATTGGCCATTCTCCTTGATTTGCTGCTCCGACAAAGCGGTTAATATGGTCATCCGGATCAGGCCTGACCCGTCGTACATGCTTCAAGTTGGTAGGCATTATGCATTTAGGACCGTGAACTCTACTATCCTTCTTGTAAATGGTGACCGAGCCAATTCCTTAAAGGGTTTGCTGAGATCATCCTTGGGTTTTGGCGCGGTGTCTTCCTCCATCTCATCATCGTCGTGAAGGTGAGGCGAGTCGGTTTGATGACGCCGGCCCCCATGGCGTTGTATTTTCTGAAGAGAGCCTCCAAAGAGGCCATCTGGGCTTGTATTTCCTCTGGTAACCCAGTGGTTTGAGTATTGAAAACCCGCTTCCCTATATGTCCCGGAGGAGAATCGGGTTCCGGCGGAGTTGGTGGTCCTGGGCCTGTCATCCGATCTTCGAGTAGAATGAATCAGTGTCCCACGGATGGCGCCAATTTGTTGAAGCAAATTCTTGTCCTCGTTCAGCCTCAGCGGTCCGATAGAAAGATGGCTTCCTGCACAAAGTATGAACCCGTTAGCCTCGCCTCGGATGTAACTCCGAGACCAAGCTCCGGTGTGTGAATGAGTAAATGTAGGTGAAATGTAGGTGAAATGTAGGTGAAAAACTTAATACAAAGTATTAAATGCGTTGGGGTATTTATACTACCCCAACTTCCTATTCATGTCACTATTCTATTACTGTTCGGATACTATTCCGCAGGCCTATAGCCACTCTACCTAGTAGGCCACGTGGTAGGAAATCCCCTAAAATCTGCTGACATGGTCGGTAGTTGCCACTCCTTGGCCGGACGTCAGAAAACACGTCCGGCGGATGCGCCTGGTCGGATGCTGGATCGTCCGGCACATACGTCAACACTTTGT
Source organism: Chrysanthemum makinoi (assembly GCA_910596185.1). Classification (NCBI taxonomy): domain Eukaryota; kingdom Viridiplantae; phylum Streptophyta; class Magnoliopsida; order Asterales; family Asteraceae; genus Chrysanthemum; species Chrysanthemum makinoi. Next base: position 327,244,919 of record OU343222.1, on the reverse strand, counting down.
TTCTTCTATCAATTTATTAGTTTCATATTTCATATTTCACCGTAGTATTTTTCAAACAAACATACACCACTCCTACAAGTATGAACATATAGATAGACGCAACCCCATGTATTTGATTTAGCTATCACATCTGCCATTGCTAGTGGTTAATCTCCATTATTCTATTGAAGATATAAAATTCAGTTTTTCGCGTTTTGATATATATAGTTGCTGCTGTTTCTTACATTTCATTTCTCGTTTTGAACGTCTAGTTGGTCATGGAAGGAGTAGATCGACTGAATGAGTTAAAGGATGAAATTTTAGTCAATAATATCATGTCTCGTTTGGACTGCACTACCAAAGAGCTGATTAGAACAACGACTACCATCTAAAAACAATGGAAAAATCTCTGGGCTTCGCTTCCTCATCTCATATTCTCATATCCCCATGACATCGCAGATTTAGAAAGTGAAGAAATTGATCTCTATTGTTACCTTTCTTTTATCGACAACACCCTAAATCAGTGTCCTACAAATCTCAACCTCAAAAAATTCAAACTTGATATCCCTTACAATAGTCTTGTTAATTCTGAGTTCAAATCGCAAGCAAATAGTTGCATTCGTTATGCTATTAGTCGTAATGTTGAAGAGGTTGATTTACAGTTATGGGATGTAGCGGGTTTGTTTAGCTATGATCGATGATGAGTTGTTTTTCAACAATTTGTGTTTTATTAGTGTGAAGCTGTCCCAGTGTTTGTTTAATCCTCCTAATGATGCAATTAGTTGGGAAAGACTTAAGTGTTTGCATTTATCTTTTGTGACTCTGGATGAAGATATGATTGAGAAGATATTATCCGGAAGTCCTTGCTTGGAGTCTATGGAGTTGAACTATTGCTATGGCTATAGGCGGATTGATATTACTTCAAAGAGTGTGAAGAATTTGGTGTTCTCCGGATACTACTCTCATCATGGGTCTACTCCATACAAGGAGGCTTGTATAGATTGTGTCAAAATAAATGCTTCTTACATATCGTCTCTAACTATAAAAGGTGAGTTGTTTTTGCAGGAGCTTATGTTGCTTAACGTGTCGTCTTTGATCGAAGCTCACTTATATTAAATCAGACCATGCATGGAATCTATACCAACGCCGTAAACAATTGCGTATACAATGCATATAAACCACTCCTTATTAGTCTAGAGAGTGCCACTAAAATTTTTAATGAACCAGGTTATGTTACATACATAACAGACGACATCTACCGTATTATACCCTACATAATTACGAATAAGACAGACGTAAAAGAGGAGAAATCAAAGGTATTAATCGAATAACAACAGCGATTTGTTGAAGCATATAACCAATTGGAAATAAATAATGTACAATAAACAACGAGGAAAATATTTACGTACCATATTTGGCCACATTTTTTAAACAAACTTGATCAATCCAATGTGGGTTGCACTCAACAGTGTACCTTTATAGCTGGTGAAAACAACTTAGTTACAATGTTTTTATGCGAGAAGCAAAAACAGATAAACCCGGTAACTATGAATGCTTTTGTGCGAGTGGGAAATTGATTTTGAATACATATGTAATGTACTTTCACTATTCAATTGTGTACGTTCTATGTAATGTAAAATGACCAAAAAATCCTTTTTAAAAAATACGGTTGCCCACCGCTTTTTTTTTCGCCAAAAAACAATACCTTACACATACGGGACACGTGTCACAATTTCGATGAGTTGCCCAATGACAGCGGTTGCCTTTGGTCCATTTTCAAATTATAAATAAAAGTGGTCCAGAAAGTGATATGCATCAGGGCGCGCGGTCTATTTGCGTCATTTTCCCTAATATTAATCATACTTAAACAATTAACTATGATTGAATATTCTTTCTTAGATACATTAAATAGAAGTATAAAGATTATAATTGTCATACTTAGTTTCATTGATATGAAATTTTGACAATGAATATCAAAATTCTTTGTTTTGGAATTACTTTTGCGAGGACGATAAGTAATGCAAAGGAGTTTTTATGAATTCAAATAATCTTTGAATATGTACAAACTGCAAGAATCCATGAATGGATATATGCATGCATCTAGGAGATGATTTTTATGTTTAATATTAAATCCATGTTTGATTTAATAATTAAAATAAGATAGCTCATAAGTATTCCTGAAAGCTAGTGGGAGTATTATTTTTATTTTCTTAAATCTTATATGTTGTATGGGCAACTACATTCCACCTAAATTAAGTTTTAGTTGGGAATGAAACTTCGTTTGTAAGATTTGGAAATAAGACATACAACCTGAGAATATATGTTTATTGTTATAAATATATGCGGTAAATAAATGAGTCTAATAGAATATGATGAATATATATCTTTGACGAGATAGAATATGAATGAGATCTTAAAGTCTAACTTGAAGATTCATTTTGTACATCATGTTGTGTATAAGGTTGTTGTATCATGCTTTATTACAAGATGATTTAACAACACTGTAATATTTATGTTTGAATTTAGAATTGCATTCCTCGGCCTGGAGTTGCTCCCAGATTCTATACAACAATTGTTATGTAATTGTTATAGTCAACAAATTTGAAGTTTGAATGGCGCCAAACAAATAATATTCAAAGTTTACGGATGTTTAAAAAGCATATTGTTGTACACAATGATGCTGGTATAATTGAGATGACACTCAATTCTAGTCATGGTATCCTAGATAATGACCATGTTGACTAGTTATGCTCAACTAAGAGCATAGATGCATTATACATTAAAGAATAAAGAATACTTTAAACTCTAATGGTTTTGAAAGATGATTGTCATAAAAAGTGGTTCAGGTTGTCACGCATCTTATGGAATGATATGACAATATCAAGATATGTGTAAACACATACAAGAAATTCACTTATTGAATTCTTGAAATAAGTATTCTCAAAATTCCTATAGATCAAAGTTAGTTGAAATTATGCCTTGTCAACAAGTATGATTATCATGACTTGAGGCAAAAATTCATTAACTAAGTATTATCATGCATTGATCTATTTAGTATTTGGATAAAGGATGTTAAACAATTATTATTTATAATGAATTAAAGTACTTTATACGTTTAATTTCATTTATAATATTGTGTCCTATATTTGCATGTTTAATCCGTGAATAACTTAAGTTATTCTAAATAGTCCATTGTCGATCAATAACATGTGAATGATATTGAATTAAGACAAATATGAGTATTAGTTAGAATATACTTGAAAGTATATTGATGCGTAGCATGACTAATTTCGGATGATATTCAATGGATTGCGTATAGGACTTATCCCAACCACATGATGGTACTTTATGGATCTTAGTCATTAAGTACATCATGAATATTTATCCTCTGACTTGAGATACCAGAGAAATGTCATGGATGTAGTGCATTTCTGTGAGGCAATCTAACGCTATACATAACTGGTAGTTATAAGGGTTGTTTTCAGAAGTGTTGCGAAATTTATAAATTCTGCTCGTAGTCAAAACGGGATTTGTTTCCTTCAAATTTATTTTGAAGTATAATATTGTTGGGCCCCTCGTAGGGTTGTCAAGATGTTTGCATGGCCATGCCCAAGGTCTTCTGGAATATGTTCAGAAGAATTGGCAATCTTGATAAATCATATAAAGCGAGAAACAGAATAGTTAATCAAGAAATGAGTGAGATCCATATTCTTATTAACATGGTATTAGAAACAAAAGGATAAGTATGATGATGAATCATCAAAAGGTTTTCCAGGAAACCATACTCGAGTTGTTCTGGGGTCATTGGCGTGTTGCTAGATGCTAACCAATGTCATTACGCATACTAAGATATCTCCAAGTGGGAGCTTTTGGTTTATGGATATATTTAATATGTGTATGACCGGATTCAAACTCGAGACCACGAGATTACACACTTTACGTATGAGACTCGATGTTTAAATAATTAATATAAAATATTATGTTTAATTATTAAATTCTCAATAAACGACTAAACGAGCAATAAGCACTTATCGAAAGTGACTATTGGTCGTTAAATGTCAACGGGATATGAAGAAAAGTAAACAAGCCAGGAGACGGTTTTAGGAACCCTCTTTTGGGCTTGTTTTTGGCCGAAACTATGGAATCCCACATCGGAAACCATAGTAATCTTGACATCTACCATAAGGCTATAAATACATCCTCATGTATTCATCCTTTGGTACACTTGATTTCATTAGAAGGCCAAACTTCTTCTTTTCTTCCCTCTTGTTCTTGGTCGACGAGTGAATCCCCATTGTAAAGGATTTACGAGTGACCTTGAGCATAACAAAGGTGTTTGGCTATTCTATTGTGATCAAGAACTAGCATTCGCATCGAATCGCTAATAATACGTGTGTACTAAAACGTGGTGTAACACACTATTGTAACATCAATTGGTTTGAATTGAAAAACGGTAAGGGTCAATTCGTTAAACCACATAAACCCTAATTAGGGTTCTTGAATTGAAGAGATCTACCAATTGCAAGAGGTACGTTACGCATCTTTCAGTTAATTAATTATTGTTATGATTCTAAGTCTTCCGCTGTGTACTCTGTGATGTCTACATGTTATTTATTTGTATATCATGTATCATAACCTCAACATGACTTATGTCATGTATTTCATTGGCTTGCTTTCAGTTGTTGGTTATATAAGTTGGTTCAGGTCTACAATTGTTGTTTGTATATCAGTTATCCTCATATGGACTGTTGGTTGGTGTCCTTGTTTTTCCCATTGATCCTAATTTCTTGTTTGGGTATTGGTTTTTTGTTTAGCTGTGTCTTTTGATATAAGTCTTGTACTCTCTTGTATGGCCTTTGGCTTTTTCTTTAGCAATCTATTTCTTCTGCTTTTCCAAAAAATAAAAATAAATAAATAATGATGTAAGAACATATACATATGCTCATAATATAATCATAAGATACTTATAAATGTTCATTTTAAAAGTGACTTATTTGTTTAAGCTTATTTGTGGGCTTACTAGCAGTGTATTCGCGGGATGCGACGGCGGGTACCATGTGACTATATTTTACCAAGAGAAAATGTTGTTCGTGTTAATACAAATAAGCTGTAAAAACGTTTATTTATATCTTACAATCTTCTAAGGTTTTGTCGATAACAAACGTAAAATCATTTTAACGAAACAAATAAAATACATAAATAGTTTGAGCCAATAGTTTGCTAACACAATTACCTTTTCATATAAAACACTAAACAAGTAATAGTGTTTACATGTTATAGAAATACATATGTATAACAACTAGTATTTACATAATATGGATATGTACTTATATATACTTAGTATATATATTGTAATGGGTAATGTAATGGGTAAAAATCTAAGTACTTGACCCATTGACTAGATACATTGAATGTAGTTGGGTAAAACCCAACATCCATGACCCATACCCATGGAGCTTGATCTATAACCCATGACCCATTGCATGACATCATGCATGAAGTCATGTTGGGTATTATCCATGACCCATGGATCTAAACCATAACCCATGATTCAATGTCCAGATACATTGTATCTATTTGGGTACCCATGACCCAAAGTCCATAACCCATGACCCATGATCCTACGGATCCCCAGGATTACACTGGACGGATCCCTCTAGCAAGGAATCCGTGGGATCCGGGGAACAGTAGAGGTTTTTGGCTATAAATAGTGAGCCATTTATTCATTGTAACTCACCCCTTTTACACATACTTTCTCTTAGTATTGTAAACTCTCTAACCTCAGATCCAAAGGATCTTTCTATGTAGTTTTGTGTTTGTGTGATTCTTTAGGTTCCTCTTAAAGGCGAGATCACCACCTCTTGAAGTCGAACAAGCTCAAGTCCATGAGTTGCCAAGCTTCGTCATCATCAAGACTACTGAAGTTATCTTGTTAATAGTTCTTTCCTCCATCATTAGAAGTGTTGTATTAAAGACATAGGTGAAAGATGTCAAAACGGGTCAAGTCGAAGACATTAGTGAAAGGTGCCAAAGGTTCGTGTCAAAGGCATTAATGAATGGTGCCGAAGGGTTGTGTCAAAGGCATTAGTGAAGGGTGCCGAAGGGTCGCGTCAAAGGCATTAGCGAAAGGTGCCTAGGGTGTACATTCGATATGGTGCATCGATGTACAAGATAGAATAGTTTGGGTCAAGGATAGTGATATCCTTTTGATGTTGTAATAAGGAGGGTGTCCCCTTTGGGATAGTTGTGTTGTGTTGGGTAGTAGTTCCTCCTTTGTAATGGAACTCGGTATCTAGCCTTGTACCGGATAAAGTGTAGGCGACGTTGTGATAGGTTTGGTTCTACCTCGTAGAAGAACCCGGTGTCTAGCCTTGTACCGGATAAAGAGTAGGCGACGCTGTGAAGGCTTCTCCGCCACAAGGAATTTGTGTTGTGTAGTGCTTACGAACTCTCGAGTAGGTGACTCGGGGAGTGGAGTAGGGCAAGGAATGTGTCATTGTGGCCGAACCACTATAAACACTCGTGTCGTGGTTTTGTGTTTCTTACTCTTTACCTTTGCATTACTTATTTATATACTTATCTATCAATATCCAACATACACATCAACTAGATTGACATAAGTTGATCTAAATAGTTTAAAACGAAGTTTTAATCGGTAAAACTATTCAACCCCCCCTTCTAGTTTTCCGCAGTTCGGTTACTGACCGCGAATTCAAATTGTCCTATAGAAATGGGGAGAACAATGGATGAATTAGGCGTAAATGAAGATTCTTAGGGTGAAAATGAGTAATTAAAATGTGCTTTAAGGGTACTACTGAAACATAACACTGAACATCTAAAAAGTCCAAAATGCTATGTATCCCATCCAAATTTGGATCAACAAACACATGAGTTCAAACCTTAAATTTAGTCTACACATCGAAACACATATAATGATTCCAGTGCAAAATACAAAAACTAAAATATCCAAACATATTCAAACCCAAAATATTTAGTATAAATTAGAAGATCTACAACCAAAGAAGAAGAAGAAAAACCCGAAATAATAAAAGAATAAAAATGGCCTCAAAATATTTCATTACCTAAATCATCAATCAATGATATTGATCTCACACATAAACCAAAACAAACAAAACCTGATCTGGCTAGATCTCAATCAAGACCACCCGAAAGCAAAGAAAGGAGATCCCGTTGAGTCTTAAGCACATACAACAGAAACCAAAACCACCGGGCTAAACAACCTAAATGAATACCACCTGCTAAAACCACCTAAACCAGAACCGGTCATATCAGTTTATTGAAAGACACCGGTGGTGGTGGTAGCGGCGAATTCCGATGAGCGTGACGACAGTAGTTGGTGATTTGAAGATACGTGTTTGGGCTTTTGGAGAGAGAAATAGGGATGAAACTTATGTAGATGTGCTTTGTTTTTCTTTTTATCCTTCGCAGGTGCTGTTACAAACATCTTGAAATGGGATGTTACAATGGGATTTATGAATATTAGCTGCTATAATGGGATTTATGAATTTTAGCTGTTACAATGGCTGTATTAGTTTTAGCTATTACTTGTGTAACTTTATGAATTGAAGAGTTTAAGCATTTATTTATGCAAGGTATTGATTTTACCGTAAAATACAAATATTTCTATAAAGTAATAAGCAAGTAAAATGGTCTAAATTTTAAGCCTTGCTATTTAATGAAAAGTCATAAATCCTTTATAAGATAGTAAAGATAAGCTTATTTAATTTTGGCTTATATTTTATAAGTTTCTAGTTTAATTTGAGACTTAAGGTATGTTGGGCAAAAGTAAGGGTCCGTTTGGTTTTTAAATGGGTTTGGATTAAGATTTGGATTTGGGAACGATTTGAAAGTAAATAAATAAAAAGAAAATTATTTATTATTTAAATAATATACATATTACATAAATTGTTTGATTTGAAATATGTTATTTTTGAATAAAAAAAATAAGAAAACACGCCAATAATAAGGTCAATGTGTTATTGGTAATATTTTGAAAAACTAAAAATTATATTTTAGAGGCATATACCACTTAGGATTGACATTTGGGGATCAACGTAGCGCGTCAGCCTAAAGAGAAGTTACCGAACATTTGATTTTAGAACTGTTGTAGGAACTGTAGATAGCTCTAGATGAAAATAGAAAGGGAGATAATAAAAAATCATTGTTTTTTTATAAGATATATGGAATACTATTTGACTTTAGAAACTATTAAAAATTACTTTTTTATAAGTTATATTTATCAAACAAAAATAAGATTTTAAATAGCTTATTTAAAAAAATTAATAATAAACATAAACTTTTTTTGTGCGAAAAAAAAACCTTTTCTAATTCTAACAACGGCTATGTTTGGCGTGAACTTAAGGGGGTGTTTGGGATTGCGTTTTTAAACAGATTATCTGCTTATTGCGATTTGATAACGCAAAAATCTAGTTGCAAGTGTTTGGATAGGCAAAGTGAAAAATCACTTTTCTGCGTTTCAACCCCATCAAAACGCCATTTTGAAAAAGCAGGTGAGGACTTACTTTTGCAAAACGCAATTCACCTCTACGGGCAAAATTACAATAGTACCCATTATGCTTTCTTTGTTAAAACTGAAAACTCACCACTACTAATCGACCTTATTTCTTTATGGAAAGCTGGAAAAGATTTTGTTCAAATAACACCAAAAAAATATATGAATCTTGAAATCAAGTTTTTAATTGATTAGTAAAAAAACAATCTTACATGTGTATGAATGTTTCACATATTTGACGTGTGATCAAAAGGCATGGCTGACGAAGGTGAAGAACGGTGGTAATCAATGAAGATGAGGGTGGGTTTGTGGCGAGGAACTTTTTTAGTTTGAAGGTAATCAATGATGAAGATGAGGGGAGTGGGATATGAGTAGCAGAGTACGTAAGCAAATAAAAGAAGGGATAAGAATAAACTAGGGGATATATATATTGACTTGTAGTTTGACTTGTAGTACAGTAATTGTTAAAATTGTTATAATAAAATTTTATAATTACTTTGTATTAAGTTTATTTATAAAGATGCTATGTTTTGAAGTATAAAATTTGTATCATTACGTAATACTCCATAAGAATGCCCTTTTTGGTCATTTTACATGTTTAGTCGTAATTAATTCAATTTGCCAAACATTATAAAAACGAATTATTTGATTATTGCGATATCAAACAGTATAATCAAATCCAAACACTATATTTTAAAATCGCGTTTTGTAACAGCTGATTATCTGATTATCCGTTTGCAAAACACATAATCTATTTTGAATAAGCAATCCCAAACACCCCCTAAATAATGTTTATAGGGGTTTGGGTTTTTAAAATAAGCCTGCAAATACTTTTTTATAATAACAACGGCTATGTTTCGCGTCCACGGGGATCCATAAACAAATCCCAAACATCCTCACAAAAAGTGCCAACAAATACTTTTTTATAATAAGCTAAAAAAATAAAAATAAAATAAAAGTGCACGAGTCTATTCATTCATTATGCCAAACACACACTTGAAAGAAAGAGTTGTAGCAGTATCGTCAGCATTTTAACATTTCTAGGTTTGTCATTGCTTATTTTCAGTTCAAATAAGCAGTTTATGATACGAAACTGCTTATTTCGATGTGCTTATTTTAGATGTAACTAAAATTACTTGACTTAATATTACTTTTTTTTTTTTTTTTTTTAATAATCTTTATTGTAAAAATAAGGGAGTGTTTGTTTAATAAGCTGATTTTTGGGCTTATGAGCTTATCTCGTTTCGGCTTATGTTTCATAAGCTTAATTTACCCGGCTTAAATTGAAGCTTATTGCCCATAAGCTCCAAATAAGCCGGCTTATGAAACATAAGCTGAAATGAGATAAGCTCATTAGCCCAAAAATAAGCTTATTAAACAAACACCCCCTTATTTTTAAGCATATATATATATATATAAAATAGAAAATGTAGGTCAAATTTAAGGTCTTAAATTATTTTTAGGTTGAGTTTAAGGTATTAAAAGTAGGCGATTAGTTGTTTTTTATTGCTCGCTAAGGGGGTGTTTTATACGAGCTTATTGTGATCCGGCTTATATTTCATAAGCCACAATTTTCCGACTTATTTTGAGACTTCATAAGTTTATTTATTATAATATAATAACTTATATAAGCCCAAAAATCTCTAAATAAGCCCGAAAATTAAGGCTTATGAAATATAAACCGAAATAAAGCTAATAAGCCCACATATAAGCTTAAACAAACACCCCCTAAGTTTTGTTAGAATCGTTATTACAAACAATGAATGTAAGGGGGGTGTTTGTTTAAGCTTATTTATGGGCTTACGAACTTATATGTTTTCGGCTTGTGTTTCGTAAGCCTCATTATTTTTTGGCTTATTTTGAAATTTGTTGGCTTAAGTAGGCTTTTATAAGTTTGTTGTCACAACAAACTTATATAAGCCAACAAGTTTCAAAATAAGCCAAAAAAATGAGGCTTGCGAAACACAAGCAGAGAACATATAAGCTGATAAGCCGATTAACAAGCTCAAACAAACACCCCCTAAGAGTTTGTCGGTTGTATTTGACATATAAAATTAGGTGGTTTTTCATGCTCATTATGTTTCTAGGCTTCGATAGAGAGAATTTGGGATTAACTGCTTAACTCGTTTACTTTTAAGCAGTTTAGAGTGTTTGGATTTGCCTATATTGGGGCAAAATAAGGTGCTCGTTACATTGAAATGCTTATTTGAGATAAAAGTAGTATGGCATTTGGACCCTCATGTCTACTTATTATAATTTTTCAAAATCCAAACACTATTTCATTTACAGTAGTACTTATTGAGCAACCATCTAAGAATCATCATTACCAACAGTCTCAAGTTAGTTAATGTTAAACAGATGTTGCTGTAGGTTAAAATTGAGGTATCAAATCAAGGCGATTTATTGTGTTTTCATGCTCATTGTGTGGACTTTGAGAGGGAAATGGAGTCCGGGCCGCCTGGTTTTACAGTCAGTAAGTTTGAGCTCGAGTTGATGAACGCTGGGAAGGGGTTGTTAGATTTTCCGTCGTCAAAGACTGAGCTTCTCGATGTTCTTGAGGTTCGGGTTATTTTCCATAAAATGTCCTTTTCGTTTGTTATTTAATTGTTGATATGGATTGCTAAGTGATTTGGTGATGTTAATTGTTGTTTGCTTAGCTTCATTCTGTTTGAGACTTAATGACCAAAATGTGTAACACTGGGATAATTTGATGGTTATGTACGATTGCAAGTGATGTGATGTTAATAGTATGTGTGTGTTTATGCTGTATTAAACGTAGCTAAGGGAAAATGGCCAAAAAGGACTAACACTATAAGTAAGGAGCAGGATACGAAAGAAAGATTGGATAAGTTGTAAATAAGCTTATAAGCTAGTTTTAAGGAAATCATTCAAAAGAAGCTTAAAATGACTAATAAGCTTAAGCTCATAAACGGAATTGTGTGTTTGTGTACCGCAATAAGCTCATAAGCTTCTTAATTGAGATTTAACCAAACACCCCCCTTCGATTCAAGCTGCTTGCAACTTGCTTAAAAGTTGGGGTACTTTTTTCATGATTGTAATAGCTTATCCAGTAGGCTATGCAGTTCAACTGATTACAGTTTATAGCATTATTGATGCTTTTACTGAACATGGTTTTCATTTCTGCTCGTATTGTTTTGCGAGAATTAACAATTTTCTACTCTATGGTGTATTATGATAACAGAAAATGGAGAAACGCCTAGAAAGGGTGCTACAAATGCCATCCGAATCAATGAAATATGCACTGCAACCAGTAATAAAGGCACTGATTGCTAAAGAGCTTTTAAGACATCCTGCTATGGAAGTTAATATCTCAGTAGTGTGTTGCATTTGTGAAATCTTCACAATTCTGGTTCGTAAGACACCATACAGTGATGAACAAATGAAGGTAAAAAACATCTGATGTGCTTTCGATTAACTTGTGGAGAATCTTTTGAGGATATTATACTATATAACTTCCAAGTAACTGCCCCTTCCTTGGTGTACAGGATTTTTTTGAGCTCGTTGTAATCACATTTGAGAAGCTATCTTCTGGATCTGGTGGATGCTTTGATAGAATGATCAAAGTTCTCAGAACACTAGACGGCTTTAAATTCGCGGTCAAGATGTGTAACCTGCAGCTAGATGGACTAATAGTTAGACTGTTCAAACAGTTTTTAACCGTTGCTGAGTAAGAACTCTGTTTCTTTTGCCAGCAGTTAGACTTGTTCTATTAATTTCCAAAGCTTCACCGGTTTCTTGGAAGTCTACTTCTAACGGCACCCTTGTGCTAAAACTAGGGGTTTGCAAAAGTCAGTTTGGGTTTGGACTTTTTTCCGCTGCATTTTAGGCGTGGTCACTTCAGTCTAATAAGCAACGGAAAAATCCAATTGTTAACGGGCACTTGTTTGCGTCCCGTCTTTTTGGGATGTATTAGACACTTCGGTTTTGTTTGATTTTTACTCAAAACCCAAACTGAAATTTCTAGCTTTAAAAATCCAAAAACCAAACCTGTGATTTTTGATTACTTTCAGTTCTTGGGGATTTTTCGTTTTTTGGGTCAGTTTTGAGTTTTTTTCATGTTCCGTGCTATCAAACTCAAAGCCTTTGATAATTGATACTTTATTTCTTTCATGGCTTGTGCTGTTATAAAAGTTCTTTTGTTATAACTGAAATAGAAAATTGTAGTTACATGAAAATGGAGCTTTATCTTAATGGTGGATGACTTATAGCTCAACTAAGTTTCTTCTTTCTTTTGACTTGTAAGCTCCAATTCCCCTGTTGTTGTACTCAAGATGAAGAATATTATGACCATGATAATAGAGAAAAGTGAGATGCTGAATCGCGAGCTTGTAGATCTTCTAGTCACAAGTGTGCGAAAGGAGAATAAGGTGAACAATATGTTTCCATTCTCCGTTAATTACGTCATATACTAAAGTATTGTTTTCCTTTGTAGATTGCTTCGCCTGTTTGTTGGCAACTAGGAGGAGAAGTTCTCAAGAACTGTGCTGCTCAACTTAAACCAAATCTTGATGAAAAGGTATGAATATGGGCATTGATCTTCATTAATATTTCAAAATTGTTGCACTTACATCAGTGAATCACGATATGCTGTTTACATTTATTTTCCAGGTGGTGAAAGAAGTTTACAGTTCTTCGACAGAAACTGTTCCAACTACAACTGATACCAGCAAGTTGAGGAAAGATGCCACAACTCACAAGAGAAAACTTGAGTGTCTAGATGGAAGTAAAAAAATGGTGCAGCCTGTAAGGCTTTGTCAAGATGCAAAGAAACATGGAAAGAAAAGCCCTTTAGTTGATGATCCATCAATGCCTACCAAATCTGTAACAGAGGTGAGGGGGATATGCTAGATATACAACACTCCATGGAAGAAACACTGCTAGTAAAAACTGTTCTAGTTAAAGGGTGGTAAAATTGTCGGTTATGTTGGGTAATGGGTATTATTGGAGCGGGTTAAAATGAGTGGGCCGACCCACGAACACTTTTTGTAATTTCTGTTCTTGCATATTAAAATAATTAACGTTTCAGATATGCTTTAAAAACAGTATATTATTTCAATGATACTTTAACTTTTGAAATAAAAGTATTTAGGTTGTTTTTTTGCATTTTGAATACATTTCGGGCGACTTTTGCCCCATTGAAACCATTCAAGTCGTTTCCATCTTAAATTTTTTAGGATCATCCCGTTTGACCTATTACACACAAAGTATAACCCAAATTGACCCGTTTTACCTATAAATGGGTCGAATTGCCACCTTCAAGTCTAATCCTGAATACAAACACTAGCAACTCCTCATTCCAATTATGCTGATCATATTCTGGACTATACGTGTCTGTACTGATTCAGGGCGAAAATTTGGTTGGGAGGAGGATAAAAGTGTGGTGGTATGAAGATAAAAGGTTAGTATCAAAGCACTCAAGTGAGATTCATGAATCTCTGCATTCCTTTTAATGTGAACATCTTTTGCTGCAGTTATTACCGAGGAGTTGTGAAAGCATTCGACGGTAGTACCAAGAGGCACAAGGTGTGATGTTGGCCAACATTTTATTCAAGGTTATAATTAACATTCTTTATAAACATTGTATGTAGATTAACTTGCGTTGTTGTATGTTTCCAGGTACTGTATGATGATGGTGAAGAAGAACTGGTCGACCTCAAACAGGAACGGTGGGAGTTGGTTGAAATTACGTCCAAATTGTCTAATTTTGAGATGAAGTTGATGAACTTTGGGAGGAGGCTGTTACTTTTGCCTTCATCAACTGCTGAACTTCTCACTATTCTTAGAGTAAGCGTTTTCTCTGAATATTATCCTTCTATAGTAAAAGATACTCGAATTTGAAGGTTTTGTATGGATTGCAAATGGATTAACATTGTTAATTGCTGTTTGCTTCTGTTTATGATATATGAGATTCTTTCAATAATTTGGATTTATTTTTTACCATGATCAGTAATGATTTGACATACTAGGTCAGGTTTATTCGTTTTCCTTCTTAAGCCATAGTATAGAAGTTGAGCTGATTGCTCCAGCAGGGCTGCAAACATGTAATATTCTATACATATTTGAGTTTGCACTTTGCAGTGGATGTTATTGTTGTTAGACTTTACTTAAGTTCTGAAATGAGTTTTTCTACTTTCTATATTTTTGTAATAAGTATGGTTATCGAATATAATACTTTTTCCACATCTAACAATTTTCAACTCTATGGTGTATTATTGTAACAGCAAATAGAGAATTATCTACATAGAGTGCAAGAAAAGCCGTCTGTATCTATGAAATATGCAATGTATCCAATAATTGAGGCATTGGTTGCTAAAGAACTGCTGAGACATCCTGATATGAACGTGAATATCTCAGTTGCATGTTGCATCTGTGATGTCTTGAGAATTATGGATTATAACGCCTCATACAATGAAGAACAAATGAAGGTATGAAACATTTGATTTTACTTTTAATTTTTTTTAACTCCAAGTAACAGCCCTGTTTCTTGTTAATGCACAGGGTTTTTTTGAACTGGCTGTAACTACGTTCGAGAAACTATCTACTGCATCTGGTGGATGTTATACTAAAATGCTTAAAGTTCTCAAAACATTGAGTGGTTTATCATATTCGGTGCTGGAATCTGACCTGCGGTTGAATGGACTAATAGTTCGACTATTTAAGCAATTTTTAACCATTGCTGAGTAAGAACTCTATTTCCTTGCTTTTAATCTCAATGTCTAGGACACTTGGTTTAATGGCTATTGCTGTTATGACTAAAAAAAAATCTGCATATAGTGAAATGCTTATATGCTCATCTTAAAACTTTTTTAGCTCAAACTCGAATGATGTTGTACTCAAGATGAAGAAAATTTTGACCATTATCATAGAGGAAAGTGAGCCACTCAATCTTGAGCTTGTAGGTCTTCTAGTCGCAAGTGTGAGAAAGGAAAATCAGGTAATCATTCATTACTAATTACATCTCCTAACCAGTATAAAAATACTGATGCATTGTTCCTCTTTCAGATTATTTCGCCTGTTTGTTGGGAATTAGGGGATAAGGTTATCAAGAAGTGTGCTGCCAAACTTAAACCATTTCTCCCGGATAAGGTATGTGATATGGGAATTGCTCTTTACGATTATTGTATCAGAAAATGACATTTTGGTGTTTGTCAACCGCCATTCTTGCACCCTAATATTGTACAATGACCCAAAATCATTATCCACTTATTACAAAGCTTAAATAAAGCATTTATAATTCGTCTAAGCGTAAAACTTTCATTATGCTAAAGGTAAGTTGTAATAATTATACGTTATTAAACTATGTATTTGTCTAGTGGATAATTATTTTAGGATGGAGAGACTAATATTTAAGTAACTTCATGATAATAAAAGTCTATCCAAGATTATTGTCCAAACGTGCAATAATAACATTTGTATTGCAGCTGGCGAAAGAAGTTTACGAATCTTTGGGAGAAACTATTCCATCTACAACTAATACCAGCAAGGTGATTAAAAATACAACTCACAAAAGAAAACTTAAGTGTCTGGATGGAATCAGAAATATATGTGCAACACCCAAGAGAAGACTTGAGTGTCTGGATGGAAACAAAAATAGGGTTCACGTTCTGCACATTCACTCTGAAGAAGATAAGAAACATGAAGAGAAAACCCTTTCATCTGATTATCCACCAATGCCATCTACATCCGTAACAGAGGTGAATGGAAGAAACACTAATGTTCTTCTAAATACTATTTTAGATGGAGGCGGCAAAATGGTCGGTTTGGTTGGGTTATGGGTCGAAATGGGTATTTCTGGGAGTGGGTCAAAGTGTCAAACCCACAAAGTATTTGTCTGCTACACCAGATTCTGTATACATCTTCTCTATCTTTATACAATGAAACTCTTTTTACTCAAGTCCATGTTCTACGTTTATATTATTTATATTAGAACGGACATACATTTCCCAAATGGACAAATCGGGGTCAGTTTGCAGTTTTTGCTAATCTGTTAGGCCGGTTTGGGCGAAATACATATCCAGACGGCCAAAAGGTCGGAAATCATGGTTAATAAATAAATAAATCAGACGAAAAAAAGGGTCAAACCCATCCGATTGATCTATTACCCCATTGTAGTTAGTTTAATAATTGGATGCTACAATTAGTATTTCACTTTTTCTATATACATTGTATGTTGACTAACATTGGTTGCTCTATCTTTTTAGGCATTGTACGAAGATGGTGATGGAGATCTCTCGGACATCAGGCGGGAACATTTGGAGTTGGTTGAAAACGTTTCTTCTATTTCGGATTCTGTATTACTTCCCTCCCTCTATTTATATTTTATACTTTGGGAACTTCTTTTACTCTGCTCCATGTTATTAAACTCGATTACAAATGCAATTTTGGCTCAGACGGACAAAAATTGGGTCAATTTGAGCTCATTTTGGTTTGTTTGGAGCAAAACTACAGATCCAAATGGACTGGGCTGAGTTGTCTTGACCTTTGTTGCTTTTCTTAAATTTTACAGAATTAAGATTATTACAAAAACCTGAGCTACTAAAATAGTAAAATAGTATCTGAATTTAAACCCGTAAAACATCATTACTGAATGAGTTTAATTCTTTTGATGCTCCTTTTTTTTTAGATAATAAACAAATTAATTTTTGAAACAGCTTATTTTTTTTTTTAAAGAAGGATGATCAATCTAACCTGTTGACCCAACTCAGTTGACCCGTTACACAACCCGACCTACTCACTTTTCCACCTCTGATCTGTACCCACTCTTTACAGGTGGGACCGGCACTCCCTCGCTGTGACATAATCTGTATCCAAGGCTACAATGTGAAGCAGGAGATTGCACCCATACTTGAATCCATTTTCAAGAAACACGGGGACATTGCGGCGGACTGTGTTTTCAAAACGTCGTCTGTGAGAACATCTTTCCTAGAGGTTATTTGTGATGTTGTCAAGCGAATTGAATCCAGTGATGTTTCAACCATCATTTCTGATATGGAAGATATTCAGCGACAGGTGTCAGAAGCACAGGCAGCCAACATTAATGTGTCGTGGCTTCGAACACACTTAGAAACCATTCAGAAAAGGAATGAATCCATGAAAACGTCAACTTTGCTTAACACCATATTGGTTAAAAGGGCTGCCCAAATTGATCTGATAGAGAGTTGTAGGGAGCTCATGGCTGCTCAAGAACGGTTTGTCAACGCTGAAAGGTGTGTGAAAGTACTGGATCTTGTTGAAAGAAAGCTAAAAGACAACATCCTGGGTTCTAAAGCTGAAAAGACTCATGAGTTATGAGTAAGAGTGTAAAGCATGTTATGTCATGTAAATAACAGAAGATCACTAGGGTCCCACCCACACGACGAGACCTCTATATAACCTCTGAAAGTCTGGAAAACCTTATATTTTGTCTAATGGGTGAGACCCTTCTATTTGATAGATTACGTTAGCTTTGTTTTTACATGATCCTTTTGATATGAATATAAATGATTACAAGATCATGATGAGTCTATAGTCCATACTTTGCTTTAGAGGTAGCAAAACAGGCGGTCGGCTTAGTAACGTGTCAAATGGGTTGGGACCAAAAAGGTTAAATGTTAAGTCAGGTCAAAACTGTCAACGCTTACATTTGGAGTACCCAGTTGGATTTGTGAATGAAATGTAGTCCTATATCAATATGGTGGTAAACTGGAGGTGCGTTAGAGCGAAAAATATGTTTTATGATTATTGTTTTGCTCTATGTACCAATTGTTATGTTTAACAACTTTGAGCGTTAGGCTGAATGAATTTATATTGTTAACTTTATCTTCCCCAATGAAATTTATGGTAAACGAGTAAACGAATGAGTTATTTTCTATTCAGGTTATTCGAGAGAAGGCAAGCCTTTTTGACTAATATGTATGCGGCCATATCGGGTTAATCAAGGAACCTTTTCCGACTTTTCTTTAACCACCTCCAAATGGTATACAAATAACGAGGTTTGAACCATTACCTCTTAGAGCACAAGGTGTCATGACTCAAGCCTATGACCATTTTTTGGTGGAACGTCATCTTTTTTCTTCATCCACATCTTTTTTCTCTCACGCATTAAAAAACTTATCCTTCATGGCTCAAGCCAAAACACTCATTTTGTGGCCACCCTTACATTTTATTTTTCATTTTTTCAAACTAACTAATTTTTTATTCATTAAATAAAAATACAAATTGCATTAAAAATAAAGATACGAAAAAAGATTACAATTTTTTCTTTTTTTAAATTACGAAAAAATAAAATACATAAAGGTATCAATAAACTAATTTTGCAGGTAAAGAGGATAAAAATTGTATGAAAAAGTGTTGTAAATAGGGTATGATGAAAAAAAAAAAGAAAAAATAAAAATAATTGAAAAACTAGTCGTTAAACAAATTCAAACGGTCAAAAAATAGAAAAAGAAAATGTAAGTACCGGCATATGCTAGGGATTTGACTCAAGCCATGACGCGGTGCACAAGGGGTGCCATGGAGCCGCCATTGCGTGGTAACATGTCGGATTGGCGCGGCTCGGTGTCATGGTACCTTGTGTTCTTAGAGGACTAGATGTGTTGGCATAATCCAAAGAGCCATTTCAGCACCACTTCAACATTTCCTCTTTTGACTTACCTTATCACTCACACACTAAAATACAACCTCACTAGCCACTCAAGTCAAAACCTCACTTTATAAATAATAAAAATTAAAAACCTTCGGCGTAAGCCAAGTGGCTCACTTATGCAATGGTGCCTGGGGCAGTGTGGCCACATGAGTTTGGCACTGGTGCCAACTAGGCTTGGCGTGGGTCTTATGTGAGCATACCAAGGCTCTTACAAGGAAAGAAATAACTTAATACATCTACTCTTTCAAAATAATTGTTCATTTGCAAAAACCAAATAGTTTAAGAAAAACGTAACTATTACTGTTTTCTCATATTAATTAACTAGTTATAAGACCCGCGCACACGCGGGTTTTTATATATTGTGTTTTTTTAAGAATCGATTACTAATTTATTTCTTTACATTAGACACAAATATTTTTAAAATCACTTCCACTTTTTACTAAGTTTTTTTCTTTATACTTTTGACAATTAAACTTTTATGTTTTTTTTTCTCGACTATATATAAGAAAGTTTTTTTTAACTATTGCCAAATCTGAAATATTTAATTTTTCTTAGTAAATATTTTAAAATAAAAGTAATAATAAATAAATAAAATATTACCAAATAAGGAATGAAAATAAAGTATGAATTAATTTATTTTAAATGAAAAATTCACACTAAGAGTTTTGTTTTATTATATAAAAGTTTAACTTTTTCTTTTAACTTTGTCATAATAATTTTAATTAAAATAATATAGTAAATTCGATAATTAAAAAAAGTATTAGCTTGTTAGTTACTTCCCCTTTTCTATAAATTTTGTAAAGGATTGAGATCCTCTAATGTTGAGTTCAACATGACTAGTCATGTATCTCACATAAAAATTGGGGGCATTTACTTATCTTCAATCAAATTTAAATTATATACCAAACACGCTTTAATAGTATTGTATATCATGCATTAAAAAATTGTGTTTTGGGAAATATGTAATTTTTAAAGTTTCCTTTAGTATATATGAAATTCCCCCAATTTGAATTGAAAATGGATCATCTGTGAGGACCACTATCTCTTATATGAAACAACATGACTAGTCACGTTGAAATCAAGATAATCTCTATCCTTTTGTAAAACACTTTAAATTAGAGGTCCCAATCAGTAAAAGAACTAGTAGTATCATATTTATTACTACTAGTTATATTAATGTTGTAATAAGCTGTCACTGCAAAACAAAACACACACTCGTCGTCAACATTAAAAAAAGTAGAATGAGTAAAACTGAGACAATGGCTAAAGGGCTTTTATGTTTTGCTTCATCACCGTATGAAATTGTCTCTCTTCTTCAGGTTAGATAGATAGATAGTTTTTTTTTTTTTTTTTAATTCATGGTTTTGTTGTTGATGTTTTTTTTACTGTAGGATATTTTAGTTTAGTGGGTGTTTGGGATTGTTTATTTTAGTTTAGTAGCTTATTTTATAAAGATAAGTAGCTCCTAAACAGCTTATGAAAAACTTTTTTTCTGCTTTTTTAAAACCAGAAATGGTTTGGATGGACAAGTTGAATATAAGCATTCCCAAACACCCTCTTACTTGAGACATTGGGGGTGTATATGTGTAAATGGTTGAGGTTTTCTCTGATTAGGTTATTTGGGGCGATGTTCGCGTCTTAAGCGGCTTAACCCGGATGTGTACCTAGTGATGTTTGAACCCGGCGCCTTTTGTGAGAACATTAGGCCATTTTGGTGGTGGTTGTCTTCACAAACATAATTTCCAAAAAAATACAAGATAATGCATTTTTTATTCGGTTTTTAAAAAAGATATAGAATGGTATCGGGATAAGGGGTGCTTATGGATCTTAAACTTGATTGTGGTTCTATAAGCAGTAAACCCCGGCCAAGGATCAAATATGGCATAATTATTAACCATAGCCTTTAGAGATACGATAGCAAATTTTAGAAAGAAAAAATAAAGAAGAAGCAGGATTTATACTTCTACACTTTTGACTTCTTTTTTCAAATATTGCATCTAAACACGTTTTCAAAATTTTCGACAAGGATAAAAACCCCTCCTTTTTTTTCTAAAAGAATCTGAGATAAAAAGTTAACAATAAAGATTTATCGCACTTTCAGGAAATAGTGTTTGGATTAGCTTACTTTTTTGAAAATTACAAAAAAGTAAAATAAGAATAATACAAAAAGAATTGTTAGAGCATAATGTAATTTTTTTTTTCTTGCTTAGTATTGAAGAGGGGTATTTCGGGTTGCTTATTCTTTTGTGTTTGTGATTTTGTGTTCAGAAAATAGTGTTTGGATTAGCTTATTTTCCCAACTTATGAGCGTATCAACTTGAGCTTACGGTTTATTTGAGTCTATAAGCTCTACTTGATAAGCTCATAAGTCGAATGAAGTGGACATATGAGCTTTTTCAAATCCATTTAAGCTCATAAATTGGCAAAGTAAGCTAATCCAAACACCCCTTTGTAATAACTGTCAAAATAGAAGTAATCTTCTATAGAAAGGTTCTATTAGGAAATATTCGAGGGTAAAAATGATTATAGCTTTCATATCAAATAAGCATGTTGAAATAAGCAGCTCTCTACTGTGCTTATCAGAAACTGCTTATTTGGCCCCTAAACAAGCAGCCCTATATAAGCTGATAAGCAGTAATAGTAAGAAATCCGCACACTCCCTTGGGACTTGTCTTATAGTAAGGGCCTATTTTTGTGGATTATCATGTAGGCTATAATACAGCTGATTGCGCATGATGTTTTATTAGTTTGAAGTTGTTTAAAAGAAGTTCAAAATGGCTAATAAGCTTAACGTTTTCGACTCCATCCAAGCACTCTAACGCATTGTGTTCTGATAACGCAATAAGCTCCTTAAGTAAGATCTAACCAAACGCCCTCATAGGTTCAAGGTACTTGAAAGTTGCCCAATCATTTAGGTACTTTTTCCGTGACTACAATAGAGTATCAACTATAGCATTACTGATGTTTTTACTGAACATGGTTTTCAATTCCGCTCATATTGTTCTGCTACAGTTATCAGTTTATAACTCTATGGTGTATATTATAGCAATTGGAGAAACGTCTACTAAGGGTGCAACAGATGCCATCAGAATCGATGATATATGCAATGCAACCAGTAATCGAAGCACTGATTGCTAAAGAACTGTTAAGACATCCTGATATGGATGTAAATATCTCAGTTGCATGTTGCATCAGCGAAGTCTTCAGAATTATGGTTTATAAAACGCCATACAGTGATGAACAAATGAAGGTACGAAACATCTCTGAGTTTTGATATCTTTCGTGGCTTACAACTCTTAAGTAACCACCCTTCCGTGGTGTACAGGATTTCTTCGAACTGGTTGTGATTACACTTGAGAAGCTATCTTTTGCATCTGGTGGATGGTATGATAGAATGGTTAAAGCTCTCGAAACATTGGACAAGGGTAAATTCTCACTGATGATGTGTGACCTGCAGCTGGACGGACTAATAGCACGACTATTTAGACAGTTCTTAACCGCTGCTGAGTAAGAACTTCTATTTCTTTCCTTGACTTGTTCTGTAAACTTATACAGCTTCACCGATCCCATAAGTGTACTTCTGCTTTAGCAGTCTGGAACCATTTTTGTGCTATTACTAGGGGTGTGCACAAGCCGGTTTTGCTTTTGACTAAACTGAAACGAAATTGTTTCGGCATCTGGATGTTGTTTGGTTTTGTTACTTTCCAGTTTTTCAAACTCGGGCCTCTTCATCCGAACAAACAACAAAATAATTTAATCCAATTGATCATATACAGTTTTTTGGATTCACTTTATTGGGCTTGTATTCTACACTTGTCAACGTACTACTTGTATTCAATCCATGACAGTGTTGTACTAATTTTTGGTTCGGTTCAATATATTAATTTGTGGTCTTTACACTAAAACCAAATCTAAGGTTTTTCAGTCAGATTCTACAGGCTTTTTGGTTTTCTGCACACCCTTAGTTAAAACACTCCATGTGCTCAAACTCAAAATCTTGACACTTTAATCGTTTCATGGCTCGTGCTGTTATGAAAATTCTTTCATATAACTGAAATATAGAATAAACGCTAATATGGGACTATATGTCATTTGATTGGAAGACTTTTAAGCTGAACTGTCTTCTATCTTCTTCTGACTATTAAGCTCCAATTCGCCGGCTGTTGTAATCAAGATGAAGCAAATTATGGTCATGATACTAGAGAAAATGGAGCCAGTGAATCACATGCTTGTAGATCTTCTAGTCACAAGTGTGCGAAAGGAGAATAAGGTGATCATTATTTATTCATCCACCATTAGTTACATCATATACTGAAGTATTGTATCTCTTTTAGATTGCTTTGCCTGTTTGTTGGCAACTAGGGAGAGATGTACTAAATAGGTGTGCTACTCAACTTAAACCGCATCTCCCTAAAAAGGTACGAGATATTGGCTTTAATACTCATGATTATTTATAAAGTGGCTGCTCGTAGCTGTGACTCAGAAAAAGAAAATTTGGGTGTTTGTAAACTGTCACTCTTCCGCCTATACGCTGGGATCTCATTGTGGGAATTCTTGTTTACAGGTGGCAGAAAAAGTTTACAGTCCTTTGATGGAAACTATTCCGTCTACAACTGGTACGTGCAAGTTGGGGAATGATGCAACTCGTAAGAGGAAACTTGAGTGTCTAGATGGAAGCAGAAACATGGTGCGGCCTGTAAGATGTTGTCGAGATGTTAAGAAAAACGAAAAGAAAACCATTTCAACTGATGATCCACCAATGCCAACCAAATCTGTAACAGAGGTGAAGGGACAAGTGGAAAACAAAAGAGCAGTAACACTTTATGAAAGGAAGACCTTCTGCTTCTAAAAACTATTCTAGATAGAGGCAAAATGGTCGATCAGGTCGGGTAACGGGTCAAAATGGGTATTTTGGAGTGGGTCAAAACAGATTGGGCCGACCCACTGAAAGTTAAATAACTATTTCCGCATATTAAGAACAACTATATTTTTACGATGAGAATATAAGTTTAGAGATAAACAGATTTAGGATGTTTTATGCATTTGAATACAGTTTGAGTGACTTTTGACCCATTGAAACCGTTCAAGTCGTTTACATTTTACCAATTGCAAGAAATTTCTCATTTGAATGGTTACAGGCAAAGTATAGCCAAATTGACCCGTTCACCCGTAGATGGTCGAAGTTACCACCTTTAATTATAGTCCTCCATGAACAAACATGAACAACTCATAATTCCTGCTATACTGATCATATTCTGGAATATACATATCTATACTGATTCAGGCTCAGTCTGTTGAGCATGGTGAAAATTTGGTGGGCAGAAGGATGAAAGTGTGGTGGTCTACAGATAAAACGTAAGTATCATAGCACCTGAGTGAAATTTATGAATCTATGCACTATGCTGTTCTATGAATGTGAAAATCTTTTACTGCAGTTATTACCAAGGAGTTGTGAAATCCTTCAACTGTAGAAACAAGAGGCACAAGGTGTGATGTTAACGTACATTTTCTTTGAGGTTATTATTATTATTTTCAATATATGTTGCTATATATATTTTAGGTACTTTATGATGATGGCGAAGAAAAACTATTAGACCTCAAGCAGGAACAGTGGAAGCTGGCTGAAACGGCGTCCAGATTATCTACGTTTGAGGTCAAGCTGATGTACCCCGGGAAAGGGCTATTAATTTTGCCTTCATCAACTGCTGAACTTCTCAATGTTCTTGAAGTTAGTGTTTTCTCCACATATGATTTTCTTTTTATTTTTTAATACGTGGCTGTTATTGACTAGTATATTTTGGTTTGTGATTAATATTATTGTTGTTAGATCTCTCTAAGTTTTGAAATGAATTTGGCTACCCAATCTATGTTATATGTTTATGTTCGGTTTTCGTATTTTTATTGTTTATATTTTTATAAAGCTGTTTGGCGAATTAGTTGGAGATGAAGCTTATTAATGTAAAATCGTATAAAAATACATCAAATTGAGTTCATATATATTTTCGACTTTTGTGTGATAATCCATTATATTTTTAAGGGTATTTAAGTAATTTAACTAGCCATAAGCCCTTATAAGCCCCTTTCTATGGGCTTGGGCTTATGGAGGCTTATGGCTCATTTTGTAAGCCATAAGCCTTGTGACAAACGAGACTTATTTTATAAGTCGACTTATTTTATAAGCCCAAGCCCCAATAAGCCCCATAAGCCGCATGCCACACATAGCCTAGCCAAATTACTTAATGAAGCCAAGGGCGCGTAGCTAAGTTTGTTGTAATGGTGGGGGCATCAAGCGTTCGATCCTTAGCGACAATCGCCACCCACATTATGGAAAGGCAGCCGAATGTGGGCCGGTTCGGGTTCGGTCGGTTTGATCGGTTTTGTTTGTTGTTTTTTGGTTTTCGGCCCGTTCCGACCCGATAAGCCCGAATCCCGACTAAACGGAAAACACAAACCAAGTCCCGACCTGTTTGAGATCGGTTTGGTTTCGGGACAGGATTCGGGAGTCGGTCGGTTTTGCACAATGCACATGCATGAGATAGTCTTTGTGTAAATTTATGCAGTATCAACAAGTAGTAATGGTAAAATGACCAAAAGCGACCAACAGTTTTTGTCGAGGAGCAAGATATGGGGAATGTTTCACATAAGTTAAAAAGCTAGTGTATAGGTGCTTATAAGCTTAACCTGTTTGACTCTATCCAACACTCAAAACAGCATTGTGTTTCGATAAAGCAACAAGCTCCTTAAGTAAGATTTAACCAAACACCCCCTGTAGATTCAGGATACTTTAAACTTGCTCAATAATTAGAGTACTTTTTCCATGACTAGAGTATCCAATACGCTACACAGCTCAGCTGATTACATTTATTTTTAATCTTGTAAGTTCAACTCTGTAATGTATTTCATTGTATAGCAAGAGTGATTTTTTGTGCTGAACATGGTTTTTATTTCGGCTCATTTTGTTGTGCGACAATTAGCAATTTTTAACTCTGGTGTATTATTGTAATAGGAATTGGAGAAACGTCTAGAAAAAGTGCAACAAATGCCACCTGAATCGATGAAATTTGCAATGCAACCGGCAATTAAAACACTGATCGCTACAGAACTGTTGAGACATCCTGATACGGAAGTAAATATCTCAGTTGCATGTTGCATCTGTGAAGTCTTCAGAATTATGGTATATGAAACACCATACAATGATGAACAAATGAAAGTATGAAACATCTATAAGCTTTTGATTCATATCGTGGAGAAAACTTAGAAGATAATGTACTGTACAACCCCCTTATAGGATTTTTTTGGTGTATAGGATTTTTTTGAACTGGTTGTAATCACATTTGAGAAGCTGTCATCTGGATCTGGCAGATGCTATGATAGAATGATTAAAGTTCTCACAACATTAGACAGCCGTAAATTTTCCGTGATGATGTGTGACCTGCAGCTGGATGGACTAATAGTTCGACTATTTAAACAGTTTTTAACCGTTGCTGAGTAAGAACTTTGTTTCTACGACACTCTAATTGTTTCATGGCTCGTGCTGTTATGCAATTTCTTCTATAAAGTTAAAAACTTGAAATAATAGAATAATACGCTTATAAAAAGGGACTTTATGTCATTTAGTGGAAGACGTTTAAGCTCAACTAAGTGTCTTCTATCTTCTTGTGACTTTCTAGGTCCAATTCTCTTGCTGTCGTAATCAAGATAAAGCAAATTATGGCCATGATAATAGAGAAAACTGAGCTAGTGAATCACAAGCTTGTAGATCTTCTTGTCAATAATGTGCGAGAGGATAACAAGGTGATCAATTGATCATTATGTTTGCATCCTCTATTCCAACACTAATTACATCAATACATCATATACTAAAGTATTGTTTCTCATTTAGACTTCTTCGCCTGTTTGTTGGCAATTAGGGAGAGATGTTCTCATGAAGTGTGCTGCTCAACTCAAACCGCATCTCCCCAAAAAGGTACGAAATCTGGGCATTGATGTTCATGACTATTTTAAAGTGGCTGCACATAACACTGAATCAGAACATGACTTTTCAGCGCATCTAAATTGCCACACTCTGCAATTTCATTGTGGGATTCTTGTTACTTTTAAATTGCCATTTTCATATTTGATATCAGTCCTATTCCAAAGTAATTACCCAATGTGCAATAATCACATTTCTTTTCCAGGTGGCAGAAGAAGTTTACAGTCCTTCGATGGAAACTATTCCATCGACAAATCGTAAGAGGAAACTTGAGTGTCTAGATGGAAGAAGAAATATGGTGCGGCCTGTAAGACGTTGTCAAGTTGTTAAGAAACACGAAAAGAAAACCATTTCAACTGATGATCCACCAATGCCAACCAAATCTGTAACAGAGGTGAAGGAAAAAGTGGAAAACAAAAGAAAAGACCATCTTCCTCTAAAAACTATTCTAGTTAGAGGCAGCAAAATGGTCGGTCGGGTCGGGTATCAAGACCCACAACTGATCGGTTCACAAACAGAAACAACAAACACCCAATGTTACTTGGAATAAGCTCTCCAATTAATCAGAAAAATATTTGCTTACAAAAACTGATATTGAATGCATAATAACAAACTACAGCTCGGTTTGTATATATAGGGAATAGAACAAGCTTTCCTAATCCTACTACAATTCTAATATAAGTAGAATATTAAAACCGACATTCACCCCATGGGCTCGGGTCAATAGCTGCTGCTGCCCCATGGGCTTGGGTCAGACATTAGCCCAACATTCACCCCCCTAATTTCTGACTCGATATAGGGAGGTCTTCAACTCCGAGTAACTCTTGCATCTCCTTGAACTTAATCCTTCGAGAACTTTCGTGGAATATCAGCACGTTGCAAATCACCTCTTACAAACTCAACTTGTACTTGGCCTCTTGATCTTCTGCCTCAACTTCATCGGTCACACAAGGTTAACAAATCCACAACCCATTATCAATAGAACCGTGCCATTCTATGACAAACATAATTGGTTTAGCTCGTGTGATTCGCTTCCAAAACATACTTCCAGCCAAATTCCTCATTAAACTCCGCATCACGACATACCACTATCTTCTTTAGTTTTGGATTGAATAAGTAAAACCTTTTGTACTGGCTCGTTTAGATGTAAATGAGTCGTGTTGACACTGGCGTCTAACTTATGTAAATATGGCCTTGTTCCGTTGCATAAGCCCACATCCAAATACCGCCAAACCTCCAAGTTAGGCTTTTTTTCCTTTGAAAGCCTCAGATGGGTTTGATTAACTAGAGCTCGCGTTGAAACTCTGTTAATCAAGAATGTAGCGTGTCTAACTCCTTCAGCCCACATGTAGTTTGTATGCGTCTCGTGCTTTCAAGATGCTTCTAGTCATTCCCATAAGAGTACGGTTTAGCCTTTCCACGACTCCATTTTGTTGCGGTGTGTGTAGGGGCGGTTAGATGTCTTGTTATACCCTCGCTACAAAAGTTGGTAAATTCTTTTGAAGTGAACTACTCGCCTCTATCGGTCCTTAGGGTTATAATCTTGCTTCCCGACTTCTTCTCAACTAAAGCTTTGAACCTTTTGAAGTATTCAAATGCCTCACCTTTTTCCTTCAAGGTAAAAGTCCACATAAACCGTGAGAAGTCATCAATAAGAACAAATATGTACCTGTTTTGTGCTATGGATGGTGGAGAAATTGGTCCACATAGGTTGGCATGTATGAGTTGAAGAGAATGTGTTGCCTTAAATTTTGCAACTTTAGGAAACGCCTTCTTGGTTTGTTTTCCTACCAAACAAGATTCACACAACTTGTTCTCTTGATGAATTATTGGCAACTTTTCAACCATGCCCTTCCTTGCCATTAATTCCATCGTCTCAAATTAATGCTGACCCATCCTAGCATGCCATAACCATGCATCATCTTCCATCTTTGCTTTGAGACACACCGGACTTCCAACTTGGAGCTTTATCTTGTAAAGTCTATTACTTGTTCTAGGAACCTTCATCAGAAGCTTGCCATTTGAGTCACGCATAGTAAGAAGGTTACCTTTCATACGATAGTCACATCCGCCTTCGGTAGCTTGCCCAAGACTAATTATGTTGCTTTTTAGCTCGGGTAGGTAATAGACTCCAGTGATTAACCGTTGCTCACCCGTTTTCCCTTCAATGATTATCGAACCCGTTCCTTTTATCTTGATGTAGGAGTTATCACCAAACTTCACTCCGGGAGATATTCTCATTCAACTCCAAAAAATATTCTCGGATCCCCGTCATGTGATTACTTGCTCCATTATCCAAATACCAAGTGTCTTCCTCGTTTGGCTTAGTATTCAATTGGTTTGGGATAATCTTTTCTTCATTCAAGAAAACTACTTCTTGAACGCTTTTCATCATAAAAAGTGTTGGGTCATCATCATCCTCCGTTTTCAAAAGGTTTGATTCATACTTTGCTTTCGTTCACGCCGTCAGGGCGTTAGAAGCAAAGTGACCATATTCATCACATCTGAAGCATTGAATCTTTGAAAGGTCTCGACTTTTGTTCTTCTTTTGATCCGTATTGCGCCCGGAGTTGTTTTGGTTTCCACGGTTGTGGTTATTAGCTTGACCACTACCACGAGATTTGTTTTGAGAAGAAAAGTTTTGACCTTTACCGTTGCCACTTGAGGAATTCCTTCCTCGACCTTTCTTATCATATCTTTCAATTCTTCTCCAGAACATCAACTTGCCTTGATCTTCAGAAGTGGTGTCAACACCCTTCATTCTTCCTTCAAAAGCTTTCAACCTTCCAATTGCTTCTTGAAAAGACATAGTATTCAAGTCAAGCAATTGTTCTATTGAGGCAACAATTGCAACATACCTATCCGGAACGGATGCAAGCAGTGCTTTTAACAAGTTTCTTGTCTTCATAAACCGTTCCCAAGCTGTTAACTTCATTACAATTTGCCCAACCTAGCCGCAAAGTCATCGATTGATTCGTTGACTTTCATCTTTAAAGATTCGAATTCCGTCTCCAAGGTTTGCAACCTTGCGTCTCGAACCCGATCAACACCCACATACCTGGTCTTCAAAGCTACCCAGATTTCTTTGGCTGTGTTGAATTGTGAAACTTGAAAACAAGTTCTTCTGGAATCGCCTGGAAGAGTAAGCCACGCCATGTGATCTTGCTTAGCAACAACTTGTGTTCCTTCCCCTGGTTCCAGTGCATCGAGTATTCCATGGACTCGGAATACCGCTTTGACTCTTATTGCGCATATGTTATAATTTGTGCTTGTTAACATTGGACATTGAAGAGCCGTTTTAGAATGTTCGACAGAAGGTGGTTGACTCGACTCGCCTTGCACCATCCTTCTTGTACGTCTTCTGTAAGTTACAGGTGTTGTTTGTTCGCCTTCCAGCCCTAGGTTCTAGAGGTCGAGTGATTTACTTCCTGCCCAAGTAAACAAGTCGAAAGTTTGAAACTTTGATCGACTTCTTGCTTAAGTCGAACCCTAGTAAAACCCTTGTGATCGACTTCTTGGTGAAACCCTTGTGATCGACTTCTTGGTGAAACCCTTGTGATCCTTCTTGGTTAAAACCCTTGTCTATCCTTCTGCTGTTAAATAACCTGGCTCTGAAACCAATTCAAGACCCACAACTGATCGGTTCACAAACAGAAACAACAAACACCCAATGTTACTTGGAATAAGCTCTCCAATTAATCAGAAAAATATTTGCTTACAAAAACTGATATTGAATGCATAATAACAAACCACAGCTCG
This sequence comes from Chrysanthemum makinoi, assembly GCA_910596185.1. Lineage (NCBI taxonomy): Eukaryota > Viridiplantae > Streptophyta > Magnoliopsida > Asterales > Asteraceae > Chrysanthemum > Chrysanthemum makinoi. The sequence goes on along the minus strand of OU343222.1, from coordinate 327,214,031 downwards.
GTTTGTATATATAGGGAATAGAACAAGCTTTCCTAATCCTACTACAATTCTAATATAAGTAGAATATTAAAACCGACATTCACCCCATGGGCTCGGGTCAATAGCTGCTGCTGCCCCATGGGCTTGGGTCAGACATTAGCCCAACAGGGTAACGGGTCAAAATGGGTATTTTGGAGTGGGTCAAAACAGATTGGGCTGACCCACAAAAACTTTTTGTATTATTTTGCCTGGAAGTTAAATATTACTGCCGTAGATTAAAAAAACTATATTTTTACGATGAAAATATAAGGTTAGAGATAAATAGATCTAGGATGTATTATGCATTTGAATACAGTTTGAGTGACTTTTTAACCCATTGAAACCGTCCAAGTCGTTTACATTTTACCAGATTCAGGAAATTTCTCATTTGTATGGTTACAGGCAAAGCATAGCCAAATTGACCCGTTCACTCGTAAATGGTCGAAATTAACACCTTTAATTCTAGTCCTCCATAAACAAACATGAACAACTCATCATTCCCGTTATACTGATCATATTCTGGATTATACATATCTATACTGATTCAGGCTCAGTCTGTTGAGCATGGTGAAAATTTGGTGGGCAGAAGGATAATAGTGTGGTGGTCTATAGATAAAACGTAAGTATCGTAGCACCTGAGTGAAACTCATGAATCTATGTACTATGCTGTTCTATGAATGTGAACATCTTTTACTGCAGTTATTACCAAGGAGTTGTGAAATCCTTCAACTGTAGAAACAAGAGGCACAAGGTGTGATGTTAACGTACATTTTCTTTGAGGTTATGATTATTATTTTCAATACATAGTTGCATGTAGACTAACATATGTTGCTATATATATTTTAGGTACTTTATGATGATGGCGAAGAAGAACTATTAGACCTCAAGCAGGAACAGTGGAAGCTGGCGGCGTTCAGATTATCTACGTTTGAGGTCAAGCTGATGAACGCCGGGAAAGGGCTATTTATTTTGCCTTCATCAACTGCTGAACTTCTCAACGTTCTTGAAGTTAGTGTTTTCTCCACATATGATTTTCTTTTTATTTTTTAATACGTGGCTGTTATAGACTCGTATATTTTGGTTTGTGATTAATATTATTGTTGTTAGATCTCTCTAAGTTTTGAAATGAATTTGGCTACCCAATTTATGTTATATGTTTATGTTCGGTTTTTGTATTTTTATTGTTTGCCACATTTAACAATCTGATGTTTTATTGTAATAGCAAATGAAGAAACTTATACATAGTGTGCAACTGCATAAGGCAAAACAAACGCTATCTGAATCAATGAAATATGCAATGCGTCCAATAATAGAGGCACTGGTTGCTAAAGAACTGTTAAGACATCCTGATATAGATGTGAATATCTCAGTTGCGTGTTGCATCTGTGATGTCTTGAGAATTATGGATTATAACGCCTCATACAATGATGAACAAATGAAGGTATGAAACATCTGAATTATCTTTGAATCTAAGACCCAAGTAATCACCCTTTTCTTGTTGGTGCACAGGACTTTTTTGAACTGGCTGTAATTACGTTCGAGAAATTATCTTCTCCATCTGGTGGATGCTATACTAAATTGTTTAAAGTTCTCATTACCTTAAGTCGTTTATCATATTCGCTGCTGAAGTCTGACCTGCTGCTAAAAGGACTAATAGGTCGACTGTTTAAACAATTTATAACGTCCGCTGGGTAAGAACTTTATTTCTCTGCTGGCAGTTAATTTTGTTCTACTAACTTGCAACGCTTCAACTGTTTCTTAAATGGCACATCTGATATTACAGAATAGCACCATTTTTGTGCTCAATGTCTCTGAACTTTAATTGTTTAATGGCTATTGCTCTTATGAATAAAATGAGATAATATAGTGGAAAGTGTTTATACTCAGCTGAGTTTTTTCTGTAGCTCAAATTCCTCTGGTGCTGTATTCAAGATGAAGCAAATTATGATCAATATCATTGAGCAAAGTGAACTACTCGATCTCGAGCTTGTAGATCTCCTAGTCACAAGTGTGAGAAATGAGAATCAGGTGATCATCATATTTTCATTCACCAGTAATTACATCTCGTAGACAATATGAAAATACTGAAGCACTGTTCCTCTTTTAGATTACTTCGCCTGTTTGTTGGAAACTGGGGGATGAAGTTCTCAAGAAGTGTGCTGCCAAAGTTAAACCACATCTCCCAGATCAGGTACGAGATATTATGGTGTTTGTTAATTGTCAATTTGTCACTTGCACATACTGATATTAAAGTAACTTTATGATAACAGAATGTTATCCCAAGATTATTGTCAAACCTAATATTTTTTTCTCCAGGTGGCGAAAGAAGAATGCAACTCTTTGGGAGAGAGTATTTATTCTACAGCTAATACAAGCAGAAATAGCGTGCAGCCTGTAAGGTCTTGTAAAGATGCAACTTGGCATACGGTTAACCTTCTACACATCAATTCAGAAGTTGAAAAGAACCACGAAAATAAAACTCTTTCATCTCATGATCCACCAATGCCATCCACATCTGTCATTGAGGTGAGTGAAAAACACAAGAGAAAATACGCTTCATGGAAGAAACCCAATCTGCTTCTAAATACTATTCTAGATAGAGGCGGAAAAATGTCGGTTAGGTTGGGCAATGGGTCAAAATGGGTATATTCTGGAGTGGGTCAAACACACAAACCCTTTGTTTTTCTTTTTTCTCTTTTCTTTACCTTATTTAAGTTTAAAAGATAACTTAACTATTGATATAAAACGACTGAAGTAAATTTATGCATTCTTCAAGGCGTTTCCAGTCCATTTTTTGAGGATTTTCATATTGTCCATTTATGAGTCGAAATTGCCACCGTGAATGTGTGAACAAGATCAGAAGTTGACAAGCATTTGCTCCATGGAATCAGTTTGCATTTTGTATATACCTTATGTATTTTGACCAGCTTTTGTTTATGTATCATTTTAGGTATCGTCTGATGATGATGAAGAAGAACTGATAGACCTCACGGGGAAACAATGGGAGCTGTCTGATGATGATAATGAAGAACTGATAGACCTCACGGGGAAACAATGGGAGCTGCTTGAAAACGTGTCTGCTACACCAGATTCTGTATATATCTCCCCCTCTCGTTATAGAGTGGAATTTCTTTATGCCTTCAATGCTATACATTTCTAGGACTTGTATTAGAAGGGGGAATTTCAACCCAAAGTTACAAAAATGGGTCAATTTATGCTTATCTGTTACTCTGTTGGGTTTGTATAGCAAAACAACATAACCAAATGGGCTCAACTCAGAAGAAGTGATATTGTGGTTCAAAATGGATCGGGTCAGATTTTCTTGTGTTGACCTGTAAACATTTTGGTCGTTTTCCTTATATTCTATAAATGATTAAAGTATAAGTTTGATTAAGAAAACTATTTGATTAGAATAATCAGTTTAATATCTTTTATAGTACTTTTCTAAATTTAGTAATAGATAACAAACTCTGAAAGTTTAGACAATGGTTTTTTAATGAGTTTCAAAATAATATGAAAGATATTAACAGGTCAATCCAACCTATTTGAACCATTTCCGTTATAGTTACCACCATGCTGATAGTTTAATATAGCTGATGCTACAATTAATAAATACTTCGTATGTTGTCTAAACGTTGTTTCAATGTCTCTTTAGGTTTCTTTTGATAATGGTGATGAAAGTTTTGTGGACCTCAGACAGGAGGAGTTGATTGAAAACGTGGCTCATTCTGTATATCTTTCCCTCCATCTCTTTATACTTTCGAACTTTTACTCAGCTTCATGTTTTCAAACTAAATTATGGAATACAATTCCTTGTTTTTTATTGAAAAGGGCAAATTGAACCAAATGGAAAAACTGGGTTCATTTTATTGTTGGTCTTTTGGGTAAACAGCTTGTCTAAACGAGCATCAGGTTGTGTCAACATTTGTCATTTCTCTTGAACTTTTCAGAATTATAAGCTTAGATATGTTTACAAAGTTATGCTGTTAAAATAATAATTTAGTCTTTTGGAATCAAAGAATATGGCAGAGGTACGTATAGGGTGCTACTTTTTTTTTATCCCATAACATCGTTATTGTTTTATTTTACTACTATTTAAGTAGTAAGTTACTGTAATGCTGAAGCTACATTTAGTATTTTGGTTATGATGGAATTTAAAAGAAAATGGAAAAACTAATGTGTCAGCATAACTGGTTTGACCCGTTGCTCAACCCGAGCCTCTCACTTTCTGCCACCTCTAATCTGTACCTATTTTTTACAGGTGGGACAGGCACCCCCTCCAGGTGACATAATAAGTGTCCAAGGCTACAGCGTGAAGCAGCGTATTGCTCCCATACTTGAAGCCATTTTCAAGAAACATGGCAACATTTTAGCTGACTGTTTTTTCCAAGAAGCTTCTGTGATAACAACTTTTTGTGAAGTTGCCAGGCTAATTGAAACCAGTGATGTTACAACCATTATTTCTAAGATGGAAGAAATAGAGTTCCAGGTGTCAGAAGCAGATGCAGCCAACATTGACGTGTCCTGGCTTCAAGCTCAATTAAAAGACATTCACACGCGGAATGAAGCCTTGGAAAAAACCAATTCGCTTATGGAGATGAAAGCAAACACCATTGTGGTTAAGCGGGCTGCGCGTACTGATCTGATAGAAAGATGTGAGGAGCTTGTGGCTGCTCAAGAACGGTGTGTGAAGATTGAAGAGTGTATAAAAGGACTTGATCTTGTTGAAGACAAGCCAATCAGAACTATTATAGCTAAACGGGCTGCCCGAGCTGATCTGAGGGAAAGATGTAGGGAGCTCGTGGTTGCTCAAGAACAGTTTGCAAATGCTGAAAGGTGCGTGAAAGTACTTGATCTTATTGGAGAAAAGCTAAGCAACAATATTGAGGAATCTAACGCTGAAAACACTCATGGGTAAAGCAACAGTTATATAGGCTAACAAAATCATGTTATGATATGTAAATATTAGAAGATCGCTATAGTCCCACAGGCATGCCCAGACCTCTATATTATCACACTTATGTCAGAAAGACCTTATATTGATTCTAATGAGCCTCTTATCTAGAAAAACTTATGCTTGTCAAAGATTATAAGATGACGATTGACGAGTCTGTACTATTGTTTAGATGTGGCGAAACAAGTGGGGGTTGGTTTGGCCTACTACTAACGGGTCAAATGGTTGTGGTAAAAAGGGTAAAATTTAGTGCAGGTAAAAATGGTCAAAGGGCCACACATCTTATGTTATTTAATAGCCATATTGAATGAAGGTTTTGGTCTACTAACAGGTCAAATGGCTCTGAAATCAGATTTAGTTTGATATTTGTTTATTTTACGAGCCACATTGAACTGAATAGTTTTGCGGTTTGAGTTGATAGAGAGGATACAAGCTTGTATAACCCGTGTGAGTCAAATGAACACTACAAAATCTTCAGAACATTTTGCATGAAGGTTTATTTGCTTCTTTGGTTGTGCAGCAAAAAACAGTTTCAGGAACTAGTGTAATCACTTTTGTAAGAATCTTCGTATACAAAGAAGAAATTGATATGAAGGTTTATTTGCTTCTTTAATATGAAATGACCAATATCACTAATACTCACTACTACAAAAATTGACATAGAATCCGGTTAAAAATGCTAATAGAGCCCGGTTTTTCATTAGGGCACAAAAGAGGAGGGACTATTAGAAATTGACATAGAGCCCGGTTTTTCCGGTAAAAACCTTGCTCTATGTGATTAAAAAAACCATTTTTAATAGGCATAGACCTCTGTTTTTATCTTACAAAACCTGGCTCTATGACTTTTTTTTTTATTTTTTCAAATTTTGTTAAATAACCTGTTTACATTTCATTTCCAGTGCAGAAAGAGCAACAAAACAAAACTCTAACAAAATAATAACCTTGAACGTTTATACCAAAACCAATGGATTTAAAATCCAAGATCAGTTTTACAACAATCTAATACGGGTCCTATGGACTACCGAACATACTAATACCACTAATTAAACATGACAACCACAGTTTCACAATCAAGTGTTTTGTTAGGCTAACGGAAAGGAGATATACAAAAAGACATGAGTACATGCCAACCTTTCCTAAATACTACCATGATTGATGATCATATTCCACACACCGAAATGCAAGAGCTCACGATATCATCCAGCTCCTTTGTAGAAAAAGGCTTCTTGTCATTCCAAGGTATCTAAAAAAAATAAACAATAAAATCTGTAAGTGATATATATTTTTAGAAATGCAGCAATATATTAAAAAACAGGAACAATACAAACAAAGGCATCCAACTGGCTTGTGTGAAAGTACTCAGGATCTAAGTACCCTAGTGTCCCTTGCACTAGCGTCGTTACTTGTGTTTGATCAATTGGGACTAATCTGGATGCCCCAAAATCAGCAATTTTTGTTGTGTAATTATCATCTAATAATATGTTAGCGGATTTCACATCTCTAAGAATAACGGGGGTTGTGGTAATAATAAATAAAGCCAACAAATGGTATGGTTCCAAGGAATCTGACTTTTGCAATATGGGTTTTTGGCAAGTATGAAGGCACCTCGGATATTTATCAATCCTTAATCAGCTCATGATTCATCTCAGTAATTGATTACAATCTACAACTTTCATAATCAAGACATAAAACTACCCACTCACGCTTACAACAAACATAAAACTCAAAGAATAAGAATAACCGACCCAGCCATATTAACACCCACATGGCCATATCAAATTCCTACCCATAAACTATAGACATGCCCCACTAATAGGATAAAAAGTGCAGACATGTTAAAAACTATTGGATAGACAAAAATGACAAGACCAATTACTAAACTATGACCAAGCCAATAAGAATTCCTCATCTGCTATCTTAGATACTAATACAGCAGTATAAAACGACCATATCAGAACAAAACTGAAAATTCATATATTGGACGAGTAGTTTTTTAATAAATGTACTATAACAAGAGTACAAGAAATCTGATTACGGGATCATTTAGTGGTCATCTTACGTGTCAATCCTTAACTAATGAGAATTTGCCAAAAACTGAAACAGCTACTTATCTTATTATCTGAACATCCAAACACTATCTACCAAATGAGCATTTAAATGAAAATAGAAACCAACTTGAACAACCGAGAGTAATGTCCAATCGAGCTAAAATAAATGAAACAAGTCATGTTACAAGGAGAAAAAAAATCACGACAAGCATGAAAAAAAAAAAAGAAAGTGCGACCATGGAAAAAAATCACCCAACTTTTATGATTTGGGTCCGTTTGATCACAGGAAGCAATGAAAGAAAACATACATTATTGTTAGACTAAGAAATACGTAGTATATATCAAACTGAACACAATAGGCAATTTCCAAATTCCTAGTATCTATATATGATGAATAAAAATCACAGCAACATGATAATGTCACAAGTTAATACTAATGCAAAATTACAAGAAGAAAGAACCAGATACATTTACTACAATTCTTAACCCCAAAATAAACTAAATGGGACACACATTCAATAGACTTATAAACTTTTAACAACAATGAATTAAATTGCATTTTCGAGTCTTATCGGGTTGACCCGATAACCCGATAAACTAAATATATCAATCGTAACCCGACCCGATAATGATATCGGGTTCGGGTCAAACAAACCCGACTAGTCTTTAATTTTTAACCCGATCAACCCGACCCTATTGACACCCTTATGTGTATGAAAATAAGCTAGAGTAGCATATATAATAATAATTAAGTATAAGAAGTTACCTTTAATTATGATTTTGAGACAATTAAAATTTGATCATTTAATGCTTATGGAGACAATTAAAATTTGATCATTTAAAGCTTATATATGCAAAGATTTTGAAAAAAAGAGGCAAAAAAGGTAATAAATATGCTTCATGGGTTTTTCACCCGTTCAACATGCTATTTTTGTTTTGAGCCGTTGGTGGACACTATAATAGAGCCCGGTTTCATGGAAGAAAAACGGGCTCTAAGAGTTTTAATCATAAAGCCCGGTTTTACGAAACAGAACGCGGCTCTATACAAGGAATAGAGCCCGGTTTGCTAGGAAAAAAGGCGTCTCTAAACTTTTTTATCATAGAGCCTAGTTCTCTCAGAAGAAACACGGCTCTATACAATCCGGAATCCCTTTAGAGCCCGTTTTTCACAAAAACCGGGCTCTATTAAGGGGGCTCTATGTCCTTTTTTGTAGTAGTGACTTACATTAAATTATATATACTAATCCAACCAACTGGTCCCAAAAATTTGCTGAACTGCCCTTGGTCCTCCAAGGACTTTTTCTATGTGAGTGATTGGTTCAGTGCTTTCGCCACAGAAATGAACTAGCACCATCTATAATAACCTTGTTATCTCGAAGTAAAAACAGTCGACCAATTTGTGGTATATATGACAACAATGGGAGAGACCACCTAAGCCTGTTACAAGTATTCATCCGCTAGGTGGCTCCCCTTCCGTGATTAATGACCTTTTGTTAGTCCCTGATAACATTACGGAATTTTGATGATATTGAGGACTTACGGATGACTTGAAGTAGGAGAGTTTGCAAAGGTGTTTAGTGTACCATAGTTGAGTGAGTAAGTTGTTATTATGTATATCTTTAGAACACAATTTTCCATATATATATATTTTTAATGTAATGTAAGATGGTCTAAGACTTTGCAATGAAAATGCTCTATCTTGGTGTTTGAAACTGTTAGTCGAATGGGCGTCTTGGTGACTTGGTGTCTTTTTACATATATAAACTTGGTTTTTATAGCTCAATGAGTAATTTTTATTTGAATGTGAGCTCTGTTAAGATAGTTTGGTCAGTTATTATTTAGTTGAAACAGCTCAACGAGGCAAACTTGATTTGAGCTTATTTATGTACTCAAACTTGAAAAAGGTCTTAGCTTTATCCAATACTATTGCATAAGTTGACCCTTTTTCTCAATACTAGGTAGCCAGCGCTTTTCGAAGCCTAAGCCCTTCCTTTCTAGTGTGCGCTTTAGTTTAATTGCAGCTAGCGCGCTTGACTAAGAAGATAGAAAGGGCTTTTCTCGCTTGGTTAGCTTCTAACATGAAAATTCAACAAAGAATATATACAAATCTTCCTATTGAATGTTTCTGGCAATATGCGTTTAAAACATTTGGTGAATCTATATTATAGTTAGGGGCTCTTGATCTTGTTCCGAAGATTGATATGTGGTGCTTTAGGAGGAGCAGGAGCAGGAGCAGCAACTTGATTCTTCCCCTTGCGATTCAGTAGTTCCGACTCTCGTAAGCTGTCTGCTTTCTCTTGGGCTATTTTCTTCCTTGCAGCCGCTGCTATCTCCCCTTGTTCCATTAACTCACGAGTGATGATTGGTGGAAAGCTGAATGTAGATGTATAGAAAAAAAAAGGAATCATAGTTTAAGCCAAAACACACATATAATAATAAGAGTGAAATAAAAGCAATGAATACATATATAGAGAAAGAGAGAGATACCTGGATAGGGCTTCACGAAGTACAGGAAGAGAAGATCCAGGTTGAATGTGTTTAATGTGGCTGTTGCCGTAATTATCGGCAGCAACAACAAATTCTTCCAGCATGCGCTCTTCCTTTGGACAGAAGTTGACAACATCAACAGCTACACCCAGTTTTTTAGCGGTGAATCCAAACCTCAGGGCTGCATCATAACTTAAATTTGTAGGACTGGCATATGGCATGGCAAGAGAAATTAGCAAAACAAGTACTCGATATATAGATAAAAGTACTAGGGTGAAAAAGTTAGATTAGATTAAAAACATACCCTCCAACACAGAAAAGCAACCTTTTTTGCTTAGCTCGAAATAAACACTGCGAAACCCAGAACATGGAACGAATGAACCCTGTACTAAAGTCCAAGTTGAAGTTGCCGCCATAGTTGATACCTGAGAAACAAAAGTATAATAAAGCATCATCATGCATGATGCATATACTAAATATAAAGAAGAAGAAGAAGAAGAAGAAGAAGAAGAAGAAGAATTAACCTCGACGTAAGTAAGTCATGATTTCGTCAACATCACTAGTAGGTGCAAGACAAGAAGAATAAGGTGGAACAACGCCCATTGTTATTAGGCCTACCGCGTTGTTCGGGTTAGACTGTAATGAAACACGTACAAATTAGCATGAGAAACTGCATGCTCGTGTTTGTAATTGTAAATAAATAAATGACCTGAAGTTTAGCTTGGCAATACAATCGAATAGCTTCAAGTTGATTATTATAGCATCTACATCCGAAGCTCGTAATCCATCCAGAATTGTCGAAAGCTACAAAATTAAGCTCCTCATACTGATCGATCATCAATATAATCAATATCATATAATAAAAAACAGTTAGTTAGTAATTCCAAGATCAATCAGTATAAATTATAATTATCAGTATTATTAAAGAAATTACGAACCACAAAATCCGTCATCAGGCTTTTGAAATCCATGATCGAGTAATTTTACCAAACCAGCAAACCCTAGATCGACTTTTTCTTACGTTCTTTCTTTCTTTCTGTTTTATAAATATATAAGAGTTAATTTTATAAATAGTCCCTTTGGTCTGTAGGATATATATATATATATATATATATATATATATATATATATATATATATATATATATATATAGGGGAGAGTTAACGTGAGATCAAGCTTAAAGTTATAAAAATAAGATCAAGTCTAAAAAACTACTAAAACATTTATAAATAATAATTTTAGCAATAATACACATAAAAATAATATTTTAATACAAATTAACATTTTAGCAACTAATAACCAAATGATACATGAGCTTGGATTAGTGATACACCTGATACACATTACACTAATAAATATTTCAAAACGGATACACATACAAAAACCTGATACACATTACACTTCTAATCAAAGTGTATCACCTAAGTTTCGTAAATTTTAAAAAGAAACCTATCGAAACTTTAACAATTTTAGTTGTAGTTAATAAAAATTTATTTTTGTTGTAAGGAGAGTGTCGCTTGTCAAATTTTAGTTGGATCTCATTTTAACAACTTTAAGCTTGATCTTATTTGATCTAGATTCTATATATATATATATATATATATATATATATATATATATATATATATATATATATGTGTCGACTTTAGGGTATGTCAATATTGCAGAGAATGAAAAAGGATTATATTATTATATATCTAGTTTATGAGCCCTTGTGGTGATTATGTTGTCTCAAAAACCTAATACACTTGGGCTTCAAACTTGAGCACCAAGTTACCCACTTTCCTAATTCTCATACAATTCCTACTAGCCCATAAGCATGATCCAAACGCCCCTATATGTGACCGGTCATGGGCTTGGATCGTGTCTAGTACAACGGGTAAATAGTTCAAGTAGTAAACGTATAAAACGTACTCTCGTGTTTAACGTGTGTGCCCCCAATAGGCTCAAACACTTCTAGTCGTTTCTCGTGTTTTAACTCCCACAAACCAACAAATCCAACCAATTGGTCCCAAAATTTTGCTGAACTGACCTTGGTCCTCCAAGGACATTTTATATGTGAGTCATTGGTTCAGTGCTCTCGAGTCACACCACATAGATGAAATAAATCATGAAACTAAGCACCATCTATAATAACCTTGTTATCTCGAAGTAAAAATAGTCGACTAATTTGTAGTATAGATGACAACAATGGGAGAGACCACCTAAGCCTGTTAGAAGTATTCATTCGGATGAAAACAACATTACCACCCTCCATAACCATATCACCCTCCACCAGAATATGATCCTCAGAGCCAGTAGGTGGTTCCCCTTCCGTGATTAATGACCTTTTGTTAGTCCGTGATAACGTTACTGAATTTTGATGATGTTGAGGACTTACGGATGACTCGAAGTGGGAGAGTTTGCAAGGGTGTTTAGTGTACCATAGTTGAGTGAGTCAGTTGTTATTATGCATCTGCAGAACACAATTTTCCTTATATATATTAATGTAATGTAAGTTGGTCTAAGACTTTGCAATAAAATGCTCTATCTTTTGGTGTTTGAAACTGTTAGTCCAAACGGGTGTCTTGCTGACTTGGTGTCTTTCTTATATATATAAACTTGGTTTTTATAGTTCAGCGAGTACTTTTTATTCGAATGTGAGCTCTATCAAGATAGTTTGGTCAGCTATTTTTCAGTTGAAATAGCTCAAAGAAGCAAACTTGAAAAAGGTCATAGCTTTATCCAATATTGCATAAGGGCTTTTCTCGCTTGGTGAGCATCTAACAAGAAGATTCAACAAAGAATATATACAAATCTTCCTATTAAATGTTTCTGGCAATATGCATTTAAAACATTTGGTGAATTTCTGATTATTACAATGTTGCACTATTGTTGATACAAAAGTTGGGCGTTCCTTGTTTGGACTCCGGTTCCCGTATCAATTGGATCTTAATGCTTGAGACCTGCGCACTAAGAAAACAGAAAACACCGTTAGGCTTACCGTGGGATTGTCTCCCACGATTATCCTCCGGCGTGAGAGTAAGTAATCGGTTTTAGGGTATAGTTGAGAGTTAGGGTTTTGAGATCGTACCTTTAATGAGGGCTGGGATGCCCTTTATATACACACGAAATCCTTGTTGGTTTCGTGTTCCCCAAACTTCGGCGTATCCCGCCTAAATCGGTTATTAAACACTTATCTCCAAAGATAAGAGATATCCGATATCATAAGCCCTTAATAACTTTGAGTTTGGGCCTTCGTGAGCCCAAACCGTTATTGGGTTAGCCCAGTCGTACTGGGCTCGCTAGTAGCGGTCATTGGTCGGGTTCGTGACCCGAATGCGGACTATGCGTCATCATGTCCCCCCAGTCTAGTATGCGCAGGGACTACCTGCGGATGCTAGACTAATAGCTGTATACCATAAATTCGTTGAAGCGTAGCGGAGAAGCTAAAAAAAAAATTCCCGCCTTGAAGAATACACAGTGAATCTAGTCAAAATATTTCAAATGCACACCTCGTAAATCGTGGGAAAGTAACTGAAAATGTGTCATGTCAACAGATTCTATCCACACATTTAGAGATAGTGGAGTCCACGTGTCGATCATCGCGTGGATGTAAAAACTTATATAACCTTCCGCCTCCCATTACTGTGATTATCACAGTAAAAACATTTCCGCCATTATTAAAAAAGCTCCAAACTTTCAACCAAGAAACCCTTAATATTCCAAAGGTAACCGTGCGTGCGCCTTAAAAAACTGTATAATGGTCCGTGGTTTGACAGATTTTACCTCCGACATGACCGAGGATGAACTTCGCGAGTTCACCTCGGATTATTATAGTCCGATGGCGCTGCATCCGGTAGTGCCGGCTGCGCAAGCGTCAATTGCAGATTTCCATGAAGGGAAGGTAGGGGTATACACGCGTTTCTTCGAATTTGCGAATCAACGTGTGCCCATATCCTTATTCTTATGCGACGTATTAAACTACTATCGTCTGCACATATCCCAGCTGCACTGTATAGGTGCGGCAAAAATAACAAACTTCGAGGTTAATTGCCGCTTATTGGCGATTAAACCTACTATCTACCTCTTCCGCGCGTTTTACCACACAACGTGGTCAAACGGGTGGGTGTCGTTCGCTAAGCGCGCAGGGAGGCTGCTATGTTACACTGATAAACTGGACGCGCTTAGAAACTGGAGGGAAAATTTTTTCTGGGTTGATAAGGCGTTATTTCCCTAGGACTTCGACTCCTATACCCAGGGTTCATTACCGAAGGATGAGCGCCCTCTCCCTGGAACCTACAGTGCTGAGGATGCGGACACGATAAACACCAACCGTATTCCCATCAATTCTTACCCCGAGGAATTTTTGGTGCATGTGGGCATCAGTCGCAATTATTTTGGTAGACCTGAAGAGGTGCCAACATTCTTAGACGCAGATGGCCAGGGTGGGTGCTCGTCCTTCGTACTTCTTAGCTTTATTAATGTGAGCCTTTCTTTTCGCCTTTGTACTTTATATAACTTGTTTGTTGTTTGTTTCTTGCTGCGCAGAGATGGATCTATTCGGCGTTGTGAATTTGGCGAAGCCACGACAGGTTACTGTAGGGGTGCACCCATTGAGAGAGGGGGAAGTCCCTATTATGGAGGCTACCGCGGGGCGCACCATGGAGATGGTTCTGGCGGACCCGGGGAGTGGCTCCCCCGCTTTGCTGGAGGCGACCCCTCTACAAAGTGTACCCCACCCGAGGGTACCCTCCCCGTTGGTGGAGCCGGTACACACAGATGTGGCGGAGAGCACTGAAGATGTCGATGTAGAGATGGAGGAGGCAAGCCATGGGCTAAAGCGCAAGAGGGCGCTTGGTGGTGATGGCGCAAGCTCATCCAGGAAGAAACGACCTGTCATTCTGGGCGTGGAGTCATCCTCAGATGATGCATCGCCCCCCCACCCGAGCACGCTTCTCCCAGTAGTTTTATTTGCAAAGCCCTTAGCTCATTTCCCGTTTATGTTATGAGACAATCGCTAACTCTCTTTTATGCGTGCAGTACAGAGCACTCTGGGGAGTCGCCCCCCAGGCTAGTCCCGTTCGCGCTGAATCTTCTGGACCAAAGAGCCAAAGCGCTGAGCCATTGGCATCTGGGGACGCGCCAATGGGTCAGCTTGTTGAGGAGCTGGTGTTGGCTGCCACGCACCAAGCTACGTTGGCTACGCAGCTAAAGGCAAAGTATTCTGGGGAAAGTAGCCAGAGCGCGCAGAAGGACAAACAGATTGCGTTGCTGGAGGCACGTTTGGCAAGTGCCCAGGCTGAGGTAGAGGCAGTGAATTCTTATTCCCAGAAGCTTGGGGAGGAAAAAATGTCATTGCTGATCCAACTAAGCCAGGAGCGCGCTGCATCAGCGGAGTACAAGGCTTCGCGCATCTGGGCCCTTAAGTATTTGGATAAGGGGAAGGAAGAGTTGTTCTCTCGGTTGGGGGAGTTTGGTGCAACTATGGGAAATTTGCTGGAGGAGCAGGAACTGAAGCTGCGCAAGCTCAGCATTGAGTATGATGAAGAGTTGGACCCTCACTTGGTGTCAACAATTGCTGAGCGCAGATGGCTTATCAGCCATGGTTTGCGCCTTGCTGCCCTCGGTACCTTGGAGTCCCGAGAGGTGGTAGACAAATTTGGGGAGGTTGTGCAATGCGCGCTTGCGCGTGGCAAGGCTGAGGCTATAGAGGAGCTTTACGAGAGTGGCCTTCTGAAAGTGGCTGTTGCTCAGGTTCCTGGGTACAATAATCATGCTTATGAGGAGCTCGTTGCTGCTATAGAGAAAATGAAAATATTAGAGCTTCCTCATATTGCTCAGATGGAGCGCGACTAAGATTACCCCATAAGTGTGATTATGGAGGGGTTAACCTTGGCTCGCCATCGTGCTGATGGTGCGGAGGCACAGCCAGTCTTTTTTCTAAAGCCTAATGAGTCACAGCTGCAGGTACCTATTTTTGCTCATCCCCACGTCATCTTAAACCCTTTCTCGCTGGAGAAGGAAATTCCTTTGAAGGAATCCTTAGAAGCTCATGCGACTAGGCTTGCAAAGAAGAAGGGTGTTAAGGGAAAGGCTATTTTGTGTGGTCTAGGCGCGGCGCATCTTCCTAGATTTGACGGGGTACCTATTAGTGTTGCCATGGTATCACGCCAAGATGCTGAGTTGCTGAAGAAGCTGATGCAGTGTACGTGGTTAACAGAATAAGTTGCTAACAAAAACTCGTTGATTTAAAAGAATACCGAAAATTGATAGATAAGAGGAAACCTCGTTTTATTAATCAATCAAAAATAAACTGCATAACAAAAAGTCTAAGAGTGCTTAAATACTAAAACCCTAACTTGCTGGAAAATCTACTATAAAAATTGCAAGAAGTGCCCAAACTTATAAAAAAATATGATTTTAGCCCGAAACCATAAAAAACATTAAATCTGACACTTCCGCAACAACTTCGGATGTGCCATCTTCTGCATAAAAACCTCCTCGAATTGCACCGCATCATTCCCCCTGGGATAGAGAAGATTCGACCTCGAATCTGGAACCGCATCATCCTCATCAGAAGAATCGCCTATGAAAGGAACAAGATGCTTCACATTGAAGACATCAGAAGTACGAACATGGCTGGGCAACTGCAACCGGTAGGCATTCGAATTAATCTTCTCCACAATCTCCACTGGACCAATCTTCCTAGAAGCCAACTTGCTGTATTCATGGGCAGGAAAATGATCTTTAGTCAGAATAGCCCATACAAAATCACCGACCTCAAACTCAACAGCCCGCCGTTTTTTATCAGCTTGCTCCTTATATTTTGCTGTAGTGGCAACCAACTGATCACGGGTAGCTTGATGAACCTGAGCCAACTGATCAACGAACTCCTCTGCAGTAGCATGCGTACGAACTTTGCTGGGCAGAGCAAGCAAATCAAGAGGTCCCCGCGGTAATAACCCATACACCACATGAAAAGGACTAAACCCAGTAGTACGGTTAACAGCATGGTTGTGGGCAAACTCGGCCTGAGGTAACTTCTGATCCCATGCTTTAGGATGATCGCCCACCAAACTACGCAACAGATTGCCAAGGGAGCGATTGACGACCTCAGTTTGTCCATCCGTTTGGGGATGGTACGCACTACTGAAATTCAGCTGAGTATTAACCATACGCCATAAACTCCGCCAGAAGTGACTCACAAAACGAGAATCACGATCAGAAACTATAGAAGCAGGAAGACCATGAAGGCGATACACATCACGAAAATAAAGATGAGCAAATAAACGGCATCGGATGTTTTCTTACACGGGATGAAATGAGCCATCTTGGAGAAACGATCAACGACCACATAGATCGAGTCACTTCCACACTGAGTACGGGGAAGACCAAGAACGAAATCCATACTCACATCAGACCAAGGTTGTGTGGGAATAGGCAGAGGCAAATATAACCCGGCATTAGTAGACGCCCCTTTAGCCAGGTGACACACACGACAACGAGCAACAAAACGACCAACCTTCTTACGCATAGAAGGCCAATAATAAGAACCTGCAAGCAATTGAAAAGTACGATCTCGCCCCACATGACCCTCGTTATGAAGCTCTTGGATCATTTTCAAACGCAAGCTGCACTCTGGAATGCACAACTGAACCCCTCTGAACAGAAACCCATCTTCCAATATAAATTCTGTTGGCTCGCCTTGCTGAATGCGTGCAAGAACCTGGGAGAAGAACGGATCAGCGACATATAATTCTAAAAAGGAATCAAAGCCAGGGACATGGACACGCATTTCAGTCAACAACCCAGAACGGCGACTCAACGAATCTGCAACGCGATTAGAAACACCTGCTTTGTGTTTAATCACAAAAGTAAACTGCTGCAAATAAGAAATCCAAGAAGCATGACGATGTGATATTTTAGTTTGGTTGCCAAGGTGCTTGAGGGAATCATGATCCGTATATAGGACAAATTCCCGCTAAAACAAATAATGACGCCAATGCTTGATGGCTTGGACAATCGCATAAAACTCAATATCATAGGTACTAAAGCGAAGCTTAGCATCAGAAAGTTTCTCGCTAAAATAAGCAACAGGACGTCCAGATTGACTGAGTACAGCCCCAATACCTGTTTTTGAAGCATCACAATGGAGTTCAAAGGGTTGGGAGAAATCAGGAAGTACCAAAATAGGGGCCGAAGTGAGTCGACGCTTAATTTCAAGAAAGGCAGCATCCGCATCATTAGTCCAATGGAACTTAGTCCCTTTTATGCAATCCGTGATAGGAGCCATAATACCACTGAAGTGAGGTATAAAACGGCGATAAAAGGATGCCAAACCGTGAAAACTACGAACCTCGGTTATAGAAGAAGGCCGGGGCCATTGGTCAACGGCTAGAACCTTACTAGGATCGACTTGCAGTCCCTCACGAGAAACCACATAACCGAGAAACTGGATTGACGCCGACAGAAATGCACACTTAGCTGTAGCAGCGTAGAATTTATCTCGACGGAGAACCAATAACACCTCACGCAAGTGCTCGAGGTGTACAACAGGGTCCGCACTATAAATTAAGATATCATCGAAATACACGACGACAAACTTCCCA
This sequence comes from Chrysanthemum makinoi, assembly GCA_910596185.1. NCBI lineage: Eukaryota > Viridiplantae > Streptophyta > Magnoliopsida > Asterales > Asteraceae > Chrysanthemum > Chrysanthemum makinoi. The sequence goes on along the minus strand of OU343222.1, from coordinate 327,195,933 downwards.
TTGAAAGGACGAAGAACTTGATTCATCACACGCATAAAAGTACTAGGGTCATTGGACAAACCGAACGGCATGACCAACCACTCATATAAGCCTTCACGAGTCTTGAATGCCGTTTTCCATTCATCCCTCATGCGAATACGAATCTGATGGTAGCCGCTTTTGAGATCTAATTTTCTAAACACACAAGCACCACCCAACTGATCTAACAAGTCATCCAGCCTGGGAATAGGGAAGCGATAACGCACCGTAATCTTATTGATCGCACGACTATCCACACACATACGCCAAGAACCATCCTTTTTTGGAATAAGAAGAGAACAAATGAGCACATGGGCTAAGGCTTTCAGGAATGTGACCCTTAGCTAAAAGTTCCTCAACCTGTCTACGCAGCTCTTCATGCTCTTTCGGACTCATACGATAATGAGGTCGATTGGGTAGAGCGACCGGAACCAAATCAATGTGATGTTGAATATCGCGCAAAGGAGGTAATTCGGGGGGAAGGGATTCCGGAAACACATCCGCAAATTCATGTAATAATGGTTGAACCACAGCAGGTACAACATGAGAAGTAGCAGTAGCAAGTGGATAAGAAAATAGGACAGATACCATACCAGATTCTTCCATAGCAACCTGGAAAGGACCACGGGCCAACAAAGTGGTCGGGGGTGGGCCTTGAACAGTAGGTGCAGCAACCCCTTGGGGCTTATGTGGAATCAAAATAATTTTCTTCCCGCGAAACATAAAAGAATATGTATTAGAGCGGCCATCATGTAGAACATTATTATCATATTGCCATGGGCGACCAAGTAAAAGGTGACAAGCATCCATTGCAACCACATCACAGTAGATAGCATCATTATAAGTAGGTCCAATGGAAAAATTGACAAGCACACGTTTCACAACAGTAACATCCGTACCTTGACTGAGCCAAGAGAGGCGATAAGGCTTAGGGTGAGGCTCAGTAGATAGGTTGAGTTTGGAAACAGCAGCCTCGGAAATTACATTTTCACACTACCGCATCAATGATGAAAGTGCAGACCTTCCCACCAATGGTGCAAGTCGAATGGAACAAATTATTGCGTAACCACTCGTTATCAGGAGCACGAGGGTTAAAAGGACTGCAAGCAGCATCAAAAGAGGACCAACATCACCCGAAACATATTCTTCCTTGACATCTTCAGCATACTCATCATAAACAGGGGTCGAATCTAATTCAGACTCATTAGCATCTGTCCATAGGCCACGATTGGTTGTCTTTGGGTTTCGACACTCCGCTTGTCTATGGCCCTGTTTACCACAATTAAAACACCGTAATCCTCCACTAGAACGCCCTTGAGGAGGAATCGAAGAACCAGGAGTAGATGTAGGGACCTGTGGGGCGGCCGGAGGCCGAGGAGCCTGCGTAGAAGAGCCCGTTCGACTTGCCGAATCAGAGACCTGGCGAAAACCTCCAAGGACACGCTGATTCAACTGTTTTTCAGCCTGCGAAGCACGTTGATGCGCTTCGGCAACTGTCAACGGGTCAAACATGTTGAGAACATTCTGTAATTGGAGACGAAGACCACCGATATAGCGAGAAACCAACTGAATAGGGGATTCATTGAGATCAGTGCGAGCAAGTAACTCGTAAAACGATGTTGTATAATCATCGACAGATCGAGTGCCTTGGCGAAGATTCTGAAAACGCTGGTACAATTCTCGCTCAAAATTGTAAGGCAAGAAGGCATCCCTAGCATGTTTCTTAAATTTATCCCAGCTTGTAATCTTAGCCTTACCACTTCAAACACGAGTTTGCTTGAGCTGTTGCCACCAAGCCTGTGCACGACCGCGTAACCGAATCGCTACCAGGGAGACACGACGATCATCAGGAACTTTCTTGAAATCCAGAATTTTGTCAATTTGGGACAGCCAATCGACAAATTCCTCCGGCTTAAGACTACCATCGAAAGTCGGAATCTCCACCTTGAAACTATGCTCCCAACGGTTAGTGGGACGTTCTGGGGAATGATTTCGGAAATCACCAAACGGGTTTTCGTCCGTAACAGTAACATCATCATCATGATGTTGTATGTTGACGAACTCATTCAACCGTTGGGTCAATGTGTCAACCTGTCGTGAAGATCGGCGTAGCACGTCGCAATTCGCGTTATCAGCACCAAAGCATCACCATTGTTGGCGCGAGGTTGTCTTCGGGCGGCATAACTCGGGATCGACGGAATATGATACCACTCTGATGCAGCGTACGTGGTTAACAGAATAAGTTGCTATCAAAAACTCGTTGATTCAAAAGAATACCGAAAATTGATAGATAAGAGGAAACCTCGTTTTATTAATCAATCAAAAATAAACTGCATAACAAAAAGTCTAAGAGTGCTTAAATACTAAAACCCTAACTTGCTGGAAAATCTACTATAAAAATTGCAAGAAGTGCCCAAACTTATAAAAAAATATGATTTTAGCCCGAAACCATAAAAAACATTAAATCTGACACTTCCGAAACAACTTCGGATGTGCCATCTTCTGCATAAAAACCTCCTCGAATTGCACCGCATCAGAAGCTAAAAGAAGCTGTGGATGCTGCAAGCTGTGTGGAGAGTTCATCTCTCAGGCGCTGTAATAGTATATAGGTTTTAGTTACTTTGTAAATTTCTTCCTGTAAGAACTCGTGATCCTTAATAAAATTCTCCTTTTGCTGAATGCGAGTTGGTGTGGTTATTGTTGCGATTTGTAATGTTTGTCCTTAGTTGTCTGTTTTTGCATGAAAAACGTTATCGTTGTCTAAGAATCAATCGGTTGTACAAGCGCAAATAATAAATGAAGTCCACAATCATGTATGAAAACCATGTCGTAACATACTTGTATCATAATCGTGTATGGTGTGATATGCAGCATACTGTAAATATCATGCTAAGGAGGCAAGAGTCTTGATTCCTGGTTTGTTAAACGCGCACAGTATGCATGGTTGCGCATCCGTCGTGGAATGCGCATTGAACTTATTCCAACGTCTTGAAGATAAGGTGTTTAACAAGGATGCATGATCCGATGTTGATGGGTTTGCAACCCTCTTACTCAACGAGTTATTTAGTAGGTTTACTCATCCTTTTACCAACGTGGGTTTATTAAGTGCATGTACGCCATGTAGGCAAAAGATAATATAACAACAATGTTGAGATATGTATAATATGTAAATAACAAATTAAAATATGTCGCGGAGTTAGCTAGAAACTACGACGTTTTATTAATACTTGCAAGTTTTTGTAAAAGAGAAGAAAAACATTTGCCTAAGTAAAACATAATGTAAATACACAGATATTTATTAAGTACTATACTAAAGTGCGGGAGTGTCCGTGCGCTTGGCCGTAGCCGTCCCTAGAGATAGCATCGTTTGAGATTGCAGATGTTCCATGTGCGTGGTAGCTCATGGCCATCCATGTCACGCAGCTTGTACGCGTCCTTTCCTAATGCTTCAATGACCTCATAAGGTCCTTCCCACTTCGGTCCAAGTTTTCCGGTATCTTCTGCGTGGCTCGCATCATTGGCGCGATATACGAAGTCGCCTGGTCTGAATGAAACACTTCGCACTTTAGCATCGTAGTATCCCTTCATTTTTGACTTAGCTCTCGCTTCACATATAGCTGCGCGTTCGCGCCTTTCTTCCAACAGGTCCAAGTCGATGCGCCGCTCATCGTCATTGGTTGTAACATTAACTTCGGCAGTGCGAATAGTTGGCATCCCAATTTCTGCTGGTATGACAGCTTCTGTCCCATAGACAAGAGAAAAGGGAGTGTCTACCGTGCTAATTTTGATTGAAGTGCGGTGCTCCCACAAAACATGCGATAATTCTTCCACCCACCTTCCTTTGTGTTTTTCTAAGCGTGCTTTAATTCCTTCACCTAGACTACGGTTTGCACGCTCGACCAAACCATTGGTTTGTGGGTGTTTGACTGACGCGAAGTGTTGTAAAATATTCAGTTTTTTGCACCATTCCTTGAAAGGGTTGTCACAGAATTCTTTTCCGTTGTCTGAGATGATTTCCCCAGGTAATCCGAAACGGCATACAATATTTTCCCAAACAAACCGTTTTACCTGATTTCCTGTGATTGTCACCACTGCCTTTGCTTCAATCCACTTGGTTAAATAGTCTATAGCTACTATGAGGAATTTCAACCCTCCTGCTGCAACAGAAAAGGGACCTGCAATGTCGATACCCCATTTATAGAATGGCCATGGCGACGTAATAGGTGTTAGCTCCTGTTGTGGTTGGCGTGGAATGGGTCTGTGAACTTGGCAGTCGCCACACTTTCTTATTAAGTCCCGCGCATCCCGATGCATTGTAGGCCAGTAATATCCTGACCGTAAAGCGAGCACCACAACGGACCGTGGTCCTGAGTGCATACTACATGAACCGGCATGGATTTCTCGAAGTACATAATTTGCTTGCAGGGGTCCGACACAACGAAGCCATGGTTGTAGAAAGGAGCGTCGATATAGTATACCGTCCCGCAGTTCATACCTTTGTGATGTGCGCCGTACCCTTCGGGCGTCTTTCTGCTCCTGGGGCAAAACGCCCTTGCTTATGAACTCGATTATGGGGGTCATCCATGTAGGACCTTGCTCCTCTATCACCGTAGATATTTCCATCTCTGAGATGGACTTGCTCTTCAGCGTTTCTACCAACACTTGTTTTGACAGGTGCGCAAAGCTTGTGGATGCAATCTTGCTTAGTGCATCCGCCTTTCTATTTTCCCCTCTAGGAACTTGCTTGATGGTAAACCTGTCGAAACTCTGGACTAGTGACTTGGTCTTGTCGAGGTATTGGATCACGTTTTCCTCTTTAGCCACATAATCGCCCAACACGTAGTTGGCCACTAGCCGGGAGTCCACATTTGCTTCCAGGTTACGTATGCCCATTCGAGCTGCGATGCGTAATCCAGCAATCAGGGCTTCATATTCTGCCTCGTTGTTTGTGGCTGTGAATTCGAAACGCAGTGCGTAAGTGAATTCCATTCCTTCTGGACTTGTGAGGATAAGGCATGCGCCTGACCCGTCTACACATGAAGATCCGTCCGTGAACAAGATCCATGGTTCTTGTAGTTCCACCTTGCTTTGTGAGGGTGCGTCATCAGTGTCCGGTTTTTCGATGATGAAGTCTGCTAGTATCTGCCCCTTAACTGTAGTGCGTGGTCTGTAGGAAACGTTATGCTCACCTAGCAACACACTCCACTTCTGTAGACGTCCCGATACGTCAGGTTTGGAGATAATTTGCTTGATAGACTGGTCTGTAATCACCGCTATTGGGTGTGCCTGGAAGTACCTGCGTAGCCGTTTGGCGGCGAATACTAGTGCTAGGACCAACTTTTCCATTGCGCTGTAGTTAATCTCCGTTTTCTTGAGTGCTTTGCTTACAAAATACACCGGTGTTTGCACTGAATTCCTGTCTGTTAGTAGCACCGCGCTGACTGCTCCATGGGTTGCTGACAGATACATAATTAATTCTTCCCCTGGGCGAGGTGCAACTAGCGTGGGGAGTGCTGCCAAATGTTGTTTAAGTTGTATGAAAGCTTCTTCTGCTTCCGTGGTCCAGCGAAAGTCTCCCTTTTTTGTACACTTCTTGAGTGTTTTGAAGAGGGGGAGTGACTTGTCTGCTGATCTGGACAAGAATCTATTCAAACCGGCCAGTTTTCCGTTTCGAGATTGGACTTCTTTCAACGTGCGTGGTGAAGGAAGTTGGATGACATCCTTCGTTTTTTCTGGACACGGTTTGATGCCATTGGGCTCTATCAGATATCCGAGGAACATGCCTTCTGTAGCGCCAAAAGTGCATTTCTTTGGATTTAGCTTCATGTTGATCTTTTTTAGTGTCTTAAATGTTTCCTCAATGTCGCGCACCAATTCATCTTCCGTATGGCTTTTTATTACAAGGTCGTCAACATAAACCTCTAGGTTACGGCCCACCTGTCTTTCAAATGCGTTATCAACCAACCGCTGGTAGGTGGCACCTGCGTTCTTTAGGCCAAAGGGCATCTTAGTATAACAATAAACGCCTTGGCTTGTATGGAAGGCCGTTTTTTCCTCATCTTCCTTAGCCATCTGGATTTGGTGATATCCTTTGTATGAGTCTAGGAAGCATTTAAGTGGGTATCCACACAAAGATTCTACCTTCCAGTCTATCTCTGGTAGCGGGTAGCAGTCTTGTGGACATGCCTTGTTGAGATCTGTGAAGTCAACACACATCCTCCAACTACCATCGCTCTTCTTGACCATCACTGGGTTGGAAAGCTAGTCATGGTAGTAGACCTCTCGCATGATACCTGCATCCATAAGTTTATGTACTTCTGCCAGAATTGCTTGTGCGCGCTCTGGGGCCTGGCCACGCTTCTTCTGTCGTACTGGGGAGTATCCTTGTCGGATTCTCAACTTGTGTTCTGTAATTGAGCGTGGTATACCGGTCATGTGTTTTGGTTCCCATGCAAAGATATCCAGGTTCCTTTGCAAGAGTGCGCACACAGCTGCCCTGCCATTATCAGATAGCTATCCTCCGATCGATACTTCTTGCTCTGGGTAATCAGGATGAATTGCAACCCTCAGGTTTGGCACTTTAGTTGCGCGCTGTTCTGGAATGTGTGCCGTCTCACATGTAATTGTGTTACATTCTCCAGGTGGTACGGTGGTATTGTAGAGAGTAACAATGCCTCCCTCCACCGGGAATTTGAGCATCCCGTGTGCTGTAGACGGTACTGCGCATATGGCTGACATCCCTGGTCTTCCAATAATGCCATTGTATGGCGAAGGGGATTTGATCACCATGAAAGTCATCCAGGCTGTCGTGGAGTGTTCCTTATTGCCAACACTGACTAGTAGGCGTATTTGCCCCATGGGCCATATCTTTTCTCCTGTAAAACCAGTCAATGACGTCCTGACTAGGCTTAATTGACTCCGTATCTCTGGTCGCAGTCGTTTGAAACAGTGTTCATACATTATATCTGCGGATGCTCCTCCATCAACATACATGCGGTGGATATCGTGACCCCCTGCGTTAATTTCAATGGTGAGCGGTTCTACCACTACGTTGTCCGCAGCCAAGGTGGGGAAAGAGATTTCGCTTCCACGGGAGAACTTTTGGCTGATCTTCTGCCTAGTCATTCGCTGCCATGATTGTATCATGTAGATGGTGTCAGCCTTTTCTTTAGGTACTTCTTTCTTGTTTCCAGTCTTTTGCTTATCTTTTCCTTCCTTGATGTTTTTAACCAAATGGTCCAATCTACCTTCTTTTACTAGTTTATCAATTAGTTGGTGTAATTGGACACATTCATTGGTGGTGTGTCACTCCCCACGCGCCTATCCTCTGGGGTGCGCATTGGTGGGGGCCTTGGGAAGTTCGCGCCTTCCATCGCGAATATCTCCTTTGGAGTTTTGGTCAGCGGGGTATATCTGTCATTATCTCGTCCGCTTCCCTGGCCGCGGTAGTTCTTGTTGCGGTTGCTACTCTGGTCAGTGGATTGTCTCCGAGGCTGTTCTTGTGACCTATAGTTTGAGTAACCTTTCTTACTGTCCGCCGCGGCAGCTTCTCCTTGGATAAAGGACCTTGTGCGCTTCATAAGTTCATCAAAGGTTTGGGGGACTCTGTCGTTCAGCCTTTTGATGAGTTCTGGGTTATTGATCCCGTTCATGAACCCTGAGATCTTTAGTATTTCGGGGCATGCCTTGACATGTATGCACTCATCTTTGTAGCGCTCCACATAAGCGCTTGTAGATTCCCCCTGGCGTTGTTTTACCCTGGCAAGTTCGACGGGGTTTTTGGCGCACTTCTTCCTTTGGGTGAAGTTCAGGCGAAACGCCTTCCGCAACTCTTCAAATCCATCAATGCTCCTGCGTGGAAGCTTACTGAACCAATTTCGCGCATTCCCTACTAATGTGGAATTGAACATGTGACACCACACATGTTGTGGCCAATTTTCGATAGTAGCAGCGGATTCGAAAATTTGTAAGTGATCATCCGGATCTCCTATTCCATCATAGGTTTTCACATTGGCGGGCATGCGCCTTCTCTTATTTTCTGAGAAATTGCTGATGCGCCGAGTGAACGCATCCACCTTTTGGCGGCGCCAGGGAAGAGACATATCTTCCTCCTCCTGGTCGCGATATCTTCCCCTGGACTTCCAGTGTCCAGTTTCGCTGTCCTCGTTGTCCGAGGAATCACCAGAGAATGAGCTTCCCTTTTGTCGGCGCTTGCGCCGACCGTCCGAGGAGTCGCTAGAGGATGAGCTTCCTCTCTTTCGGCGCTTGCGCCGACTGTCCTCAGAATCTGAGTTTGAAGAGCTTCCACTTGGGGAATGCCGTCGTCCCAGTCTGTCATGGACCTTGCAGCTACCAAGCCTAGCATGGACATTGGTACGCCGTCCATCTTCTTCGTGCTCTTCCAAATGCTGCAGTTCAGCTGCTTTATCATTCTCCACTCTCTTCCCAATCCTAGTAAACACTGGGGGCCAGCGGTTATCCTTCCCGCGTTTATCCCTCTGATGACGCGATGAGGATGTCTCATACTCTGCGTCAAAGTTAAGTCGGTGCTGCAAGCTCTGACTCGACCTCTTTTTTGCCTCCTCTTGCATAAGGGCAGTCAAGGTTTCGTAATTCTGAGACACAAAGTCACTTGGCGCTAGTTCAGGTGCGACTCCTTCTAGCGCAAGAGTGTCTGTTTCTACATCTGGACTCCTGTTTCGGAGAGGTGCACCTGGCGTTTTTGTTAGGTCCTTTTCTGGCACCGGCTGCATGGGAGTTGTAAAAGGGTTGCGTAGTGGATCTTCTACCCTGGTGGTTGTTGTTGTGGTGGCATGGGTTGTCCCCGTGCGTTGTTCCACTGTCGGGAAGACCAGATTTGGGCCTGACCCTTGGTTTTTGGTCGCACTGGTTGTTCCAGAGGCTTGCTTAGGGGTTGATCCGCTTTGCTGCTTCTTTCCTTGTAGGTCACTATGCGATCGCTGACTTAGGTTTCCTTGCTTCGTCATTCTAGTTCTTAGTGTTTGGTCCCACGGATGGCGCCACTTGTTGATACAAAAGTTGGGCATTCCTTATTTGGACTCCGGTTCCCGTATCAATTGGATCTTAATGCTTGAGACCTGCGCACTAAGAAAACAGAAAACACCGTTAGGCTTACCGTGGGATTGTCTCCCACGATTATCCTCCGGCGTGAGAGTAAGTAATCGGTTTTAGGGTATAGTTGAGAGTTAGGGTTTTGAGATCGTACCTTTAATGAGGGCTGGGATGCCCTTTATATACACACAAAATCCTTGTTGGTTTCGTGTTCCCCAAACTTCGGCGTATCCCGCCTAAATCGGTTATTAAACACTTATCTCCAAAGATAAGAGATATCCGATATCATAAGCCCTTAATAACTTTGAGTTTGGGCCTTCGTGAGCCCAAACCGTTATTGGGTTAGCCCAGTCGTACTGGGCTCGCTAGTAGCGGTCATTGGTCAGGTTCGTGACCCGAATGCGGACTATGCGTCATCAACTATATTTTATCATACTTTGTTAGTAAGCATATGGGAGAGCCATGCTAAAGTGGCTTATAACGATAAGGGGAAATGATCAATGTTGCATTGCATACCCCCAATTCAAATATGGAGAATGGATATGGAAGCAAACATGGATTGGTGAATAGGCTGTCAAATTTGGAAGAGGAAAAAGGCCAAAGAAACGGCTGCAACAGTGATCATTTCCCCTAACGGTAATTACCATCTAGTCTAAGACTTTGCAGTAAAATGGTCCATCGTTTGGTGTTTGAAACTGTTAGTCGAAATGGGTGTATAATATAGTCTATCATACTTTGTTAGCAAGCATATATATGGGACAGCCATGCCAAAGTGACATAACGATAATCACCATTTAGTGTTAAATTGCCTTTGCAAATCTTCACCTATATGACTATTTTTCATGTAAAAGTGAGGACGTTAAATTTATTGTTTTTGTTAGGGCTAATAACCTATTAAAGCATCATACTTGTCACAAATGTCAGTTCAACGTAGCGAACAAAAAAATAGCTCTTATAGACATTAAACTTGACACTGTTGTCTTCAATTGAGTAATAAAGATAAAATAAAAAATTGTGATGACCATTTTACCCTTGAGTTTTTAAAAATTGCATCCATTGTCTAAAAGATAAATTGCATAAATGATCCATTGTCCAGCGAGATCTGTTATGTTCAAACTAATTTCATTCTCGTCTGGTATTGCGATTCTAAAACCATTTCATCATCGGAATTAATTGCTGGATACTCGTAAGCAGGTTCATTATCTTCATAAAAATAATAATCAGGATCACTTCCTTCTCCCATAGTTAATAAACCATACGTTTCTGATTCACAAACATCGAGATCATCTGACCCATTTGATCGATCCTCCCCACCTTCTGATTTACAATCATCAAGATTATCATTTGACCCGTTTGATTGATTTGGGTCCCCATCGTCTGACTTACAAGCATTAAGATTACCATTTGACCCGTTTGATTGACTCGGGTTCTCGGATTTACAATCATCAAGATAACCATTTGACCCATCTGATGGATCCGGGTCCACAGCTTCTGATTTACAATCATCAAGACAACCATTTGACCCATTTGACTGATACTGATTATTGTCTTGGGAGGTGACTTCATTGAACTGATGAGCTGATGACCATGATGGGAAAGTTGGAATTTTTGGGTTCAAAAGTATAAAATCAGGGATCTCAAAGACTCCCCACCAGCACCAGAATGAATCTTTCAGACGATGGACGCAATTTTTTCAAACGACAGGGACTATTTTTGTAATTTAGCCTACGGACAATGGATGTAATTTTCGCAAACCCACAGGGACCATTTATGTAATTTGGAAGGGTAAAATGGTCATAATACTCAATTGAAGACAACAATGTCAAGTTTAATGTCTAAAAGATGTAATTTTTTTATTCGCTACGTCGAACTGACATTTGTGACAAGTATGATGCTTTAATAGGTTATTAGCCTTTTTTGTTATTGTGGATTATTATTTTTAATCATTATAAAGGAACATCTCTCTTGCAAAAACTTAAGAGTTGATATAATTATTTCAAACACATATACATACCACTAAATATGTTGTATTTACGTGGTGTACGTATGTTTGAAAACATAGTATTAACTTTAAGTAAACATCCTATACGCACTATGGTATATGAACTTAAAAGATTTTCTTTCAATTACCTATGTGGGACAAAGGGTTTATATGGTTTCATCCAACAATAATATCTATTTCGCTAATCTAATAGGCTCATACTCTTATCCTCTACAACAAAGCAATTGTTCCGAACATTAAGTGACTACTGCAACTTTACTCCGGATAAAAATTGGTTGATTAAGAATAACGAAATGTACAAACACATATTCTACTATGCTAAATTAGTGACATGTTGCAACGTCATCTTAAAGCATATTGTGCGACAATATGCGAAGTGGAACACCTTGTTTTACACATCTTTTAAGGGTTTAGTGGTTAAGTAGTTTGCAAATCAAATGCATGGCGCGATAACGTTATCCAAATTTGATGATAATAAGGACTTACAAAGTTATAGATGACTCGAAGTAAGAGAGTTTGCAAGAGTGTTTAGTGTACCGTAATTGAGTGAGTCACTTGTTATGTATCTTATTCAATTTTAATGTCAATATACAATTTTAAGCTATGACTCCACGTATTTTGTTCTAGGCCTTATAAACTTTACTTCAATTTGAGCTAAGGTGCCGAACACATGCCCCAAGTTTACAAAACACGTTAAATCAAAAAGTTTTTGTAGCCTTTAAGTTAAGTATCAGAGCTAGTTTGGCCGGACACGTATTTAAACACAAAATTTATACAAGTTAGTTTTTAAAAATGTCTGAACTCAAATTATATAAATATATGCATTACTTTTTGTGTAAAGAAAGTAAAGTAATTAAACGATTAATTTATCAAACAATATCTTGCCTCAACGCATGAGTATTTAATCCTTGTTTAATTACAATTATGAGTGTGAAAATGGCTAGAGACTTTTATAAGCATTTGACATTAGAAAGAAACATTAGAATATTTTTAGGAAGATAAGAAAATTGAGAAGAATTTTCTATTATTATAATATATAAAAGAAGAGTGGCGACATGCATAAATAAATATGACTAATTTGTATGTTTACTTTATTCATCAATTGACACATGTTTTGGTTAAGCAACTAGTTATCTTACTCTAAAAGCATAGTAATCTATATATTACGGATTTGCTAGTTATGCTACGAGACTCGATTTTCAGCATAGTAAAACAGACTTTTTTTATTCGTTTTTCATTCTAGATCTCATATTGCTTACTTACTACTTTATGTGGATCGTATTATCCTTATAGCATCGTCTTCGGCATTTTCACAACAAGTTATTTCTTCACTTCATGGTGAGTCTACAATGACGGATCTTGGGTCACTCAACTTCTTCCTTCGCATATTCGTTAAGCGGTCTTCCTCTGGTTTATTCTTAACGCAATCAACACTAAAGAAACTCTTGAGCGCGCCCACATGTAGAAGTGTAATCCGTGCAGGACTTGAGTGGATACTGACTCCAAGTTAGGAGTTGATGGTGATCGTGTCAGTGATTTGTCATAACGCTCAACTTATTGTCATGATCTGCCAAGCGGCAGGTTACCTTGTCATGCTCCAGTGTTGAAGCTGAATATAAAGGTGTTGCTAATCTGGTCGCGGAGACCGCTTAGGTGTTTAATCTTTTACGTGAACTTCATGCTCATTTTTTCACTGCCACATTGGTTTATTGTGATAGTGTTAGTGCCATTTATTTGTCCTCTAACCCGGTTTAACACCAACATACTGAGCATATTGAGATCGATATCCATTTTGTTCGTGATTTGTGGCTTCCAGGCAGGTTCGTGTCTTACATGTTCCTTCTCGTTTTCAGTATGCGAACATTTTTACCAAAGGCATTACAAGTGCCTTATTTCTTGAGTTTCGCTCCGGCTTGAATGTTTGAGGACCTCCCACAGTTATGTGTATTAGCATATTATAGTTTAGCCTAACTAGCATGTTTATTATTGTTATAAGTTAAGCCCAACTAGTTATCTTATTCTTCAAGCATTGTAATCTATATATTATGGTTAATGATAATAAAGATTTTATAAGGATTATCAAAGTTAATAAATTTGAGATATAGGTTACAATTCTTTTAAGAACCCTTATAAACATTTATAATAACACTTTTTCTTTATTACTACTTCGATCTTAAAATATAATTTTATTTTGACTTTTTGAATTTAACTTTACTTTAAATATTATTATTTTTTTGTGTTATATAATACTTGATGCAAAATATATAAACGATTGTGTTTTAAATGTATTTTCATTAGTATAATTTTTTCAAGTATTATATAATACAAATAAAAAAATATTTAAAGTTAAAGTTAAATTCAAAAAGTTAAAATAAACTTATATTTTGATACAAAATAACTATGTAAAAGCTTCTTAAAACTATAAAAAAAGAATCCAGAAAAGTAGAAATTAGAATATGAGAATAAAAAAGTTTCAGAACATATTTGAAGGTAAAAAAAAATTACATTAAACTCACAAATTTTAAAAGTTTATTAATAAATGGGTTGTTATTGAATTTTACACACAGTTAAAGTGAAATGGGTCCACGTCATCATCTTGTTTTACAATTGATGAATAATGCTGCTGCTGGCAATGAGCTTCTTCATGTTCTTCAGGTATAAGTTTTTTTTTTTCCCAAAATAAGGTACATTACTATTAAAATGATCAAAAAAATGTGTTCAGCGTTCATTCTGGGCTGTGTTTGGCGCGAGGCTTATTGGGGCTTATAGGGGTTTGAGCTTATAAAATAAGCTTTGTTTGTCACACAGGCATATGGAAGCTTTTATAAGCCATAAGCCCAAGCCTATTGAAACAGGCTTATGAGGGCTTATAATTAGGGTATGTTTGGCGGAATGGGCTGGGAAATATGGAGTTTATATTTTTATAAAGGTGTTTGGCGAATTAGTTGGAGATGAAGCTTATTAATGTAAAATCGTATAAAAATACATAAAATTAAGTTCATATATATTTTCGACTTTTACGTGATAATCCATTATATTTTTAAGGGTATTTAAGTAATTTAACTAGCCATAAGCCCCTTTCTATGGGCTTGGGCTTATCGAGGCTTATGGCAACGAGACTTATTTTATAAGCCCAAGCCCCAATAAGCCCTCATAAGCCGCGTGCCAAACATAGCCTTAGTCAAATTACTTAATGAAGCCAAGGGCTCGTAGCTAAGTTTGTTGTAATGCTCGGGGCATCAAGCGTTCGGTCCTTAGCGACAATCGCCACCCACATTATGAAAAGGCAGCCAAATGTGGGCCGGTTCAGGTTACTGGTTATAAAGCTTTTTGCACTTAACAAGTGATTCAATGATGTTTATTGTTGTTTACTTACATTCATGGGTGTTTGGGATTGCTTTTTTAGGTTATTTTTCTGCTTATGTCTTTGCTTTTAGAAAATAGTGTTTGGATTTGGTTATTTTGTAAGTCAAATAATGTTTTGGAATAATTCATTCAGATTCATTTATTAAAGGTTTTAGGTTAATATGAGGGTAAAAAATGATCTCATTGTTAATTTGTAAGGAATGCAAGCGAAAGCACTTAAAGCAGTTGTTTTAGGTTAATATTGATGTTGATTGTTGTTTGATTAGGTTTAGTTAATCTGAGCAGCTGTTTGGGATTGCTTATATTATAAGTTTGTGTTTGTTCTTATAAATAAGCACTTAACCCATTAGTGTTTGGATTTGCTTAATTTATTAAAAAAAAATGCCCAAAAAAAAAAAACATTAACAATATGTTAAATTCATTATTCATAGGTTTTAGGTTAAATGTGAGGGTAATAATTGATTTTAGTTTTCATCTCAAATAAGCACTTTTAAGTGAGTAGCTCTGTGCTTATCAGAAACTCCTTATGTTACTTCTAAATAAGCAGATGAGCCGAAAAAAGTAAGCAATCCCAAACACTCATGAGGCTTGTTTGATAATTAGGGCCTGAATTTGTAGATAATTAAGTAGGCTATAATACAATAAATTACACTTTCTTATGAGGTTTTATTAGACTATATTATAGTTAGGGGCTCTTGATCTTGAACATATTATTTGTTATCATAATTTGTGTTTGATTTAGTTCACTAGTTTAGGTATGCGTGGTTTCGTGTGAATTAAGCATATCACACGTGCTTGGTTAAGCTTCTTTTTCCTCTTTTAGAAAAGGCGTATTAGTATATCAAAGCACAATGTACATGCATGAGATAGTCTTTGTGTAAGTTTATGCAGTATCAACAAGTAGTAATGGTAAAATGACCAAAAGCGACAAACACTTTTTGTCGAGGAGCTAGATGTATGGGGAATGTTTAAAATAAGTTATAAAGCTAGTGTATAGGTGCTTATCAAAAACAGCTTTAAAATAGGCTAGTAAGCTTAACCTGATTGACTCTATCCAAGCACTCAAAACAGCATTGTGTTTCGATAAAGCAACAAGCTCCTTAAGTAAGAGTTAACCAAACACCCCCTGTAGATTCAGGGTAGTTTAAACTTGCTCAATAATTAGAGTACTTTTTCCATGACTAGAGTATCCAATACGCTACACAGCTCAGTTGATTACATTTATTTTTAATCTTGTAAGTTCAACTCTGTAATGTATTTCAGTGTATAACAAGAGTGATTTTTTGTACTGAACATGGTTTTTATTTTGGCTCATTTTGTTGTGCGACAATTAGCAATTTTTAACTCTGGTGTATTATTGTAATAGGAATTGGAGAAACGTCTAGAAAAAGTGCAACAAATGCCACCTGAATCGATGAAATATGCAATGCAACCGGCAATTAAAACACTGATCGCTACAGAACTGTTGAGACATCCTGATACGGAAGTAAATATCTCAGTTGCATGTTGCATCTGTGAAGTCTTCAGAATTATGGTATATGAAACACCATACAATGATGAACAAATGAAGGTATGAAACATCTATAAGCTTTTGATTCATATCGTGGAGAAAACTTAGAAGATAATGTACTGTACAACCCCCTTATAACCGCCCTTTCTTGGTGTATAGGATTTTTTTGAACTAGTTGTAATCACTTTTGAGAAGCTGTCATCTGGATCTGGCAGATGCTATGATAGAATGCATAAAGTTCTCACAACATTAGACAGCGGTAAATTTTCCGTGATGATGTGTGACCTGCAGCTGGATGGACTAATAGTTCGACTATTTAAACAGTTTTTAACCGTTTCTGAGTAAGAACTCTGTTTCTACGACACTCTAATTGTTTCATGGCTCGTGCTGTTATGCAATTTCTTCTATACAGTTAAAAACTTGAAATAATAGAATAATATCTTCTTGTGACTTTCTAGGTCCAATTCTCTTGCTGTCGTAATCAAGATAAAGCAAATTATGGCCATGATAATAGAGAAAACTGAGCTAGTGAATCACAAGCTTGTAGATCTTCTTGTCAATAATGTGCGAGAGGATAACAAGGTGATCATTATGTTTGCATCCTCTATTCCAACACTAATTACATCATATACTAAAGTATTGTTTCTCGTTTAGACTTCTTCGCCTGTTTGTTGGCAATTAGGAAGAGATGTTCTCATGAAGTGTGCTGCTCAACTCAAACCGCATCTCCCCAAAAAGGTACGAAATCTGGGCATTGATGTTCATGACTATTTTAAAGTGGCTGCACATAACACTGAATCAGAACATGACTTTTCGGCGCTTCTAAATTGCCACACTCTGCGATTTCATTGTGGGATTCTTGTTACTTTTAAATTGCCATTTTCATATTTGATATCAGTCCTATTCCAAAGTAATTACCCAATGTGCAATAATCACATTTCTTTTCCAGGTGGCAGAAGAAGTTTACAGTCCTTTGATGGAAACTATTCCATCTACAACTCGTAAGAGGAAACTTGAGTGTCTAGATGGAAGAAGAAATATGGTGCGGCGTGTAAGACGTTGTCAAGATGTTAAGAAACACGAAAAGAAAACCATTTCAACTGATGATCCACCAATGCCAACCAAATCTGTAACAGAGGTGAAGGAAAAAGTGGAAAACAAAAGAAAAGACCATCTTCCTCTAAAAACTATTCTAGTTAGAGGCAGCAAAATGGTCGGTCCGGTCCGGTCGGGTCGCGTAACGGGTCAAAATGGGTATTTTGGAGTAGGCCAAAGCAGATTGGGCCGACCCACAAAAACTTTTTGTATTATTTAGCCTGGAAGTTAAATAATTACTGCCGTAGATTAAGAAAAACTATATTTTTACGATGAAAATATAAGGTTAGAGATAAATAGATTTAGGATGTTTTATGCATTTGAATACAGTTTGAGCAACTTTTTAACCCATTGAAACCGTCCAAGTCGTTTACATTTTACCAGATTCAGGAAATTTCTCATTTGTATGGTTACAGGCAAAGCACAGCCAAATTGACCCGTTCACTCGTAAATGGTCGAAATTAACACCTTTAATTCTAGTCCTCCATAAACAAACATGAACAACTCATCATTCCCGTTATACTGATCATATTCTGGATTATACATATCTATACTGATTCAGGCTCAGTCTGTTGAGCATGGTGAAAATTTGTTGGGCAGAAGGATAATAGTGTGGTGGTCTATAGATAAAACGTAAGTATCATAGCACCTGAGTGAAACTCATGAATCTATGTACTATGCTGTTCTATGAATGTGAACATCTTTTACTGCAGTTATTACCAAGGAGTTGTGAAATCCTTCAACTGTAGAAACAAGAGGCACAAGGTGTGATGTTAACGTACATTTTCTTTGAGGTTATGATTATTATTTTCAATACATAGTTGCATGTAGACTAACATATGTTGCTATATATATTTTAGGTACTTTATGATGATGGCGAAGAAGAACTATTAGACCTCAAGCAGGAACAGTGGAAGCTGGCGGCGTTCAGATTATCTACGTTTGAGGTCAAGCTGATGAACGCCGGGAAAGGGCTATTAATTTTGCCTTCATCAACTGCTGAACTTCTCAACGTTCTTGAAGTTAGTGTTTTCTCCACATATGATTTTCTTTTTATTTTTTAATACGTGGCTGTTATTGACTAGTATATTTTGGTTTGTGATTAATATTATTGTTGTTAGATCTCTCTAAGTTTTGAAATGAATTTGGCTACCCAATCTATGTTATATGTTTTATGTTCGGTTTTTGTATTTTTATTGTTTGCCACATTTAACAATCTGATGTTTTATTGTAATAGCAAATGAAGAAACTTCTACATAGTGTGCAACTGCATAAGGCAAAACAAACGCTATCTGAATCAATGAAATATGCAATGCGTCCAATAATAGAGGCACTGGTTGCTAAAGAACTGTTAAGACATCCTGATATAGATGTGAATATCTCAGTTGCGTGTTGCATCTGTGATGTCTTGAGAATTATGGATTATAAAGCCTCATACAATGATGAACAAATGAAGGTATGAAACATCTGAATTATCTTTGAATCTAAGACCCAAGTAATCACCCTTTTTCTTGTTGGTGCACAGGACTTTTTTGAACTGGCTGTAATTACGTTCGAGAAATTATCTTCTCCATCTGGTGGATGCTATACTAAATTGTTTAAAGTTCTCATAACCTTAAGTCGTTTATCATATTCGCTTCTGAAGTCTGACCTGCTGCTAAAAGGACTAATAGTTAGACTATTTAAACAATTTTTAACGTTCGCTGAGTAAGAACTTTATTTCTCTGCTGGCAGTTGAATTTGTTCTACTAACTTGCAACGCTTTAACTGTTTCTTAAAACTGCACATTTGATATTACAGAATAGCATCATTTTTGTGCTCAATGTCTCTGAATAAAATGAGATAATATAGTGGAAAGTGTTTATACTCAGCTGAGTTTTTTTTGTAGCTCAAATTCCTCTGGTGCTGTATTCAAGATGAAGCAAATTATGATCAATATCATTGAGCAAAGTGAGCTACTCGATCTTGAGCTTGTAGATCTCCTGGTCACAAGTGTGAGAAAAGAGAATCAGGTGATCATCATGTTTTCATTCACCAGTAATTACATCTCGTAGACAATATGAAATACTGCAGCACTGTTCCTCTTTTAGATTACTTCGCCTGTTTTTTGTTGGAAACTGGGGAATGAAGTTCTCAAGAAGTGTGCTGCCAAACTTAAACCACATCTCGAAGATCAGGTACGGGATATGTCAATTGCACATCATGTTTGTTAATTGTCACTCTTGCACATACTAATATTGAAGTAACTTTATGATAATAGAATGTTATCCCAAGATTATTGTCAAACCTAATATTTTTTTCTCCAGGTGGCGAAAGAAGAATGCAACTCTTTGGGAGAGAGTATTTATTCTACAGCTAATACAAGCAGAAATAGCGTGCAGCCTGTAAGGTCTTGTAAAGATGCAACTTGGCATACGGTTAACCTTCTACACATCAATTCAGAAGTTGAAAAGAACCACGAAAATAAAACTCTTTCATCTCATGATCCACCAATGCCATCCACATCTGTCATTGAGGTGAGTGAAAAACACGAGAAAATACGCTTCATGGAAGAAACCCCATCTGCTTCTAAATACTATTTTAGATAGAGGCGGAGAAATGTTGGTTAGGTTGGGCAATGGGTCAAAATGGGTACTTTCTGGAGTGGGTCAAAAGCACAAACCCTTTGTTTTTCTTTTTTCTCTTTTCTTTTCTTTATTTAGCTTTTAAATAACTAATGCTTAGATATGATTGAAACTTTTTTCTACAATGATAATATAACTAGTGAAATAAAACTACTTAAGGAAATTTATGCATTTTTCAAGGCGTTTCCATTTCCACATTTTTTTAGGATTTTCCCTTTAGATCAGAAGTTGACAAGCATTTGCTCCGGTGTGTCAATTAGCATTTTGTATATACCTTTTGTATTTTGACTAGCGTTTGTTTATGTATCATTATAGGTATCGTCTGATGATGATAATGAAGAACTGATAGACCTCAAGGGGAAACAACGGGAGCTGCTTGAAAACGTGTCTGCTACATCAGATTCTGTATATATCTTCCCCTCTCGTTATACACTGGAATTTCTTTACGCAACTCGATGCTATACATCTCTAGGACTGTTATTACAAAACTGGGTCAATTTATGCTTATTCGTTAAACTCAGAAGAAGTGATATTGTGGGTCAAAATGGGTTGGGTCAGGCTGTCATGTGTTGACCTGTTAACATTTTGGTCATTTTGTAATCAGTTTAATGTCTTTTATAGTAGTTTTCTAAATTAAGTAATAGATGATGGTTTTTAATGAGTTTCAAAATAATATGAAAGATATTAACGGGTCAACCCAACCTATTTGACCCATTTCTGTAATAATTACCACCATGCTGATAGTTTAATATAGTTGATGCTACAATTAATAAATACTTTGTATGTTGTCTTACGTTTGTTTCAATGTCTCTTTAGGTTTCTTTGTATGTGAGTGAGTGAGTCATTCTGTATATCTTTCCCTCCCTCTCTTTATAGTTTCGAACTTTTATTCAGACTCATTCTGTATTTCTATTGAAAAGGGCAAATTGACCCAAATGGAAAAACTGGGTCCATTTTTGTGTTGGTCTTTTGGGTAAACAGCGTGTCTAAAGGAGCATCAGGTGGTGTCAACATTTTTCGTTTCTCTTGAACTTTTCAGAATTATAAGCTTAAATATGCTTACAAAGTTATGCTGTTAAAATTATAATTTAGTCTTTTGGAATCAAAGAACTGGTTTGACCCATTGCTCAACCCGAGCCTCTCACTTTCTGCCACCTCTAATCTGTACCTATTTTTTACAAATGGGACAGGCACCCCCTCCAGGTGATATTATAAGTGTCCAAGGCTACAGCGTGAAGCAGAGTATTGCTCCAATACTTGAAGCCATTTTCAACAAACACGGCAACATTGCAGCTGACTGTTTTTTCAGAGAAGCTTCTGTGAGAACAACTTTCCTCGAGGTTATTTGTGAAGTTGCCAGGCTAATTGAAACCAGTGATGTTACAACCATTATTTCTAAGATGGAAGAAATAGAGTTCCAGGTGTCAGAAGCAGATGCAGCCAACATTGACGTGTCGTGGCTTCAAACTCAATTAAAAGACATTCACACGCGGAATGAAGCCTTGGAAAAAACCAATTCGCTTATGGAGATGAAAGTAAACACTATTTTGGTTAAACGAGCTGCCCGAACTGATCTGATAGAGATAGATGAGGAGCTTGAAGAACGGTGTGTGAAGGTTGAAGAGTGTATAAAAGTACTTGATCTTGTTGAAGACAAGCCAATCAGAGCTAAAAGGGCTGCCCGAGTTGAACTGAGGAAAAGATGCAGGGAGCTCGCGGTTGCTCAAGAACAGTTTGCAAAGGCCGAAAGGTGCGTGAAAGTACTTGATCTTGTTGAAGAAAAGCTGACCAACAATATTTTGGAATCTAAAGCTGAAAGCACTCATAGCTAAAGCAACAAATTATATAAGCTAGTAAAATCATGTTATGATATGTAAATAATAGAAGATCGCTATAGACCCACTGTCACGCCCATACCTCTATATTATCACAGTTATTTAGAAAGACCTGGTATTGTTTCTAATGGGGCGATGCCTCTTACGTAGAAATCTTTTTGTTGTCAAAGATTATAAGATCATGAGTCTGTAGTCTGTACTATTGTTTAGAGGTGCAGATAAAAAGGGTTAGACGGCAACACATCTTATGTTATTTAATAGCCATATTGAATGAAGGTTTGGTCTACTAACGAGTCAAATGGCTCTTCACTCGATTTAGTTTGATATTTGTTTATTTTACGAGCCACATTGAACTGAATAGTTTTGCGGTTTGAGTTGATAGAGATGATACAAGCTTGTATAAACACTGTGAGTCGAATGAACACTACAAAATCTTCAGAACATTTTGCATGAAGGTTTGCTTTGGTTGTGCAGCAAAAAACAGTTTCAGGAACTAGTGTAATCACTTTTGTAAGAATCTTTGAATACAAAGAAGAAACAGCCACCTTTTTTATCATAAATATAAATTGACAACCAATTGGTTCCAAAAATTGCTGAACTGCCCTTGGTCCTCCATGGCTGTTTTCTATGTGAGTTATTGGTTCAGTACTCTCGCCACAGAGATGAAATAAATCATGAAACTAAGCACCATCTTTAATTACCTTGTTATCTTGAAGTAAAAACAGTCGACCAATTTGTGGATTCCCTTCCATGATTAATGACCTTTTGATAGTCCCTGATAACGTTACGGAATTTTGATGATATTGAGGACTTACGGATGACTCGAAGTAAGAGTTTGCAAGGGTGTTTAGTGTATCATAGTTGAGTGAGTCACTTGTTATCATGTATCTTTAGAACACAATTTTCCATATATATCTCTTAATGTAATGTAAGATGGTCCAAGACTTTGCAGTAAAATGCTCCATCTTTTGGTGTTTGAAACTGTTAGTCAAAATGGGTGACTTGGTGTCTTTTTAACATATATAAACTTGGTTTTTATAGTTTAATGAGTAATTTTGATTCGAATGTGAGCTCTGTCAAGATAGTTTGGTCAGTTATTTTCTAGTTGAAATAGCTCAAAGAAGGAAACTTAATTTGAGCTTATTTATGTACTCAAACTTGGAAAAGGTTATAGCTTTATCTAATACTATTGCATAAGTTGACCCTCTTTCTCAATACTAGGTAGCCGGCGCCTTTCGAAGCCTAAGCCCTTCCTTTTGTAGTGTGCGCTTTAGTTTGATTGCAGCTAGCGTGCTTGACTAAGAAGATAGAAAGGGCTTTTCTCACTTGGTGAGCATCTAAAAAGAATATTTAACAAAGAATATATACAAATCTCTTATTGAATGTTTCGGTAATATGCATTTAAAACATTTGGTGAATCTCTAATTATTACAATGTTGTATAATTTATCATACTTTGTTGCTAAGCATATGGGACAGCCACGTCGAAGTGGCTTATTACGATAATTACCATTAAGTGTTAATCTGTTTTTGCAAATCTCCATCTATATGACTATTTTTAACTTAAAAGTGAGGATGCTAAATTTATTGTTTTTTTTATCGTAGAGTATTTTTTTTAGTCCTTATAAAAGAAAATCTCTCTTGCAAAAACTTAAGAGTCGATATAATAATTTCAAACACATGTACATACCAATTGTCGATTATTAATTTTAATCCTTATAAAAGAAAATCTCTCTCGTAAAAACTTAAGAGTTCATATAATTATTTCAAACACATATAGATACCGGTAAATTTGCCGTATTACCAGTAAGGATATCCGATTGAAAGCATAGTATTAACTTCAAGCAAACAACTTATATGCCCTATGGTATATGAACTAAGAATATTTTCTTTCATTTACCTGTGTGGGACAAAAAGGTTTATATGGTTTCACCAAATAAATAGTATCTATTTCACTAATCTACAACAAAGCAATTGTTCCGAAGATTAAGTGACTAGTGCAACTTCACTCTGGATAAAAATTTAGTTGATCAAGATTACCGGAATGTACAAACACATGTTCTACTATGCTAAATTAGTGACATGTGGCGACATCGTCATCTTAAAGCATATTGTGTTGAGTTTATAAAATATAAAACATACAATAAACATATAGACATCAAGAGTACACAGCGGAAGACTTAAAGATCATAACAAATAAATTAATTAACTGAAAATATGCGTAACGTACCTCTTGCGAATATCAAATCCCTCGAGCAAAGCAAAAAAACCCTCGAGCAAAGCAAAACAAAGAAGTACTTATTGGTGTAAGAATAATGTCTTACAACCACGTTCTTGTACACACGAATTAACCAACGAATCAAGCGATTGCTAGATCTAACACAAGTCCTCGTTTAAGCAAAACGAAACCGAACTCCCTTACTATTGGGGTGCTCGGCCGATTATAGGACAAAAGAGAGGAGAGGAGAGATCTAGGGTTAATTCAATGCACAAAGATATGAATGAAACCCTAGAACCTAGCCTTGCTTATATAGTGAATGGAATTCTTGAAAAACAAGTTAGGGATTAGGCTTGGATAAAGCCCCTTGGCCGGCCATACAACAAGCCCAAGAGAAACCCATAACTTTTCATTTCAAGATTTTCCATTACTAGTCCTTCCACTTTTCATTTAACGGTCGTTAGTCATTTTTCCGTTAAATACTTAACGATCGTTAACCGGACTTAATGTGCAATAATTAATCGTAAACATAAACATTAATTATTAACTTTAATTCTCATTCGCTAATGTGTGCAATCCCGTGGTCACGAGTTCGAATCCGGACATTCACATGTTTGTAAATATATACATTTCCAACAGATCCCACTTGGATATGTTTACAAAACGTGAAATGACATTGGTTAGCGTCTAGCAACAAGCCAATGCCCCCGGTACAACTCGTGTATGGTTTTCTGGAGAAAAACCAAGTTTGATGATTCATCATCATATTCATCCTTTTGTTTCTAATACCATGTTAATAAGAATATGGATCTCACTCATTTTTTAATTAACTATTCATGTTTCATGCGCTGTATTAAGATTTTATGTGTTTCAAAACATATTGATTAAGATTACCAATTCTTCTGAACATATTCCAGAAGACCTTGGGCATGGCCATGCAAACATCTTAACAACCCTACGAGGGGCCTAGTAAAGTATTATACTTCAAAATAAATTTGAAGGAAACAAATCCCATTTTGACTACAAATAGGATTCATAAATTTCTAACACTTCAAAACAACCCTTATAACTACCGCTACGTGTAGCGTTAATTAGATTGCTTCACAAAAATGCACTACATCCATGACATATCTCTTGTATCTCAAGTCAGAGGATAAATATCCATGATATACTTAATGACGAAGATCCATAAAGTATTATCATGTCGGTGGGATAAGTCCTATATTCAATTCATTGAATATCATCTGAAATTAGTCATGCTACGCATCAATATACTTTCAAGTATATTCTAACTAATACTCAGATTTGTCTTAATTCAATATCATTCCCATGTTATTGATTGACAACGGACTATTTAGAATAACTTAGGTTATTCAAGGATTTAAACATGCAAATATAGGACAACATCATAATAAATGAATAATAAACATAACAAAATACTTTTGCATGAAGGTTTGCTTTGGTTGTGCAGCAAAAAACAGTTTCAGGAACTAGTGTAATCACTTTTGTAAGAATCTTTGAATACAAAGAAGAAACAGCCACCTTTTTTATCATAAATATAAATTGACAACCAATTGGTTCCAAAAATTGCTGAACTGCCCTTGGTCCTCCATGGCTGTTTTCTATGTGAATTATTGGTTCAGTACTCTCAAGAACAGAGATGAAATAAATCATGAAACTAAGCACCATCTTTAATTACCTTGTTATCTTGAAGTAAAAACAGTCGACCAATTTGTGGATTCCCTTCCATGATTAATGACCTTTTGATAGTTGATCGGTGCTGAACCGTCAAGTTTATCACACAAATCAACCACTTGTGAATGGTCAACCGAAATAAAATTCAAACAGTCTAAAACCAATGCAATTTCCCTTGGAATATAGTGGATTCCCGGGTCGTTAAGTCCCACGGAGGATTAATGGTGTTTCAAAAACTTTCAGATGTCGAATGATCACTAAGGATAATGATCAGTAAGGATTTTGATTGGAAATTATACTACTGATTGATTGGAATGTATTTGGATACAGAATTATAAAGCACAACAATCAGATTAAACAAACGTAAAAATACGTACGTTTAATAAACTACGTAACGCATAAAAATAAAATGTGAGTTTTAAGAAATAAAAGACCTACAAATATGAAAATGATATTTTTACAAACCTAATAATAAAAGAAAATTATTAGAAAATTAAAATTATTTTTATAACTATTTATTTAATTATTATTAATTAAAAACTATTTTAAACTATTTAATAATACTCTAAAATATAAGAAAATATGAAATAAAGCTAGAAAATGAAATTATGACTTAGAAAAATCTAAAATATTAGAAAACTAATTTTAAAACTGAAAAGATATTTTTTATGTTTTTATTTATTTATTATTAATTATTTAATACTTTTAACTATTTTAAATTCTAATAAATACTAAACAAACTAAGAAAATTATGAAATTTTTAATAAAATTATCCTATGATGACAGAAAACTAAGAAAATTATAAAACTGAAAATGCTTAATAATAAGCTGAAAAGAAAAATTAAAAAGCTAATTTCTATTAAATAAACGCTATCACTATTTTAAAAATGATGTTTTTGTGATTTTTCTTTTTGAAAACTATTTAACTACTTAAAATAAGCAACTTTTACAAAGACAAAAATTTTAAAACTTAAAAATAAGCTATTTAGAAGCTTAAGAAGCTTAACAGTTGAGCTTATTGCTTATTTTGATGTTTTTAAGCTCAAACAAGCTTCACAGATTGAAACAAAGGTGAAATAAGATGTAAATAAGCTAAAGCTACTTATATTAAGCTAACAAGCACAAAAATACACACTTATAAGCTATAATAATCAAATAAGCACTTATCCTAAACTAGAAAACCAAACAGGCCTGCAGCCATCTTCACAAGCAGTTTTAGCTTATTAAATAAGCTGAAAAGCTCAAAATTAAAACTGAGGTGTCAAGATGAACTTGTGAGCTTTCTAAAAATCCAAGGCTCTCACTGTGGGGTCCACTAATGAGCTTATTACAAGCTTGTGAAAAAGCATGTAAACCACTGATTGTTTAGTTTACACAGAAATGGGACAAAATGAAAGCTTATTGCAGCCCTATCAAATAAGCTACAAAGTAAAATTTTAAACTTGGATATTCAAGATAGCTAGGTTAGCTTTCCAAAGAACTGTTGGGTTCAGTAAATACCCAAACCCCTTAAACTAGGATTTGAATAGAAAATATCCTAAGTATTTAATCCGTTAAACACAATCAGGTCACTGAGCGCATAGTCTCTCAGTGAGCTATCTTCAGGACACTTAGTATGAGGCGAAGAAGGAGCCTCTCCACTCTGCAAGGCGGAACTTAAAGGGTGAAGACTAAGTCAAGAAGAAGATAGTGGATTCAGTGAGTGATGACAATAACTCACTGAATCCCTTCGACTCCTCTCCAACTGTTAAACACTGAAGACTTTAAAGACTGAAGAATGAGCTGGATTAGGCGGGAAAGTTTTACCCAGATAAAACTAAGTCCCTCAAGTGTTTATCCAGTCTATACACAGTCTCAATCTATCAAGATCATATCTTCCCATTTATAGTAAGCGGCGATTCTCTATCAAGGAAAGAAGCTTCGCGCCTACTATAGAAAGGTGAACAGTAACCGAATATATCAATATTCGTGTTTGCTGTGATCCATGTTTTTGTCTTCTAGGATAAAGTTAATAATCATACTTGTATAAATAGCATAAGAGAATGAGTGAAAAGTTTAAGCTTGTGAATTGTAAAACACACACACACAAGCCAACTTTTCACTCCTCCAAATACAACTTTATCCTTGAGCTAGCTCAGTGGGTTCTAAGAGTTGTGCTCAGACTTAGCCTGAGCTTAGAGAGGAGTCACCCAAACTTTGTCATTTCAATCCCAAGTACTATTCCGCAAGTACTTGGGTAACGTATTCTTTTGATTTATTTCTAATAAGAATATGATGTTGAAAATTACTCTGTGTGTTTTACTTATGTTAACTTCAGTCATTATTCACTGTTAAATTGCTTTAAGTACTTAATTGTCCTTTTTAACAATAGTGAATAGGGAATAACAAGTGGTATCAGAGCAGGCTGATTATAAAACCTTTTAAGCCGCTCTAAAACGTTTTTAAATCAGGATTCCTATGGCTGAAATTGATGTACCCCAACTAGTCGATAAAAAGGGTGGAGCTTATTCAGCTGTTGCCCCTAGACTTGAAGTTGGCAAATTCAACAAATGGAAAAAGCGTATGCTTTGCTATTTGATTGGGATGGAACCTTATTATATCAAGTGTATTAATGAGGGCCCGTTTGTCCCAAAGACTGCTGAAGGTTTGCCCAAACCTGAAGCTCAGTGGACTCAGGATGAAAGGAGAGTGGTCAACCAGGACCAAAGACTCAAAAGTATCATCATATCATGTCTTCCTGATGATATAATGGAGTCAGTTATAAGCTGTAACACGGCTAAACAAACCTGGGATGACCTGGTCCATAGCCATGAAGGTCCATCTGATACCAAGGAAAACAGGATAATGGACCTGAAACTTGAGTATAACACCTTCAGGGCTAAGGACTCTGAAACTCTCTCTCAAACTTACACCCGTTACAAAACTCTTTTAAATGAACTGGCTAATGATGGTGTTAAGTTATCCAAACATGAGATAAATGTTGGTTTTGTTAATTGTCTCCCTGAGAAATGGTTAAACTTCTCTCAGGGACTTAGAAATGCAAATCACATCCAAACTCTTGAGCTTCCTGAAATTTATGGGAAATTTGTCTATGAGGAAAACCTCATCAACAGACGATACCCTGACTTAAAGAAGTCTCAGGAAGTCAAGAAGTCCCCGACCATCACCTCACCTATATCAACTGCCTTCTTTTCTAACAATGTGGTTCAAGATTTTCAAGAAAATTCTGATGATGAGCCTGATGAGAGATCAAGTGAGGAGTACCTAAATGACCTGAACGTTGAATTTCAGGAAAGGGCACTCCTTGCAAACTCTCGAAGGTTTATTAAAAGAAACAAAGGTTTTTCAACTGCTAAAGCTAACGAGGACACTGAATGCTTTAAGTGTCACAAAAGAGGTCATTTTGCAAAGGACTGTTTTTCAAAAACAATTTCTGAACCTTCTTACAGACCATCAGGGTCAAATCAGTCCTCAGGCTTTAGCAAATTTCAACCTAAAATCTATCAGTCTCATCAAAACTTTCAGAATAAATCTGACCAGAACAAAACAATAGATTTTGAAGCCAAGTATAGGAAGATCAAAGCTAAGCTTGCATTACTTGAGGCCAGTCCCTCAGAACCAAAAAGTGTTCAATCTGTGCAGGGTAAAAACAAAGGTCTTGTTGCAGAAACCTTCGACTGGGATGAAGAGCCAGTCTCATCAGATGATGAAATGGTGCATGTCAGCGGACTGATGGCCCTCTCAGAAGAAGACAAGCTAGCTGTTGGAAAGAATCATGCCAGAAATGGAGAATGGGTCAACATCACAATGAAGAAGGTAAATATTCTACTTTCTATGGATGATGATTCTGATTGGCAGTCCTATATGAACTATATCAATGTTGATCTTAAGTTTGTAGAAGAGCAAAGATTAAATCTTTTTTCTAAGTACAACAAGTTAAGTTTTGAATTGAATAAGTGTAGGGATGAGTTACTTGTGTTAAAACAAAACAAGCTTGAGGCTATCACCTTACAGATTCAAAACACTGAATTAGTTAAAAGAAATCAGGCTCTTCAAGATGAACTTAAGAAAGAAAAGGAAATCATTGATAGCTGGACCACCAAGAATCCAAGAGTCTTTGATGCTGTGGGTGCCCCCAGTAGCAAAAAGAGAGTCATAGGTGAACATCATCTTACTGACTCTCTCAACAAAGACCAGAGTCCTAAACCATTTGTGTCTGGTGGCATGATTACCAATATGTTGTCTGTTCCCAAGACCAGTGATTGGATTGAAAGACTTAATCCTGATAGTAAGCTTCCTAACTTTGACTCTGGAAAAATTCTAGAGCCTGAAAGTCAAGCTCTAAAGAGCATGCTTGGACTCCCAGATGTGCCCAGTAGCACTGAACACATCTCTGAGTCTGAAGATGAATCTCAAGCACCACTTCCACCTTTGGAACCTCTTCAGGGTGCTGATCCTAGCTCTGAGCTTACTCCATTACATTACAATCCACACTCTCCCAAAGAAAGGTCTGGACTTGGTAGAACCATTTTGAAAAGACCATCAAAACCAACTCAACAAAAATCCAACCCCACTGAAAATTCCACATCCTCAGTCCCCACTGAAGCGATCAGATTCAAGAATCGACTGAACTTGTGAGAAAGCTAACTGACAAAATGGAATCTATTGAAAAGGTCTCTGAACCAATCAAGGAGACAAAGTCAGCTTCCTCTAGTTCCTCAAAGTCAAAAGCCACCACCAAAAATAAGCAGAAGTGTGATCTGTGCCACTATACCAGTCATACCACTGACAATTGTTATAGAATCCTTTTTTGCATGATCTGTAAAAAGGATGATCACAGGACTGCTGACCACTTGCAATATGTGAGCGCTCTCAGTCAAGAAAACTACACCAAAGTTGGTCATCAGTATGCTTCTTCATCCAAAGCTCAAAATTTTAGAGCAAAGCCTTTTCCTCCTTGCCCACACTGTGGCTTTAATGATCATCGCCCTGATGATTGTCTTATGAACACATGCTGTGATATTTGCGGTAACACAGCTCATAAGACATCTCAGCATGACAATGTCATCCATGCAAGAAGAAGTTCAAAACAACCAAAATCCACAGAGTCATCCTCTGTCTCTAGATGTAAAACCTGTGGTAGCTCATTGCACTCCACCACTGACCATGAATCGATTGCTCAATTCAAAGAGACCATGAGACCCAAACCCACTAGTAAGTGGGTTACGAAGAGAAACTAATTCAGTTTACTACTTGTGCAGAGGCATGCCAAGGAACCTATCTGGCATCTAGACAGTGGATGTTCAAGAAGTATGACTGGTGTGAAGGAATATCTGCACAAGTATGTAAAGGAACCAGGGCCAAAGGTAGTGTTTGGTGATAACTCATCATGTCCCACTGAAGGTTATGGTTCAGTAAACTGCAATGGAATAGTTTTTTCTAGGATTGCTTATGTCAATGGTCTCAAATACAATCTCATCAGTGTCAGTCAGCTATGTGATGCTAAGTACATTGTACAATTCAATGACAAACAAGGTACCATTTTCAATGCCAACAAGGAAGTTGTGTTGATTGCTCCTAGGAGAGACGATGTTTATGTCTTAGACATGTCAACTCTCTCTAAAGATGGAACCTGTCTCTTTGCCAAAGCCACTGAAACTATCAACTGGCTGTGGCACAAGAGACTCTCACACTTAAACTTCAAAAACATCAACAACTTGGCAAAACAAAACAAGGTCCTT
This sequence comes from Chrysanthemum makinoi, assembly GCA_910596185.1. Taxonomy (NCBI): domain Eukaryota; kingdom Viridiplantae; phylum Streptophyta; class Magnoliopsida; order Asterales; family Asteraceae; genus Chrysanthemum; species Chrysanthemum makinoi. Next base: position 327,164,758 of record OU343222.1, on the reverse strand, counting down.
GGCTTACCATCACTGGTTTTTGCAAAAGATAAACCATGCTCAGCCTGTGAAAAAGGCAAACATAAAAGAGCATCTTTCAAAACCAAGCAAAACTTCTCTATCAAAAGCTGCCTTCACCTCTTGCATATGGATCTCTTTGGACCAGTCAGTCCTAGATCAATCCAGCATGAGAAGTATACACTTGTCATTGTTGATGAGTATTCAAGATACACTTGGGTATACTTTCTTTCCAAAAAGAGTCAGGCAGCTGATACTATAATGTCATTTATCAGGAACATTGAAAACCAGAATGACATTACAGTGAAACAAATCAGAACTGACAATGGTACTGAATTTAGAAATGCTGAGCTTGAGAGTTTCTGTGATGAGAAGGGAATCTCCCAAAATTTTTCATCTCCTTATACCCCTGAACAAAATGGGGTAGCTGAAAGGAAGAACATAACTCTCATTGAGGCTGCAAGAACCATGTTAAATGGCTCAGCTCTTTCAAAGCATTTCTGGACTGAAGCAGTTAAAAAAGCCTGTTACACTCAAAACAGGTCAATCATTGTCAAAAGACATAATAAAACCCCATATGAGATATTCAAAGGTAGACTTCCTGACATCAGCTACTTCCATGTGTTTGGATGTCCTGTGTTTATTCATAACCACAAGGATCATCTAGGCAAGTTCGATGCTAAAGCTGATGATGGATACTTTCTAGGTTACTCACTGATCTCCAAAGCCTTCAAGGTATTTAACACAAGGAGACAACAAGTTGAGGAAACCTATCATGTCACCTTTGATGAAAGTATAGAAAGCATCAGATTCACCAACACTTCAGTGGAAGAAATTGGAATTGATAACTCATCAAGATATCCTCCTGATGAGTACAACACTGAAACCAATTCCTCATACCAAGCTGATGCTGACATCTCATATTATGTCTTACCTCACAACCTGTCTCAACCAACTATCAGTGAATTCATTGATAATCAGTCTGTCCCTACTGGGTTAGGTAACACTGATCCATATGATCAGGATCCTATAACTCAAGAACCTCTACCTGAACAAGTCACCTCGACAGATGATCTAAATGATCCTGTGGTTCTTACACCTGAACTCACACTGAACTCACACGAACCCAGTGACATCTTTAAGCTCAGATCCTAGACCACAAAGTAAGTGGACAAGATCTCAGGACATTGAGCTTGTAAACATCATTGGTGAACCCACTGAGGGAATGCTCACTAGAAGCATGGCTGCTAACTTAACTGCAGCTTCAGCCAATGAATGTCTATACGCTGATTACCTATCTGAAATAGAACCCAAAAGTGTCACTGAGGCTCTAAAATACCCAAGCTGGGTTCAGGCTATGCAAGAAGAACTGCAACAGTTTGATAAAAACAAGGTCATGACCTTGATCAAATGTCCTCAGGATGTAGTAGTCATAGGAATGAAGTGGGTTTTCAGAAACAAAACTGATGAAAACGGCACTGTCATTAAAAACAAAGCCAGACTTGTAGCCAAAGGTTACAGTCAACAAGAAGGCATTGACTATGATGAAACATTTGCTCCTGTTGCAAGAATGGAAGCCATCAGGATCTTTCTTGCATATGCAACATACATGAACTTCAAGGTCTACCAAATGGATGTTAAAAGTGCATTCTTAAATGGTGATCTCAAGGAAGATGTATATGTTCAGCAACCTCCAGGCTTTGAGAGTAGTGAATTCCCTGACTATGTCTGCAAGCTTGACAAAGCTCTTTATGGACTTAAACAAGCTCCCAGGGCATGGTATGAAACTCTCTCAGCCTTCCTGATACAAAACAAGTTTGTCAGAGGAAAGATAGACAACACATTGTTTGTCTATAGAACTCAACAGGATGTGATTCTAGTCCAAGTGTATGTTGATGACATCATCTTTGGCTCAACAAACTACAAACTTTGCAAACAGTTTGAAAAACTGATGACTAAAAAGTTTGAAATGAGCATGATAGGGGAACTCACATACTTTCTTGGACTACAAATCAGGCAAACTGACAAAGGAATATCCATCAGTCAAGAGAAATACACCAGAAATCTCTTGAAAAATATGAGATATCTGACTGTGCCTCAGTGAAAACTCCAATGGTCCCACCTAACAACCTTGGACCTGATCTCACTGGCAAATCAGTCAATCAAACTCATTTCAGAGGGATTGTAGGCTCACTGATGTATCTAACCGCTTCTAGACCAGATATCCAATTCTCAGTCTGTCTAATAGCAAGATATCAGTCCAATCCTAAAGAATCCCATCTCACTGCAGCCAAAAGAATACTCAGGTAACTGAAGGGAACCCCTAGCCTTGGACTCTATTATCCAAGATGCTCAGGGTTTGATCTCAAGGGTTACTTTGATTCTGATTATGCTGGCTGCAACATGGACAGAAAAAGTACCTCAGGGTCCTGTCAATTTCTAGGAGGAAAACTAGTTTGTTGGAGTGCTAAAAAGCAACAATCAGTGGCTATGTCCTCAGCTGAAGCTGATTATGTAGCTGCAGCAGGTGCTGTGCCAATGTATTATGGATGAAAAGTCAACTCAGTGACTATGACATCCATTACAAAATGGTGCCCATCTTCTGTGATAATACCAGTGCTATTGCAATCTCCAACAACCCTGTCCTCCACCAAAGAACCAAACACATTGATATCAGATATCACTTCATCAGGGATCACATAATGAAGGGAGACATTGAACTTCATTTCATCCCTACTGAATATCAACTGGCTGATATCTTCACAAAACCCTTGGATGAACCTACCTTCAGGAGACTGAAAGCTGAATTGGGAATGCTTGACATTGAAAGTCATGTATCTGAAAACCAATCTCAGTAAGATCACTGAAATGGTTCATTCTCCCTGAACATCCAAAACAAACCTCTCACTGAATGAGTAAGACTCACTCAGGGTCCCTGACAGAAAGCATTGAATTAGTAACTAAATGCTCCAAGTATTAGTTACTTAAATGTCCTAGGTTGGTAATCCCACCAATTTAATATAGGAATACATGTCTTACTGTCAGGAGTATCATCATTTACCTCACCCCACTTGGCATTAAATGCCTTCTCTCACATAAAATATCCTATGGATATTTTATTACTGCTAAAGTGCACTTTTACTGTGCATTGCAACTGTTTTCCTTGAAAGACGGGATTTTACTGCGTGAAGTGGTGGGTGGCATTAAATGTGGAATATCAAACGATTTCAAAAATGGTCTTTACATATCCACATTTATACAAAAACCACCCCTCTCACTACTCTATAAATACCCTCTTCAAAACCACAAAACACACACAAATTATTTTCTGCAACTAAACTCTGTCAAAATCCTTTCTCAAATCCAAAAAATTTGTGTGTTCTCAAAATCTTCAAAAACTCTTTTGGAAAACCCTCCTTGTAAACATTTACAAAAGTTTTTCATCACAAACTTGAGAGATCCAAATACTTTGATTGTTCTAGTCAAAACATTTTTTACCCTAAAATCTTTTTAATAGAAATGGCTAGAACACAATCTCTCCAGTTTGCTTCTCAGTGGGTAGGGGATCTTACTAACGTTGAATTTAAAACAAATAATGTCATAGGAAATTTTGAATACCCTGAAAGTGTCCCAACCTATAAAGACATTATAAAATTTTTATTCAACTGCCCACTCAAAACGGGCTTTGTAAAATGTCCTCAAGATCTGCACCCAAACTACCTAGGGAATTTTGGGCTACAGCTAAAGCCTCTGACCCGACACCTTCTACTGATGAGAATAACCTTAGACCACTCAGGGAGTATCTCATCAGATTCAGTCTTAATGGGGGCAACAATACACCCTGGATTACAAAACATTTTGCACTTCAACAGGGTTAGATTATAACAAAGGTACTTATGTCGCCCATCCTGAACCCTCCACAGTGAAGGATGGGTTAAAACAAATTGTTTTAGATCCAACTCTTTTGGACAAGACCCCAGTCACTAAAAGCTCATTCCCCGTGGCTTGGAGGATCCTCTTCACTTTTGTGATTCAGGTCCTCGGCGGGAACCACTCATCCACTGAACAAGTTAACTCTATTCAGTTGATGATGGCATACTGCTTGATGAATGGGGTCACTGTCGACATAGGGGAGATCATTTACAGTGATCTTGTAACGAAGCTACAGAGCAAAACTAGGACGAAGTACGTTTCGTATCCTAGGTTTGTCTCTTGTGCTTTGCAATCGTTACCGGGTTCAAATTATACTCAGGATGAAAAATTTGGAAATTTACCTGGCATCCTGAGCCCATCAAATTTTCAAAAGGACCCATCCCTTGTCACTCCCATTGAATTGACGGCCCACATGATTGCTGTAAACAATCAAAGTGGATCAGTGTCTCCAAACCCTGCTCCTAAAAAGAGAAAGGGAAGTCTCAGACTGGGACTAAGACCAAACCAAAGTCTCGGGCCCGAGGCTTCAGGAGCACAGCCTATGAGGCACATTAAGCCCAAGACTAAACAGACACCCACTGACCATGCAACAACCACCCCCGTGACAACGAAGGACACTGATACATCACAGTCAGTGCCCTTGGTCACACCTACTACTCCCCAAGATCCAGAGGGAAACAAACAACCCCGCTGGTAGGGGAGCGCCTTCCACCACGCCGATGATGACATTAACAAATCCAAGTCTTTGTCTGAGGGCACACTGATCGATCCCAAAGACTCAAGGGGAAACAAACAACCCACTGATAGGGATACAACAATCACGACTCCGCCAAAGGCACTGGAAACACCCACCAGTGTCTCAGGGGTCACTGAGGGACAAAGACTCGGAGGGAAAGAAACAACCCGCCGATACGGAACCCAAAACCAATCCCGACTCCGGAGAAGGCACTGGGAAACTCCCACCAGTGTCTGAGGGGTCAACGGGGGACAAAGACTCAGAAGGATATATACCACCCGCTGATATGGAACCCATCACCAACCCCTTGCTCACTATTGCTGATGTCACTGGTATTCTATTCTCAGAGGATGATCTTGCTGAAACTGAAGATGAAATTTTATCAGCTGGAGAAGAAATGGACGCTGAGGTTCAATCTGAACAAGAGCCTCAGCCTGATCCAAAGGAGCATACTGAATCCCCATTCCAACATGATGATCATGCTTCTGAATCCTCCTCAAGCTCTGATGAATTCAAAGAGTTTGACAATGTTCTTCCCCTCACTGAAAGGCAGTTGGCTCAGTGGATCACCAGGGCTTCAAGGAAGCTATACTCAGGGGTTACTAAAACATTGTGGGAACAACATACTGAGGCTGCTGCAAGTTATGCAGATTTAAAAGCAGAGATACAGGGCTTCGATGAAAATGTTCATGAGCACAGGGACTTGATGTATGACCAAATTCACCGACTGGATGAAAATATGGCTAACTTCTTAAGGCACCTTCAGGATGCTGGCACAAAGATCGATGAAATCAAGGAGTTTGTCAGAGAAGACCCAGCTCTTAACTCTCAAGTGCTAAAGGCTACTGAGGCATACTTGCAACAATCTTCACGCCTTACTGAACTGTTAGATCTGCTCAAATCTGCACATGTTCAGGGTCTTCCATCATCAGTCCAGTCTCTTCAAGCTACAATGGACTCTCTGAATACACAGGTGGCGACCATGGCTCAGGCATCCTCTTCCCTGGCCTGGAATCTTGGTCCCCGGATGACTGCCTTGGAGCTTTCTCAGGCTAACTTGGATGCAAAGGTCACTGCATTCAGACAGACACTTCAGAGATTAAGGCTATGATGACTGAAATCTATCAGGCCTTCAAGGGTCACGCTGCTCCGTCCCCAGCACCAACACCAACTCTTGCCCTCACTGACACTCCGGCAACAGTTGAAGGGGAGAATACTGCTGAAGAAACTCCTCTTCACACTGAGGGGGAGCAAACACCACCTGTCTCAGCTGCTCCTACATCATCTGCACCAGTATCAGCAATACCAATCTCATCAGTCCCACCACCAACATCAACAACAACAACAACACTGACAGTAGTCACACCACCTATCATGACAACTACACCTCCTTTGGTCGCATCATCTTCCTCAGGCCAGGACAAAGGCAAAGGCATAATGACAACTGCTGAGCCTGAGAAGATTCCCTATAAAATCGGTGACACTGAATACCTGCTCACACCAGATTAGCTAAGTAAACATCTTGCTAAAGAAGAAAGAAGATTGAAACTAGCTGAGGAAGAGAAAAGGAACAGGGAAGCACTGGCTAAGGTTGTCGCCGAAGAAGCTGAGAACATGGGACTAGATGCAAGCAAGCTTCAAAAGGGTCAGGCAGGACAAAAGTTCAAGGCTGCTCAGGCTGCTCAAATGTCTGCAATGAGAAAGCAGATGAAGCAAAGAAAAGGAAAGCCGAAGAGCTCAGGCTAGAAAGGATTGATCATTACAACTGGACAATGACAAGCCGAAGGAAGCCTGAAAGAATCACTGATGTTAAAATCATCCCCAATACCAAACCACTGGCAATGAATGTCTACAGGGGATGATAAGAGACATTTCGAGATTCATGATCCCTAAAATTCACTGACTTTGGGATCACTGAACTCGATGAACTTGGTCCAATTATTGAAAAGAAGCAAAACAAGGTGGTCAAGGATCTGATGAAAATGCTCAGCAAAAGATATGAAAGGATGAGGGATGCACCAGCCCAACTGGGAATTCAGCCTGCCTTGACTGCACCTCAAGGATCTCAACCACAAGCTTCCACTGGAAAAAGGAAAAGAGTTGAGTTCCAACCTGAAATCAAAGTGCCTGGCCTAGAATGCAACAGAGAGCTGCCTGAGGGTGTCAAATTTGTGAACTGTTTGGTGATTGAAGAGCCTGAAAGAGGGCTATTCCACATTGATGTCTATGGAAACCCAGCATTTCAAAGATGGAGTGATATTGATCAGGCTGGTGTAGCTGCAATGATCAGCTATATACCAGTGGCCTCTCAGATCCAATCCCCAGCAAACATCAGGTTCTGTCAAGACCTGAATGCAAAGATAAGAGACCATCCTGACAGGGAAACACTCATCACCAAGAAAGTGAAGCTCGAAGCACTGGTATCCATCTGGACTGACATCATTTTATCCTTTTGTACTAGTGATAGGAAATATGTAATCTGATCAATAAAAGATGTATGTTCTTGTCAAATTACTCAAATGTTCCTTATTGTATTCATTAGTACATTCAGTGTAAGAAGAAGCCTTTTTGCTCACTTACACTGATCAAACACTTAGGCTATTTGTATATCCAAATAGGGGGAGACTGTTGGGTTCAGTAAATACCCAAACCCCTTAAACTAGGATTTGAATAGAAAATATCCTAAGTATTTAATCCGTTAAACACAATCAGGTCACTGAGCGCATAGTCTCTCAGTGAGCTATCTTCAGGACACTTAGTATGAGGCGAAGAAGGAGCCTCTCCACTCTGCAAGGCGGAACTTAAAGGGTGAAGACTAAGTCAAGAAGAAGATAGTGGATTCAGTGAGTGATGACAATAACTCATTGAATCCCTTCGACTCCTCTCCAACTGTTAAACACTGAAGACAAACGAAAGAAGAGACTGAAGACTTTAAAGACTGAAGAATGAGCTGGATTAGGCGGGAAAGTTTTACCCAGATAAAACTAAGTCCCTCAAGTGTTTATCCAGTCTATACACAGTCTCAATCTATCAAGATCATATCTTCCCATTTATAGTAAGCGGCGATTCTCTATCAAGGAAAGAAGCTTCGCCGCCTACTATAGAAAGGTGAACAGTAACCGAATATATCAATATTCGTGTTTGCTGTGATCCATGTTTTTGTCTTCTAGGATAAAGTTAATAATCATACTTGTATAAATAGCATAAGAGAATGAGTGAAAAGTTTAAGCTTGTGAATTGTAAAAACACACACACACAAGCCAACTTTTCACTCCTCCAAATACAACTTTATCCTTGAGCTAGCTCAGTGGGTTCTAAGAGTTGTGCTCAGACTTAGCCTGAGCTTAGAGAGGAGTCACCCAAACTTTGTCATTTCAATCCCAAGTACTATTCCGCAAGTACTTGGGTAACGTATTCTTTTGATTTATTTCTAATAAGAATATGATGTTGAAAATTACTCTGTGTGTTTTACTTATGTTAACTTCAGTCATTATTCACTGTTAAATTGCTTTAAGTACTTAATTGTCCTTTTTTTAACAATAGTGAATAGGGAATAACAAGAACCAAAATACACAAGCTTAGGTTAATGATCTGTGCAAAACCGTCAAGTCTTTACAGACTCAGAACAGCTCCGACACAAATGCAAATGAAGATCAGAGAATACAGTGGATTCCCGGGTCGTTAAGTCCCACGGAGACTCAATGGTGTGCAAGCACTAGATCGACGATAGAATGATCACTAATGATAGTGATCGTAAAAGATTAGGATTTGAATATTACACTCTTTTGAAAAAGGAAATAAATAAAAGCGACTTAAATGCAAATTAAGAAAATTAAAAAGATAAAAGATATTAAATAAATGCTATCACTATATTTAAAGTGATGAACGTTTAAAACCTAAAACTTACGTTTAAATAAAAAAAAAATAACGTAAACGCATTACAAAATAAAAAAGTGAAATTTATACAATATAAATCCTAAAAATATGAAAATACATTTTACAAACCTGATGATAAAAGAAAATTTATAGAAAAGGAAAATTATTTTTATAACTATTTATCTAATTATTATTAATTAAAAACTATTTTAAACTATTTAATAATACTCTAAAATAAAAGAAAATATGAAATAAGACTAGAAAAATAAACTTAAGACTTAGAAAAATCTAAAATACTATAAAACTAATTTTAAAACTGAAAATATATTTTTTGGACTTTTATGTATTTATTAATTTAAAACTATTTAAAACTAATTTAAATTATTAAAAATACCAAATAAAAGGAGAAAAATAAGGAAAAATACTTTTAAGCTTTTATATTTATCTAAACTTAAGAAAAATGAAAACTTATTTTTTTGAACTTTTTTCTAATTTTTTGTATTAAATGCTAATTAAAAGTACTTAAAAACTAGATTAAATTAAGAAAAATAGCAAATGAACTTGGAAAAATCTGAAAATTGCAGGAAAAGTCTAAAATAATACTAGGAAGCTAGGAAAAATGGAAAAACATGGGCTTGTGTGGAAGGATTTGAAACTGAAGTGGAAGAGCTTATGAAATAAGCACTTAATAAGCCAAAAGGAGACCAAAAGCTACAAAACTGAAAAGGAAGCTACAATAAGCTAAAAGAACTGAAATGGAACAATTATCAACAAGCACTAACCACTGATTCACAAGCTAGCACAGATTGGATGATATGAGCTTATGCTTTATGATCGGGACAAACTTTGAGCTATAAAATAAGCAATCCAATAAGCTAGAAACCTAAAACAGGGACTTGGAACTTCTAGAGGACCTGGCCAAGAACCAATAGACCCAAGATCAGCCCTAGCCAAGCCCTAATGAGACCTGTGCAAGCTATGCAAAAGCCGAGAAAAACTCACTCTTTGAGATTTCGAAGTTAACAGAAATCGAGCCAAAAAGATGAGCTTGTTTGAGCTTATAAAAAAAATTACAAAAATAAACTAAAATAACCATAAGAAAGTAGACCAGGAGCACTTTTAAAATCAACAAGTTTCATTGAAAATGGATCAGAAATGAGCTCAAGAAAAATCTATCTATCTGAGTCCAAAACTGACTTATGCTAATTTGACTTTTTGAAAGATTGATGAACTTTGACTTTTTCCAAGTTTGATCTTGATTTAATGACTGATAATGGTTAGTTATGATGAATTAAAACTGAATCAAGCTAGATTGATGACTTTTTAACACAAAACAAATGATTGGCTATCCCAAATCCCCAACAGTGGCTGCTAAGATAGTGGAGATGGATTTTTGACTTTGAGACAATTGCAGGCATAAACTAAGACTCAAATGAGTCTATAATGACTGAACAAACTTCAAACAACGAAACCTATCACGATTACACCTCTAACACCCTTTAGACTATAAATCCAAACACCCTTTTATCACTGTTTGAAATTAAAATAAGCTAAACACCAAACCAACATGTATTACTGATAAAACTGAGTTTTTAAGACCTAAGTAAAACTATATAAGCAGGTTTTAGCAGTTTAAGATCACAGATATACAAACAACCATAAAATGCAAATTAGCTTGAAAATGAAAAAGTGAAACCAACACTCACAAGTTTCCAGCTGTTAGCAGGCTAAGAACAAAACCCAAACACTACCTAAGCTATTTCCAACCCATATTCACCTCTGCATCACCCAGTATCCATTTTCACAACCAAATGCAACAAGTTTGACTTTCATTGACCTTTGAGCAATATTGCTTAAAACTGATCCCAAAAGCATACCAAAGGTTCTAAAAAAGCTTAAATGAACTTATTAAAAGCTTATGTGAGTTTTTTCAATCCTTAACAACAACTAAGAACAACATTTGAATCATATCATGATATTTTTGAACTTTGAAAATTTAACAAACTGAATTGAAACTTAAACACCTAAATTTATTATTACGCAAAGGATCCAAATACATTGAACTTAAAGAAAACAGTACTTGGAAGCTAAAAATTACACTAGAATTTGGAAATTTATTAAAACGACCTAAAACTACACTATTCTACACTACTTGCTTTCTTTTCTTCACTTCTTTCTTCATTTTATAACCAAATGGTCTTCCCCATGTACTCTGAATGAATCCCATCAAATCCTAGCCATTGATTTCATCAAAATTGCCATTTGTCACATTTTGGCGCCAAAAGGTTTTTTTAACTGTTAAGGGTTGAGTGAGTGGTGGAAAGATGCATTAATTGGTTTTTGTTTAGTGTTGATGTGGAGGGGACAAGATAGTGTGAAGATTGACTGGAGGTGAGTGTGGTTGTGTGATTGTAGCAGGGAAGCAGTTGGACAAGTGGGGGAGAAGGACTTTAGGCGCGTTGGTGTTTATTTGACCAAGGGATGGGTTTGGTTGACCGGGTTAAATAATGGACCGGGTTGAACATTTGGGCGAGGGGGTGTGGTATTTGGGCTTGGGGTTTAAATTAGGTCCAAATGGTTTGTTTAGTTAATAACTCCAAGGGACCAAACATGTAAATCTTTGAAAGATGAGGGACCCAATATGTAACTTATGAAAAGTAGTCAAAATGGTTGTTGTTGCCAACTTTAAATAATCCAAGGGTTAATTTTTGACATTTTTGAAAATTCCCAAGGACTAATTTTGACCAATTTGGATTTTCAGGGACTAAATCAGAATTTCTCAAAACTTTTAGATTTTCCACCAAAGGACTAAATATGACAATTTTTGATTTTAAAAGGACCTTTGGTGACTTTTATTTTTGAAATTATGTGCTCGAGTGGACTGCTATTTTTGACAATTTTGGAAACTTGGGGGACTAAAACTGCAATTTTTGCAAATTTGATATGTTTTTCATCCGATTTTGATATTTTTGCATTTAAAACACATAAAACACTGATTTGTGATATTTTGATCATTTTGATGTGTTTTTGGCGCTTTCAGAATGATTTTGCAGTTTATATTGTATAAAATGATGAGTAATTAGAGACTCATCAATCCCCCACATCGAGATATTGCTAGTCCCTAGCAATGATTTGAGAAAACCTTGATGGATTTGAAAAACTCTTTACCAAAAGCCATCACTTCTGGAGTAGCCAAATGTTTTAGTCAAGTAAGAACCATGGTACACCGATAACCATGTGATTTTGAGCAAACCACCAGCTTTCAACGGATTAGATTTTGTCTTTACCGTAAGCGTACCCTCTGGACTAGCCAACTCTTAGATAAATTATCAACATTATCTTTGGTGAGCTGATTACCAATTATGGTTTTCCACTGCCTTTACCACAAGCCATAACCTTGCGGGCTAGCCAACTCATTGTCTTTTGAGGATGATGGGGGTCGAGAAACCATACAATTTTGGGCAAATTGCAAGCCATATAAACGGATTTGATATATCTTTACCAAGAGCCGTTTGTTCTCGGATTAGCCAATCCTTTAGTCTTACAGACAAGGCGGATTGATAACCAAATGAGAAAGTGTAAAACACTTACTCCAAAAAAAAAATTGGCCAAAAACGGGGAATGGGTAGATAATATATGAAATTGCATTGAGAATTCCCCACACTTAGAAATGAATATTGCCCTCAATATTCAAAGTACCAGCGGTTATGCCGAAACAAAGAACGTAAAAGGGAAATACTACGGCCATTATGTAGAAAGGATTTTTTAACATGTGGGCATTACCCCACACTTGCAGGTGGTAGAAAGGGGTAGAAACGAAATATGGGTGAAAACCCATATGGTGAGTGCTTGTTTTTGATTTCGAGTCGCTAGCTTGACTCGACCCCGAATTCATTGGTTCATGGGGAAGCAAGTGGAAGATACAATCTCCATCGGACTTTCATTCAAGATGTTTGGATAAACATTGAAATACACGAAAGTTCCACACCGATGAGATATAGAAAACCGGCTCAAAAATGATAAATGAAAATGCCGGGGTCAAAGATAGTGTCCTCACTTCCGAAGGAGTGAAGAAGAGAGGAAGTCACCGAGTAGGTGAAGAAAAGAAGGAGAATCATGATAACAATCATGACTAGATCTTCATCCTCGGGATTAAGTGCAGTTGCACTTATTTGGATTTTATTGGTTGAGCTCTTAGGGTTGGAAGGCATCTCGGTTGGGAGGGTGGGAAGATTTGTCATAACTATGCAAATTGAGATTCTCTCCCCCCGATCATGATCTTTGCCATCCAAGCAATCATATTCCAACGGAGATATGATATGAGAGAGTTCACCGGCGAACTCCTCATGAAGAATATACGGAGGTGGGACATGTGCGGTACTTCGTGGGCTATAAATATGCACCTAGTCCATTATAGTCTCGTGTCAGGACTCATCACTATCAAAGATTGGATTAACTGAATTTAGAGTAAATTCAGAATCGAATTCGAATAAGGGATTAGTGATAGTCGTATGAATTGTTGTGGAAACAACATGGTCAACATCCTCTTCTAAGTTGACGATCTCGGAAAGTGGAAGTGATGCATCAATAAATTCTATGTCATTAGAATATAAAGAATCGGCATCACTATAATCACTGTCAAAATCTGAGAAAGTCTCAACAAGATCATTTGTAAGAGGAGAAAACACATCACACTCATGGTCAAGAATTCCCTCAGACTCACTTGGGATTGGAACAAGGTTCTCAACATTCGATGATTCCGTTTCCGGAATAGTGCTGAGATGCTCGTCCCCCATAATAAGAGAGTGAGTGTGAATCTCGGGTGTGATAGCAGTTGTTTGAGATGAAATCTCAACTGCTGGAATATCAACTGATCGAGGAGTTGAGAACTATTATCTATAAAAGGATAAAACTCTCCTCATCATCATCATAAAGAAAGCGGCCTTCAGAAATTGGGAACGCCTTAGAGTGCTTGCTCTAGGACTAATGATTCCTCCTTAGATTTGCGGGCCTCTCGCCTTTCAAGCAATTCTCCTATGGTCTTTTCACCACTCACTTGATTCTTAAGGTTTTGAAGTATATCATCAAGTTTTTTCATTGTGGCTTCAAAATCATAGGAAATTTCTTGAGACAACGGCTCAGATGGAGTTTGAACCGTATGGTGCTGTGGAGGTTGGAAATTTTCAAACATGTGAGAGTCATGATTGTTACAAGGAACTGGGTTCCCTATTTGACAATCGAGTGAAATGGGAACCTCCACAGCACTCACAACAAGAAAACTGTTGAGTCGTGAATGGTGAATCATATGGATTTTGGTCATAACCAAAACTCGAGCATCACCGAAAACTGTTCATAGACAAACGTGTTTCCGGATTGACACTCAAATCCTTGGTGAGGACCTCCACAAAAATCACAGTAGTTAGAAAAGTCGGGCTGTGGTGGGTAGATGGAAAAGTTAGAGGAGTCGTTAAATGAGTTCTGATTAGGATCATAATCAAATGAATTCCTCGAACCACAAAACAAACAACTCCTATTATGAATATCATTACCATTAACACACACGCACCGGCGCAGGTGGTGAACCATAAAGAGGCTCACCACAACCGACACAAGGAATAAACGATTCCATGAGAATAGGAGAAGGTAGAATCAAATGGATAGAGGGTAAAGGAATAAAGAATCAAAAAGGGTAAGAGGGTAAAGAGGAATATTTTTGGCATTTTTGAAAAACATTTGTAAAAACAAAAACTGAAAATCTTTTTGGGTTTTCTGATAACTTTACAAAAAACTTTTTACAAAAAAAAATGGGATATGCTAAGAGTGGATCTCGAAAAAGGCTTAAACACACGCTTAAAGCTCTCCCAATGGCGTAAAATTTGATCTCTGCAGGTAAAACCGCCAAGTCTTTACGCGACTCCGACACAAATGCAAATGAAGATCAGAGAATACAGGGGATTCCCGGGTCGTTAAGTCCCACGGAGACTCAATGGTGTGCAAGCACTAGATCAGACGATAGAATGATCACTAATGATAGTGATCAGAAAAGATTAGGATTTGAATATTACACTACTGAAAAAGGAAATAAATAAAAGCGACTTAAATGCAAATTAAGAAAATTAAAAAGATAAAAGATATTAAATAAATGCTATCACTATATTTAAAGTGATGAACGTTTAAAACCTAAAACTTACGTTTAAATAAAAAAATAACGTAAACGTACAAAATAAAAAGTGAAATTTATACAATATAAATCCTAAAAATATGAAAAATACATTTTTACAAACCTGATGATAAAAGAAAATTTATAGAAAAGGAAAATTATTTTTATAACTATTTATCTAATTATTATTAATTAAAAACTATTTTAAACTATTTAATAATACTCTAAAATAAAAGAAAATATGAAATAAGACTAGAAAAATAAACTTAAGACTTAGAAAAATCTAAAATACTATAAAACTAATTTTAAAACTGAAAATATATTTTTTTGGACTTTTTATGTATTTATTATTAATTTAAAACTATTTAAAACTAATTTAAATTATTAAAAATACCAAATAAAAGGAGAAAAATAAGGAAAAATACTTTTTAAGCTTTTTATATTTATCTAAACTTAAGAAAAATGAAAACTTATTTTTTTGAACTTTTTTCTAATTTTTTGTATTAAATGCTAATTAAAAGTACTTAAAAACTAGATTAAATTAAGAAAAATAGCAAATGAACTTGGAAAAATCTGAAAATTGCAGGAAAAGTCTAAAATAATACTAGGAAGCTAGGAAAAATGGAAAAACATGGGCTTGTGTGGAAGGATTTGAAACTGAAGTGGAAGAGCTTATGAAATAAGCACTTAATAAGCCAAAAGGAGACCAAAAGCTACAAAACTGAAAAGGAAGCTACAATAAGCTAAAAGAACTGAAATGGAACAATTATCAACAAGCACTAACCACTGATTCACAAGCTAGCACAGATTGGATGATATGAGCTTATGCTAAAAACAGTGACTGGGGACAAACTTTGAGCTATAAAATAAGCAATCCAATAAGCTAGAAACCTAAAAACAGGACTTGGAACTTCTAGAGGACCTGGCCAAGAACCAATAGACCCAAGATCAGCCCTAGCCAAGCCCTAATGAGACCTGTGCAAGCTATGCAAAAGCTGAGAAAAACTCAGCTTATGCTGAGTTTCAGAACAGGGGAAATCAGAGCCAAAAGATGAGCTTGTTTGAGCTTATAAAAAAAATTACAAAAATAAACTAAAATAACCATAAGAAAGTAGACCAGGAGCACTTTTAAAATCAACAAGTTTCATTGAAAATGGATCAGAAATGAGCTCAAGAAAAATCTATCTATCTGAGTCCAAAACTGACTTATGCTAATTTGACTTTTTGAAAGATTGATGAACTTTGACTTTTTCCAAGTTTGATCTTGATTTAATGACTGATAATGGTTAGTTATGATGAATTAAAACTGAATCAAGCTAGATTGATGACTTTTTAACACAAAACAAATGATTGGCTATCCCAAATCCCCAACAGTGGCTGCTAAGATAGTGGAGATGGATTTTTGACTTTGAGACAATTGCAGGCATAAACTAAGACTCAAATGAGTCTATAATGACTGAACAAACTTCAAACAACAGAAACCTATCACTGATTACACCTCTAACACCCTTTAGACTATAAATCCAAACACCCTTTTATCTACCTGTTTTGAAATTAAAATAAGCTAAACACCAAACCAACATGTATTACTGATAAAACTGAGTTTTTAAGACCTAAGTAAAACTATATAAGCAGGTTTTAGCAGTTTAAGATCACAGATATACAAACAACCATAAAATGCAAATTAGCTTGAAAATGAAAAAGTGAAACCAACACTCACAAGTTTCCAATGTTAGCAAAGCTAAGAACAAAACCCAAAACTACTACCTAAGCTATTTCCAACCCATATTCACCTCTGCATCACCCAGTATCCATTTTCACAACCAAATGCAACAAGTTTGACTTTCATTGACCTTTGAGCAATATTGCTTAAAACTGATCCCAAAAGCATACCAAAGGTTCTAAAAAAGCTTAAATGAACTTATTAAAAGCTTATGTGAGTTTTTTCAATCCTTAACAACAACTAAGAACAACATTTGAATCATATCATGATATTTTTGAACTTTGAAAATTTAACAAACTGAATTGAAACTTAAACACTGAAATTTATTATTGCAAAGGATCTGAAATACATTGAACTTAAAGAAAACAGTACTTGGAAGCTAAAAATTACACTAGAATTTGGAAATTTATTAAAACGACCTAAAACTACACTATTCTACACTACTTGCTTTCTTTTCTTCACTTCTTTCTTCATTTTATAACCAAATGGTCTTCCCCATGTACTCTGAATGAATCCCATCAAATCCTAGCCATTGATTTCATCAAAATTGCCATTTGTCACATTTTGGCGCCAAAAGGTTTTTTTAACTGTTAAGGGTTGAGTGAGTGGTGGAAAGATGCATTAATTGGTTTTTGTTTAGTGTTGATGTGGAGGGGACAAGATAGTGTGAAGATTGACTGGAGGTGAGTGTGGTTGTGTGATTGTAGCAGGGAAGCAGTTGGACAAGTGGGGGAGAAGGACTTTAGGCGCGTTGGTGTTTATTTGACCAAGGGATGGGTTTGGTTGACCGGGTTAAATAATGGACCGGGTTGAACTGTTTGGGCCAGGGGTGTGGTATTTGGGCTTGGGGTTTAAATTAGGTCCAAATGGTTTGTTTAGTTAATAACTCCAAGGGACCAAACATGTAAATCTTTGAAAGATGAGGGACCCAATATGTAACTTATGAAAAGTAGTCAAAATGGTTGTTGTTGCCAACTTTAAATAATCCAAGGGTTAATTTTTGACATTTTTGAAAATTCCCAAGGACTAATTTTGACCAATTTGGATTTTCAGGGACTAAACTGTAAATTTCTCAAAACTTTTAGATTTTCCACCAAAGGACTAAATATGACAATTTTTGATTTTAAAAGGACCTTTGGTGACTTTTATTTTTGAAATTATGTGCTCAGGGACTGTTTTTGACAATTTTGGAAACTTGGGGGACTAAAACTGCAATTTTTGCAAATTTGATATGTTTTTCATCTGATTTTGATATTTTTGCATTTAAAACACATAAAACACTGATTTGTGATATTTTGATCATTTTGATGTGTTTTTGAGCGTTTTCAGATGATTTTGCAGTTTATATTGTATAAAAATGATGAGTAATTAGAGACTCATCAGTTAACTAATAAGCTCTGTGTGAGCTTATGAAAATGGTCTACTCATCTGTGCACAGGGCACTATTTTAGAAAAGGTACTTAAAAGAAGCTAGGAAATAAGCTGTTAAATAAGCTATCTAGAAAATATAAAAAATACTAGGATAAAGATGAGCAGGTATATTATAATATTCCAAAAGCTCAATTCTTGAAACTTAATATTAAACCCTATATAAAATTATCTGTTTTATTTAAAAACTGACTAAATGGAAATTTTGACTTTTTATATAACACTAATAGTTGACTTATATGAACTTTAAATCAATATTACTTACTGATTATGATATATTAAGCTATAATAAGATCAAATTAAGCTAGGTTAACAAGTTTTAAGCTGCTGTGGTGATTTTAATAAACTAAATCCTAACAGTTAACTAATGGTGTGAGATTAAAGGGTATTTTGACTATTTATTAAACAAGCAATGGTTTTTATTGTCTATATGAGCTAATATGACCTAATGAGACATGCATCAAACAAGAACAAAGACTAGAATACCTTCTAACACAGTTTATACAGTAAAACCAAACAAACCTATACTAGACTGTTTTTGTGATTTCCAAAGAGTTTCACAGATTTAGACCATGCATTTGATTCCTAACCTTATATTATCATATAATGAAGCTAAATAAGCATTAAACAACAACAACAACAACAACATACAACTAAGAATTGACAATTAAGCTATAATAACTGTTAAAATGAGAATTTTTTAACAACTACAAATTTTAAAGAACAAAGAAACTGTTTAATTGGTTAATTCTATTTAACTATAACTTAGAAACATGAACATACAGAGATTCAAGCTAATCAATGGCTCAAACAGTGAAATGCCAAATTGGATAAAAAGCTTACAAATTGGTTTCCAAGTGAAAATTGAGAACCAAGGACTGAAACAACTTCCTATAGCTTCCCAAGAAGCTCTAAACCCAAGGCCATCCACAATTCACCTTGCTCCAGCTTTCTCTCTTCTTCATTCTTGATTTTTTTATTTTTCACTAATTTATTTGGTATTTTTGGTATTTTTCTTTTTGATACTAAACAGAGTTTTAAAGGTTTCTAATAGCTTTATTAAGCTATCTAGGAGCTTATATGAGCTTACTGAGTTCAAAACAACAGCTACAAACAACTTTAGATTAATATGAGAATTTAAGGTAGAAATTGCACAAACATGAGAACTTGAAAATTAACTGAGATTGAAACTGAAAATAGGTTTATATTACACTGAAATTACTTAACAAAGTGATTGAAAGCTTAGAATTGCACTGGAAATTTAAATTTAACTAAAACGACATTCATAAACTAAAATTACTCTAGATAGATGTCTACATTGCTTCCTATCTTCTTATAAAGATCTTTTTGAGTCCCTTGTCGACCTTTGAGACTTTCCCACCTCATCTTGACCATTGAAACCTTCTAATTCATCACCACTGTCCATTTGGCAATTTTGGCGCCAAAATATCTTTGAGCAGGTTTTTAGCATTTAAAGAAGTTTGGGAGGATGTGGAGGTGGAGGGGAGTGGGTATACAGGTGTATAACAGGTGGTGGTGAGGTGGAGAGGTGGGGAAAACAACCTGGTTTTGGAATTACAGGTGAAGGTGAAGGAGATGAACAGGGTAATGGTTTTGGCGGGCGTTGACCGTTTGACCGAGTGATATTAATAACTTGGGGGTTCAAAATGGGTATATGAATGGGTCAAAATGATTTTTGACTGGCTCAAGGGTATAGGTTCAAGGGTCAAGAGTCAAGTTTAGTGGGTTTGGGCTTGTGATGGGCCAGCTGGTTGGGTTGTATTTTTGGGTTTAATATCAAAAGGGATCCGTTTGGTTTGGTATTAACACAAGGACCAATTTTGTAATTCTAGCAAACTTGAGAGACCAAAACTGAACTTTTTCCAATGTTAACACAAGGACCAAACTTGTCATATATAAATAGTACAAGGATCAATATTTGATAATTTTCCATTTTTAAATATCCAAGGACTATTTTGGACATTTTTCAAAGTTGAGGGACCAAAGTTGTCATTTGCAATTTTAAACTTTGAAGGATAATTTCTTACAACTTGTGAATCCCAAGGACCTTTTATGATATTTTTCTTTATTTTGATTTACCAGGGACTAGATTTGACAACTTTTGAAACTTGGGGGACTAAAACTGCCAATTATGCAAACTTGATACGTTTTTCATCTGATTTTGGTATTTTTGCATTTGAAACACATAAAACACTTATTTGTGATATTTTTATCATTTTGATGCATTTCTGAGTGTTTTCGGATGTTTTTGCAGTTTAAATGGTACAAAAATGATGAGTATTTAGACACTCATCAATCCCCACACTAAGATATTGCTAGTCCCTAGCAATATTTTTGAGAAAAATTAATGGATTTCATCTCTTTACCAAAAGCCATTACTTCTCGAGTAGCCAATTGTTTTAGTTCAAGTAAGAACCTTGGTACAATGATAACCAAATAATTTTGAGCAAATCACCAGCTTTCAACGGTTTTGATTTGTCTTTACCAGAAGCCGTTTGCTTCTGGACTAGCCAACTCTTAGATAAATTATCAATATTATCTTTGGTGAGTCGATTACCAATTATGGATTTCCAACTGCCTTTACCACAAGCCATAAACTTGCGGGCTAGCCAACTCTTTACTAATTAAAGATATGGTGAGCTGAACACCATACAATTTTGGGCAAATTGCAAGCCATAAACGGATTTGAGATATCTTTACAAAGAGCCGTTTGCTCTGGATTAGCCAATCCTTATGTGGGTTAGACATGGCGGACTGATTACCATTTGCTGAGTAAGTGTAAAACACTTACTCTAAAAAAAATTTGGCCAAAATGGGGAATTGGGTGGTATAATTACATGATAAAATTCGTGAGAATTCCCCCCACACTAGAAATGAATATTGCCCTCAGTATTCAAAGTACCGGCTGTTATGCCGAAACATAGAACGTAAAAGGGAAATACTACGGCCATTATTTTTGTGAAGATTTTTTTTTTTTTTTTTTTTTGATGAAAATTTATATACACAGCGGGGGGCAACTCCCCCACATTAGGGTGGTAGAAAGTAGAAAGAAATCAGAAATATGGGTGAAAACCCATATGGTGTGTGCTACTGTTTTTGATTTCCGAGTCGCTAGCTTGACTCGATCCCGCATTCATTGGTTCATGGGGAAAGTTTGTAGATCTGGGACAACCACGGGTGGAATGTCCTCTCCAAAATAGTGTTTTAATCGATGACCATTCACTTTAAAATTTGGACCATCGGGTTGAGATAACTCAATAGTTCCATAAGGATAAACCTTAGCAATAGTAAATGGACCAGACCAACGGGACTTGAGCTTTCCCGAGAATATCTTCAATCTCGAATTGAAAAGAAGGACTCGATCACCGACGTTGAAAACGCGGTTCTTGATTTTGGAGTCATGAATCTTCTTTGTCTTTTGTTTGTAGATCAAAGAGTTCTCGTATGCTTGATCACGGAGTTCATTTAATTCAGTCATTTGAACTTTTCTCGTGATCACCACCGTCAATATCGAAGTTGGCATGTTTCAAGGCCCAGTATGCTTTGTGCTCAAGCTCAATCGGCAGATGACATGCCTGTCTGTACACAAGCTTGTATGGAGTACACCCATTGGTGTTTTATAAGCTGCACGGAAGGCCCAGAGTGCGCCATCTAGTTTATCCACTGTGATGCACGGTTTTCGCCTACCGTCCTTTCAAGAATTCTTTTAATACCACGGTTGGAAACTTCCACTTGCCCACTTGTTTGGGGGTGGTATGCAATAGAGAGACGGTGGGTTACACCATACTTTAGCATGACTCTATCAAATTGGTCATTGCAGAAATGTGTACCACGATCACTGATTATAGCTCGCGGAGTTCCAAACCTAGCCAAAAGAGATTTTAAGAATTTTACAACAACTCCGGCATCATTGGTAGGTAAAGCTTTCGCTTCAACCCATTTTGACAAATAGTCAACAACCACAAGTATGTATTTGTTTCCTCGAGATGATGGAAATGGCCCCATAAAGTCAATGCCCAGATGTCAAATATCTCACACACTTGAATGGCGTTTTGCGGCATTTCATTTTTCTGTGAGATATTTCCATTGACAAGCGCCACGTGCTTTGACAAAATCGTGGGCATCCTTATAAATCGTGGGCCAATAAAACCCGGAATCAAACACCTTCTTGGCAGTGTAGTTTGGACTATGATGGCCCCCTTGGGTCCAAAGATGGCAAGCTTTGAGAATGTCCATAGCTTCCTGTCCATAAACACACCTTCAGATGACTTGATCCGCCATGATTTTGAATAAGTAGGGTCGCCCCGAAGTAATGTTTAACATCCTTGAAGAATTTATTCTTCTGTTAGGTCGACATTCCTTTCACTATGAAGTTACCCGCATGGTAATTTGCGAAGTCAGCAAACCATGGGGTAGTAGAGTTTCCATGAAAAGAAACCGCATTGAGTGTCTCGAGAGGAAATGTTTCATTTATTTCCTTTTTCTCGAAAACATCTTGGTGAGGGTTTTCTAGACGCGACAGATGATCGCAGCCTAGGTTCCCTCCTTTTTATCACGTATAATGATATCAAATTCTTGCAGGAGGAGAACCCAACGGAGCAATCTCGGCTTTGCATCTTGTTTTGCAAAGAGATATTTGAGAGCCGAGTGATCCGTATACACCACGCATTTGGTCAAGATTAAGTACGGCCGAAACTTCTCAAAAGCATACACCACGGCTAGTAGCTCTTTTTCTGTGGTGGTGTAATGAGTTTGAGCTTCAGTCATAGTCTTACTCGCGTAGTGGATAGGCTGAAAATGCTTGGATCTACGTTGCCCCAGAACTGCGCCGATAGCAAAATCACTTGCATCGCACATGAGCTCAAAAGGCAAGTCCCAGTCGGGAGCAACGAGAATGGGTGCTTCAGGAAGCTTTTTCTTTAATGTTTCAAAAGCTTTGATGCACTCGGGTGAGAAGATAAAAGGAGCATCTTTTTCAAGAAGATGAGTCATAGGCCGGGCGATCTTAGAAAAATCTTGTATGAATCTGCGATAAAACCGGCATGACCTAAAAAACTCCTAATACCTTTGACGGTAGTAGGATGAGGCAATTTAGCAATAACATCGACTTTTGCTCTATCTACCTCAATCCAATTTTTGGAAATCTTATGGCCAAGGACTATGCCTTCTTTGACCATAAAATGGCTCTTCTCCCAATTCAGACAAAGATTGGTGTCTTCACACCGTTTTAGCATTTTTTCTAAATGGGAGAGACATGTTTGAAACGAGTCCCCAATGACCGAGAAGTCATCCATAAACACCTCCATTGTTTCCCTGATCATGTCGTGGAAAATGGCCATCATACATCGTTGGAACGTGCTGTGAGCGCATTACATAGGCCAAAAGGCATACGCCTCAGTAGGCAAAAGTTCCGTATGGGCAAGTGAATGTGGTATTTTCTTGATCCCGTGGATCAATGGGGATCTGAAAATAACCCGAGAAACCATCAAGGAAACAATAGTATTCGTTCCCTGCTAATCTCTCAAGCATTTGGTCCATGAAGGGTAGAGAAAAATGGTCTTTTCGGGTGGTGTCATTCAACTTACGATAGTCAATGCAAACACGCCATCCCGTAACCAATCGAGTTGGAATTAACTCGTTTTCTTCATTTGTGACAACAGTTATGCCACCCTTTTTAGGAACACAATGGATTGGGCTAACCCAAGGACTATCCGAGATCGGGTAAATTAATCCTGCATCAAGAAGTTTAAGAACCTCTTGTTTAATAACATCATGGATTTTTGGATTTACTCGTCTTTGATGTTGAATCGCCTGGTTTGAAGTCATCCTCCATCAAGATTTTGTGAGTACAAAACTCAGGGTTGATACCCTTAATGTCGGAGAGTTTCCAAGCAATTGCTTGCTTGTGTGACTTCAAGACCTTTATGAGAGCAGCTTTTTCATCTTTACTCAAATCTCGAGCAATAATGACAGGTAATTTATCATCACCTTCAAGAAATGCATACTCGAGATGAGGTGGTAAGTCCTTAAGTTCGACTTCAGGAAATTCTTTAGTTTTCTCAACTGACTTGACTTCCTTATTATGAAGCTCGACGGGAGGGAGTGATGATGGATCATCATTAAGCAACTTCTCAATGAGAAGTATGTCCCCCTCGATGTCGATGGGAGCGTGATCAATTTCCCAAGGAACAGAATCACTAGACAAGTATGCTTCAATCTCTTCCAAGATGAAGTCACTTTCCTCAAATGGAGTGAGAGAAGGAGTAGAATTGGCAATGATGGGTTGAGATGAATGAGTGATATTATCACTCGAAGAATTATGATCATAACCGAGAACTTCTTGAGAGTACTCTTTAGAAGCAACATCAATGATATCTATTCGTTAACCGATTCGTAATCATAGTTTGCGGAGTACCTCTAAGTTTGATCAAGGTTAAAGGTGACAGCTTCATTACCCACACGTAATGTGATTTCTTGCTCAAATACATCAATGATAGCACGGCCCGTTCTCGTGAATCCTCGCCCAACAATGAGAGGAACCCGTGAATCAGATCGAAATCAACAACTACAAAGTCACCGGAAAATGGAACTTTCCTACTTTCACGAATACGCCCTCGGCAATGCCAAGTGGACGGGATATTGTACGATCTGCAAGCTCGAGAGTCATGCATGTAGGAGTAAGATCCGAAAGAGAAAGTTTCTTCCATACTGAATAAGGCATTAGATTGATGCTTGCACCAAGATCCGCTAAGGCAAAGCATTCAACCATTCCCTCGAAAAACACAAGGTAAGAGAAATTTTCCAGATCTCCAAGCTTCTCGAAGCTTTTTCAAGATAACTGCAGAGCGCTCTTGTTCAGAGGAGTTTTAGCCATTTCAAACAGCTTTTCCTTGTTGCTTAACATGTGTTTAAGAGTTGATGCAAACTTGGGCATCAGGATGATAGCATCCGCAAAGCTTATGTCAAAATGTAGTTCTTGGAAAATTTGAAAAATTTGTCCATTTGATGACCGGCTTTTTCGCGGAGCTTTTGCTCATTCAAACGTGATGGGTAAGGAATAGAAGATTTGGATTTGGGGTTTTCAACGGGAGCTACCGGAGGTTCAAAACAACTCCGGATTGGATTTGGGTTTCGGGACAACTTGAGGATGGACATCGTTGGTACCTCCGGTATTAGTAGGAAGTTCCTTGTCCTTTGTCGCCTCAGGTTCACTTTCCACTACCTTCCGGAGAGAAGAAGAAGAGGTAGTAGGAATAGCGGGTCCATTGTATGAAACACCACTTATGGTTGTGATCGCCTTTGCATCGCCCCTCGGGTTAGCGATCGTGTTGCTCGGAAGTTTTTCTGAGCCCGAGGGTTGATCATTTAAAGACTTCTTTAGATCACGACCGATCGACCAACAACCTGTTCATTTCATCTTGGGATTTCATGAATTGTTTCAATAACTCATCAGATGATGGTCCAGTTGGAACAATGGCTTGATTTTGATTAGGAAAATTCTAGCCTCTAATGTTTGGATTAGGGCCTTGATTTTGAAAATTTCCTTGATTAGGATTCATATTCCCATGAAATTGATTCCCTCGATTGAAATTGTTTTGATTAAGGTTTCCTTGATGTTGGAAACCTTGATTTGGTCCGGGATAGAAATTACCTTGGTTTTGATAACCTTGGTTCATTCTAGGTTGGTTCCGGTTTTGCATGTTAGGATTCTCGATTAAAACCGGTGGTCCCGATAAGTGTTAGCGCCGGTAGTTTGGTTCATTTTGAGGACGGTATTGATTACCCCTGATGTGAAGTACCGGCTATAGCATTGGCTTCAAACGGACTACCATCGGTGGCAATACAGTTGTAGTATGCATGAGGGCCACCACAAGTAACACAGACCTCAACTTTCTTTACTTCACCATGTGATGGTGTCTGTGTGAAAGTGACTTTCTTTTGGTTAGCAAGAACCAAAGCTTGAACAATATCCGTGAGTTTGTCAATCTTAGCATCGGTGCTAGATGTACTCACGTGAGATGAAGTAGAAGGTCCCGCATTAGACTGAGACTGATATGTCTTTGTTCGGAAAGCGGCGGACTGGGACTTGTTTTCAATGATTTGCAAGGCTTCTTTGTGGTCTTGCTCAGAAATTACCTCCGCGGAGGCATTTAAAGAGTCTTGGTCACTTGTCTCGCACCATTGTAGAAAGTATCCATTTGCATTAACTCGGTAAAACCATGATGCGGACACTTGCGGAGCAATTCTTTGTAACGATCCCATGCCTCACCGAATGATTCATCAAATCTTTGAGAAAATTTCATTATCTCATTCTTAAGACTTGTAGTTCGGGATGGAGGATAGAATTCGTTAACAAACTTAGTGACTAGATCTTCCCATGTCTCAATGGAACGAGGGGGTTGTTTCTCAAGCCAATTCCGGGCTTGTCCCTCTAGAGAGAATGGGAACAGAAGAAGCTTTATTGCTTCATGTGGGACATTCTTGTATTTGATGGTAGATGCAATCTTGTTAAACCATCGAATATGTGCATGAGGATCATCCCGCTCAAAACCATAAAATTGGCTTTGGGTTACAAGATTAAGCAACCCGTTTTGAGCTCAAAGGTATCAGCCACGATGGCTGGGATAATAATGGCATCTCCGTAACCCTCGATGGGTGCTTGGAGAAGCTCATTCATCGGTTTGTCTTCCGCCATTACGACATTGTGGGTGGTGGTACTAGACATTCCTCGCCACGCATGAAGGAGCAGAACGCCCTCTACGCCTACGTGGAATCTTTGCAAGCTCTGAAAGTGGACTTGTAGAGCTGGAAGAACGAGTACGCATGCACTAAGTTTAAAAATCAATTTTCAAAACAAATGCGAGGCAAAACGACAAGTGAACTTAACCAATAATCACAAATGAAATGGCTTCTTTGAAAAAGGTACACCAAATCACAAGGACACAAAGGCAAGTTTTGATCTGTAAGATTGGGAACTTATTAATGTTCACACCCCAGTTGGTAGGTGTACTGCCTTGATTTGCGGTGGTTGATTTTTATGTATTTATTAAGTACCACTGAAAAGACGTAGGTATGGATTTGTGCTAAGGGTTTAAAAACTTTTGGACAATATTTTTGGTATCGTCTCGTTTAACCAAATCGTATCTCTTTAAGAATCACCTTAAAGAAAATACAAGATAGAAAACGTTACGATTGTTTTGTTATTTTATATTTTTTTGTGTTGTTAACACTTTAGAAAAAGTGTTAATGAACTTTTTAATATTTTTGATAACTTTACAAAAAACTGTTTACAAAAGGTGGTATATGTGCAAGTACGGGTCTGAAAATGCTTAAAACACGCTAAAGCCTCCCCGGCAGCGGCGCCAAAATTTGATCGGTGCTGAACCGTCAAGTTTATCACACAAATCAACCACTTGTGAATGGTCAACCGTAATAAAATTCAAACAGTCTAAAACCAATATAATTTCCCTTGGAATATAGTGGATTCCCGGGTCGTTAAGTCCCACGGAGGATTAATGGTGTTTCAAAAACTTTCAGATGTCGAATGATCACTAAGGATAATGATCAGTAAGGATTTTGATTGGAAATTATACTACTGATTGATTGGAATGTATTTGGATACAGAATTATAAAGCACAACAATCAGATTAAACAAACGTAAATACGTACGTTTAATAAACTACGTAAACGTACAAAAATAAAATGTGAGTTTTAAGAAATAAAAGACCTACAAATATGAAAATGATATTTTTACAAACCTAATAATAAAAGAAAATTATTAGAAAATTAAAATTATTTTTATAACTATTTATTTAATTATTATTAATTAAAAACTATTTTAAACTATTTAATAATACTCTAAAATATAAGAAAATATGAAATAAAGCTAGAAAAATGAAATTATGACTTAAAAAAATCTAAAATATTAGAAAACTAATTTTAAAACTGAAAACATATTTTTTATGTTTTTTATTTATTTATTATTAATTATTTAATACTTTTAACTATTTTAAATTCTAATAAATACTAAACAAACTAAGAAAATTATAAAAACTGAAAATGCTTAATAATAAGCTGAAAAGAAAAATTAAAAAGCTAATTTCTATTAAATAAACGCTATCACTATTTTAAAAATGATGTTTTTGTGATTTTTCTTTTTGAAAACTATTTAACTACTTAAAATAAGCAACTTTTACAGAGACAAAAATTTTACAACTTAAAAATAAGCTATTTAGAAGCTTAAGAAGCTTAACAGTTGAGCTTATTGCTTATTTTGATGTTTTTAAGCTCAAACAAGCTTCACAGATTGAAACAAAGGTGAAATAAGATGTAAATAAGCTAAAGCTACTTATATTAAGCTAATAAGCACAAAAATACACACTTATAAGCTATAATAATCAAATAAGCACTTATCCTAAACTAGAAAACCAAATAGGCCTGCAGCCATCTTCACAAGCAGTTTTAGCTTATTAAATAAGCTGAAAAGCTCAAAATTAAAACTGAGGTGTCAAGATGAACTGGTGAGCTTTCTAAAAATCCAAGGCTCTCACTGTGGGGTCCACTAATGAGCTTATTACAAGCTTGTGAAAAAGCATGTAAACCACTGATTGTTTAGTTTACACAGAAATGGGACAAAATGAAAGCTTATTGCAGCCCTATCAAATAAGCTACAAAGTAAAATTTTAAACTTGGATATTCAAGATAGCTAGGTTAGCTTTCCAAAGAACCAAAATACACAAGCTTAGGTTAACTAATAAGCTCTGTGTGAGCTTATGAAAATGGTCTACTCAACTGTGCACAGGGCACTATTTTAGAAAAGGTACTTAAAAGAAGCTAGGAAATAAGCTGTTAAATAAGCTATCTAGAAAATATAAAAAATACTAGGATAAAGATGAGCAGGTATATTATAATATTTTAAAAGCTCAATTCTTGAAACTTAATATTAAACCCTATATAAAATTATCTATTTTATTTAAAAACTGACTAAATGGAAATTTTGACTTTTTATATAACACTAATAGTTGACTTATATGAACTTTAAATCAATATTACTTACTGATTATGATATATTAAGCTATAATAAGATCAAATTAAGCTAGGTTAACAAGTTTTAAGCTACTGTGGTGATTTTAATAAACTAAATCCTAACAGTTAACTAATGGTGTGAGATTAAAGGGTATTTTGACTATTTATTAAACAAGCAATGGTTTTTATTGTCTATATGAGCTAATATGACCTAATGAGACATGCATCAAACAAGAACAAAGACTAGAATACCTTCTAACACAGTTTATACAGTAAAACCAAACAAACCTATACTAGACTGTTTTTGTGATTTCCAAAGAGTTTCATAGATTTAGACCATGCATTTGATTCCTAACCTTATATTATCATATAATGAAGCTAAATAAGCATTAAACAACAACAACAACAACATACAACTAAGAATTGACAATTAAGCTATAATAACTGTTAAAATGAGAATTTTTTAACAACTACAAATTTTAAAGAACAAAGAAACTGTTTAATTGGTTAATTCTATTTAACTATAACTTAGAAACATGAACATACAGAGATTCAAGCTAATCAATGGCTCAAACAGTGAAATGCCAAATTGGATAAAAAGCTTACAAATTGGTTTCCAAGTGAAAATTGAGAACCAAGGACCGAAACAACTTCCTATAGCTTCCCAAGAAGCTCTAAACCCAAGGCCATCCACAATTCACCTTGCTCCAGCTTTCTCTCTTCTTCATTCTTGATTTTTTTTATTTTTCACTAATTTATTTGGTATTTTTGGTATTTTTCTTTTTGATACTAAACAGAGTTTTAAAGGTTTCTAATAGCTTTATTAAGCTATCTAGGAGCTTATATGAGCTTACTGAGTTCAAAACAACAGCTACAAACAACTTTAGATTAATATGAGAATTTAAGGTAGAAATTGCACAAACATGAGAACTTGAAAATTAACTGAGATTGAAACTGAAAATAGGTTTATATTACACTGAAATTACTTAACAAAGTGATTGAAAGCTTAGAATTGCACTGGAAATTTAAATTTAACTAAAACGACATTCATAAACTAAAATTACTCTAGATAGATGTCTACATTGCTTCCTATCTTCTTATAAAGATCTTTTTGAGTCCCTTGTCGACCTCTGAGACTTTCCCACCTCATCTTGACCATTGAAACCTTCTAATTCATCACCACTGTCCATTTGGCAATTTTGGCGCCAAAATATCTTTGGCAGGTGTTTTAGCATTTAAAGAAGTTTGGGAGGATGGAGGTGGAGGGGAGTGGGTATACTGGTGTATAACGGTGGTGGTGAGGTGGAGAGGTGGGGAAAACAACCGTTTTGGAATTACAGTGAAGGTGAAGGAGATGAACAGGTAACCGGTTTTTGGCGGGCGTTGACCGTTTGACCGAGTGATATTAATAACTTGGGGGTTCAAAATGGGTATATGAATGGGTCAAAATGATTTTGACCGCTCAAGGGTATAGGTTCAGGGGTCAAGGGTCAAATTTAGTGGGTTTGGGCTTGTGATGGGCCAACTGGTTGGTTGTATTTTGGGTTTAATATCAAAAGGGATCCGTTTGGTTTGGTATTAACACAAGGACCAATTTTGTAATTCTAGCAAACTTGAGAGACCAAAACTGAACTTTTTCCAATGTTAACACAAGGACCAAACTTGTCATATATAAATAGTACAAGGATCAATATTTGATAATTTTCCATTTTTAAATATCCAAGGACTATTTTGGACATTTTTCAAAGTTGAGGGACCAAAGTTGTCATTTGCAATTTTAAACTTTGAAGGACAATTTCTTACAACTTGTGAATCCCAAGGACCTTTTATGATATTTTTCTTTATTTTGATTTACCAGGGACTAGATTTGACAACTTTTGAAACTTGGGGGACTAAAACTGCCAATTATGCAAACTTGATACGTTTTTCATCTGATTTTGGTATTTTTGCATTTGAAACACATAAAACACTTATTTGTGATATTTTTATCATTTTGATGCATTTCTGAGTGTTTTCAGATGTTTTTGCAGTTTAAATGGTAAAAAAATGATGAGTATTTAGACACTCATCAATAGTCCCTGATAACGTTACGGAATTTTGATGATATTGAGGACTTACGGATGACTTGAAGTAAGAGTTTGCAAGGGTGTTTAGTGTATCATAGTTGAGTGAGTCACTTGTTATCATGTATCTTTAGAACACAATTTTCCATATATATCTCTTAATGTAATGTAAGATGGTCCAAGACTTTGTAGTAAAATGCTCCATCTTTTGGTGTTTGAAACTGTTAGTCAAAATGGGTGACTTGGTGTCTTTTTAACATATATAAACTTGGTTTTTATAGTTTAATGAGTAATTTTGATTCGAATGTGAGCTCTGTCAAGATAGTTTGGTCAGTTATTTTCTAGTTGAAATAGCTCAAAGAAGGAAACTTAATTTGAGCTTATTTATGTACTCAAACTTGGAAAAGGTTATAGCTTTATCTAATACTATTGCATAAGTTGACCCTCTTTCTCAATACTAGGTAGCCGGCGCCTTTCGAAGCCTAAGCCCTTCCTTTTGTAGTGTGCGCTTTAGTTTGATTGCAGCTAGCGTGCTTGACTAAGAAGATAGAAAGGGCTTTTCTCACTTGGTGAGCATCTAAAAAGAATATTTAACAAAGAATATATACAAATCTCTTATTGAATGTTTCGGTAATATGCATTTAAAACATTTGGTGAATCTCTAATTATTACAATGTTGTATAATTTATCATACTTTGTTGCTAAGCATATGGGACAGCCACGTCGAAGTGGCTTATTACGATAATTACCATTAAGTGTTAATCTGTTTTTGCAAATCTCCATCTATATGACTATTTTTAACTTAAAAGTGAGGATGCTAAATTTATTGTTTTTTTTATCGTAGACTATTTTTTTTAGTCCTTATAAAAGAAAATCTCTCTTGCAAAAACTTAAGAGTCGATATAATAATTTCAAACACATATACATACCAATTGTCGATTATTAATTTTAATCCTTATAAAAGAAAATCTCTCTCGTAAAAACTTAAGAGTTCATATAATTATTTCAAACACATATAGATACCGGTAAATTTGCCGTATTACCAGTAAGGATATCCGATTGAAAGCATAGTATTAACTTCAAGCAAACAACTTATATGCCCTATGGTATATGAACTAAGAATATTTTCTTTCATTTACCTGTGTGGGACAAAAAGGTTTATATGGTTTCATCAAATAAATAGTATCTATTTCACTAATCTACAACAAAGCAATTGTTCCGAAGATTAAGTGACTAGTGCAACTTCACTCTGGATAAAAATTTAGTTGATCAAGATTACCGGAATGTACAAACACATGTTCTACTATGCTAAATTAGTGACATGTGGCGACATCGTCATCTTAAAGCATATTGTGTTGAGTTTATAAAATATAAAACATACAATAAACATATAGACATCAAGAGTACACAGCGGAAGACTTAAAGATCATAACAAATAAATTAATTAACTGAAAATATGCGTAACGTACCTCTTGCGAATATCAAATCCCTCGAGCAAAGCAAAACAACCCTCGAGCAAAGCAAAACAAAGAAGTACTTATTGGTGTAAGAATAATGTCTTACAACCACGTTCTTGTACACACGAATTAACCAACGAATCAAGCGATTGCTAGATCTAACACAAGTCCTCGTTTAAGCAAAACGAAACCGAACTCCCTTACTATTGGGGTGCTCGGCCGATTATAGGACAAAAGAGAGGAGATGAGAGATCTAGGGTTAATTCAATGCACAAAGATATGAATGAAACCCTAGAACCTAGCCTTGCTTATATAGTGAATGGAATTCTTGAAAAACAAGTTAGGGATTAGGCTTGGATAAAGCCCCTTGGCCGGCCATACAACAAGCCCAAGAGAAACCCATAACTTTTCATTTCAAGATTTTCCATTACTAGTCCTTCCACTTTTCATTTAACGGTCGTTAGTCATTTTTCCGTTAAATACTTAACGATCGTTAACCGGACTTAATGTGCAATAATTAATCGTAAACATAAACATTAATTATTAACTTTAATTCTCATTCGCTAATGTGTGCAATCCCGTGGTCACGAGTTCGAATCCGGACATTCACATGTTTGTAAATATATACATTTCCAACAGATCCCACTTGGATATGTTTACAAAACATGAAATGACATTGGTTAGCGTCTAGCAACACGCCAATGCCCCGGTACAACTCGTGTATGGTTTTCTGGAGAAAAACCAAGTTTGATGATTCATCATCATATTCATCCTTTTGTTTCTAATACCATGTTAATAAGAATATGGATCTCACTCATTTCTTAATTAACTATTCTGTTTCTCGCTTTATGTGATTGATTAAGATTACCAATTCTTCTGAACATATTCCAGAAGACCTTGGGCATGGCCATGCAAACATATTAACAACCCTACGAGGGGCCCAGCAGTATTATACTTCAAAATAAATTTGAAGGAAACAAATCCCATTTTGACTACAAACAGGATTCATAAATTTCGCAACACTTCTCAAAACAACCCTTATAACTACCAGTTACGTGTAGCGTTAGATTGCTTCACAAAAATTCACTACATCCATGACATATCTCTTGTATCTCAAGTCAGAGGATAAATATCCATGATATACTTAATGACGAAGATCCATAAAGTATCATCATGTGGGTGGGATAAGTCCTATACTCAATTCATTGAATATCATCCGAAATTAGTCATGCTACGCATCAATATACTTTCAAGTATATTCTAACTAATACTCAGATTTGTCTTAATTCAATATCATTCCCATGTTATTGATTGACAACGGACTATTTAGAATAACTTAGGTTATTCAAGGATTTAAACATGCAAATATAGGACAACATCATAATAAATGAATAATAAACATAACAAAATACTTTATTTCATTTCAATAATAATGTTTACAATATCCTTTTATCTAAAATACTTAGTCACAGATGGGCATGAAACTACTAGCTAAACGAAGTCTAAACTTATCACCAAATGATTAAGTTTTTCACCCGGTAAGGCCTTCGTTAATGGATCTGCTAGGTTATCATCTGTGTGAACTTTGAGCAACTCAATTTCACCTATCTCGACTTGCTCTCGAACATAGTGATATTGTCTAGGATAGTGTTTGGTGCCCTTCATGACTGTGTTCATGGGCAAAAGTAATTGCAGCTGAATTGTCACAATATACTTTAATAGGATTTTCAATCGACGGCATAACACCAAGCCCCGAAACAAACTTCCTTATCCAAACAGCTTCCATGTCAGCCTCAGACGCCGCTATGTACTCACTTTCTGAGCGACATTGCAAGTGTTGTCTGTTTCTTACTCTTCCAATCCACAGCACCTCCATTGATGACAAAAATGTAACCCGTTTGAGACTTCGTATCCTCTTTGTCACACTTCCGGATCGCAGAACTGTAATGCATTCGCTCGATTTCCTCCATACACTATGAACATATCTCTTGTAGCCCTAAGGTACTTGAGAATATGTTTAACAGCGGTCCAGTGAATTTCACCCGGATTCTGTTGATACCGACCGGTCAAGTTTTGAGCAAACGCCACATCAGGCCTTGTGCATCGCATCGCGTACATGATAGATCCTACAGCCGAAGCATAAGGAACTTTCTTCATACGCGTCACCTCTGCAGGTGTTAAAGCACGCCTTGGTCTGCTCAAACCATGATTTACTTGCATTGGCAAAAATCCCTTCTTGGAATTTTGCATATTGAATCTCTTCAATATTTTGTCAATGTAAGCACTTTGGCTTAAACCAATTAGCCGCCTTGATCTATCCCGGTAGATCTTGATTCCAAGGATGTATGCTGCTTCCCCTAAGTCCTTCATCGAAAAAAATTTACCAAGATAGGCTTTCACCTCATTTAGACTTGGTATATGATTTCCTATGATTTATATGTCATCGACATACGAACAAGGAAAGTAACATGACTCCCACTAGCTTTGTGATATACACATGGCTCATCAAGATTCCGAGTAAATCCAAAACCTTTGATTTCTCCATCGAATCTTTTATTCCATTGCCTTGATGCTTGCTTCAGTCCATAAATGGACCTCTTAAGCTTGCATACACGGTTAGAAAATAATGGATTCACAAACCCTTCCGACTGAGCCATATAGATGTCTTCATCTAGACGACCATTCAGAAAAGCGGTTTTGACATCCATTTGCCAAATCTCATAGTCATAGTGTGCAGCTATAGCTATGAGAATCCTAATAGCTCTTATGTCCGCTACAGGAGAGAAAGTCTCCTCGTAGTCAATGCCATAGGTTTGAGTAAAACCTTTAGCCACTAGACGAGCCTTGTAGGTGTGTACATTGCCATCCATGTCAGCTTTCTTCTTGAAGATCCACTTACTTCCAACGATTTTAGCATTGGGAGGAAGGTCAACTTCAATCCAAACTTCATTATCTTTCATGGATTGCATTTCCCATTCATAGCAATCTGCCATTTATCCTTTTCGTGATCACCATGGCAGCCTTTATAGTTGGCGTGTTCATTAAGATCCCCAACCATATTTTCCTCCACCTCTACGTTAAGACATAGACGGTCAAGTGCACGTATAGTCCTTTCAGACCTACGAATGGGAACAACTTCAGGAGGAGCACCTAAGCTTTCGTGTTCTTCTTGAAGTTGGCTAGTATTTTCAGAATGTGTTGTATCTTCTTGATCATATTCCAGATCATATACTCTCCCATCGAGTTCTTGAGATATGAGATTCCTTTCAAGGAAATCTCCATACCTAGCCACAATGACTTTATTCTCAGCTGGGTAGTAAAATTAGTAACCCATAGTTTCCTTAGGGTATCCTACAAAGATACATTTAACAGATCTGGCTTGGAGCTTATCAGTGTGTCACGCTCAACAAATGCTTCACATCCCTGCACCTTTAAGTAAGAAAAGTTGGGAGCTTTTCCTATCCATATTTCATATGGAGTTTTAACAACCTTCTTTGTTGGAACCATATTCAAAATGCGAATAGCAGTTTCAAGGGCATAATCCCAAAAAGTAAAAGGTAGAGTCGTAAGTTCAAACATTGATCGTACCATGTCAAGTAAGGTACGATTTCTCCTTTCAGATACACCATTTTGTTGTGGAGTATAAGGAGATGTGAGTTGCCGGATAATTCCACACTCAGCTAAGTAATCTTTGAACTCTTGACTTATATACTCACCACCTCTATCGGATCGAAGAGCTTTAATCTTCTTACCAAGTTGTAATTCTACTTCACTTTTGAAAACCTTAAATGTTTCAAAGACTTCATGTTTATGTTTAATTAAATAAACATAACCATAACGACTGAAATCATCCGTAAAGGTTAAGAAGTAGACAAAGACCACGCTTTGACACATGTCTAAGTGGACCACACACATCGCTGTGTATTAATCCAAGTAGATCGAAGCCCTTTCCACTTGTGGTGAAAAGGTTTCC
This sequence comes from Chrysanthemum makinoi, assembly GCA_910596185.1. Taxonomy (NCBI): domain Eukaryota; kingdom Viridiplantae; phylum Streptophyta; class Magnoliopsida; order Asterales; family Asteraceae; genus Chrysanthemum; species Chrysanthemum makinoi. The sequence goes on along the minus strand of OU343222.1, from coordinate 327,128,366 downwards.
TTGTCATCTTCCCAAAGAATGCAAGACTCGTGATTTGTCAAATGATTCATCATTGACCGCTTGTAAAAGCCCATCGTGTTGCAGCTTCTCCATGCTTTTGCCAATATGGGCAAGGCGACAATGCCAAAGATAAGAAGAGTCACAGCTCAACTTGCTCTTCTTATTGCTAATGCTATACAACTAATTATTTTCATTGGATATACAACCATCCATATCAATTTCAAACACACCAAGAATAGGAATTGCATTAAAGTAGAAAACATTATTTAAAGAAACCAAATTCCATAACTTGTAAAAGTGTGCACAAAACCAATATCTTTTAACAAAGAAATCAAATAACACCCCTAACAATGGAGGGTGCATAATGACAATTATTTAGTTCTAAAATTAAGCCCCAAGGCAACACTAAATCAAAAGTCCCTATGGCTTCGACAACTGCACGCTTTCCATTTCCAACGTACAAGTATCTTTCTCCACATGTCGCCTTCTTTGCCCCTCTAAGTCCCTCGATGTATTACATATGTGAGTACCACATCCGTATCATATATCCGTGAGTTTTGCTTATGAGGAAAAGAAAATAATTCAAACATAAAAATACTTGATGAGCTAGGCACCATCTTATTTTTATTCTGAAGGCACTCATTGAGATAAACCGGACAGCCGCCTCCAGGACCCGTGAGTTGCAGTGGTGGCAAGTTAAATCCTTCTTAGGATTCTCCTTTTCTTTCCAGGTTCTTCTTAGGAGCGGTGGGATGACAACTTGCTTCCCCTTTCCTTTTCCTTTCCCTTTCTTATCCGCTATGCTTAGGCTTATTCACCCTACCACCCAGATTGCGAGTACATCGTGTAGGAGCCTTCTTTGGCAATCTCTTCTCTAAGTCTACAAGCATTGCATGTAACTCATTCACTGCCTTCCCGTGCAATGCATGTTAAAATTTCGGATAAAATCACCAAACCGGTCCCGATTAAGGAGTGATTGATGAGGCCGACACATACATCATTCGAGTAACCACGTACCGAGATTCTCCAATTGGTCCAAGTGATGTTTCATCTCTAGGACGTGGTCGGAGACAGATTTGCCAACCTCTTGCTTGCAACTATGAACCTTTTGAATAAGTTCATACAGCTTCACGTGGCTTCTCAAACATACTTTTGAGTTCATCTAACATGCTCATAGGCGGATAGTGCTCAAATTGTTTTTTGCAATTGAGCGCACATCCCCAAAGCATTAGACACGCCACATCATTGTGCTTCTCATATTTAACACGATATGCCTCTTGTTCAAGAGCAGTTGCCGTGTTGGGAGGAGCATCAGGCAGAGGTGTAGTCAAATTTCAACCCTTTTGGCAACACGAAGGATGATCCTAAGTGAACGATGCCAATCTTTGAAATTAGGGCCACCTTTGTCCCTTCCAATCATATCTTTGAAAGCCCGACTCAGAAGCTCATAGTGTTTTCAGATTGAGCCATCTACGTAAAAAGTTCAAAACCATAATTAGTATTTTGATAATTTTCCTTTTCAATAAACAATTAAATACCCAAGGTTCATATTCATATAACCAATTAATATTTATTGAAAACTAGGATCCAAATTGTCATAATTTCATTACGCCAGTTGATCCGCTAGTAATGAACCTTATACAAAATGGTAGAGCATTTGCTCAATTGCCAATTTCAATTGCAATTCCTAGATTTATGGGATTTACATATAGCCAATATCAATCGCCATGTAAACATGTTTTATCCCATCTTATGCCTTGAGTTGCTCACCGCCTAACTCAATTAAGTTGTCCAACTTAAGAAACCGCAAAATCGTCCATGCCCGCTCTCACGACACGTGGACATTTTACCCTTCGATTAAGATCTAAGTCACGTTCTCACGCAAATAGAAAGTAATCTTAGGTGTTTCCGTTTCGGTGGATGGCATATAACTTAAATTAAAGGGTAATAGTTTTGATGTTAAATCAAATATGTACAAAGATGTCATGCATTCATCTTTGTAGCATAGTTTTATTAAAACATTTATATCTTGTTTTAATGTATAAGCTTTTCATCATCAAACTTTAATTGAGGTATTGGGTTCACCAATCAAGGAATTTAGTGTTAATTATCATCCATTATACCGCACTTTTGCATAAGTGTAAACACTTAGTGTTTCGATAATTACCACCAAGTGGCGCATGGAATTAAACTAATTCGCCCTTAAGATGAGCTTGCACATTTAATGGCTTACTAAGTAACTCCACTCGAACTTATGGGGCAGAGGACTGTGCACGCTTAAAGCACAACCTTAGACATCCTTTCAAGTGTGATCAGGCACTTCTTTAAACCCCTTTTGTTAGTTCATTCTCATGGGTGAGCCGCTCGCACCATTTGTACCAAAGTCATCAATCAATTAAACGATTATGATTACTAGTCTTAAAAATACATATTTCACCATTGTTTAGGTCAGTTTATTTTTTCTTATAAAAATACCCTTGTTACACATAACAAACAAGCAAGTATTTTAAAAAAAAATTAACAAATAAACAATGAATGCATAACAAATAAAAGTCATGCATATCAAATAGCCACATGCAAACGGTTTTGATAAATCCTATTAATAACCAATTCTAGATTTGATAATATGCATATATTTAATTAAGACTTTCACCCATTTTCATCTATGTACAAGGTGAACCACATGCATCGATTCATCGATTGCGCAAGTCAAAATTAAATACATACCAAATAGCACATAATTGATTAAATTAATAATTATTGAGGTCTTCCCCAATTTTAGATCTATCAAAAATTAGTGTATATCACTTAAACAAGAAAGACATACAATAAAAACAGATCCATGATAAAACATGCAGATAATTATCATGGACATAAAATTACACTTAACAATTAATGCAATTAAATCAAAGTTACGGATATACACATAAAGTTGCATGCATCTTAGGGTTTCTAATCCAATTAAAACAATAGTTTACAAAACCCTAATTAGGGCACCATAAAAACGCCCCCCTCAAAATTAGGGTTTAGGTTTTTCAAACTCTAGATCTAAGCATACAAATAATAACACATTCATGTTTATTTTAATTATGTGTTTCAATAATTAATTACTTGTTAAACCGCTCAAAACCACTGTTGAGTTTATAAAATATAAAACATACAATAAACATATAGACATCAAGAGTACACAGCGGAAGACTTAAAGATCATAACAAATAAATTAATTAACTGAAAATATGCGTAACGTACCTCTTGCGAATATCAAATCCTTCGAGCAAAGCAAAACAACCCTCGAGCAAAGCAAAACAAAGAAGTACTTATTGGTGTAAGAATAAGTGTTTACACTTATGCAAAAGTACGGTATAAGCTTTTCATCATCAAACTTTAATTGAGGTATTGGGTTCACCAATCAAGGAATTTAGTGTTAATTATCATCCATTATACCGTACTTTTGCATAAGTGTAAACACTTAGTTTTTCGGATAATTACCACCGGCGGCGATGGAATTAAACTAATTCGGCCTTAAGATGAGCTTGCACATTTAATGGCTTACTAAGTAGCTCCACTCGAACTTACAGGGCAGAGGACCAGGTACGCGCTAAAGCACAACCTTAGACATCCTTTCAGTGTGATTGTGCGCACTTCTTTAAACCCCTTTTATTAGTTCATTCTAATGGGTGAGCCGTTCACACCATTTGTACCAAAGTCATCAATCAATTAAACGATTATGATTACTAGTCTTAAAATACATGTTTCACCATTGTTTAGGTCAGTTTATTTTTTCTTGTAAAATACCCTTGTTACACATAACAAACAAGCAAGTATTTAAAAAAATAAACAAATAAACAATGAATGCATAACAAATAAAAGTCATGCATATCAAATAGCCACATGCAAACGGTTTTGATAAATCCTATTAATAACCAATTCTAGATTTGATAATATGCATATATTTAATTAAGACTTTCACCCGCTTTCATCTATGTACAAGGTGAACCACATGCATCGATTCATCGATTGCGCAAGTCAAAATTAAATACATACCAAATAGCACATAATTGATTAAATTAATAATTATTGAGGTCTTCCCCAATTTTAGATCTATCAAAAATTAGTGTATATCACTCAAACAAGAAAGACATACATAAAAGCATCCATGATAAAACATGCCGATAATTATCATGGACATAAAATTACACTTAACAATTAATGCAATTAAATCAAAGTTACGGATATACACATAAAGTTGCATGCATCTTAGGGTTTCTAATCCAATTAAAACAATAGTTTACAAAACCCTAAATAGGGCACCATAAAAAAGCCCCTCAAAATTAGGGTTTAGGTTTTGCAAACCCTAGATCTAAGCATACAAATAATAACACATTCATGTTTATTTTAATTATGTGTTTCAGTGATTAATTACTTGTTAAACTCCGGCTCAAAACCATCTGTTGAGTTTATAAAATATAAAACATACAATAAACATATAGACATCAAGAGTACACAAATGGAAGACTTAAAGATCATAACAAATAAATTAATTAACGAAAATATGCGAACGCACTCTTATGCGAATATCAAATCCCTCGAGCAAAGCAAAACAACCCTCGAGCAAAGCAAAACAAAGAAGTACTTATTGGTGTAAGAATAATGTCTTACAACCACGCTCTTGTACACACGAATTAACCAACGAATCAAGCGATTGCTAGATCTAACACAAGTCCTCGCTTAAGAAACTAAAACCGAACTCCCTTACTATTGGGGTGCTCGGCCGATTATAGGACAAAAGAGATGAGAGGAGAGATCTAGGGTTAATTCAATGCACAAAGATATGAATGAAACCCTAGAACCTAGCCTTGCTAATATAGTGAATGGAATTTTGAAAACAAGTTAGGGATTAGGCTTAGATAAAGCCCCTTGGCCGGCCATACAACAAGCCCAAGAGAAACCCATAACTTTTCATTTCAAGATTTTCCATTACTAGTCCTTCCACTTTTCATTTAACGGTCGTTAGTCATTTTTCCGTTAAATACTTAACGATCGTTAACCGGACTTAATGTGCAATAATTAATCGTAAACATAAATATTAATTATTAACTTGAATTCTCATTCGCTAATGTGTGCAATCCCGTGGTCACGAGTTCGAATCCGGACATTCACATGTTTGTAAATATATACATTTCCAACATATTGTGCAACAATAGGCGATGTGGAACACCTTGTTTTACACCTCTTTTAAGGGTTTAGTGGTTAAGTAGTTTGCAAATCAAATGCATGGCACGATAACATTGCCGAAATTTGATGATACTGAGGACTTACAAAGTTATAGATGACTCAATGTAAGAGAGTTTGCAAGGGTGTTTAGTGTACCATAGTTGAGTAAGTCAGTTGGTCGAAGACTTTGCAATGAAAATGATTTGTCTCTTGGTATTTGAAAGTTTGAAACTGTAGTCGAAATGGGGGTCGTTCTAACAACACTCTCAAATGTTGTTCCTCATTCTCGTATGAATAGTCGACTCGCTGGGATACATTACATCTTCGTTCTAATTACTAAAAATCCATGAAAAATCAAAACGAATCAACAAAACGTGTGTTTCTTTTCCAGAAGAGTGGCATATTTTTTTTTATCGGCTAAGCGTCTCGTAAGTCCTTTTTTGCAATATAGCTTTTCTAAACAGTGTGCTTGATGTAGAACTTCTGAGAAGTGCTTTTAGAATCTTAAACTTATACAATTTTAATGTCAATATACAGTTTTAAGCTATAGCTCCACGTATTTTGTTCTAGGTCTTATAAACTTTAGTTAATTTGAGCTAAGGTGCCAAACGCATGCCCAAAGTTTACAAAACTCGTTAAATCAAAAGGATTTTGTAGCCTTTAAATTAGTTTCTGAGCTAGTTTGGCCAAACACGTATTTAAACATAAAATTTATACAATTTAGTTATATAAAAACGCATGAACTCAAATTATATAGATATATGAAATATTTTTTTGTGCAAATAAAGTAAAGTTACTTATCAAACAATACACCACTGCAACACGCGCAAATATTTAATCCTCGTTTAATTACAATTATAATTGTGAAAATCGCTAGATTTTTATAAGCATTTGACATTATAAAGAAACTTCAGAATTTTGTTTAGGATAAGACAATTGAGAAGAGCTTTCATTTTTATTATTATTTAAAAGAAGATTGGTTACATGCATAAATTATCTATAATACTATAAACTTGAGTCCCTTAATTTAATGTGCAAGAGTGAATGTGCACAACAATTTGTACGGTACAATCCGTGTAAAGCCATATGATTGAATATTGAGTATTGAAATATGTAAGATGGAATATCAAGTGATGCGGAATATGAATTGTTGCTACGGTTTTGAGTATATGAACCATCTTTGCACTTACTATACATAATGATCTCAATACTATAAATAAGAAATATATTATGTGTGCTTTTGTAATATGGCAAACATGCTGACATATGGGTATTTGTTTGTGATTGTATTGTTAATGATTGATTATTACTAATCTTATATGTGGTGTTGTTGTTGTTGAAGGATAGGTTTTGGCAACAAGATGGTGTAGAGCTAGCTAGAAAGAGGTACGTACTATATATATATATATATATGTAACTTTCAGATATACAATATCATGTGAGGATTGTGCATGGTTCTGTAAATCAGGACGATAATCCGATGATGTTGGTATATGGTTAAGCTATTGGCCAATTGGAAACACATTAAATGTTGAAGATATCATGACAGCCAAATCAAAACTCATCGCAAGCTAGACACAACCAAATACCCTCACATCACTCCGCAACACTCATTCAATACTCGAAATATAAAAGGAAATAATCAATAGATCTCAGTCTATCTCTTTCGTGTTATCAAGATATTTGAAACAAAGCTTTGTTTGTAATATCGGAAACTTTCAAAGATGGAACAATACAAACTGTTTCATTCCATCCTTTCTTTCGGTTATAAAAACCCAAAGACAAGAGATCACACGAAAGGCAAACATATACCTACCCAAGACCTCTTTAAGAGATCTTGAAGCCGTTCTTGACATGACAAACAAAAGGACCAGCTTTGTATTCGTGATTTGGGTTTCATAAGCTGAAAGAATGATTTGTTGTGTGTTCAGTTTTGATGGAGAAGCGTTAGAGAAGATGAATAAGATAATGAGGATAAGCCAAAGTAGTCATTAGATCTATATCAGGCCATGGTTTATTTGATTCATCAAAGTCCAAGGGCCCAAAGGGTTCAAGAGACACTACAAGACTATGTCGTTTGAGCCTTAAAAGTTCACTCTTATTGCTATTTTGTTTTAGTTATTTAGATAAATAAAATTTGGTTTATAGTTTAGGAAAATAGATTAAGAAGATTTATACTTCCAACTACTGAAATAATCTCTATCATTGTTATTTTGCATAATTGATCTCTAATTCTGTTTAACATAATATTATATGGAAATGGAACTTATAATTGAAAGTTAAATTCTACAAAATAAGATATTTTTCAATGCAATCTTTTGTTAAATGGCATGAGTCTGACTTTTTTTGCAAAAAAAATAATATATGTTGGAGATGTCAGAATTTACATTTCAAGTAGGCCTTTATGAGACTTTGGTAAATTATTACAATGGGTTGTTTAGGGAAGTTCTTTGCTTATGCTTTTTAGTTGTTTATGGAGGTTTATTTCTGTGTATTAGCAAGTAGTTCGAGTGGCACCACAATCTGATTTTAATGTTGTTTTTCTCCTTGCAGGTAAGAAGGTGCTACCCACCATTTTCTTCAATGCCAACTTTGTACTACTTCTATCGTTTGATTTTCACATGTATCTTTTTACAATTTAATTGTTGTTGTGTTTAATAATATTAACAAAACTATCTAACAACACTCACAATTGCAAAACATGAATTGACTTTGAAATATCGGGTTTGATCAGTATTAGTTTAGAATCACCATATTATGGTGTTTTAATATTAAATGAATTTGTGGCTAATGATTATTAATGTACAATGTATGCGCAAGTTGGTTTTTTTCATGGCACCATCATAATGAATTACGGTAATTATATTCAAGTATATGGTTTAAGACTTCTTTTTCCTTAATTAACCTATTAATCAATTATGGTGTCTTAACCTACGCATGATTTTCAGGTAAATTTCATCAACACTTTTTTATTTCCTAATTGTTTCCTCATACTATAAAGTTTTCATATGCATTTAACTCCTATAATTCACAACCCTTTTAATATATATCAACACTCTTTATAAACCATTAGCCACTAGACCAAGATTTAACAAGAACCCAAGTTCTTGCACTCGAATTCAGTTACGCTAGCAAAAAGTTTCCAATTTACGCCAAGAAAAAAGAAATGGGTGATCTTGCTAGCTTTATGTGGCCTTTCGAGCTATGGTATGTATAGGGTTTATAACTTGCCATCTGTTTCAAGAAACAAAAAAGAGACTTAATTGCCAAGCTGTTGGGAATATATTGCACAAAGGAATTATAATTCTTTGTTTTGTTAAACGATGAATTCAAAATAAAACAATACCAAGAAACATGAAATTGGTAACGAATTTAGGACATTAAGACAATCAACACGAATATAATTGCACAATTTCAGTTGGATAGTTTATTCAATTATAAAGAGTTTTGAGAGCAATATTCTATCGAATACGATCTGATTTTTATTCATCTTTTTTGCTAACGGAAGTCTTTTCGATACCAATAAGTGTATATACACTTTGTTCTTCTTTTAAGACTAAAACAATGCTTCCTAATTATGTCTTTTTATTCAGCAACATTTTTGTTATCGGAAGAAGTCTCAAGAATCGAATAACGAACAAGTTGAGCCCATTGCTTCAGTTTCATCTTCACCTTATCCGGGTCATCACCATGAATGTAATTGTTGAGGGCAAAATTTGTAAATTATAATTTTAAAAAAAGTGAGTTCCAAAAAGTGGTGTTATTTGGTGTTAAATAACTATCTTAAATAGTTTATGCAAATAGGAAAAAAAATAATTTATGTAACTAAATTAATAGGAACCTAATGACCAAACATTTAGTTATGAAAAACTAGTTAATTATTCGACCAATACCACGTGTATCGCACAGGTTGTATAAAATACCATGAAAATAACACAAAAAAATAAATAAATAAAAAATAAAAAGCAATTTTGAGAATACATCATCTTCACGTGCCTATTGCACAAAATTGTATAATTTATTAGAGCCAAAAACATAACAAAAGTGACAAATAAATATGGAAAATAACGAATATATACATAATTCATATTAAAATATTAAATAAACTACTTTAAATACAAAACTTATGATAACATCAATTGCAATACCTTACATGTAACACTTGCATACAATATTACGTAAAAAGCACGTATATATTCAACCCTTAACCAATCAACGATTAGATACAATTCGTGCAACGCACGGGTCTAAGTTCTAACCAGTGCCTATCAATCTTGGCAAGTCATAATCTCATATCAAAATGCTATACACCTTTACTCATATCAAGTTAATTTATAAAGGACAGATCGACAAAAATAGTAAGTGAACAGGCAAACGAAGGCAATGCTGTTGAACAGAGCAATTGGCAAAACAATTTATTCAAGAAAAATACGAGAAACCCCTTACATTATCTTCGGCAATGCTTAATTTCTATCTTCTGTCATACTTCCTCAAAAAATATATATCAGAAAGAAAAACAATATTTGTCAATTGTCACGTGTGCTCAAGCGTTGGGCTAAAATGATTTTAGTATCCAATGTATTTTAATACATGGTGGTAACTTTAGCATATTAGTTGGCAAAAAGAGTGATATTTTGGACTTACAAATTTTCACGGGTTGATAAATTTTACACGGCTAAAGTTTATATTACTTATAAAATGTGCTTCGAAGATTATTCTTTACTATTATGCAATTTTGAGAACCCGTTGGATTACACGTACATGACAAATAAACATTATTAATATGTACTAAAAATCATAATATTTGTCTTCAAGCTAAGTTTTTGTTAAATGTCAACAAATCATACATTTGTCTTTCATTTTAGATGATCGTACATGTTTGGTAATCACACATATTCTACCCTTAACCAATCGGTGCAACGCACGGGTTTATGTAGTCATCTACAGTAGAATTGAAGAAGCAACTTTGACATATAATGAATGTGGCGGTTATTAATTTGCGAACCATGCAAATTTGCATAACAAAACCCAGGTAAACATTACCCGACAAAGTTACAACTACATTACCCAACAAGAATTTACCTCCGCACTACGATAACAAATCTTATGATACCATCAATTGCAATATCTTATATGTAACTACGTGCATACAATAGTACATAAAAAAAACGTATACATCTGACCCTTACCAACTCAGTGCAACGCACGGGCTTATAATGCCTCGTATGACTAATTTGTATGTTTACTCTATTTATTACTTGACACATGTTTTGATCATTTTTTTTCCTTTTATGTTTACTACTCCCCAATTTTAAAATAATTGTTCCCGATAAAAATACTTAAAATTTGAATTTGCGAAAGTCAAAAGGGACATTTTTAACTGTTGACGTTTATTTAATGTTTTTATATAGTTTTGTAAATAACAGTTTTGATTAAAAATAATATAGTAATTTAAAGAAATTTCAAATAATATATAGTAATCAATGGTATAAATAGTGAGGCAAGATGTGGCGTGACAGCATGACCAAGACTCACACTTTATCGGCTAAAGTATAAGACAGTACAAAATATGAAAATATTTATATATTTGTATCATATTTCATTATATATCGAGTTTAAAAAAAGACGTGACATAAAGGTAAAAAGCATGACGTGACGACATAATCAAGCCTCACGTCTTTGCGATGCGTGTGCGCCTAACACACAATTAATTTAGAGAGAGAGAGAAAAAAAAAACCTACAACTTTTGTGATCCATAAAAAGAACCTAGAAAAGTAAAAAGATTATGGGAATAACTTTTCTTCCTTAAAAACACACACACTCTTTAGTTGTCAAGCATTTTTTAAGGTAAAAAAGTTTACATTAAACTCTACCACATTTTAAAAGTTTATTAATTAATTAATGGGTTGTTATTAAATTAATTTTACAGTTAATGGGGTCCACGTCATCATCTTGTTTTACAATTGATGAGTTGATGATGAATAATGGCAAAGAGCTTCTTCATGTTCTTCAGGTATTTTTTTTTTTTTTTTTAATGTTATTTGTGAATGTGATGGTTTTGTCACTTACTAGCATCGTACGCGCACAAATGTTGATTTATTGTTCCTAGCTTTTTGCTGTTAGGGGAAAATGTAAGTGGTTAGTATGTGTAAAAAAAGAAAAGGGAAATGTTAAGAGTGCGTTTAGTTGGAGAAAAAATTATCTTGTTTTCTATTTCTAGTTTTGTAAAAAAATTTAGAAGGGAAATTTATCTCCACAAAACACTTTGTAATTTCTATTTTGAAGAAAGGGATGGAGGGTTGTGGGTTACAAAGGAAAACAACTAAAATTTGTTTTGTAACTTTCCTTGTTAAGTTGGGAAGTAGGGTATGTGTTTTGCAAAACATTTTGTTGGAAAATGCTGATTTGAACGCGATCTCTGTTTTCCTTGTTTTCAACAAAACATTTTGTGGAAAGTAAGGGTGTTTTCCCCCAACTAAACGCACCCTAAATATTTGAAAGTTGAAATGATGGTGGGTCCCGGGCGTTCACGGGACACCCATGGACTTTTGCGGCGTAGTGGTAATTAGTTTTTGTAAAAGTCATCGATTTTTTCTGAATGTATCTGGTCAAGTTTTGTCTTAGGTTCCATTCTTGTGTAAAACTATCAAGGGTCATTTAGCGCAGCAGTGTGTGATTGGCCGTTTAGCCCAGCGGTTGTGAGTTCATTTATTGAGATTTAAGACATAGGGGGTGTTTGGGATTGCTTATTTTTTCTGCTCAAAATTCAGATACATACTAAAGTGCTTATTTTGTAAAAATGCAAGAATACTCAAAAATAATAATTCCCTCTTGGATTGCTGTTTGTTTGGGGTGAGGTTGAGGGTGTTCGGGATTGCTTATTTCAGGAAGTATTTGGATTAGCTTGTTTTGTCGGCTTATGAGGTTATTCAAATATGGAAAACTTTTTACGGTCACGTTTTTGGGATTATGTGCTTATCAACTTGAGATTATGGTAAGCTCATAAACCCCAAAAAAAAAAATGTCTTGTGAACTTTTCCAAATTCATATAAGCTCATAAGTTGGCAAAATAAGCTAATCCAAACACCCCCTTTGTAAAAAATGTCGAAATAGTAATAACTTTGATATAAAAAATCATTTATAAGAGGTCTGAGGTTAAGTATGAGTTTAAAAAACTGACTTTGGTTTCCATCTCAAAGAAGCACTTCAGAATAAGCAGCTCTCTACCTGCGACTGTTAGAAACTGCTTATTTTACCCCTAAATAAGCAAATAGGCAGAAAAACTAAGCAATCCCATAAACGCCGAGACTTGTTTAGCGAATAAATTGTTGTATATTCTCAGGTAGGTTATTATAAAATTGATTACACGTTTTTGGTTAAGCTTTTTTGACAACAGGTAACGTATTACTGTGTAAAACACAATGCACAATGCATGAGATAGTCTTTGTGTAAGTTTATGCGGTATGAACATGTAGTAATGGTAAGATGACCAAAAATGACCAACACTTTTTGTCGAGGAGGGGGAATGTTTCACATAAGTTAAAAAGCTAGTGTATAGGTGCTTACCAAAAGCAGCTTTAATATAGGCTAGTAAGCTTAAGCTGTTTGACTCCATCCAAGCACTCAAAACAGCATTGTGTTTTGATAACGCTACAAGCTCCTTAAGTAAGATTTAACCAAACACCCCTTGTAGGTTCAGGGTAGTTTAAACTTGCTCAATAATTACAGTACTTTTTCCATGACTAGAGTATCCAATATGCTACACAGCTCAGTTGATTACATTTATTTTTAATCTTGTAAGTTCAACTCTGTCATGTATTTCAGTTTATAGCACTCTGAGTGATCTTTGCACTAAACATGGTTTTCATTTCGGCTCATTATGTTGTGCGACAATTAACAATTTTTAACTCTGTTGTATTATTATGATAGCAATTGGAGAAACGTCTAGAAAAGGTGCAACAAATGCCACCTGAATCAGTGAAACATGCAATGCAACCAGCAATTAAAAAACTGATCGCTACAGAACTGTTGAGACATCCTGACGCGGAAGTGAATATCTCAGTTGCATGTTGCATCTGTGAAGTCTTCAGAATTATGGTTCATGAACTGTACAATGATGAAAAAATGAAGGTATGAAGTTACCTATGAGCTTGTAGAGGATAATGTACTTTACGACTCCCTAGTAACCACTTTTTCTTTGTGTACAGGATTTTTTTGTACTGGTGGTAATCACATTTGAGAAGCTATCTGCTACATCTGGTGGATGCTATGATAAAATGACTAAAGTTCTCAGAACATTAGGCAGCGGTAAATTTTCAGTGATGATTTGTGACTTGCAGCTGGACGGACTAATAGTTCGACTATTTAAACAATTTCTGACCGTTGCTGAGTAAGATCTTTGATTCCTTGCTTGACTTGTTCTATTAATTTGCACAGCTTCACTGGTTTCTTGCAAGTGTGCTTCTGATTTAGCAGAGTCGGACCACTTTTGTGCTAAAACTAGGGGTGTGCACAATTCTATTTTCGACTAAAACCGAAACGAAAAGGTTTTGTTTTTTTGGATCTTTTTGGGTCATGGGTTTTTTCCGCTTTGTTAAGCTTGGATCACTTGTCAATGTACAACTTTTATTCTTGAAACATACTTGTAGTAAAACCATGACTGTATTATTAGATGGTGAATTGGTTCGATACATGATTTTTGTTTTTGACACAAAAACCAGCCCCAATCCTTTTTCATCAGATTTGGTTCTTTAGGCTTTCTCAGTCTTTGCACACCCCCAGCTAAAACACTTCATGCTTTTGAAACTCAAAGTCTCGGACAATCAAACTGTTTCATGGCTCGTTGTTATGAAGTTTCTTTCATATAGTTGATAGATTTGAATAAACTCTAATAGCATGGGACTTTGTCACTTAGTGAAAGACTTTTAAGCTCAACTAAGTGTCTTCTATCTTCTTTTGACCTTTAAGCTCCAATTCGCCTGCCGTTGTAATCAAGATGAAGCAAATTATGGTCATGATAATAGAGAAAACTGAGCTACTGAATCGCGATCTTGTTGATCTACTAGTCACAAGTGTGCGAAAGGAGAATAAGGTGATCATTCTTTATTCATCCACCATTAATTACATCACATACTGAAGTATTTTATTTTTTCTAGATTTCTTCGCCTGTTTGTTGGCAACTAGGGAGAGATGTACTCATGATGTGTGTTGCTCAACTCAAACCGCATCTCCCCAAAAAGGTACGAGATCTGGGCATTGATCTTCATGATTATTTTAAAGTGGCTGCACATAACTCTGTCACAGAACATGACTTTTCAGCGCTTCTAAATTTTCACATTTCATTTCCAGGTGGCAGAAGAAGTTTACAGTCCTTTGATGGAAACTATTCCGTCTACAACTGGTACGAGCAAGTTTGGGAAAGATGCAACTCGTAAGAGGAAACTTGTGTGTCTAGATGGAAGCGGAAATATGGTGCAGCCTTTAAGACGTTGTCGAGATGTTAAGAAACATAAAAAGAAAACCCTTTCGACCGATGATCCACCAATGCCAACCAATATTGTAACAGAGGTGAAGGAAAAAGGGAGACCACCTGATCTAAAAACTAATCTAGTTAGACGCAGCAAAATGGTTGGTCAGGTTGGGTAACGGGTCAAAATGGGTATTTTGGAGTGGGTCAAAACAGATTGAGCGGACCAACAAACATTATTTGTTTTATTTTTCCTTAAATTTGAATTAATCTTTACAATGAGAATACTAAACAAAATTTGAATTAATATTTACATTCTGAGTGCCTTTTAACCATTGGAACCATGCAAGTCGTTTCCGTTTTTACAAATTTTTTTCCCATTTGACCGGTTACAGGCAAAGTTTAGCCAAATTGACCCTTTTACCCACAGAGGGTCGAAATTCCAACCTTCAAATTCTAGTCATTCAAAAACAAACAAACAAACATGAACTCTTCATTCCCGTATACTGAACAAACGTATCTGCAGGCTGAGTCTGTTGAGCATGGTGAAAATTTGGTGGGCAGAAGGATAAAAGTGTGGTGGCCTAGAGATAAAACGTAAGTATCATAGCACCTGAGTGAATCATGAATCTATGTGCTACGCAATTCTTTTAACGTGAGCATGTTTTACTGCAGTTATTACCAAGGAGTTGTGAAATCCTTCGACTGTAGAAACCAGAGGCACAAGGTGTGATGTTAAGGAACATTTCAATTGAGGTTATGATTATTATTTTCAATGCATAGTTGTATGTAGACTAACATATTGCTATATATATTTTAGGTACTTTATGATGATGGCGAAGAAGAAATCTTAGACCTCAAGCAGGAACGGTGGGAGCTGGTTAAAGTGGCATCCAAATCATCTACGTTTGAGATCAAGCTGATGAACGCCGGGACGGGGCTATTGGTCTTGCCTTCATCAACTGCCGAACTTCATAACGTTCTTGAAGTTAGTGCTTTCTCCACATATAATTTTGTGTTTATCTTTTGCAGAAATCTTAGACCTCAAGCAGGGACGGTGGGAGCTGGTTAAAATGGTTTTGTATGGATTACTAACCAATAAATGATGTTAATTATTGTTTGCCACATCTAACAATCTGGTATGTTATTGTAATAGAAAATGGAGAAACTTCTACATGGAGTGCAACTACATAAGGGGAAAAGGAAGCAAAAGCTATCTGAATCGATGAAATATGCAATGCATCCAATAATAGAGGCACTGGCTGCTAAAGAACTGTTAAGACATCCTGATATGGATGTGAATATCTCAGTTGCATGTTGCATCTGTGATGTCTTGAGAATTATGGAAGGAAATGCCGCATACACTAATGAACAAATGAAGGTATGAAACATCTCAATTATCTTTTTATAAGTCTCAAGTAACCGCCCTTTCCTTGTTGGTGCACAGGACTTTTTTGAACTGGCTGTAACTACGTTCGAGAAACTATCTTCTGCATCGGGTGGATGCTATACTAAATTGTTTAAAGTTCTCAAAACATTGAGCGGTTTATCATTTTCGGTGCTGGAATCTGACCTGCGGTTGAACGGACTAATAATTCGACTATTTAAGCAATTTTTAACAGTTGCTGAGTAAGAACTCTCTTTGCTTATAATCTCAATGTCTTGGACATTACGGGAATAAAATGGTATACAAATGGATTTTATGTCATATAGGGAAAGGCTTATATGCTCAACTGATTTTTTTTTTTTTTTTTTTCATAGCTCCAATTCTGATGATATTGTACTCGAGATAAAGAAAATTTTGACCATTATCGTAGAGGAAAGTGAGCCACTCATTCTCGAGCTTGTAGATCCCCTAGTCACAAGTGTGAGAAAGGAGAATCAGGTGATCATTATGTTTTCATTCATTACTAATTACATTTCCTAAACAATATAAAAATACTGATCTCATACTCATACTGAAGTTACTGTATGATAATGGAATATGATGTTGTTCCTCTTTCAGATTACTTCGCCGGCTTGTTGGAAACTGGGGAATGAAGTTCTCGAGAAGTATGCTTCCAAACTTAAACCGCATCTCCAAGATAAGGTACAGGATATGGCAATTGCGCTTCACGATTATTGTATCAGAAAATGACAATTGTCACTCTTGCACATACTCATACTGAAGTTACTGTATGATAATAGAATGTTATCCCAAGATTATTGCTAAACTTTTTTTTTTTATTCCAAGATTATTTTACAGTGGCTACACATAACACTGTCACAGAACATGACTTTTCGGCGCTTCTAAATTTTCACATTTCATTTCCAGGTGGCAGAAGAAGTTTACAGTCCTTTGATGGAAACTATTCCATCTACAACTGGTACGAGCAAGTTGGGGAAAGATGCAACTCGTAAGAGGAAACTTGTGTGTCTAGATGGAAGCGGAAATATGGTGCATCCTGTAAGACGTTGTCGGGATGTTAATACGAGCAAGTTGGGGAAAGATGCAACTCGTAAGAGGAAACTTGTGTGTCTAGATGGAAGCGGAAATATGGTTCAGCCTGTAAGACATTGTCGAGATGTTAAGAAACATAAAAAGAAAACCCTTTCGACCGATGATCCACCAATGCCAGCCAATATTGTAACAGAGGTGAAGGAAAAAGGGAAACCGCCTGATCTGAAAACTATTCTAGTTAGACGCAGCAAAATGGTCGGTCAGGTTGGGTAACGGGTCAAAATGGGTATTTTGGAGTGGGTCAAAACAGATTGAGCCGACCAACAAACATTATTTGTATTATTTTTCCTTAAATTTGAATTAATCTTTACAATGAGAATACAAGTTTTAAAACAAAATGATTTAGGATTTTGAACACATTTTGAGTGACTTTTAACCATTGGAACCATTCAAGTCGTTTCCATTTTTACAAATTCTAGGATTTTCCCATTTGACCGATTACAGGCAAAGTTTAGCCAAATTGACCCGTTTACCCACAGAGCGTCCAAATTCCCACCTTCAAATTCTAGTCATCCACAAACAAACATGAACAACTCTTTATTCCCGTATACTGATTATATTCTGGTACATACATATCTATACTGATTCAGGCTCAGTCTGTCGAGCATGGCGAAAATTTGGTGGGCAGAAGGATAAAAGTGTGGTGGTCTAGAGATAAAATGTAAGTATCATAGCACCCAAGTGAAATTCATGAATATATTTACTATGCAGTTCTTTTAATTTGAGCATCTTTTACTGCAGTTATTACCAAGGAGTTGTGAAATCGTTCGACTGTAGAAACAAGAGGCACAAGGTGTGATATTAACGTACATTTTCTTTGAGGTTATGATTAACATTATCAATATATTCTGGTATGTAGACTAACATATGTTAATATATATATTTTAGGTACTTTATGATGATGGCGAAGAAGAAAACTTAGACCTCAAGCAGGGACGGTGGAAGCTGGTTAAAATGACGTCCAAATTATCTACGTTCGACATCAAGCTGATGAACACCGGGAGGGGGCTATTAGTTTTGCCTTCATCAACTGCCGAACTTCTTAACGTTCTTGAAGTTGGTGCTTTCTCCACATATAAGTTTGTGTTTATTTTATATAAAAAGATGCATGAGTTTAATGGTTTTGTATGGATTAGTAACCAATTGATGATGTTAATTGTTGTTTGCGACATCTAACAATCTGTTATATTATTGTAATAGCAAATGGAGAAACTTCTACATAGAGTGCAACTACATAAGGGGAAAAGGAAGCAAAAGCTATCTGAATCGATGAAATATGCAATGCATCCAATAATAGAGGCACTGGCTGCTAAAGAACTGTTAAGACATCCTGATATGGATGTGAATATCTCAGTTGCATGTTGCATCTGTGATGTCTTGAGAATTATGGAAGGAAATGCCGCATACACTAATGAACAAATGAAGGTATGAAACATCTTAATTGTCTGTTTTAAAGTCCCAAGTAACCGCCCTTTCCTTGTTGGTGCACAGGACTTTTTTGAACTGGCTGTAACTACGTTCGAGAAACTATCTTCTGCATCGGGTGGATGCTATACTAAATTGTTTAAAGTTCTCAAAACATTGAGCGGTTTATCATTTTCTGTGCTGGAATCTGACCTGCGGTTGAATGGACTAATAATTCGACTATTTAAGCAATTTTTAACCGTTGCTGAGTAAGAACTCTCTCTTTGCTTATAATCTCAATGTCTTTACGGGAATAAAATGGTATACAAATGGATTTTATGTCATATAGGGAAAGGCTTATATCCTCAACTGATTTTGTTTTTCCTTAGCTCGAATTCTGATGACGTTGTACTCGAGATGAAGAAAATTTTGACCATTATCATAGAGGAAAGTGAGCCACTCAATCTCGAGCTTGTAGATCCCCTAGTCGCAAGTGTGAGAAAGGAGAATCAGGTGATCATTATGTTTTCATTCATTACTAATTACATTTCCTAAACAATATAAAAATACTGATCCATTGTTCCTCTTTCAGATTTCTTCGCCGGTTTGTTGGAAACTGGGGAATGAAGTTCTCGAGAAGTATGCTGCCAAACTTAAACCGCATCTCCAAGATAAGGTACAGGATATGGCAATTGCACGTCATGATTATTGTATCAGAAAATGGCATTAGGGTGTTTGTTAATTGTCACTCTTGCACATACTAATACTGAAGTTACTGTATGATAATAGAATGTTATCCCAAGATTATTGCTAAACTTTTTTTTTTTTTTTTTTGCAGGTGGCGAAAGAAGAATGGGACTCTCTGAGAGAAAGTATCCAATCTACAACTGATACAAGAAAGTTGACGAAAAATGCAATTCGAAAAATGAAACTTGGGAGTCCAGATGCAAGCAGAAATAGGGTGCAGCCTGTAAGGCGTAGTAAAGATGCAACTAGGCATATGGTGAACCTTCTACACATCCACTCTGAAATATCTTTACGTAACTCAATGTTATACTTTTCTAGTACTTGTATTAGAAGGGGCAAATTCAGCCCAAAGTTACAAAACCGTGTCACTTGGCGCTTTCTTGCTAAAATGCTGGATTTGTTTGGGCGAAACAACATTTCCAAATGTACTAAACTCGAAAGAAGTAATAGTGTGGGTCAAAATGGGTCGAGTTAGGTTGTGCTTGTTACATATAAGCAACCTAAAAAGTGCATCTTAGATAAAAGTTTTTTAATGAGTTTCAAGTATATATTAAAGATACTAACGCGTCAACCCAACCAGTTTGTCCCAACCATTCTAAAAGTTTTATATATTGTTGATGCTACAATTAATATATTCTAAATACTTCTTTTTGTCTAACGTTTGTTACTATATCTTTTTAGGTTTTGTATGATAATCGTGTTGGAAGTCTTTTGGATATTAAGCGGGAACAAACAGAGTTGGTTGAAAACGTGCCTCCTCTGTCAAAGCTTATGGAAATGAAAGTAAATACCACTTTGGTTAAGCGGGCTGGCCGTGCTGATCTGATAGAGAGATGTGGGGAGCTCGATGCAGGGAGCGCGATGCCGCTCGAGAAAAGTTTGAAGAGGCTGAAAGGTGCGTGAAAGTACTTGATCTTGTTGAAGAAAAGCTAAGCAACAATATACTCATGGGTAAAGCAACCAGTTATATAGGCTAACAAAATCATGTTATGATATGTAAATAATAGAAGATTGCTATGCCCATATCTCTATATTATCACACTTATGTCAGAAAGACCTTATATTGATTCTAATGAGCCTCTTATCTAGAAAAACTTATGCTTGTCAAAGATTATAAGATGACGAGTCTGTACTATTGTTTAGATTTGGCGAAACAAGTGGGGGTTGGTTTGGTCTACTAACGGGTCAAATGGTTGTTGTCAAAAGGGTATAATTTGAGTGCAGGTAAAAATGATCAGACGGCAACACATTTTATGTTATTTAATAGCCATATTGAATGAATGTTTGGTCTACTAACGAGTCAAATGGCTCTGCGCTCGATTTAGTTTGATATTTGTTTAGTTTACGAGCCACATCGAACCGAATAGTTTTGCGGGTTGAGTTGATAAATGGCGCCACTTGTGTTTATGCTACATTTAATAATTCCATTGCGAAGAACTAACGAAGCTGGGATTTGTTCCAACGAACAATAACATACAGAAATTGTTCAGATTTCAAAGAACATTTTAATTCTGTTCATCAAAACAAATACCTATTAAAGGATAAAGAACTAAACATTGAAAAAATGCGTTATATAACAACGCCAACTGGAAACGACTGATATGTTTCTGTTAGTTATAGAGCAAGGTCCATAATTTCGAAACAAACACGACCGAAAATATAATTTAATCCAAAAATCTTCTATTTATTTTCCAAATAAATAAATACAAAAATATTAAAAGAAGCTAGTGTAACACCCCAAAACGTATTCACAACACAAGGTAATAAATGACGGAATACATACTCTCTTAGAATTTCAATAATAATTAAAAGAGTTTTACAATAATGTCAAGTGCGAAAAATATGACCCATAAGTTTAAAGTAGTCCTATAAAACAAGTCATAGTTTGTGTGAAAACACTTCAGTTGGTAATCTATGACCAATGACATGCCTTATCCTTGCCTAAAGATTAGTTACCTGAGAAAAACATGCTAAAAGTCAGCAAAACGCAGGTGAGTTCATAGGTTTTTCATAAAACAATAAAATCATAAGTTGAACCATGTGTGTTGGATGAGCATTACAACGAATATAATGTCATTCCAAAATAGTCTATTGCGCTAGCGCTAAGTTTATGCAACCGAAGCTATAACAGTGGGTATGCATCTAGAAGCATGTAAATAAATATTTTGGCCTGGCAAGTGTCTATCCCGAAACACTTGGATTTCGACATGTTATACGCTCGTGTTTGCCTATCTAGTCAAACCGAACGGGGATGTCACTCCCAATAGATCTATATATAACATTTGCGCTTTTCAGCAGGAATTGACGGTTCATGAGGTGGGGCACTTATGGGATACAAAGGGTTTAGGCTACTCTACGCAATAGTTTTCATAAAAGTTTAAGTTTCGGTCCGAAAACAGTTTTGCATGTTTCTCACCCCATAGTTTATAAAACAGGTTAACAGATAAAGTTTGGGCTATAAACTCACCTCAACAATAAGCAGTCGGAAGTGATAATCAAATAGTGATAGTGAGCGGCTCCGACACGCAACCAAAATTAGTACATCAAGTTTAGTCTTTATTTCATGTTTAAGACTCGATAAAGTTCAACGAAACTTTATAAGTTTTCCAATATTTGTGTTGTTGTTGCTCGTGTGGCAATGTTTAAGTTTAAAATGATTTTCCAAATGTTTATGTGTACTCGGCTTATGAAAGTATGATATGGAGGGATTATCGAGGATGGATGTAATTTCGACTTAATGATAATCAAATCATAGTGTATGGAAGCTAAGACGACGTTGGTGTGGACGAAAAGGATATACATCTATACTACATAAAATAAGAAAATGGTCAAATAGTCAACAATTGAAAAAGTGAAAAGTGAAAAAGTGGAACATGTGAAATCTCATACCATTAAATGCTATGCTGTAACTATGCTATAATCTCAACTTAAATGCGATGTTGTATCTTTGAAAAGTATACATTTATTTTAAATGTTGCCCAGCCCATTTGTCAATGTCTCATACCATGTCAAACTTGATAACTTTGGAAAGTATGGTTGATTTCTTCAATCTTCAATCTTCAAAGGCGGGATTTAAATATAATCATGACAAATTGGATTCCTTAACGCTTAAAATACTGATTCTTGAAACAAACTTAATCCCCGCTAAAATTTTGTCGAAACTAGACACCGCTGCTGCTAGGCGCGGGTACTCGTCTAGTATTAAGTATGTATATATATTTATTTTAAGAAAATTAAGTCTTAACTTAATTTGTATACATTTTGTATTAGAAAATACAATGTAGATTTTCAAAAGAGATACTTTTCAATATGTCTCGAAAAGTTTATATCTAACCCGTCTTATATATTATAGAAAATTTTCAATATAGGTTTTCAAGAAGTATATTTTATTTGCAAATAATTTATATGTTTATAGAAAATTTGGCGTGACTCGAGTATAATTTTATGTTTATCCAGTTTGGGTTAAATGCCAAAGTCGTATGTTTTATTTACCGAGTTTAATATCCGGTTTTTAATAATCGGAAACGTATGTCTTCAAGTTCATGATTTCATATAGTTTAAAACCATGATATACCTTTTATATTAGATTGCTAAAAGTTATTTGTTTTAATAATTTCGTGTTCAAACATTATCCTGCGTCAAGTATTGATATTGACGAAAATTTTGTATGTCGATGCTTATGAAATGGTCGCGTTGCAAATGAAATGGAAACGAGTCGAGTGCATTGGTACGTCGTTAATGGCGAGTTGGGATAAGATGGAAGTGAGTCGAATGAAACGGACTTGATCGAAGAAACTCGGGACTACGCTTGACAAAACGCGCCCTTGGGGGGCTCCTTAACTACCAAACGGACCCTTAATGAAAAACTTGCTTCTCACATACTTCTTATTAAAACTTTGGTTTGGGCCTTGTGTGTTTACAAACCGATAGCACCCTTTGTAATGGGTTCCACAGCCCACTAACTAAACACACCCAATTAACCAAGACCAACACTCATAACCCAAAATACATTTTGCTTCACAGTTTGAAGAGAAGAGGAAATGGCAAAAACGCAACACAATGAATCACAATCACCACAAATTTTACGACTAGTTTCCTCAGGCTTCGAGTTTAAAAGGGCGTCTCACACACCCTCGGGGTGTCTTGTTGAGACCCGAATATAGCAAGCTAACACACCCTTTTGTGCTTTGAATGAAACCAGCCATGTAGACTCCCTTGAGTCTACTGGTACTCGAATAAACAACAAAAATGGCAACAACAACAATAGGGACCCAAAAATAACACCCTTGGGTGTGTTTTCTCATTCTCAGTCGTGACAAAGACTCAATCACTCAAGGATACGCAAACTAAACAAGTGAGTACATACCCGACGGGCACAACAAACTTGACACAAGCCGGAAACTACTTAAGTCTTATCATAATCCCAAAGCTGAACAAGCTCGAAATTAAATAAGCAAAGACCCCATAATGATGAACAAGCTTATTAATAAGCCGAAAGTCAAATAAGCTGTGAAAGCTTGAGCAACATACACCGAAAATCAAATTACGTAAACAACTAAACAAGCCTAAGCATAAGCCAAAAATTACCAAATAAGCCGATTACCAAGTTTTCAGGTTTCTCAGATTTTTACCACACTTAGCCAACAACAACAACAACGTTAACAAGAATCAAACCCAAATAATCCTCCTCATTATTTATATCATCGATCGGTTCAAAAAGAAAATATAACAATAAAAATTAAATGAATTTATAAGGTATGAATAAGATTCTTACAACAACAAACGTATGTCTCAAATTTCTAGGTAAAGAATTGCCAAAAAGCCACAACTTTTGTGTTTTAAATTTTGCATAATTCGGTCTTTAAACTAGACAAAATTAGAGTCGAAAATGCCGAAATTTTAAAGAAAATCAACACCCACTTAAGAAGCTGAAAAAAAGTTGTGATTCATATATCAAAAACTAGCAAATTACATAGTCCCTCCGGATGAAGGGCGGCATTTAAATTTTCATGAGTTTACCAGTTAATAACAAAAGACCATGTAAAGAATCGTAAAGAATACCATCTAACAAAAGTACAGTAAAATTCTTAGTTTAAAGTTAATAAATAACTTTGTGGTAAATTTTATGTAGGAGTGCAATTTGTATAGTTTTCGTCTTGGTGGTAGTATAGAACCCTCAATCCATTCTTACTTTCTACTCGTTCAACGACCACATATACCAAGCCTATCATGTGGTACTATTGTTTATTAGATTGCCAAACAAACAATAACCTCATTTTTAATTTTTGTTGTGCACATTGAACCATTGGGCATATCTTCGTCTTCATCATAAGCTTCTTGTTGCTTTCTACTAATCTCTTCTTTTAGTTTTGACATCATGTAGAATTGTCTACTCACATTCATGTAACACCATATATGTCGCATGCATATAAGGTCTAGCTCGCAGCACTCCCTCTAAAGCCTTGCACAAATCATGTGTCAAAAAATCAGGAATTCCATAGCGAACTTAACCCTCATAAATGGCCCTTCAGTTGAAGTAACACTTAGTACCAGTAATCAAAACTATACTGAATGTTTATATAATACATAATATGATGAATGGCAATGAAATATATACCCCACATTTCATTTTTCGAAAAGAATTAATAATTACTTCAATATGTCCCATACGTATGATGTATATATATATATATATATATAAAAAAAAAGTCCTATAACTGAAAGTGTTACATACCAACAGAAATGGTTGCTTCATGAACCACATCAATTTCGTTAGTAGTCACACCAAAGAGCACAACACGAGCACCAGCATCCAAAACCTCCCTTGCTGTCTGTCAGAATATGTTTATAAGCATCGGAATGAAAAATATTATTGCTAGCTAGCAGTTGATACAGTGTCGTATTTTTGTACATATCTCAAACTGATTTAAGATAATATAGAGTACAATCAAACTGGCAAAAGAACTTATTTGTTTCTCTCATTCTCTCAATCATCTTTGGTGATTTTATCTTTAAAACAAAAGCATTTAAAATACCATTCCATCAAAAAAATAAAAAATAATAAAAAAAGGGGAAAAAGGATATCTAGCATTAATATTATAGTACCGAAGGGATTTTTTTTGGATTTCCCTACAATGTTACACTATTAATATCATCAGAAGACTACATCAAATGTGTATATATTGTGTGCAAACAATGTTCATAAAGCGTCTATTAAGAATACGCACAATAATTTGGCAAACTTGAATAATAATTAGTCAACTCACATCGCCCAATCTGGTAGCTCAATGCATGCAGGTACTACCAGCTTCTTTGAAATGGGATTCGGTCTCAATCGTCTGCATAAGGTACCTCTATTAAAAACCACCACATATAAAAATTGACATTTGCTCAAAAAAAATAGTCCAAAGGCATACCCTGTCCAATCAAAGTGTGGAGTTTGCGCAGTTCAAAACTGTCCTTTCCTCAAACAATATAACCAACCATCACTTGGTGTTTACTTGATCCAACAGACTCCAACTTCGCCTTCAAATGAACATCCTTATGTGTGCCCCATGACGCCTTAAAACAATCTTGAGTACTATCAACATCAACAATAAAAACATCCCATTAATCCTTAACCTAAACTAACTTCATAAATTTTGCACAAAAGTATGGCCCATAGTAACAAACCAAATGTCAATCTTGTAGTGTTGACATCAGGTCTAAAAAATGCAATAGCCAATGCCACCCCAAAAAAATAATTAAATAAAAAAGTGCCACGTTTATTATACATATACAATATTTTTTTTATGCAAGTAACATTGAATTTTCGTGAAATCTATAAATCATAGTCTGCAAAAACTGCTAAACAATATGTCAATCAAGTAAAAATCCCATGCACCCTACAATATATACAATTCCATAAGAAAATATATATCTTAAATAACCAATCCGAACACCCCTCTGATGTACTACAGTTAGTGCATCTAATGTTCCATTTCTTCCAAAAATATTATGCAAGCCAAGTTCTATTAGTGTTTCTTAGTATTAATTAATATATGCAGTTTTGTAAGCGCATATTAAACTACTTTTTGGATATAAAGGTAAACAGTTGGTCTTGTGGTTCAAATCATAGTTTATAAATTACTATATCTGTATGCAAGTTTGAAGTGTCACATTTATCAAAGGAAACGCTTTTTGGATTTTTTTTATTTTCACTATTAGAATAACAGTTAAAGCATATTACCTCACTTGTCTGAAAAATAATTTACCATCCACTCGGGTCCGTCCTGCAATAAACACAAAGGAATTAACATTAGTGGCATCACCCATTGCGTAATTGGGTTATTTAACTATAGTATGCTGGTAAATGTGAATTATAATAAAACAATAATGCCATTTCAAGAACAAAAATATGAAAGTAAAATATGTAGTAATCCAGCATCCACACCTCCTGACATGGAGCCGTATGGGCTTGAGGTTGTCGATGAGATCTATCATCAGGCATGCTTGTTGGATGTCCAAAAGATATAGAATGCGTGCTTAGAGAAAGAGGCCTAGACGTCTTTTTTTGGGTTCCCCGATGCTAATAGGCTTGAAGGTGTTAGCCGATGAAATAGGAGGTCTTCGGACTAAATATGAAACAAAAGAACAAAACAATTTTAGATTTGGTGCAATATATCAATTAGTTTAGATGAGTATCAGAAGATATTATCATTATATATGTAGTTCACCATCTGTCACAGACTCGTCTTGATAGGAATTTTGTACACAATTTTGTAAATCTGATGATTGGCTCGTTATTGGAGGACTTGGAGGTGGCAGGCTCTTCTCATCGTCTTAGAATAAAATTAAAATATATTGTCATATTTATCTCAAACGATAAATTCGTTTATGTATCATGTGATAAATGGGTTGTAGAAGAGAGTGTTTGGATTTTTTTTGTTTCAGGTTGTGATGATCACTGATCAGTTGCATCGAGTTCTTTCTCCATCAAAGCATACCTATACATTTCTTGACTGCTTATTTAAGATCCCTTTCATCATAACTTATATTGACCCATTTATAAGTATTGGGCCAATTTTTCCACCTAGCCATTTGTTGGATATGATCCTGTCACCATGACAATTTAGCATTTCAGACATCTATATTCGTATAGTGGGGAAATGTACTTGCTCCGTCACAGAGTAATGCAACATTTTCATGGTTAGAATTCTCATCACAAATTGTAAACATTTTTTGGTAAGTTTTTCAGAGCGAAAATAAAACTGTTAGTGTATACTTTAAGTAATAACTCTTACAACATGAAAGAAGCAAACATTTCCGTACTTTTTGGCCTCAAAGGACATTTAGAACATAAACATATTTGCTAGGATTTATTGGCACATTTTTGTTCATATGTAGCGAGACAGATATGATACATAAAAGTTTACCTTGTCTATTGCTTTGCGATTAACACCTTCGGTCTTGGTCGTGCCGCTGATGACAACGTCCTTGCTTCCAGCAAAACTGTCAACCACTCCACCCTTAAAATCTATAAATATTTTAGCAATATATATAATCCTTTTGGCTTAACTAACATATATAATCCTTTTAAGCATTTCATCAAACACTTGGCCGCCTATTTTCTCACATGTATATTTTATCATATTTAGAAGGAGATAGGTGAAGATCCATACATTTACAAATGAAAATATCACTTCACTGGGAACTTGAATGTGAAATCATCACATACTAATAACCATATGCACTTCCCTTAAACATATACCAATGCAGAAATAACAAATATAACAAATTTTAAGTCGTTTTTAAGACAAACAGTTATATGAATCATTATAAGAAGATTAAAAACAATATTTACCTTATGCAATGATGAATTGAACAATAATTAACTCTCACACTACCGATACAATCATACCCAAATCATTTCAAATCATCCATAATATCGTGAAACTTTTTGAAAATCATACAATCATACCCAAAAATAAATGATTCAAACTTGGTATTGAGTGAATGAATCTGGGGTTTTTTTTTTATGAAACGCATTTTCGGGATGCATATAATGTGGATTATTTTAGAAAGAGGAGTAAATATGTGAGTTATTTCAGGGGCGTGGGTTACCATTTTGACCGGGTTTTAAATAGATTTTGAAATGTCGATAGAGTAGGAGTTTCTGTTTTGATAGCCTGAGAAAAAGGAAAATGGTAAATGTTTGTCTTGAATATCAATGTAGGAATACAACCATCTATCACAAAATCAGGCCTAGTCCATTGGTTGAAGTATTTGGTTATGGATTATGAGACACAAGTTCGAATCTTGCAGTGGCCTAAATTTTTAATCATTTTTTCCGGATGTTGTGCCATGTAAGCATTTCCACCTCATCATAGGATATGCCATGTCAACATTAAAATGCCTAGTAAGCATTAATGATGTGGCATATGTAGTCCCATATATATGTATAGATGCATACCAAATTAAAGAGAATGAAATTTTAAAAATTATGATGAAATCGATTTTTTTGTAAAAGTTTGTCGTTTGAAAGTTATTTACGTGAAGTTTAGAGTGAAATTAAAAAAACGAGTCAAATGACCAAAATACCTTCTAACCAAAAATACTAAAGGAAAGAAAGAGTGAGTGTATGAGGAACACGTGACACTAGCTTATTGGCTTTCTAGACTTTTTAAACTGTTTCCCTCTTCAAAGGATCGTAACTCTTTTTGAATAATATTAGTTAACAAGTTTATAAGATTGTTTTTAGACATTTAAATATTTTTAAACTTTTTTAATTATTTAGAGGAGATTGGTAATATTGTTACTTAAAAATTCAAACATCATACAATTTCATGTTTTGTATAATATCCTAGTCAGCACTCCATATATCACTAACTCACAACTTGTCTCATCATCATTCGTTCAAACACTTCATCTTACGTACATTTCCATTCAAACACAACGTTGACCTTGACTTGACGGATTCATCCAATTGAACCCAAACTCAAAGGAGGAAACAATTCAATGCTTTCGCACACGCTAAAAAGACACTAATAATATCTAATTAATATAATATGATTAAATAACTAAATAAATCAAATTTATAAATTCATATTCATTTTGTGAGTGGATTTATAATATATTTATCTATACGTTTCTAATTTCTATGTATATGTGTGTCTGTCATATCGCGTCTTTTGTGTGAATATATCAATAAGTATTCGATAATGATTATACTACGTGTATGTTCACTTGTATGTATATGTCTCATTTATTTGTTTGTAATTGTAGAATTATGCAAAAAATAGCCAAAAACCGAACGGTTTCGGTTTTCGGTTCTACAAAAACCGAATATTGTGGTTCGGTTTCGGTTTTAACCAAAAAACCGACCCAAACCGACCCGTGCACACCCCCAGTAAAAAGATAGTAGTTACTACTTACTACTTAGTAAGACTTGTTAAAACTTTGTGCATTTTAAAAATGCACATTCAGGGTCGTCCCATTGTTTTAGTGCCCCTGCTCAGCTTATAAAAAGTGCCTCCCTCCCCTCCTCCCTCCCTCCTCCCCTTAAACACGAATGATTTAAATACTAGTAGAATTGTTTTTAAATTGATAAAGTTGAAACAAGTGAGAAAAATATAAATAAATAAGAAAAAACTAACGGCAAATTAATGAATTACTATAACAAATAGATATATGTAGTGTAACTTATTTTTTGAAAAATACACTTTTCTTCACATTCTTTGAAGTAAAGTTATTGATTAAAACTTCATAGTAAATTATGTACTAATGAATTAAGTAATTTAAATTTTTAATTAAGATATTTGTAGTAATTCCTCAAAAGGCAAAACCTACATCGAGCATCAACACGACCAACGTCTAATATCTATCTTGATATTTAAATAACTTGTAAAGAAAAAATAATAGAAAAATGAACAATAAAAAAAAGAGTAATGATTGGCATGCCTAATTTTATGACTAACAAACATAATCATACACTTAGCAAGATCAATGGTAGTTTTGAAGAAAGAGAAATTATGAAATCCATGTGTCAATCAATGAATGCATTAGGCACAAAATTAGGCACATAAGTTAGTCATCTAAATCATTTCCCTAAAAAAAATGGGAGGAGATACTCCAACACCCCATAATTTAATACTCCAACACCCCATAGACCATGGGGCCCATCCCCTTACGTGCGGTAGGTACCCTCTTTTTTTTATTTTTTTTTTATTTTATTTAATTATGTAGTGTTTATTTTGCGTGGTATATTTAATTTGTGTAGTGCTTTTATATGTATAGTGTATTTATTTGTGTGGTATATTTAATTTGTGTAGTGTTTTTATATGTATAGTGTATTTATTTGTGTAGTGTTTTTATATGTAGAGTATTTATTTGTGTATTGTTTCCATTTAATTAAACAATAACAATAAAACATTAGACATTAAAACATTAAACAAGTACAACAACAAATGTTTTCAATATTACAACGAAATCTACTCCACATGAAGATTATTAATGTCATCTATAAGCTCATAGAGTATTCCACTCGACCGACATGCGGATCAACCGGATTTCTTGCCAATTCCAGTGATGCTTCCAACGTCTTTATTCTTGCCTTCAACAAATTGTTTTGAGCCAATAGCATGTTGATCGTTTTATCTTTAGTTTCGCAGTTTGAGCACTGCGTTGAAGAAGAGGCTTGACCAAAGTACTTTTGTTGAAATATTTCCTTCCACATGAAGTATCGACACCCATAGTCTTCAGTCCCTGACTGTTACATGATGAAACAAACAAGTTATTGATATATTTACGTAAATAAGCAAACGTTTAATTATTTACCTTTGATAAATGACATGCATAATACTCGCACCACAAGTTTTGGGGTTGTGGGATGTTCTTTCAATTATAAATCCATCGTCGACAACACAAGAAAGGATTTTCTTGTTGCATCCGGCCAAAAGAATTTGTATAATTATTCACAACATAAATCAGTAATATCATGGTTCACAAAATTAGAAGCTTCGAATACATAAATAACCAATCTTGTTATAGATTAATAGTTGATACATGGTTCACAAAATCACAATATAACTAGAAACTAAGATCAATCAAGCCCGAGGCGTAGTCGCTCCAATGATGCCGCCATCTGTCCCACACGAAACTCTAACTCTGAAATGCGTCTCCTCAATCCGGCAATCTCTCACTGCACTCTTCAACGCCGAGACGACTCAGTAACAAAAGATGAGGAAGAACCGGAGGACGGTGTATAAAATTGTCCTCATCTGCAGATGGAGATATAGCCGAGAGGGAGGCACATAAGATGGAGAAGAAGGCACATAATCTGGACTCTCAACACGAGCAGGTGTGTTGTTGACACAATGAATGTCCCTCCATCAATGTCATCCCATTCTGTAACATAAGATGAGGAAGAACCGGAGTAGAGCGTAAATCAGAATAAAAGATGATGAGTCGTTTACTATAAATCAAGAATCGTCTATACATGTTTTGTCATTTACAATATAAATCAAGAATCGCTCTATACATGTTTTGTCATTTACAATATAAATCAATAATCGCTTTCTACGCCTTTCTAAACATGCTCGTCGTTGAGTAAACATATGTGCCCATCCCGCTGCCAAGTTATTTCGAACCATCTCCATTGTGGGTGAGTATACGGGAGTGGTAAGTTTTCATCAAGAACCGCAAGAACGAAGTAGCAGTACCTGGTCTTCCCCACACGAAGAATCACAACGGGGACAATATTTCGGCCAGATCCGACCATCTCGGAAGACACATGACGATTGTGAATTGGCTATACATACAATTGACGGTTAAGAGTGTAGCAATAGCCACTGCTTCTCGGCATAGTCATCCAGAACCATAGGTGCCGGACCTTCAAACCAATTCATCGAGTTACTAAAAGTTATAAACCAATCCCCCACATTTGCCTCAGAACTCGTTATTGTCTACCTCTTCCCTGGCAAGAGCTCATTCGGGCCACATTCGCTCGTGATGACCAAGACCTACGGCAAGAGCTCGATAGCCACAATTTCCATTACCTTCCACATTAAAGATCCCTAGGATCCAGGCCGAAAAGAGGTGGAATTTGAGCCATAAAATATTCGCTATCGTAACTGAACGCATAAGTCGTGTCTTAAGTCGCCCTCGCTAAGTTCTTCGTTCAAGTCTGGGACGTTAGAAGGCCTTCCCACATATGAACTATGTCTCGCAGCTTCTGCATTTAAGTCCGGGACTTTTTAGGTTTTGTATAGCTTCGCGTGCCCCGTGGGGGTTCTTTGTTCAAATATGGGATATTTTGTTTAGCCTTGGATTTGTTGTCCTTTTGCGCCGGACGTCCACGATTACTTTCTTTAACAGCAGGTTGTTGGGCTGACATAGATTCAGGAGCGTATATACCTCGGAGCCTGCTTAACATATTTTTTTTAACAAACGACGATACTTTGGAAAAAACACTTTGGAATTTTTGTACGTCATCTTGACAAGAAAAATATTCAGGCCCTTGAGGCACTTCAGGATATTCAGGCTCATCAGGCCCTTGAGGATCTTGAGTATTTCGGACAAAGCCGGGAACGCTTAGTGTTCTCCAAAAATTATCAACAAAACCAAGCGGAATAGGCAATCCTGTATTCGAAAAAAGGAACTAGTTAAAATTATTGGTATTTACGGGGAGAATAACTTGATAGGCATAAATTTAAAATACATACCGTTTGCTTTAAGGTAATACAGTTCGTGATAGCATGGTAAACCATAAACTAATCAAGAATCGATGACCACATTCATGTGGGTCCACATCCCGCTTACTTTCTCATGAGTATGAGTAGTAAAGCATCTCTTGAAACATTATACCGCTATCGTTAAATAGTGTGGCCCTACACGTAATGCAGTTGTTGATTTTGCTTGTATTTAAAGTGGCTCGTGATCGCAGCTTTGCCAGCCTATAATCTTGTCGATCAACACAACAACGCGGTCTAAGCCGGACTGTGTGGAGCCCAAGTATAACTTCAACACAGCGGCGTGTTGACTCTCAACTCTACATGTTGTTGTCCGGGCGGCTGCGATATTGATCGGTAATGTACGACACAAACATGCGGTCGAATGTCGCGACCCGCCATTTACGAAAATACGCGCAAAACATCCGAGAAAACAAAGAATTAATAAAATGAGAAAACAATTGAGTAGTTATTAAATAATAAAAAATGTATTAATGGTTAAGTACCCTTTTTGGACCAATAAATCCTGTAGGTGCCGATAATAGTGCGGAACACATCTTCGGTCGGAGTCAGAACCATCAAATCCCATGTCCATCTAACGGACTCATACTCTTTTACCGTATCGAATTTGTGTCTGCAATGCTTGAGCACATTTTGATTGATATGCCATCGACAAAGTAATCTGTTAGTGTTTGGGAATTCTTCTCTGCATGCCCCAAGCAACGCTAAATCTGTCGGATGACGATAACCCGCGGGTAATATTGTTCTTGTATCACCAACTTAACACATTCCAACACCCATTTGAAATTTTGCTCTTTTTCCTTGTCCAAAAAGCTAAACGCCATTGAGAATGTTTTGTTTGTTGAAGTAACTCCAACAACCGTAAAGAATGGCGTTTTAAACAACGTGGTGTTGTATGTGAGTCCATCAAAGATGATTTCCGAATGTTGTCCACTGGGGCATATGACGTCGTGAACAAAAATATTTCCTCGAAGCTCATCAGCTGTGCTATTTACCCTTTCGTAATAAGTATAACCTTTACGCCCAAATGTACTAAAAGGAGTGGTATCGCCAGCCAAATCACCACGATCTTCAAGGTATCTTGTTTGTGCATTATATACCGCTTCATGCGTTATTCAGATCGCTTCCTTTTAGTGAAGAAAGTATAATTCGTGGTGCTACTTGATGTTTTTTCAACGCTTCACCAAACTAACTCACTTCTTTTAATCGCATGGCCTGTGAAAACCATGGAACGAAGTCTACAAAGTCATGATTATGCCTCTACACTTGACCCTCAAGATCCAACCACTAGTTTTAGTGTTACCGTTCTACCGCCGACCTTTTATAAATTTCGCCAGTAATCTGAATGGGCAATTAATTTTAGAGGTACTAGTCTGTCGCGTGGAAAACTAGAAGGGGGGGTTGAATAGTTTTGCCCATTTTAAGTTGGTTTCAAAAACTTTTAGATTCGTTAATATGTGAGATCTTATGGATGTTGAGAAAGTATAGATCTAATGATAAAGCAAGTAAATAAAGTAAAGCAAAGGGATATAAATGACACAACCGATTTATAGCGGTTCGGCTACAAGGACACCTTCCTTGCCCTACTCCACTCCCCGAGTCACCTACTCGAGAGTTCAAGCACTATGTCAACAAACTCCTTCACTTGGCGGAGAAGCCTTCACAACGTTGCTTACACCTTTTCCGGTAGAAAGCTAAATACCGAGTCCGAACACGGTGGACCAAACCAACACGACTATTACACAACAAATATGTGAAATATCAAATACAAGATCTTCACTACAGAAATCTTGCGGAGTGACAAATCAATCAAGGACCCCTTGCTTGGATGACTTGTAGAATGCTCGTGATCTCGCCTTAGAGAATGACCTATATGAGAATCACAATAGAAAGAAAGAAGAACAACTCTCTAGATCAAGTGATCTATATGTTAGAAGAGAATGAGAGTGTTTGAGAGATTTAGTAAGAAGAGTGGTAAGTTAGAATGAAGAAATGGCTCTCTATTTATAGGCAATTTCTTCCACCGTTCCGGATTCACGGATCCCTCCCACTTGGGATCCGTCTAGTGTAATCCTAGGGATCCGTGGGACGCTTCTCTTTGCACATGGGTTTTTTGGTTATGGGTAATGGGTTATGGGTTGGTCCATGGGTTTTCTTTAGATTCAATGTATCTAAAGTATACATTGTATTTAGCCATCTTGGGTATGGGTTATGATCCATGGGTTATGGTTTTACCCATCCTAATAAACTATTACAAAAAATGATTAATTACAACATTTTTGTATTAAATGGCTATATGTAAATGCTTTACAAAAATAACATGTATCCTTATAATTGTACTTAAGATAACATTATATTTGTTATCAACAAAACACAAAGAGATCGCAAAATATTAATAAACAGTTTTACGGTTTATTTGTATTAACAATCTCCCCTTTTTGTTGATGACAAAACATAATGTTATGATGAGTAAAACTTAAGAATAGATGTATGTTTTGAAAGCCCCTAAGTTTTACTTCTTCTCCCCCTTTTTGTCGAAACAAAAGTTAACCCTTCGAAGAAATAAAAGTGTGGAAAAATTAGTCCACGTATCGCTTACTCCCCCTTGACGGTAGCTCCCCCTAGTTTGGGGCGTCAAGTGAAGAAAAAATTAAAAAAAAAATCCTACAAAATAGAAAGGTTAGTAACATGCTTATTTAATCTTGTGATTGACGAGAATCAAGATTGGGAGGCAAGGTATGTAAACAAGGCCTTGTAATAAAACAACAAAGTGTAGTGGTTTTTATGCCACCTACAAGCATGTAAAAATAAGAACAAGACTTGTTCTTGAAAATGACTTCCACAAAAAAAAATACTAAAAATAGAAAATAGTAGTAATGATTCCTTCCATGCTTGCATAAGGTTATGGATGAAGGTTTGGATGAGTAATGGTATTGATGCGATCAAGGATGAGGTTGAGTATGAATCGCATTTCTTCCCTAACTTCTATTGCAATGTCCCTAGTGGATTGACAATGTTCACAATGTAAGTGATGTGGGTAATGAGTACGGAAATCTTCCGAGTTGTTTTGATTTGTGATTTGCAGAGGTTGTGGTGGAAAAATAGAAAAATACGGATCAAAGTCCGGAATGATTGAAAGTGGTGGTGGAAAAGAAACTAGATGTTCTTGTAGTTTGATGGGAGCTAAAGGTGGTGATGTTTCAAGATCATTGAATATTGTGTTTGGAGAAGTTAGAGGTGTCAAAAAGGCTAATTATTTTTTCTTCGGTTGTTGAGATCTTGTTGGAGTCGTAAGGAGTTCCAAAAGAGTGATTTTAGGTGGTGAATTATTTGGTGATGAAGTTGGTGTATTCGTTGGTGATGAAGGAGGTGCTATAATTGAAGCATTTTGTGGTGAGTTAGTTGATGGTGATGAGCCATATGATGATGGTTTTCCTAAGCAACAAGATCGTATGTTAATCCGTGCGGATATCCTAGAGTTTGATTTTGGTATTTTGGAAAGTGGAAGTACAAAGGTTTGGGTTTCATGGAGATGATTGTTTGTACTAGGTGATTCATCTAAAGGGTTTGTGGATGACATGGTGTAGTTTTTTTGTAAAGATGAGATGGATTATGCAAGCATTTTGGGAGTTCTATATCTATATATGTTTCAAGATGATTGTTTAAATGAATGTACCCGAACATACATATTAGTTATGTATCTCCTTTAGCATTCACAAGGCATGAGATGCAATGAAAACGGGTTTTTACTTTGTATTAATAATGAAAAAGCGATTTGTCCTAGACGTGAGAAATTGCTTTTGTGAAATTGATACGGGAAGGTATCATCCTTTTAGAAAAAATTTTGAAAAGAGGTTTTCTTTGAAAATGTGTATGTAATTATGTGTTTGCAACTTGTATTTATGAAGAAAATAAGAAAACTATAAGTGAAAGACTTATCTTGGGTTTTGAAAATTCCCGTATTGTTTGTGAGTTGTGCCTGAAATAGAGATCCTAGACTCAGAAAGAAGAAGGTTAGTGTTTACATACCTTGTAGAGTCAAATAAGTTATGACGTTTGTTCCATGAGACCAAGACCAAGACGAAGTAGGTTGAATTGTTCCCGCTTCAACGGTTTGGTGAGGACGTCGACTATGTTGTCTTCGGATGCTACCTTCTCAATAGAGATGTTCCCCTTTTGAACATTATCTCTTAAGAAGTGATGACGAATCTCTATATGCTTTGTGCGAGAATGCAATACCGGATTCTTGCTTAAGTCGATGGCACCTTTGTTGTCACATAGAATGGCTATGTCGCTTAGATGAACATCGTAGTCAACTAAAGCTTGTTTCATCCATAGTGCTTGTTGGCATGCTTTGCAGGCGGAGACGTATTCGGCTTTGGTTTTTGATATTGCTAGTGCCCTTTGTTTCTTAGAAAACCAAGATGTTAAACAACATCCCATGAAAGTACATACCCCACTTGTACTTTTTCTATCAACGTAATCACCTGCATGGTCCGAATCTGCATATACAATTGTTTCTACTCCCGTGCCCTTAGGATACCATAATCCTAATTGTGTTGTACCCTTAATGTATCTAAATATCCTTTTTACGGCTTCTAGGTGTGATGTTTTAGGGTCTTCTTGAAACCTAGCACATAAGCAGACACTAAACATGATATATGGCCTACTTGCCGTGAGGTATAGAAGACTACCTATCATGCCACGATATTTAGTATTATCTACGGATTCGCCGTCTTCATCTTTTGTGAGTTTGGTGTCGGATGACATTGGTGTCCTAATTGGTTTCGACTCTTCTAGACCGAATTTCTTTAACATCTCCTTTATGTATTTAGATTGATTAAAGAAGATACCATCTTCTACTTGTTTGATTTGTAGACCAAGAAAGAAACTAAGTTCTCCCATCATACTCATTTCGAACTCGTCATGCATGATTTTAGAGAAATCATCACACATGTCTTGACAAGTGGATCCGAATATAATATCATCTACATATATTTGCACTATGATTATATGTGACTCTCTTTTTTAGTAAAAAGTGTGTTGTCAACTAACCCCATGGTATAGTTGTGTTTGAGTAAAAAATGACTTGAGTCTATCATACCAAGCTTTTGGAGCTTGTTTAAGACCATAAAGGGCTTTCTTTAATTTATACACATGTTTGGGTTTTTCAAAATCGATGAAGCTTGGAGGTTGAGCTACATATACTTCTTCATTAATGAAACCGTTTAGAAAAGCGCTTTTGACATCCATTTGATAAAGCTTTATATCATTAGCACAAGCATACGCAAGAAGTATTCTTATAGACTCTAATCTAGCCACGGGGGCATAGGTCTCATCAAAGTCTATTCCTTCTTGTTGGTTATACCCTTGGGCAACGAGTCTAGCCTTGTTCCTAGACACTACTCCGTTTGCATCTAATTTGTTTTATAAACCCATTTGGTTCCTATTATGGTTTGATTACTAGGTGGAGGGACAAGTGTCCAAACATCATTAGATACAAATTGATTTAATTCTTCTTGCATAGCCATTACCCAACTCTCATCTTTTATGGCTTCTTGTGTATTCTTAGGTTCTATGGTTGAAACGAAACAAAACAAGCTACTTTGGTTTTGAACTTGAGACCTTAATGTTCTTTCGTTTAGCTTTCCTATGACCTTATCTACGGGGTGATCTTTGGACTATTTAATGTTTATGACTTCATCATTTAAAAGTTCTTCTTCTTCATTTATCTTTTTCTTTATTACTATAGCTTCACTTTCTACAATCTCGTCATCAATAAGAGGTGGAGAGGGTTTGGGTGGACTTTCATCAAATTTTATATTTAATGACTCTTCTACCTTTATTGTTTCTTTGTTTAGTATGACGTAGGCTTTGCTATTTGGAGAATAACCTAGAAAGATACCTTCGGTTGATTTAGGATCAAATTTTGTAAGGTAATCTTTAGTGTTAAGAATAAAACATTTACTATCAAAGACTCTAAAGTGATCTAACGTAGGCTTTTTGCCTCGGAATAACTCATATGGAGTTTTACCTAAGATTGGTCTAATTAAGACTCGATTGAGTATGTACGTTGAAGTATCAACGACATTACACCAAAACTTTTGAGGTATGGATTGTTCATTAAGCATGGTTCGACTCATTTCTTGTAGGGTTCTATTCTTTCTTTCTACTACCCCATTCAATTGTGGAGTGCGTGGAGCCGAGAAGTTGTAAGTAATACCATTAGCGTCACAAAAGGCTCCAAATTGCACTTCATTATCGAATTCCCTACCATGATCCTTCCTAATAGACACTATAGGACTTCCTAGTTGTCTTTGGATCTTTTTGCTTAATATTTCAAAATAATTAAAGGTTTCCGTTTTGTTCTTTAAGAATTTGTCCATGTATACCTAGAATAATCATCCACTATGACCAAAGTGTAGTAGTTGCCTCCATAACTTTGGATAGCGGATGGACCAAATAAATCCATATGTAGTAATTCTAGACACTTAGTTGTAGATACCATGTTTTTAGCTTTATGACTAGAATGAGTTTGTTTTCCTACATTACAAGCATCACAAAAGTGATGTTCATATTTTAACTTAGGTAGATCTCTTACTATATCTTTGGATGATAGCGATTGAAGGAGTCGCATATTGGCGTGACCCAATCTTCGATGCCATAAGGTCGAAGTATCATCCATAGAGGTAAGACATAGTTTATCTTTAGGTTCATTACCGATTTTAATGACATAGACTCCATGTTTCCTAATACCTCTTTCTATGGTTATGTCATTTTTTAATATCTTACTACCGGTTTCGGTAAAAAGTACATTGCACTTTTTATCACATATTTGTCCTATACTTAAGAGGTTAAAGTTTAGGTTTTCTACGTGACACACATCGTTAATGGTTAGAGATTTGTTAGAAATCATACCTTTACCGATGATTTTACTTTTGCTATTTCCAAACACCACATTACCTCCATTGAAGGATTCATATGTGGAGAATAGCTCCTTATTGCCGGTCATGTGCCTCGTGCACCCGCCATCCTTGACCCATTCATCCCGGTCTAGGTCGACCTTTAAGCACACCTAAGAAAACAATTAACTCAAAAGTTTGGTCCCCATTTGTTCATGGGTCCATTAGTGTTAAACATTCCATTCATGTTAGACATGTATGGATAAGATGAGTATGCATTCCATGGAGCAAAGTTTTGAAAGGGAAAACCATTTTGCATATTTGGGTTCCATCCCATTTGATGGTTACTTCTCGGGTAAATATTATTAGGTCTCCTAGATGGATTAGGTTTTGAGAAAGATGGAGCTTTGTTTCTTGAAAAAGTACGATTATATTTTAGAAGTGGTTGTCTAGTGGTGACATGAGTTGGTTTCTTCCTATTAACGATAACAAACTCAGTTCTAGATGAAGAAGCTACGTTATTACTATTGTTTGCTACAGTAGACCCACGGATCCCTGGCTTATCACTAGCCGGTTCCCTTTTGATGGGATCCGTGGGATCCGGCACAACAGTGGCTGGTTTTTCTAGTGCCTTAACAAAATGTGTTTCTTTGTGTCTCTAGTTGATGGATCAAGTTATTTAATACCTAAGCCTTTTTGGTTGTTGCCGGTTTTAACACTATCTAATATCATATCTAAAGTGTTCGTACTCATTCTAGCAATTTTAGAATCTAGTTGATCAACTAGTGTTTGAAGTTGAACGCAAAGTTCACATTCACTGCTTGCTATTTTACCCTTTTCTAAACGTTTTAGTTTTGCTTTTAATTCTATGACTTCTTTATCTAAACGTTGGTTTTGACTCTTTAAAAGCTTGTTTTTGTTAATTAGTTTTAAGCTAATATTTCATAGTTTGTCATATTCATTATGCAATGAGTCGTCATCAAGTGATGAGCTACTATAGTATTCGTGACATACCTCGTCATTTGCCATGAGACAAATTTCTTCGTCTTCCTCGTCGCTCATTCCCCACGTGCCGCTCACGAACGCCTTTTGATCATCCCGTTTGGGACACTTACTAATAAAGTGGTTTGGGTCCCCACATTTAAAGCAAGTACGATCATCTTTTGGCTTCTCGTCCTCTTTGCTTTTCCGAAAGCCTTTCTTATCGTCATACGGTTGTTTGACGTATCTTCCCTTCCTTCTTAAGAACTTTTTAAAGTCCCTTACCGCCATAGCGTACTCTTCGTCGTCACTACTCGAAGAGGAGTTCTCTTCATCGCTTGAATCCTTTTGGCTTTAAGGGCAAGAGATTTGTGTTTCTCTTTCACCTTTGAGGCTTCAGAGTCGTTAGCAAGGACAAGCTCGTAGACTTTTAAGTTGCCTATGAGTTCATCAAGGGTGAGGATTGTCAAATCTTTTGACTCTTCGATCGCCGTCACCTTGGATCTCCACTTCGATGGAAGTGCCCTTAGATATATCCTAACATGGTTACGGCTAGAAAAAGATTCATCAAGTGCTTGTAAAGATGTAATAATAGTATTAAAGTAAGCAAATGAATGATCTATAGTTTCCTCATCCGATATTGAAAATTGTTCATAGTGTTGAACAAATAAATCAATTTTATTATTTTTAACTTGTTGGTTACCTTGATGAGTTACAACTAAAGAATTCCAAATTTCTTTAGAGGTTTTAAGCATAGAAATTCTTTCGAATTCCTTTTTGGGTAAAGCATTATACAAAACCATTTTAGCTTCACTATTTTTAGAAAGCTTTTTCTTCATTTCATCATTTATTTTATCATGAGGTATGTTAACTAAATTTCCTTTATCATCATTTGAGGTAGCCTCAAAATCGCCTTCAATAATAATGTACCAAAGATCAATATCTTTAGATTTCACATATGTTTCGAATATATTTTTCCAGTATATAAAACCATTTGTTTCAAGTAGTGGTGGTCGTTGCATAGATAGCTCTTCCTTATAATTTTCAGAACCCATAGTGATCGAAAAGTTTTTAAAATACAATTTCACTTTAAAACTTTTATAAACTTAGCTCTTGATGCCAATTGTGGAAAATTAGAAGGGGGGGGGGTTGAATAGTTTTGCCGATTTTAAGTTGGTTTCAAAAACTTTTAGATTCGTTAATATGTGAGATCTTATGGATGTTGAGAAAGTATAGATCTAATGATAAAGCAAGTAAATAAAGTAAAGCAAAGGGATAGAAATGACACAACCGATTTATAGTGGTTCGGCTACAAGGACACCTTCCTTGCCCTACTCCACTCCCCGAGTCACCTACTCGAGAGTTCAAGCACTATGTCAACAAACTCCTTCACTTGGCGGAGAAGCCTTCACAATGTTGCTTACACCTTTTTCCGGTATGAAGCTAAATACCGAGTCCGTAACACGGTGGACCAAACCAACACGACTATTACACAACAAATATGTGAAATATCAAATACAAGATCTTCGCTATAGAAATCTTGCGGAGTGACAAATCAATCAAGGACCCCTTGCTTGGATGACTTGTAGAATGCTCGTGATCTCGCCTTAGAGAAGGACCTATATGAGAATCACAATAGAAAGAAAGAAGAACAACTCTCTAGATCAAGTGATCTATATGTTAGAAGAGAATGAGAGTGTTTGAGAGATTTAGTAAGAAGAGGGGTAAGTTAGAATGAAGAAATGGCTCTCTATTTATAGGCAATTTCTTCCAATCGTTTCCCGGATCCCTCCCACTTGGGATCCGTCTAGTGTAATCCTAGGGATCCGTGGGACGCTCCTCTTTGCCCATGGGTTTTTGGTAATGGGTCATGGGTTATGGGTTGGTCCATGGGTTTTCCTTAGATTCAATGTATCTAAAGTATACATTGTATCTAGCCATCTTGGGTATGCGTTATGATCCATGGGTTATGGTCCATGGGTTATGGTTTTTACCCATCCTAATAAACTATTACAACAAATGATTAATTACAACATTTTTGTATTAAATGGCTATATGTAAATGTTTTACAAAAATAACATGTATCCTTATAATTGTACTTAGGATAACATTATATTTGTTATCAACAAAACACAAAGAGATCGCAAAATATTAATAAACGTTTTTACGGTTTATTTGTATTAACATGCCGTTCAAGTTCATCTTCTAAACCTTCACGTGCAGATGTCCCATGTCTAGAACACAAAAATTCGATAGAGCACTTATAGCCCCTATCTGTTTTATTCTTCCTTTAACAATAAGAAAACCAATCGATTCAGCAGTAGATTGCACCCAATCAGTTAAAGCAACTTCGCATCTGCAAACACCTAAAAAATAAAGAATACAACTTTTATAACTTTCATTTTTAACAACTTTTATAAAAAATACAACTTTGTACATTTTTAACAACCTTATTTATTGTTACATTTTTTTTACAAACTTTTATATTAGTTATATTTTTAAAAAAACTAATACTTTTAAAAATACAACTTTTTATAATACTTTTAAAAAACTTATACTTTTAAAAATACAACTTTTTATAATACTTTTAAAAAACTAATACAAGTTTTGTTTTAAAAAACTAATACAAATTTTTATTATAAATACTTTTAACAAACTTTTATTTTAAAAACTAATACAAACTTTTATTAAAAAAATTTATTTTAGATACTTATAACAAATTATTATAAATACTTATAAAGTAGTGGTATACGTGTGTGGTTATAACTGTGTTTACGCGTTCGTTTTTACTCCTTTCAGCGTGTACGCGTTTTCTTTGTGATATCTTACTTGAGTTGATATCTACTTTCTCTCTCTCACTATCCTCACACACTGTAATAGTTTCTCTCTCTGTTTATCTCTCTCACTATATCTCTCTTTCTAAAAGTTTTTAGATCTAGATCTAAAAACTTTCTAGATCTAAAAACTGTTATGGTGATGTTTCTATGAGAAGTTATGGTGATGTTGTGGTGGTATGAATTGTTGTGGTTGGTTTTCGTTTAAGTTATTAGATCTAAAAAAATTTTAGATCTGTAATATTTTTATGATCTTGAAAAAATATTTGAGGTTGGTTTAAAAAATCGTTTGGTTTTCTTTGATTATCTAAAAAAATTTTAGATCTAAAAACTTGATCTAACAAGTATCAAACTTGTTAGATCGTTGTAGAGAGATGGTGATGTTGTGGTATGAACTGTTGTGGTTGGTTTTCGTTTAAGTTATTAGATCTAAAAAAAATTTAGATCTGTAATATTTTTATGATCTTGATGAAATATTTGAGGTT
The DNA here is from genome assembly GCA_910596185.1 of Chrysanthemum makinoi. NCBI lineage: Eukaryota > Viridiplantae > Streptophyta > Magnoliopsida > Asterales > Asteraceae > Chrysanthemum > Chrysanthemum makinoi. The sequence continues at coordinate 327,084,106 of OU343222.1, read as the reverse complement.
GGTTTAAAAAAATGTTTGGTGTCTTTGATTATCTAAAAAAAGTTTAGATCTAAGAACTTGATCTAACAAGTATAAAACTTGTTAGATCGTTGTAGAGAGATGGTGATGTTGTGGTATAAACTGTTGTGGTTGGTTTTCGTTTAAGTTATTAGATCTAAAAAACTTTTAGATCTGTAATATTTTTATGATCTTGAAAAAATATTTGAGGTTGGTTTAAAAAAACGTTTGGTTTTCTTTGATTATCTAAAAAAAATTTAGATCTAAAAACTTGATCTAACAAGTATAAAACTTGTTAGATCGTTGTAGAGAGATGGTGATGTTGTGGTATGAACTGTTGTGGTTGGTTTTCGTTTAAGTTATTAAATCTAAAAAAATTTTAGATCTTTAATCTTTCTATGATCTTGAAAAAATATTTGAGGTTGGTTTAAAAAAAACGTTTGGCTTTCTTTAATTATCTAAAAAAAATTGGTATTTGTTTCGTTGATTAGTTGTTTCGTTATGTTTTGCAGGTTTGGGTTTGGCTGCAGGGGTGATACTCTAGCCAAGCACCCCATTATTCATTGATTTGGTAATGAAATTTCATTACTGGATGGTTAAGTGATCATTTTTAGCTCACTTTGCAACTTTAATGAAAAAAACTTTATTGTTTGGGCATGCCACGTTTCATTACTGGATGGTAAAGTGATAATTTTAGCTCACTTTGCAACTTTAATGAAAAAAACTTGAGTGTTTTGGCATGGCAAAACTGATGATTTTCTAAAAAAAAAGGTAATGATGATTTTTTTTTTAAAAAAAACTTAAGAGTTTTGGCATGGCAAAACTGAATTTGCAGCCAACATGATTTTCTAATAATCTGAGCCTATTGGATAAGTTGTTTACCTCTTGTGTGTCAAATGGTGAACTAGACATGGTTGTTGCTTGTTGTGGTGGACTGTGACACTTGTGGTCCTGTTGCTTTCTTACTAGTTGTTGCTTGTTGTGGTGGACTGTGACACTTGTGGTCCTGTTGCTTTCTTGTTAGTTGTTGTTTGTTGTGGTTTTTGGAGATATTTCTAGTTGTGTTGTTGCTTTCTTGCTAGTTGCTGGGTGTTGCTTATAAGGTTGAATGCCTGCACTTGTTTACTTTCTTGTGAACTTTGCGAAAGGGAATCTGTACTCTCTGCACAATGAAAATGTGTTTGTGCTTGGCTTGGTTAGACTGATTGCTTGGCTTGGTTAGACCTGTTGTGACTTGTTGAAAATGGGGTGCTTGGCTTGTTGGTTAGACTGTTTGGCTTGGTTAGACCTGTTGTACCTGTTGAAAATGGGGTGCTTGGCTTGTTGGTTAGACCGAAAGTGTTTGGCTTGGTTAGACCTGTTGTACCTGTTGAAAATGGGGTGCTTGGCTTGGTTAGACTGACTGCTTGGCTTGGTTAGACCTGTTGTGACCTGTTGAAAATGGGGTGCTTGGCTAGACTGCTGTTGTGACTTGTGAGGCGATTATGATAACCGAAACCGAATGGACGGCAAAGTGAGGTTTATCTCACTTTGCAACCTCGGAATTTGAGCCTTTTTCAAAACAATTCCAAGGCGATGATGATTTTTTAGCCTTATAATTTTTCGAGGCGATGATGAAAGCCGAATGGACGGTAAAGAGAGATAAAATCTCACTTTGCAACCTTCGAATCTGAGCCTCAAAAATTTTCCGACTACGTTTTTTTCTAAAAAGTTAAACAACAAAAAAAAACTTGTAAAATAAAACTTGTAAAAAACTAAAAGAAACTTGTAAAAAACTTAAAAGTTGTAAAACTTGTAAAAACCTAAAAAACTTGTAAAACAATAAATAAACTTTTTTAGGTTTTTACAAGTTTTTTTAATCAAAAATTGTAAAACAAAACTTATAAAACCTAAAAAACTTGTAAAACAATAAATGGGGTGTGTAAAAACCTAAAAAACTTGTATCAAAAATTTCTGCAAACCAAATCACCCAAATATCAATGATTGGCACGGAAATCAAGAAAAACATTCCACCCAATCATTGCCAATGATTGGCAACACCCCTACATTTTCATTTGTTAGGCACCCCATAGCCCTTTGGAAAAGCCAAACTTTAGGTATATTGGACTCCATAAGATTTTAACAAAACCCTTTAGGTTATCAACTTAAGCCACATGGTACATAATACATTCTATGACCAGAAACTTGAGAACGCAAAGATTAGGATTCGGCATATACACCCTCATGTCCCTAGACACTTCAACATCGGATAACACACATCACTCAGACGGAATTCCCATTAACGTGGTGAGGACTGAATACCGCATTTTCGAATTTCTATCCATTCTCAAATTTTTACTTTTCATTTTCGAGAATTTACTATTCCCTTTCACTATTCATCCCGTAAAATTTTTATTCCACATTCTCGTAAGATAAATTATTTTACTAATATCCTGAGAGTTTGACAATCGTTAGATCATTTTCGCAAAAGTTATTAAGAAAACATCGTTTTGGTCGGAACACCATTTAAACATCCCGCGCATAACGAAAACCAACTCTGACAATTTTCCTCACATCGGATTAATTTTTAGATCACTCATAATCAATTAGAGAAATTTTTAAGATTTCATTTTAAAATGTTACCAAATAAACCCTGAGCCGTACGAGACTAAACATACGTTTTAAACAATTCTACTTATACCCAGACTTAACCATTTATGCACTGTATTTTCTAAGATGTTTAGACACTTTTACATTTCTATAAAACGACATACACAAAAACCATGTACTACATCATGATCAACATAGAGACGTATATAGGTTTGTTATTTCTTTCGCATCATTATTTCAAACCTAAGTCGCAACATCCTATTCTAGGTTGCTCGTAGAAGTTCTCACGGCATATCCATCATTCTCATTATACATTTGCTATCATTTACTTTGAGGTGAGTTCATAGCCCCACTTTCTATTACTTAATTGTTTTACAAACCCTTGGGGGAGATACATGCTTTATTTTAAACCGAACACATTGCTTTCAAACTATATATTTATCTGATTGTCATATTGTCACTAAGTAACCATCATTTGCCAAACATAAGTCCCTAAATCATGAACCATTAATCACTGGAGAGAGTGAGCACGGATATTGTGGATAGATCTATCGGGATTGATCGAATCCCGCTTTGTGTTGACCGTAGGCAAACAAACGCACTATATTTGAGTAACATTAGGTAAAACGGCAATTTTACCTATTAGGGCAAGTACCAACGGTTTCTCCATTAATATTGGAACACGTTAATGCCTTGGTTTCATGAGCTTGGTGACAAACAAAAGCGGCTCAAGTATCATGTACTTGAGGCAGCCGTACCAAACAATAATAATTTTTTTGTTTTCAAACCATTGGTGTGAGTCTAATTAACTCACACTACCAACATAATGTGTTCAACCATCAAACAAACTCTATGAATTTCACTCAACCTTTGTGTTGACAGTTTCAAGCATGTATTTCAGTCCATAATGTCAGCCGCACGGAAGAGCAAGGACTAGATCAAGAAGGCTATAAATATTTTATCATTCACAAAACATCAAAGATTTTATATTGATGTATTTTGTAAACAATGGAACCAACTGGGACCTATTTTGTAAACTCTGATATATTTGAATAATTTGAATGATAAATCCTTTTAAACGACTCCTTTAGAGATCGTTTTCTATTGTTATGACTGTTGTGCCATGAAGTAACACCGGTTTGAATTTCGGCGTATCACGAAATTGGGGGTGTTACAGATTGGTATCAGAGCATTAATTATAGAGAAACGGGTCTAATTGTGACCTAAACTATTAATACTTTTACAAACAAAAATATTTTATAGCCTTCCGTTCTCCGTGCCTTCCATCCTCTAGACGATTATGTGACTTTTAGGCATTTTAACATATACAAACATACTAGTATATTGATATATACACTTGACATAATTTCAGTCATAAACAAAGTACTCAACATATTTGCCTATGCCTATTCTAAGGCATTACGGCACAATCATATTTTCCCAATCTCCCAATCATGCATCTACTCATGCATTTTAGGATTACGAAACTTTATCCAAGACATTGTAACTGATTACAATGGTCTTTCCTACTTCTCAGACATTGTGAGATACAATGGTCTCATTCATTTTTCAAGACACCGTGAGATACAAGGGTCTTTATTACACTCTCGCATAATCGTGAAATCCTACAAAGGGTCTCTATTACATTCTCGCATTAATGTAAATCCTACAGTAGTCTCAATTACATCCCTACACAATGTAAATGAAGCAATTAACTCATTTATTCCTTAGACATTGTGAGTTACACAATGGTCTCTTCATCATTTCTCAAGACATTGTGAGTTACACAATGATCTCTTCATCATTTCTCAAAACATTGTGGGTTACACAATGACCTCTCCATCTTTTCTCAAGACATTGTGAGTTACACAATGGTTTAATTTACGTCACAGACATTGTAAGTTATACAATAGACTCTAGAAATTATCTTATAAAACCTTATGTGATATTCTTTTACATGAAACCCGTCACAGTCTATAAATTTCCCTAATGGAAATACAAGAAATGGGATTTCTAAAGGACAAACTAATCCATCATCTACAAAAGCTGAAGTTCAGCAACTTTCTCTACATTCATCAAAATTTTCTTTTGATACCTTCATTGTTAAAGGTCCATGATGCTAGCCAAGTATGGACTATTTTAGAATTACTTAAGATTTCCTTTCCACACATATCTACCCATACTATCTTCTATGCAATGGAATGTGAAAACATAGGTTACAAGTCTTTTATGGCCAGGACTTGTAACTGGATGGTTTGATATCGCCTTTGCTTAGTGGACAATTTCTCAAAAGCTATGGACATATCACAAGTATACCTAATTTAGGTATTTGGAAAATTTATCGAACATCGGCTAAATATAGTCTAGTCAGCTATATTTAACCTAGGGATAGTGGAACATAGTCTGACTAAGTATGTTCGACTTAAATTTTTCAAACACCGGAATAGTTATACAAGTGTTATATTCAGGTTGATTTCTGCTAAACTCGATAAAACCACCGAATTCATTAAAAGATCTAGAGACATGATAGTGTTTTACCACTAAGCGAGATCTTAATACTTATTTATACTACCTAATTTCATTCTTGAAAGTTTTCAGTTATGAAATAATCCTATCTACTATCTTGGGATAGTCATCAAATCTTCTCGTCATTTCTTAGAAGTACTAGCCCCGATTAGGTTTCAAGGATATCATTCCGTCATTCACTTTTGATTTTAAACTAAATTTGACATCTCTACCTAAGAATGATGGTAAACATATGCTACACTCTTCTAATCATCAACATATCACATCATTATTCAACCCTTATAAGTCAAGATGTAAAACTTCACAGTATCACGTTTCTTTGAAACACTAGTAGACATAAACACTATACGATATAGCCTTCCTCTCGAAACCACCTAAGACATGATCAACTTTGGAAATGGTTTGGATAACCACTTGCTACTAGCAACTTTCCTACAACAATTATCACATCATTATAAACTATTTCACATCAACAATATCTTACACCTTTGATTAACAACAGTTACCCTAACGACAACAAAACTATTCCATTTTGAGGCACTATATAGACGAAAGTGTTAGTTAACCATTTGATGGATTAAGGTGTTCAGAGATCACCCACGAAACAACTAAGGAAACCATACAAATACAAATTAGGCTCCATGCCGCACACTATCACCAAAAACTCCATGATAGAAATTAAGGTTTTATTGATAGCCTCGATACAATAAGATATGATTCGTTTTGAGAATCGGGAAAAACCAAACTTTAGGTATATTGGACTCTATAAGATTTTAACAAAACCCTTTAGGTTATCAACTTAAGCCACATGGTACATAATACATTCTATGACTAGAAACTTGAGAACGCAAAGATTAGGATTCGGCATATACACCCTCATGTCCCTAGACACTTCAACATCGGATAACACACACTGAATTCCGGGACGGAATTCCCATTAAGGTGGTGAGACTGTAACAATTCGCATTTTCAGGATTTCTATCCATTCTCAAATTTTTACTTTTCATTTTCGATAATTTACTATTCACTTTCACTATTCATCTCGTAAAATTTTTATTTCACATTATCGTAAGATAAATTATTTTAGTAATATCCTGAGAGTTTGACAATCGTTAGATCATTTTCGCAAAAGTTATTAAGAAAACATCGTTTTAAAGTTTCGTTTTGGTCGGAACACCATTTATACATCCCGCGCATAACGAAAACCAACTCTGACAATTTTCCTCACATCGGATTAATTTTTAGATCACTCATAATCAATTAGAGAAATTTTTAAGATTTCATTTTAAAATGTTACCAAATAAACCCTGAGCCGTACGAGACTAAACATACGTTTTAAACAATTCTACTTAGACCCAGACTTAACCATTTATGCACTGTATTTTCTAAGATGTTTAGACACTTTTACATTTTTTGGAAAAGTCAAATATATTTCCCTCCTCCTTTGACCATAAAGAAATTAACCTTGTACGTTCTATATTTTTGCTTAAATCGCAGAACTTTTAGACTTCACGTATAAATGTTAAGTTATCCCACGATATGACAAAACCACATTTTAACATCTCATATCACTTTTAGACTAATTTTAGTCTACTCTAAAAAAATTCACGGTCATTTCCGAAATTTCGTTTTTCGATAAACTAATTACGCGCTTTTGACCCGTGTTTCCAGTTTTAAGCAGCGTTTTTGCACCCAATGAGATTTATCACCCATTTTATATTTTTAGATGGAGTATAATGATGAGTTTCATCATTCCTACAAGTTTCGTATTTTTACGATACCCGGTTTTACGTTTTATGGCTTAACAACTTACGGTTGGCATTTAACGGAACCAAATCTTGCTCTAAACTCAAGATAAGACCAAGACTTATCATCTAAGCCACCTATGCATGTTTTGGCCGACCTAAGGGGGGGGAGTCATCATTTTGGTGGCATAATCCTAACCATGGTTCATTTAGATCATTACATGTGTCCTAACTTAACCATGGTTAATATTTAACCCAATATATGGTTAACCAAACTTACCCTCCTATAAATAGCAAGTGAAATACACCCTAAAACACTGATTTGGTTCGTTCATAACATAAATCATTCATATCTTCCATCATTCGATCTATAAACTCCAAGTTTATGCAAAGAAGTTTCAAGTAGTAAGTTACTACATCAAATCTCTAGCAAGTTTAAGTGATCTTCTTGAGTTTAAATCCACTCAAGTCACTTAGTACTTCATCACCAACTCTTCAAGATTGCAAGGGTGCCAAGGTGTATAAAGCTAGCTCAATACAAAGTCTTAAGTGATCAATCAAAGTCCTATCCTTACTTGTTACTCCTTTCTTAATTGAAAGCCAAAAGTTGTAAGCAACTAATCACCACCATCATCTCATCTTTATTATTCATAATCTTAACAATTTCATGTTATATATATAGTTACTATGTTGATTCATGATGTACATATACTCAATCACATGTTTTAATTCACATATTGTCGTAAAAGTAACAAACTAGTAAACTAGTCATATTCTACACATTTGAGACCATTAAAACCAGCCACATATGGACTTTCTAACTTAAATACTATGGTAGACAAGATAAAAATGTAAACATAGCAACTTGAATCACCCGAAACGGATAAACGAGTCAAAAGATACGGCCAAAAGAAGTTAGTGAAACCAAAACGCCGAAACTGCCTAAACACATGCTGTTAAGGATCTGTCCGTTTTAAAAGTGGTACTTCTGGTCCGAATTATCAAAAAGTTAAAACACGAAAGTTGTCCGGAACGACGTTTTCCTTTAACAATTAAAGAATCTCGGACCCTGAAAACGCTTAAACAGGCCATTATCTTTCAAAAACTGAAACTGCCCTATATATAGTTTCACGACTATACTTTTGTCACAACTAAAAGGCAAACCAAGAGGCCTAATGGCCTTAAGCCGAGACCACAGCCACGGCTAAGGCCAAGGCTGAGTCTCAAGACCATGGTAGTCTAGAACAAAGCCACGGCAAGGCCATGGCTAAAGCCTCAAGACTTATTTAGCCGAGACCGTAAACCAAAGGCCTTAGCCTTGACAAACCTAAATGTATTCAATACAATTTGGATCTACTTCCTTGATAAACTATGAAACTATACTTTTAATAACCAACTTTACAATTTAGAAACTTGTAAACTTTTCTTTAAACACTTGTGACATAAATTATGACGATACTTGTAATAACCATTATGATTCCTAATCATAACCAAAAAACCTAGTAACTTGTGTTTACAAACCATATGACACTTATGATATATAAACAAAACATATGTTTTATCTACTAAGTGCTACAAAACTAGGGAGCTTCATGTGAGGGGTTTCATTTGAGTAAAACGTATCGACGAGTTGCTGGATTTACGATTTAAAGTGTCCTAGCTCCTCGAACGTTACTACATGACCTCTGAATTGTGATGGCCCTAACGGTAGTACGATATGTATAAACTAAACTCGTTTTCAAAACTAGACCATTTCTATAAAACGACATACACAAAAACCATGTACTACATCATGATCAACATAGAGACGTATATAGGTTTGTTATTTCTTTCACATCATTATTTCAAACCTAAGTCGCAACATCCTATTCTAGGTTGCTCGTAGAAGTTCTCACGGCATATCCATCATTCTCATTATACATTTGCTATCATTTACTTTGAGGTGAGTTCATAGCCCCACTTTCTATTACTTAATTGTTTTACAAACCCTTGGGGGAGATACATGCTTTATTTTAAACCGAACACATTGCTTTCAAACTATATATTTATCTGATTGTCATATTGCCACTAAGTAACCATCATTTGCCAAACATAAGTCCCTAAATCATGAACCATTAATCACTGGAGAGAGTGAGCACGAATATTGTGGATAGATCTATCGGGATTGATTTAACTCCGTTTGTGTTGACCGGGTAGGCAAACAAACGCACTATATTTGAGTAACATTAGGTAAAACGGCAATTTTACCTATTAGGGCAAGTACCAACAGTTTCTCCAATTAATATTGGAACACGTTAACGCTTTGGTTTCATGAGCTTGGTGACAAACAGCGGCTCAAGTATCATGTACTTGAGGCGTACCGCATCAAACAATAATAATTGTTTTGTTTTCAAACCATTGGTGTGAGTCTAATTAACTCACACTACCAACATAATGTGTTCAACCATCAAACAAACTCTATGAATTTCACTCAACCTTTGTGTTGACAGTATTAAGCATGTATTTCGGTCCATAATGTCCTAAGTCGGGCACGGAAGAGCAAGGACTAGATCAAGAAGGCTATAAATATTTTATCATTCACAAAACATCAAAGATTTTATATTGATGTATTTTGTAAACAATGGAACCAACTGAGACCTATTTTGTAAACTCTGATATATTTGAATAATTTGAATGATAAATCCTTTTTAAACGACTCATTTAGAGATCGTTTTCTATTGTTATGACTGTTGTGCCATGAAGTAACACCCAGTTTGAATTTCGCTGCGTATCACGAAATTGGGGGTGTTACAAAAAGATGATGGAGGACAATATTTTTTAGAAAAAAAAAAGAAAAAAAAAAGAACAAATCATGGAGTATTCGACTAGGTCTTGAATGTAACTTGTTAATTGGGCCTACAGTTAAATATGTCTATAGAAAATTTTGATGCCCCTACAAGATGATGGGCCCTGTGCATTTGCTCATGTTGCACATCCTTGCATCCGGGCCTGTGCACACTTAACATAAAACGGAGATAGTAATTTTTTTAACACGCACACAAAAACACACTTGAGATCGAATCTCATGCCTGCCAAAACATTTCACCATGGCTCATAAACACCAAAATGATCAAACCAGAGGTGTGATTTTTGCAGTTTACTCATAAATGTTGTTTTATCAAGGCAGTTAAACATTGAAATAAAATTGAAAATTGTACGAAAAGTCATAAGTATACTCATAAATACTACATCCATCTCAAAATTATTATTCACAACACAGTCTTGTAAAAGTACATACACTTACACTCCACCACCATTAAACTTTTATCCTCCATTTTATAAGTCTTTTGATCGGTTGAAAATTAGAGTGAACAATAACTTTGAGACAACTCAAACTTACGAGAGGTGATTTATATGCATATTGTTTTGAGACATGTCAGACAAAAAAGAGTGATATACACAAGTATCATTTTGATCGGCGCACAACACTTATTGGACATGTCAAAATAATAAGAGGTGATTTGTACACATATCATTTTGATTGGTCACACAATATTTTACGAAAAAGATAAAAGGGAACAAAAATATATGATACAACTAGCGGTGTTAATTGGGTCGGATTGATCAGGTCGGGTCAATTCGAGTTGAGGCAAAAATAACATGCGGATTTATCGAGTTCGGGTCATTTAGAGTCTGGTCCATTCGGGTTCCGGTCAATCTGAATATGAGTACAATAGTAATAAAATTGCCTATTTGTTAAAAGAAAAAAGAAAACAAAAATTGAATCAATCGGGTCAACCTTAACTCGAGTTCGCTAAATATTTTGAACCCATTGTCCGACTACCGAGTTGACCCAAATAACCCGAATGAAATTATTGACCAAAGTAATCAAACTTGAATAGGGCAAATGGCATAAGAAGGTACCAAACTTAAGGTCCATTTCCAATTAAGGTACTATTTTTTTTCTTGCATAAAAAGGTACCCAACAAATTTTTTTGGCGGATTTGGGTTTTTTTATTAACGTTCGTTAACTCACTTTGTTAGTAATTACATGTTTGGTCATCGAATTCGTATAATCATTTCATGCAAAATCCAAAAACATTTTTGAATTTTTTTACATGTTTGGTCTTCGAAAAAAAATTCAAAAATAAAAACTACATGTTTGGTCCTCGAATATTTTTTTTTAATTCGAAAAAAAATTGAAAATTTTTTGGAAAATTCTTTTCGAATTCGTATAATCATTTTTGAAAATTTTTTAACAAAATTTGAAATTTTTTTATTGAAAATTCTTTTTGAGAATTTTTGAAAATTTTCTAAAAGAATTTTCAATTTTTTTTTCAAACTTTGTTAAAAAATTTCAAAATTTTCGAAAAGAATTTCCAAAAAATTTCAAATTTTTCAAAAATAATTTTCGAAAATGATTATACAAATTCGAAAAGAATTTTCGAAAAGTTTTCAAAATTTTTCAAAATTTTTGAATTTTCAAAAATGCTTACGAATATAAAAAGAGTTTTCGAAAAAATTTCAAAACTTTTTGAAATTTTTCAAAATTTTCAAAATTTTTCGAATTCAAAAATAATTATTCGAATTCGAAAAGGATTTTCTAAAAAATTTCAAAATGTTTTGAAATTTTTTCAAAATTTTCAAAATTTTTCGAAATTTTTAAATTAAAAAAAATTCGAGGACCAAACATGTAATTTTTATTTTTGAAATTTTTTTTCGAGGACCAAACATGTAAAAAAAATTCAAAAATGTTTTTGGATATTGTATGAAATGACTAAACGAATTCGAGGACCAAACATGTAATTTACTAACAAAGTGAATTGAGGTTAATAAAAAACTCAAATCCGCCAAAAGAATTTGTTGAGTATCTTTTTACGCAAGAAAAAGAAAATAGTATTTTAATTGAAAATAGACCTCTTTTTGTGCCATTTGACCAAACAAGGTCTCGAGCCCACGCGTTGCCGCGGGTGTTCTCGTAGGTTTAGAGTTCAAATATCATTGGCAAGGTTCATCTCGCCTATTCATGCTTGACTATAAGAAACGAAGTATAGAAGATGAACTGTTTTTTTTTAATTAAATCAAATCTAATTGCTTTCAGTCTAGTCAAGTTGCACCGATCTTTTGTTCTCATCACCATTTCCACTTTTTCAGATAACCATTTGAATTTTTTCCCTCTTTTTTTCACGGCATCATTATTAGGCTTGAATTTTCCACTTTTTTAGTTATTCCAACAATGGAAGGTACCATTATGGAAGAAAGATCAGAGGCCATGGTATTCTGTAAACATACCAAACCCATTAATTTGACCCGAAAGGTTTCTCCATTGTTTAAACCGTTTGGTAATTTAACGGATAATAATATCAAACCCTTGAATGTCAGACGTTTATATGACCCCAAAACATGTTCTTTAAAAGTGTCTTTCAATGGGCTTAGAACCGCTCAAAAAGGTTGGAAAGATTGGGTAAATAGCATGCGTTTATTTCACAAATATACGTGGCAAAAAGCTGGAATATATAACGCTGTTTTAAACTCATCTTATGAAATCATTAATGTTTTTGCACAGATTCTTGCATCTAGAAAGGTGCAAACAGGCCTGCTAATTATTGTACCAAACACATGCCTAACTGCAACTATGCATCACACTAAACAGAACAACATTTCGATATAGCATATTCGTAATGATATGCAAAATAGCATTCGCAAATTACAAAGGACAACACGATATGCAATTTCTTCTTATAGTTTTATTTAAAGGCATCTAAGCCATTGAGAAACAACCAAGACAAATCAAATTTGAGTGAAACTAATTTTGTTGTCCTTTTTTCCGTTTGTTTTGGCCATCGCATCATCATTTTGTTGAGCAATTTTTTTTGCAGCTTTAATCTTCCTAATGTCCTCCTTTTTAGATCTTGAACCATAATAACCAGGCAGAAAGTAGCTGCTCCCTTCCATCGAAATCTTCGCGGCTGGTGAGCTTGATTCAGTGGCTGAAATGTCCATGGTACCTGCACATTTAAAAAATGAAAAACTAAGCAGACCTGGTAATGCTGTGTTTGCCTTATATTAGGACTGAAATGAAAAATAAAAACCTTTTTTGCTGCCAAAATCCATGTTGTGGGTTGTTTAAATTACTGTTTGGCAAAGAACTGTTTTTGGGAGCTGCTTTTATAGGCAGAATTTGAAATGACAATGCGCTTTATAATTGGAGCATGTGCAGCTAATTTGCATGTTTAAAAAGCTGACCAGCTGATTAAAGCAGTGCATACATTATTGGCGTCATTAACTGTATCAGCAGGTACTAATATTGGAATATGTACAGCTGTGTAGGGCATGCTTGAAGGAAAAAACAGTGAACCAATGCTTTATATTTCATAAAAATAAACAGTCACCACATATAAATGTTGGCCGTAGATTTTTTTATGTTATTTCATTTCCGTAAGTATTATGGCATGACAATAATACTCAGTCATTACAATAACATCCAGGCATTAGAATGGTTTAATTTCTGAACAGCTAAGTTACACTAAATTGCAAAAGATAGTGTTGAATATTTTTTTATAGCTGGAATTTTAAATGAAAACTTGGTTTATGAGTGGAATATGTGCAGTCAACTTGTGAGTTTGAAAAGCTGCATACTTGATTAAAGCAGTCAATATATAGCGTGTTCATGTCACAAAAGCAGAGCTCATAGGTTTTAGATTTTATTTTTTTGCATCAGAATATTTTGACAGCGGAATATGCACAGCTGTGCAGCCTATGCTTCAAGAAAAAAACAGTGACCTATAGTTTTTTATCTTATTAAAAAAACAGACACTACATGTGAATGATGTCTGGTGATTACTCAATCGCAATGCCAGCGATGTTGGCCTCAATCAGTTGTCAAGCGATGGTGAGAAACTGGGATAGAGTAATCCATGTGCTGCCGCATAAAGCCGCTATTGTTAGAAGCTGATTTTAGGTAGCTGGCCTATAAAAATGAAGCATCAAGTAGCATAAAATAAAGAGTAAACCTTATTCTCGATGCAGTAGAACATACGCCGTTCGTCATGACATGCAAAAGATTATAAGTGTAATTAGCAAAACACGTCTTCAAATAAAAAATTTCATGAAGTTTTGTTATAGCTGTATAGCAAAAGGAAGTATAAAAATGCATCTAGTGATTAATGACAGCAGCGTCAACAGGTTATAGATAAAAGGGACTCACCATAGCACCCAACTGGAAATGCAAGAAATTTACAGCTTCCTGCCGTCTTATTTTTTAGAATGCGACCCAGAGTTGTTAACCTTAAAGTAGCCTTTCCATTGCATAGGAAGATCAGCGCCTTCTGAGCTTGAATGGCTGCTTGAAATGCAGGCGATCTCTGTACATAAAATGAAAAAATAAAAGTTAGGGTGTGTGCTTTGGATACAAAGACTGAAACGAAAGAGAGTAATCTTTTTTGCTGTTGGAATTCATGTTGAAATCTATTTTAGATTATTGTGCACTCAGACAATATTTGGTGGAAAATCTTAGATTAGTGGTTGGTTCCTGAAGTGTTTAAAGCTGCCTTTAGCCCCGCCTCGAAGTTCGTGTTGGGTTATTGTTTGGGAATATTTCATTGGACTGATAAGTAATGGTATACTGTACCAGTTTGGTTACACTAAATTATTCAAACAGTTTTTTTTCTTTGCCTATATAAGGTGTTTGCTTTGTGGCTTCACATAGCTACCTTTGCACCTTGCGTTTCTTTTAGAAATCTGAAAAAAAAAATGGCTCACACCCCAAACTTGAATCAACTGAAAGAAGCATGTGGCTCCAATGAATTCCACAATGCTTTTAAGTTCTGCTTTACGGATCAAGGTGAAAATGAGGGGTTCATCATGCTGCTTGGAGAGAAATGCGATGATGTTCGCCGTCGACTTGAGAGCAGGATTGAGTTGTTGCAGGAGGGAAGCTGGTTGAGTGGTCACGATGATGTTGCGAGTGACGCCGTTGAATGTTTGGAGGAGGCGGGATCGGTGACCATCGATTGTCGTCTTGACCGATCCGTGTTCTTGATCCGCCAGGGAATATCGCGATTGAGAAAAGGCGTCATGTGTTTACAATGGAATTGTATCATTAGGGTAGCATCCTCTGTGTGTCTGTGATGGTTTGTTTCATCGTCTTTATGTTTAATGGTATGGTGTTATGTCTTAGATTAACATGGTGTTGTTAATCTTTGGTGGTATGTTTGTAACTTATGTCGAATATGAATAAAAGTTATTGTCGTTTGTGGTCCAGCAATTTTGCAGATGTGTGTTTTTTTATGTGGTGTATAAAAGCAATGACATGGCTGACTCAGTTGTGTTTTAGTTGGAAAAGTTGTGTTTGTTTGTGGTTTAATAATTTTGTTGATACATGTGTAATGGAGAAAAGCAATGATATGGTTGGGTCACCTGTCTTTTATATGGACAATGTGTGGATGGTTTACTGATTGGATTTAACATGAACACGTATCATCAATTAACAAAATAATTCTTAATCTGTGCATGCGTATCATATTTTACAACTAAAATTATCAAACATTATTTAAAAATCAGAAAATGGTTAACCCTTTAAATAAAGGTCGAGCGTAAAAACAAATCTTGGCAAAATTTGATGGGTGCTGGTTATAAATAGACACTGAAAAGGAACACATCTTGAAGACAGATCACTCACCTCAGCAGTGAAAGACGTTGTTATGTGATAAGCCAGACCATGTGCAAGAAGCATCCCTATTTGAGCATCTTTAGTCAGTTGAAAAACTCTTAGCACCCTCAGGTACAGAACCAATGACAGCCGCCTTGATCGATGAGCACTTATTGCCATTCATGTTACGATGGATAGTGCCATCCTAAATTTAAAAAAAAAACAGCACAATCAGGAAAAAAATCATGCAACAAACTTAACATGGTCTGATAAGACAATGACATGGTCATACAATCAACTTACTATGTTAAACAGGTGATCCAATACATATTTCTAAGAGCGGCATTATTTTTCTGTTTTCATCGCCTCCCTGCAACAAAAAAGGTAGCATAAACTGTTATCCATATCACGGATTATATATTCATGTGCGAAATATGTGATAAAAGGGACCATAAACTGTTATCCATATCACGCATCATATATTCCTATGCGAAAGTTTTGATGTAACTGCACATATCAATTGACCAAGCATAGACTATTTGGCCACCTACAATGTAGGTTTGTTGATTGAATGGCATGCCAGATCTAGGATGATCTATAAATTTGACAAACGATCCTACGTTTGACGTGCCATTCAATAAACAAAGCTAGATTGCAAGCAAACAAATTATCTTAACTTGTTTGATCATCATGCAATTAAGAGGCATTATAAGATAATCGTTGACTGTCATCATTGGTATGAAAACATTTTCAAAACAGATCTGGCTTTTATTCTCTGGCTACAATGGTTTAATTTTCTAACCTCTATGTTTTTAGTTTTCACCATCTTGTCAATAAGTCTTTTTTTTTCTTTTTTTTTGGCCTTGCTATTTTATATGCAGAAATATATTTTTTTGTTAACTTTTTTTTTCTGCCACTCTTTTTTGTTTTTTTTTTCAAAAGCCGTGATTCCTTCGTCTTCACACTTCGAATGTGAAAAAACGGTACGCATGACAAAAGATGCGTAATCGATGGCTGTTTATAAGGAATCAAAAGTCATGATCACTTCTTACTGCATTTGCAGGCTATATAGTGGCAGTCAAATCAAATGTGTAATAAGGCATGTGCTATTACATCATAACAATAATAACCAACCTATAATTTGCTCTTTAAAAGACACACATAGCATATGAAAAACGCACACAAAAGAAAATCTGACCCAAATCTGAAATAAATAAAAAAGTTGAAGGAAAAAATAAACATGAACACACCTATGCCTTTTTGTGAAGACCTTGCTACTGCTGTTGGCTCTAGCTTTGTGAAGGATATGATAGTTGTTCAATTTGGAAGAGAGGTGGGAAAAACCAAGGCGGATGAAGCAGAACTGCTGAAAAAGTTTCAGGATATTAGGGCTCGTGTAGCAGAGCGGTAATATGTGATCGGAGAGTTGGAGCTCTTATATCAGTTTGATTCTTCCGTGCAAAGTATCTCAGAGCTGAAGAAGTTGCGTAATCCGAAGATTTAAGCCGAAGCCGCTGAGAGGTCTGGACAACGCTGACGGAAGAAGCAAAAGCGAGCACAGGAGCTTTTGTCATTTATCGCGAAGTTGAAGGGGATGGTATACTGACATACTTAGCGGGCTAGCTCCATAAGCGGTTAGGCACTGTTGCAGTGCAATCCGCAGCATGTCATAATAACTTAATTGTTAATGTATGAGAAACAAAGTTAAATCTAAATACTTTTAAAACTATGCCATCTGAGCTCGCAGCTTAAATGTAAAGCGCAGATGAATGCAAAGCAAAACACCAAACATAATATATAGTATACTCATAGCTTAATCCACGCCACGTTACTGGGATAAACTTACCAGCCACTTATACCAGTTCTTTTGTAAGTTTGCTATAGGCACCCGACACCATGCATAGCTCAGCATGCCCTAGTTTAAAAAATAGCATGAGAGACTCGTTTATCGACGCTATAGGGTTGTACAAAAAACAAAAGACACTAACGGACTTTACATCGGTGGACACCGGGTACTGCAGACTGATGGTAGACACCTCTGCAGGTGATTGTGCCAGAGGTGTGCCTTTACCTTGCACTTATATGTACCAGTTAAGGCGTGCTTTGGTAACCTGAAATGTTTATGTAAAAAACAAAGATCCCGTTCAAATTTAAGAAGCTGGGTTTGAAAAGAGAAAAGGAACAGCAACTTCTCATTGTCGCATTAGTCATCGGTCGTCCAATAATGCCTTTTGTACCAGACCTAGGCAGCACAGGCTGGAAAACCTGCAACAATACACGTATGGGTGTTTAAGGAAGTGTGATAGTAATAAGAAACCCCAAAATTAGGATGCACAATCATACATTTAAAAACACTATAATGGTTATAGTGAAGTGCAAGGACATACCTCAATTGTGAAAAAGTAAATGTTCAGTCTTGAAAGGTAAGATGAAATAGTGTATAACGAAGGTTGATTTATTAGGATCCTTTGCTACAGTACAATGCGACAGTTGATAATAACAGTGTACAAATGGGTGGTCATTTTTGCTGTTTTTTTTAGCGGGGCCCCATTTAGTTAACCTGCCCATCCGCCTCAGACCTGCGAATCTGGCGGCGGCATCAGAGACTCAGTATGGCTGCAACCACAGTTTGGATTAGGGTGCCTTGCCAAAACATGGGACTCTATGAAGCGCGCTCACCAAACACACAAATGCAAGAAACTATCATCATCGGCGTACTTCAGGCACAGGAAAAAAAAATATGTCGACTCTTTTAGCCGCCCTTTTGAGCGGAAGGCCATCTTGCTAACCCGCCCATTCCATTCATCGCTACTCACATTTTTCTGTTTCATCTTATAAAGTATCATTACCAGCGCTATGACCTTACAATACACCGATAGATGTCACAACATGAAGAACATTTGATCGCAGCGGCATCAGCAGCCTGTCATGGCTGCAACCGCAAGGTGGATATGGGTGCCAATCTGTCACACCCCCAAAATACTGCTTTTGCGTAATGAATGGAATTTCCGGGGATGACGCCATAGCATCACAGTTACAGTTATATTGAATGACCTAAAGTGTCGTTTGGAAAACACATCGTTTGATATACTAAAATATTCAGAGTTTACAAAGTATAGGTCCCAATTGATAGTCAACATGTACGGAAATAAGTTTGATACAAGTCAAACGATGTTTTAAAAATGCATAAATTCCATGTGAGACGCGTCGTCACCGCGACTCTATGATAAGTCCACATGCATGCCATGAAGTATATGCCTTAGATACCTGAAAATACATTGCTAAAAGTGTCAACACAAAGGTTGAGTGAGTTCATAGAGTTTATGTAAATTGTTTTATACGACTACCACAAGTATAGGCCATGTATGACAAATATGTCACATAAAAATGTTACAATTGCTATAAGCACATGACACCGAAGCTAGACTGATCATGATGTTCGCCCCAACAGAGTGTTTTGCTAAACAACTCAAATAATGATATTAAATAAAAAGCATCTGTTTGACCAGTTGGGACCACCAACCCGGATGGATGAGTCACCCTCAATAGATCTATTCACTCACCCTCGCTTCTTCCGAAATTAACGGTTCATGATTATGAAATGAGGAAACTCAATTGGCAATGAGGTAACTTAAGCAATGTAATGAATTTGATATACTTGGTATCGTAATAAAAATGATGTGCAATGTATTCTCCCCCGTAGGTTTGAAATAAAGTATAAATTTGAAAGACGGGGCTATGAAAACTCACCTGATACAATGATTATGATGATATAATGGCAATATTGAAATGAGGTGCAATCTCTATCTGCAACCTAATATGAATGATATGATCTATTATAAAATATGAATATATATATCGCATATGCAAATCCACATGTAATCTATACCACTTGTGCAGTTTTGAAAATAGAGTTTATCGTCGAAATATATGTTTATGACATCTTGTCAAGTTACAAAATACTTTACAAGTATTTATGTTGAAACAACATCCTACGATAGTTGTTTAGTGATTTATCAAGAAATTATAGCTTTTCGTCACAAAATAATATACTTTGATAATTCGTGAAAGTGGCTAAATGTCCTCGAAAAGCTAGTCATAAAATAGTGAATATCGAGTGTTAGGAAACAAACTCAATGATTTTAGAAAGCTTGTAACATTATCTAAAAGTCATAACACTGAACTTTTATCCATACGAGTTCCGATCATAAAGAAAAATAATGGTGAAGTGAGGTAGTTGAGCTAAAAATGTAGTTTATGGGTAGTTTTCGGGAAAGTTTGAGTGGTCATAGTTTACTCGTTAGAACTCCGTTTGACGAACGGTTGAACATTTTGAAAATAGGCTAGGCGAACTCACTTTTACTAGAAGACATCGTTTTCTCAAAAGTATTCCATCGATATGAAAAATGGCTCCAAACATGGTCACTTGCGATAACCACTTTGGTCTAGTAGAAAATATATAAGTGTTAATACTTGTGAAAATAAGTACGATAGCCATAATTTATCCTAATTACAATTACACATTCAAAAATATTAATCCAGTTCGTTAAGCCACAACAAGCTATCCATTGGACTAGTCTCGTGTGCTAAAACAACACCGATCCAAACGCTCCTTTATGGACTCTAAATGAGTAATTTAAGTAAGCAATCCAAACACTCCATTATATTTTAATAAACCCTCGCGCATATAAAATATCGTTTTTTATAAGGTTTCTAACGTTCCCTAATAATTTATAGGTGATACAATAGCATTTGGTAAGGTTTTCAAAGCTCAAACGGACTCGAAAACGCTTAAAAACACCAATTTTATTTCCCATTAGCTATGGGTACTTTGACTTTTTCAGAAAAATTGTCCGTCTTTGACCATGCTTAAATCTCTCATTTTACACTTTTAAGCTTAAAAATTTTGCGAAAGAAAAGTAAAACATCATTTCGGACAACTTTCGTGTTTTACACTTAAGCCGGTTCGGACCCGAAAGGGGTCAAAACCTCGATTTAAAATCATATCAGCATGTATATTTTTACAAAATGCTGTTAAAAATTATAAGTTTCGTTAAACTTTAATTAGCCATAATTTCTTCGGTTTAAGTCCGTTTTCTACGTTTTATATATCTTTGGAATCGTGATAGTATGTATTAATATATTTTTAATAAATCGACTCTTTTAGTTTATGTTTACAGCTCGTTTTTTACCTTTGAAAAACCCTTGACAGCAAGTATATTTTCAGAAAAATAGTTTTCGTCGTTAAACTTGAAAATAGCGTAAGTTCTTCGTTATAAATCCGTTTTAACCCGTTCAAGCGGCCACGGTTTCGTTTTTAAATATATTTTCTGAAAATGTAAACCAAAATAATCCCCAGCCTACTGAAATTTCCAGATTTTACAAAACGTGACAGCAGCTAAATATATATTGTCGAAAATGATTTTTCTAGCGTAATACTTGTTTCAACCACTTCAAATCAACGCCAAATCTACTCTAATCCTACCATACACCTTCTTAGGGTGTCATGGGTTCCTAAACTTCATCAAAAATGATAAGTTCCATGGGAATAATTATAGGATGATTAAAACTTATAATATGAAATAAAAATAAGTAGAAGTGGTATAAACACATATGATACTTGCATCTACCTACATGACAATTGTACTAGATCAAAAATATGAGTATGAAAGTTATGAAAAATAATATGTAAGCTTACTTGGATGATTATGTGAAAAAGATGATGAAAACCTTATTAATCTATAGGTTTTTATTTCAAAACCTTAACTAGATTATCACCAAGACTTGTTTAACACTTGGATCTTGAAAAAATAAGGTTTCTTCTTGATGCTCATGGCTTGGTCGATCATTATCAAAGAGAAGAGAGAAAATGGTGGTCTTTCTAGCTTGAAGATATTTAGTATGCATTCTTATCTTAGCATATAAGATATATAATTCACAAATATCCAACCAAACTTGTGTATGTGTACACCTAATAGATTAAGTTATTTAGAAAAAAGATGACAAGAAGTGGGGCAAGGGTATTTGGGAAAGTATTATGTGTATTTTTTATAATTAAATGTATTTAAAGTTATGTATAATGTATACTTTGTACATATAATTATTTATTTAGTGTAGCGTTAGATAAAAATCGATTTTAATGGAACAAAATAAAATATATTGAAGACATAAAAATTATAAAAATGCATTTCTCGCAAGTATTGAGTGAATAAATATTTATTGAATTGAATTTTCGAAAACCGTCGTAAATATATATATATACAAAATAAATTCAAAATATCGGGTAAACTAATAATATAATTTTTATAGTCTTAAAATGAGTATAAAAATATATTAGGATAATTGTTGGAAGTTTCGGATCAATTATTCAAAATAAATGATCGTGCGATAGCGTTTATTTAATAAATAAATATACGTTTATGAAATATGTAAACCCATGCATGAACTAATATGAAAATAATGTTACTGATGATATGTAGACTAACTCTAGTCTATGTGTAATGTTCTCAATGATGTTCCATGAATACGCAGCTTAACCCTCAAGGTTACGCGTATTTGATACTCGTAAACCTAGTTTACGAAAAATGATATAATAGTGAACCATGAATAGTGATTTTTCTCCGGGAATGAATAGTGTTTTGTGAATAGTAAAATTTTGAAATAACCTCTCAAAGTCTCAAACCGACTTAAAAAACGATGAATACTAAAATGATGAATAGTAATCGGTGAATAGTGATTTCCCGAGATGAATAGTGAAATTTTCAAAGATTATAAAATGACCTGAAATTACGAGTTGTCACAACCACGCCAACAGACAGGGGGCGCTAAAGCACGCCAACGAACCAGTTCAACATACAAGCCCATCATAAGTGCATCATTAACCTCATCATACGCTACACGCCCCCTGTATATCATATTATACTATACTACATTTTTCAGGATCTCCAACTACACTGTATTTCCTTGTACTTTTACATTTGTTGTGTTCGCTTTTTCAGCCATGTGTGAGAATTTTGCGGGGTACATGGCTCAGATGGGCGAATATTAAAGCAAAGAGGATACAAAACACACACACATACTCCCGCCAACTAGCCGTCTTCATTTCCGGCCAACTTCGGCGTCGCGCAATCGACACGATTTCATCACCTCGGATCCGATACAAGATACAATGATATATGGTGGGCCACCTCACATTTACCGAATAAAAACCCAATTGATCACAGCCTAAAAAAAAGGAATCCAACCGTCAACCATTCGCCATTGCACGAATGACAAAGACTATAACCACAGAAACCAACATTGATGGGAACATGGACTGCATCCGTAACCTGCAAGAATGAAATGGAAGCTTAAGAAAATCATGTTTAACAACCGCGACTACAAAAGGCCATCTGGCAGAAACAAAAGTGGGGAACATAAATTCCATGATGCTCATACCTTTTAGATCCAACCAGGTATATTTCCAGAAAATTATTCACATGGATCAGATGGGCGAATATTCAAGCAAAGAGGATACACCCGCCATGGCTGCAACAGCTGTCTGTCACCCTGCCAAGATACGGGGCATCTCACATTTACCGAATAAACCCGAATTCATCATAGCCTAAAAAAAGGGCTGAAACCGTCAACCATTCAGCATTGGACAAAAATGCAAAAACCTGCAACCATGACAAAAACCCGTAGAATTCATCCTTGCTCACAGCGGGTCAGCTTTGTTCATCAAAATGGTGGCTACACTAAAAAACAACATGGCTGCAACCAAACGGTTACCCTGCCAAACCATGTTTTTCAGCAAAGCTAACCCACAGGCAAAAAACATGTTTGTCGGCGAAGCTAAGCACCGCGAAAAAATGCGTGATTTGCTAGCAGCGCCGGTCAAAACTGGCGCAGCCTCGGTAAACCGACTCTTCAATAGCAAGACCTAAAAGAACTGCAAACCCACAAAATCTTTTTAGAGCGTACACTATTTAATCGAAATCTAACCGGAAGAAAGTGGCTAACCATAAGGCATGACATCCAACCCAACCAAGATACAGAGGTTTTTTTATTTTTACACTGACTAAATCAAAGACGAACTATGAAAGCAGACCGTGATTGCATGATTAATAAACCGAGACAGAAAATTTACATTTTAAAAAAACCTTAAACCCTCGCTACAACAAAGATAGCAAGAAAGCGAAGGGAAAACATCGCAGGCAGTTTCCAATGTCCCCAAAACAATAAAAGGCAAACACAACATAGGCCACAAAGCATGAAGAAGGGAGAAATCAGGCAAAAAAATAAAACTTAAAAAGACAACTCGCTATATCAATCTTTGCTAATCTAAAAGACACAGCTCAATTTTTTCGATCATTAATAATCACCATACGTAACCCACGTAACCCTTATCTAAGACATGGCAAGCAGAAACAGCAAACCCTAACTAAAACTAAACTAACCCAGAACCAAATCCAAACACACAATACCATAACCACCATAAAGACTTGGTAAAATAAACCCTAAAGAAAAGGAAAAAAAATCAAACCTTCAATTGTTTCCCCCAAATCAGAAAAAATGAAATTAGGGTTTTCCATAATCAAGATCTAAAATACGTAGCCTTACCTTCAGATCTACCAAACACCACAAATATATGGACCAAAAGAAAGCGACCGCTGTAGCAAAGACCATGTGGCCAACGGAGATCCACAAATATTGTTTCCATAGTACAGATGTTTAGGTTGATCAAGGGACGTGGGGGGTTTTCACCGGAAAAATACCCAGGTGGATCTAAGATGAAACCGGAAAATGTGAGTTGAGATGAATAGAATGGGCGGGTTAGCTTAAGGGAGCCCCGCTAAAAGACACGGGCAAAAAACACGAACCAACCCGTAAGGGGATACTGTAGATAGTATCCTGATAAATGTTATATAGTACTACGTATAATAATAATAATGTGCGTGGATTCAGTTCAATTTTTTTTACATCCTTGGATACAAATCAGCAGTCCACACGTCAGCAAACCCACCACATGTCCAGTCACCATTGGCTCAAAAACCTTAAACCTACGTGTCACCCAAGTACAAACTCACTAACTCAAAAAAACACAAACACAAAAACACACTAAAACCACACTTTCTTCACACACAAAAGAGGTCGGATCATCTCCCACCTGAAAAAAAACATCAACCGTGGCTCCTCAATCATCATCATCAAACGTGACACATAGAAGAAGAACAAACGTTGTTGGTTCAAGGATAACGTTAACGGCGCCGTTAAATTTGACGGAAGTGGAGGAGCCCTTTTGGCAAAGGACGTGGTTTATAGGATTGTTGTTGGTTATGGCTTTGTCTTTTTTCTGTCTTGCTCTTTTTTTGTTTTTGAGTTTGGATGATGAGTACACGTCAGCAGAGAAGCCTGTTTATAAGCCTCCTGTTCATGAAGGTGTTGAGGTACTACTAGTTTTTCTATATATTTGTGATTATGGTTATTTGCAAGGTTGCAAAAATTGGATTGGAAGTTTTGTGTATTTTCGTCGAGTTTAGGGTATTTCAGGCAAGATATGTCATAAAAAACCAAATTGTAATAGATATAAACAGCGACGATAAGTGATTAAAACAAGTTTGTTGGAGGTCTTTCTAGAAGTAGTCTCTTTGCCCTCAGGGTAGGTAGGTGTATGATTAGGGCGGACACTAGACTCTAAGTCACCAGGTGGCACAAATATTTTTTTAGAGTATACTGGAAATAAAAATAAAGTGAAATGTACGATTTCATTTAAAATAGTAAACAAATTAAGAAGACGTAAACAAATTAAGAAGACGTGTATTTCTTTTGACATATTAGGCGACTAGCTAAACAAGACATGTACCATGTTCATTTCATAGAAACCGTGATTTCTAACGAAAATTTACACTAGGCGGCAAACATCCATCAGGTTTCCCTGGAACCCTCCTATGTCCGCCCCTATGATTGGCTTTTTTGGTAAATATTGTTTCTGACCTTTCGGCGACTAATTCTTGGGGTATTGTTTGAACCCCCGCCATGCATATTCAAACCGGGTAAAGACCTCCATTTTTCAGGAAAGTCGGTGTGGCCACTTTAGGGTTGTTTGCACCTAGCAGGAATTGAACCTCAGACCTCACACACTTTAACTTTAGTAATATTAGTCACAAGCTTTTTGCCACTAGGCCACCCCTGGGTGGTTTGATTTAGGGTAGAGTTAAATATCAATTTAACAGTTTTTATAAAAGTTAAGTTTCATTATATTTATGATGGACTTATGTGATGTTTATAATGCTACTGGGTTTGTTTTATCAGTTAGATTATATTTATATTTTCTTATTGTATGTGGGTGTTTAGGATTTGCTTATCTTTAACAAAATAACCGGTTTGAAGTCTGCTTATATTCCGAAAAATAACAAGTTTGAAGCGAGCTGGTTTGGACATTTATGTTTCAAAGTGCTTATTGTAAAGTAAATTTGAAACCAGTAATTTGCTGTAAAAAATGATGATTTAACTTAAATGTTAAATATCTGTATATAAAGAGTAAATTTATATATAAGAAGGTTAGGTTATGTATAAAAATGTTCAAGTTAATGGTTAATTATTGACTCCCCGAATGGTACATAAAGACATCGTCTAAAGAGTAGAATGTATTAGAAAAATGTATAATGACTAAAACCCCATATGGTTGACCTTAGAGCTAAAAGTCATGACGGTCTGTGATTAGTAGGTGGATGAACAGACTCCTTCATATCCCAAATTCCCAGAAGTGAATAATAATGTAATTAATACATATAGTTTGTTGTGAAGCTAGAAGTAGAAAAAAAATGTACTTAGTTACATAACATAATATAGGATTTCTTATATTTGAGACCTAACAAACCCTGAATAGGTTTGGCAGGAAATGAGTAATCTTGAGTTTTTGACATTTTGAGTAATATGAACTTGTATATGCGGAATTGTGAAAATCAGTGTTTTCCATTTGCATAAGTGGCTATTGTTTCAAAAGGCTAGCCAAATGTGACTGTTGTAATATTTCTATGTTAGGATTTAGCTAATTTGGTACTTGTTTTACCTAGTATTACAGAAACATTTGTTTGAGACATACACTTTCTGTTTGTTTTACTTTTCATAGTAAGCTGTTTTAGTCAATTTACTGTAATAAAAAGGAGTCTTTAGGATGCAATGTTCCGAAATTACCTAGAAAAGAAAATTCAATATGGACCACTAATATCCAACATTAAATAGATAACATACTGTAAATGGTTTTTAACTAGGAGTATATTATAGCAGAGTAGCAGACACTAGCTGCATAAGAACCTTGGGTTTTTCTTCTAAAACACAAAAACTACTGTACTAGTAATATAGCGAGTAAGAGAAAGGTAAAGAGATTCATTTTTCTTTTATTGTTTATTTATGTTCCCCATTTATGCTCACTTCTTGTGCAACTTTATATATGCTAGATTACTTATGGGTCGGCGCTCAAGCTGATGCATGAAAAGACACGATTCAGACTGCACTCACACGATGTGCCATATGGATCAGGCAGTGGGCAACAATCTGTTACTGGTTTTCCTAATGTAGATGATGCCAATAGTTACTGGGTATGTTCATATCCATTTCATATGTTTGAGCGACATAATTATAGTTACATAACATAGTCCTGACTCCTGATTTTTGCCTATAATTGAACTCTTACAAATCAGATTGTGAAGCCCGTGCCAGACACTTCAGCAAAACAGGGAGACAGTATAAAAAGTGGCAGCATCATTCGTTTACAACACATGAAAACAAGAAGATGGCTCCATAGCCACTTGCATGCTTCACCAATATCAGGAAATCTCGAGGTTTGTCGTTTGGCATTTGCTCATTTTTCCTAATATAGTGTCTTACGCGGTGTGGTAAACGTAACACTCAAAGAAGAATCATCTTTCAGCGGTCAATGTAATTGCTGAAATGGTTGTGTCAAAGTCATCAACAAGACAGCAATTATCTTTGTTTATATAACATAACAACTTTAGATGTTCGTGATTAGTTCAAAATGTAAGCAACTGAAGGTTTTGTGTAGGTGAGTTGCTTTGGAGACGATGGTAATTCAGACACTGGAGATTATTGGAGGTGAGAGCTACTATGAACAATTTACTTTCATTTTTTTATAGGTTATGATTTCTATACAAACAAAACTAGGTAAGGCCCACGTTAACTGTATCGAGATTATTCTCAGACTCGAAATTGTGGGAAGTGGGAAAGCTTGGAGACAAGATCAAAGAATAAGGCTTCTCCATGTTGACACAAGTGGATATCTGCACAGCCATGATAAGAAATATAGTCGCATTGCTGGCGGTCAGCAAGAGGTTAGATCCATCTTTGTATTGCTAGTCTTTACTCCTATGAATGGGTCGATTCGAGTTATTTTTATATCCAATGGGTCAAGTGGGTTGCAAGCCACCCAAGTATCTTGATGCATACCTCTTAAATTGTTTTTATCCGGTCATTCATATTTCTGGTATGATACTCGTAGATGAATAGCGTCAGGTATTTATTTCACAAAAATAATGGGCAAACAAATGTATTTAGCCATGTGGGTCAACCCAACTTGACCCGTACTGAAAATGATTTTTTTTAGTCTGATATGGTTTGACCCACCTAACCCGCCCTCTAATTGAACATTACTCTTAAAATCACTTATCATTTGCAGACTAATATAACATATTGTTGCATTCTTGCAGGTTTGTGGTGTCAGGGAGAAACGTGCTGACAACGTTTGGTTGGCAGTGGAGGGTGTGTATTTACCAGTTTCTGGAAGCAAATGAATAAATCATATTAACATTAGCTTGTAGCTTCTAGATATTATTTGTGACGGTTTATGTCAACATATGTCGGCTTGCGTGTCACATTAGGACATATGTATAGTAACTGTACCAACTTTTGGGCCTTTGAGTTATTTATTGTTCCGCGACTACTTGTATTACCTATGGTCACTCATACTGTATTGCTGTGTTCAACTTTATAAAAGAGTTTCTAGATATTTCACGATTTAGTAAGCCATATTTTCAATAACTTTGCTAATCCTAGGTATAACTTCTTATTGACAGATAATGACCACTAAAATAGAGATCATTACCAGCATAGGGTTATATGAAAGCATTTTGAAAAACCATTTCATTGTGGTGATAAGCATAGCATCTCTTATTCATAGTACTTGGGGGGTGTTTAGGATTGCTTATTGAAAACAGATTTTTCGTTTTGAAAATGCATAACAAAACGTGATTTTAAAACTTAGTGTTTGTATAATTATTAGTTAATCAGATTATTCAATAACTTACTACTATATAAAATGACCAAAATAGGCATTGTATTTGTAAAATGACCAAAATAGGCATTTTATTTTGTTATTTAGGGTTCCACTTTTATTAGTCTTCTCTCCCATTTGTTATATCCTAACACGGCAGACCTGCATAGTTCTTCAATGGTAGCATGTATGTAAGAGGTGAAAAAGGGCAATGTGGTAATTTTATTGAAGAAGCAAAATCACATTTCACAAAAGCAGGTCGGTGAAGACATGCTGCTGCAAAACCGCATTTTGAACCCCCAAAAAAGCAGACGAGTAATTTTTGGTTTTGTGTTGCCAAACACTTAAAATGGATTATCAGCATTTTTAAAACGTAGTAAGTAGATAATTAGGTGCAAAACGCAACCTCAAATACCCCTTTAGGAATTCCAATAACAGAAAAACTACTTTTGGAAAAGCCTTAAATATGTTAATTCTAAGTAAACCGTACTTTGAAGAATGACACAATACTTAAGCAGGGCTACCTTTAGTCAAACCCAACAAATTTAACTGAAATCGGACCAGGTCAACATGCAAAGAAGAGTTTTGGTTTAGTCCAAAAGTATAAACCCCACAGGTTTAGTCAGAAACGTTACAACCAACAAATCAAACTGAAACCAAACCTCGTCAATACGCAAAAAGGAATTCTGATAATGGTTAAGTATCAATACGCAAAAATGTAACTCAACAGAAGGCATAATTTTACTTGTTCGATGTTCAGGCAAAAACCAACACAGAAAAAAGTACAAAACATCTTGAATAATTATAATCTAGTGAGCTTTAACAAGCATTTTCACTCAAACGTCTATAACTCTCTAAACCTCCCAACAAAAGTAATTCCAAACCACTGCAATTAATTTAGTGAGATTTGACATACTCCTGAACGATGTGAAGTCCTTCAGATTCCTCACCGTAATCCTGCAACATTTACAAAGTTTTTAATATAAAGAATAAACAACATCATATATTGGTTTTATACTTTCATAAAATATAAATGGAAAACTAATCATACCTTCACAACAAGGCATGAGCAACCAACAACCTTCCTTGCCTTGCCTTCTGAGTCGATCTTGCACAACTGCAATGTTTAAAATCCAATTAAATCACCAGAAATGGTAGACCAATAAACTGTACAGTTACACCACAATGTATGCATTTTTCAATAAAGCAATGACCAGTCACGGTTTTTAAAAAAATAACACTTATTTTTGTTAAATTTTTCAATAAATTAACTATGATTTACAAAGACACAATCAGTAACTCAACCTATTTGACAATTTCCATTTTAAATCTTGATTTAACCCTTTAAAGATAGAAATACAACCCAACTCAACACATTTATATGTAAACAAGTCAACATATATACCACTAAAAATGATGACTCGAAAAAAATTCTATCAAGATTTGGGTAGCAAGAGACTTACACCAGCCCATTCACCAAGAGTCTTTGCACTGGGGACGGTTACCAAGCTCACGTTATGGTCAGCACAAAGTGCTTTCACCAACTTAATGTAGTCAGGCTGGTCACAATCCTCGGCCAAAACACAAAGTTGAGCAGCATGCTTCTCAATAACCTTTGCAGCCCCATGAAGTCCACGAACAAGACCTCCATGAGCAAGTGACTTTCTCAACACAAGCTGCAATGCAGTCATTATGTCCATGGGCTCACCAAGAGCAGGAGCTGGAGCAGCGACCTCAACGGGAACAGCAACATCTTCGCTGCAGTTGCAAAAGCGTTGATCAGAATATAGAAACTGTTTCCATTATATAAGTACACAAACTATGTCTGTTTGATGAACTTCATAAAAGAGACTTACGCGGCCATGTTTTAGTGTTTAAACTTCAAGTGAAACTGTTAAAAGAAGCAAGTAAAACATGTCAGGCAAAGAAACAGTAAGGCAAAAGTAGATTATGTCATATTCTCAAGGAATAGATCTTGCAAAAATTAAACACAAGTATACAATCAAGCGACAATGCAGTTTGATAAGCCACTGTCCATTAAACCTTAACTGTGACATTCATTAAATCACCAGAGACCACACATTCTTTAGTAGTTGTTTGTCTAAGCTTGTATGTTGAGCTTATTGAAAATTTGATAAGCTCATATCATATTTTTGGGCTTATGAGCTTATCCTTGTGATGTTATAAAGTTCATAAGCCCAAAAGATTGAGCTAATAAATTATGAGCTTATCAAATTTTCATTAAACACAAATATCAATCAAGCTATGATGTACTTTGATAAGCTTCTAATCGTTAAACCTTAAAAGCGAAAATAATAAAAACACCACAAATCACACATGCTTTACTTGCTGTGAATGCTTTAGGTAAAGAGTTGTTTGGGCACTATGCAATACACTTACTGGCAAAGGTACAGAAAACAACAAAATAAATTAACATTATTCCTGTCATTTGCTGAATATCTAAAACAAACTATCAAACAGCGACCCTATTATAACTACGAGGCTGTTAAAAAAGTCCAATTTCAATCTCCCTGAAGGTTTCGTCTAATCTAATTTCCATTTTACAAAAATATTTGGGCATTAGGCAAAACTTTTAGTCACAGCGATACAGAAAAGAGCAAATAGATTAAAACAGTTACCAAATAACTACTCTATTATTGCTTCCCGAGCATACATACTAAACGCTTAATCTAATCTAACTTACATTTTGTTTAAAAAATCATACGGCTACTCTAACAACAGTTTCAAGAGTATCACATGTATTCCTATTCACCGAAAACTAAGTCACATAATCCAATCATTACATCTAAACACATAAAATTCAGAACATCAACATACGGGGTATTTGTTTAAAATCATTTATGGGCTTATGAGTTTATCTCTTTTCAGATTATGTTTCAAAAGCCCTTATTTTTGCTTATTTTGGGAAATCTTACATAACCAAAAGTTTCAAAATAAGCCAAAATTTTGAGCTTATGAAACATAAGCTGAAAACAGACAAACTCATAAGCCCATAAATAAAAGGGCGTTTGGATTAGCTTATTTTTAGAGCTTATTCGAAAATGGAAAAGCTCATAAGCTCATTTTTTTCCGGCTTATCACCTTAACCTTATGGACTAATTTAAGTCCATAAGCTCAACTTCATAATGTCAAAATCCGGAAAAAAAGGGGCTTACGAGGTTTTCCATTTTCGAATAAGCTCTAAAAATAAGCTAATCCAAACACCCCATAAGCTTAAACAAACAGGTTTTTCAAAACAAAATTTATAAAAACAAAAACAGTCTAACATAATAAGTTTATTAAACTAATATATATTGATGAGTAAAGAAAATGATTAGTATGTTGAATGAATACCTTTTGCTCTGTAAAAGTGAAGAAATGCAGGAATGAAACAAGAAGACGGCTGTGCGGCACAAGTGTTAGTAAAGATTATAAAGGCAAAACCCTAATTCTTAATTAGAGTTTCCTCACTTTTCACTATTGGTCCTTATGCTTTTCTCTTTCTTTCATTGTTTGGGTTTGAGTTGTACAGGAAACGCCGTTTTAATTTTTACACTGTGTTCTCGAATATCATTTAAAGAAGAAAAGTAAATTCTAAAAAAAAAAGTTAAATGTGCCGCTAGTCTATGTGGTTTTGAACGCTGCTAGTCTAAAGTTTTAACGATCGTTATATGAGCTCGTTATCTCCAATCACGTGCTGGGCGCATGAGGGTAAGTTAGTCTTTTCATTTTTTATTATATGTAAACTTCAATTACCTTATGCTCAGTTATACACTTGCTTAAAAAACGAACATCGTCATCACAAGATAAAGCATTCAATCCTACATCAGGATTACTACCAGGTTTCTTAAAGTTGTAATACATAATCTGACCATCCGGATAACCTAGTTCCTCAATTATATCACTAAACTTGTGAATCAAGAAATCGATACCCAGCATATCAGCTATAGTTTTCTTACCTCCGTCATAAGCCCATCCTGAATAAAAGTTAACAAC
Organism: Chrysanthemum makinoi; assembly: GCA_910596185.1. Classification (NCBI taxonomy): domain Eukaryota; kingdom Viridiplantae; phylum Streptophyta; class Magnoliopsida; order Asterales; family Asteraceae; genus Chrysanthemum; species Chrysanthemum makinoi. The sequence continues at coordinate 327,051,354 of OU343222.1, read as the reverse complement.
AATGTCACGATGTATCCTCATCATAAATAGAGTAGGATGATCCTTGAAAAAGTCAAACAAGATAATATTAGAACATTGGGACTTTCAATGTTAAAAAAACATAATCTTTCAACTATTAAACAAATTACCCTCCAAAAAACACGCAAATAAACTTACTATAATCATCCTTTACGAACTCATAAAGATCACAATCACTAATTACAAAGTATGTGTTAGTGCAAAATGTGTAATGGGTATGGACATGGGCTTGGATTGCATATTGGGCTGAGCTAATGAGATGTTTGGGGATTATGCTTGCACTAAACCAAGTAATGAGATGATTTCCTGCACAGATGAAAGTAAACCGTTAGCCTTACCGTGAGGACGGACCCCACGATTAAGCTCCGGCGTGAGAGTAAGTAATCATGTTTGTCAGAGAATATCAGTGTATACTAAATGGCTCCCTTTTATAGGCGAGTCCAATACTAGGGTTTCTTAGTATTTCGCTTTATTGTTAGTGGACAAATAGGACCCTTGTCGGACAAGGATCCGTAACTTAATCGTGATTGCGGACACATATCATCTTCCGCAGCCGTTGGTCAGTCCGCTTAGGGTACTGCGCAAGTATCATTTAGATGATCCGCGTGCGTCTTTGTGTCTGCGGACCGCAACTCATTCACCGTTAGGCTCAGTAGCGGTCCAGTGCATTTGCTAACTTGTTTTGTTGGGCCGAATCCCAAATAAGTATAGTATGGTCCAGGCCCAATAGCCATGTTGTCCGTACTATACGTCATCAATATGTTTCTTGTATCTTCCATTCCCTGACCATCGCAACAAGCTATCATTAACAATTTTAGCAAGAACAATTTTAGGGAAAAAAACATTAGGGTTTATGTGTGTGAATTATGGAAGATGAGAAGAGGAGTTATGTGAAACTATATGTAAAAATGTGTAATATAATGGGCGAGAAGTATGATTTGACTAGTGTCAGAAGATAGATGAGAAAAGGACAAAAACTGAAAAGACTAACTAACTCTTGTGTGCCCATCACGTGATTTGAGATAACAAACTCATATAACGGCCATTAAGTTTTTTGACCCAACAATTTGCAAAAAACCACACGTTGAGAGGTATGCAGTAATTTTTCCATAGTTGGGACTAAACATGAAATCCAACTAAACTAAAGGAACTAACATGTGTTTTACTCAAAAAATACTCAAAGCATGTAGGGTTAAAGAGTCATTCCACGTCCCTTAACTTACTCGCAACAATAAAATACATTATGACATATAATCTTTGATCAGGTAGAGACTACGTTTAAATAACTAGCAGAATATTCGCGCTGCGCAAGAACAAGTATTCTGTAACTACTTTTTTTAAGACAATATTTTTCAATAATACATTTTCTGGGTAAACAACTTTGAACAATAGAAAATACACTATGCACTAGTCGGTAAAATTATTGGGATATGAGATTTAAGTGGTTTACAATGATTATGGAACGGATGTAGTATAAAGTAGTAGAGATATATTTTCAAAAGTAAAACACTTAAATTATAAAATTATTAATAATGTAAATGGTTAACATTTTTATTTTTCAAATTTTCATTAAATTGGTGGTTATAAGTTTAGTGGGCTTTTCTTATAAACAATTCCACTAAAATGTATCATTATTGGAGGGCGGTTACATATGGTTTAAATGAGACTCAAATTTTCAGATTTTGCATTAATTTTCTACTTTTCCTATAATAGTAATGTCTTTTAGTCTTAAAACTTTAAAACTTTCTTTTATAGGAAGTCTCAAATGCTTTATAATGTAGTATAGATATGTATCATACCTGATTTCTAGACCTCATTTCAAAGTACGAATTTAAAGCCAAATGACATTACAAACAACTAAAAAGGGAGAAGAATATGAAAACAGCAAGTTAGTTATATGACCGATAAATTCTTGATAGTTAATAGAGACGATAAAGGTATAGAGTTTATACTTTATAACAAGTCCGATTCGAATATTAGAAAATTTTGGAGACAAATACACGCATAAAGGGTATGTTTGGTAAAATTAGCTGTAAGTTATATGCTGTAGACTGTAAGCTGTAAGCTGTAAACTGTAAACTTTAATGTTGTTAACATGAGCTACAAGCTGTATCTTTCTTTCAATAAAAATGTTTGATAAATTAGTTGTTGACCGTGATTATAAAATGTAAAATGACATAAAAAGAGATATCTATAATTATACACACTCTTCACTAGATATACATTTTTAGGTGACAATGAACATACAAATAATCACGGGTTGCCCGGTTAGGCCAAGCGCAATGGAATTAAGACCAGATAAAGAAGTAACTTGATATACTAATTCGGAATAATATATCATTGAGAACATGCATTCAAGATTTAACATTCATAACAATACAACTGTTTGTTGGAAATGTATATATTTACAAATACGTAAATGTCCGGATTCAAACTCGTGACCATGGGATTGCACACATTAGCGAATGAGAATTAAAGTTAAATAATTAATGTTAAGTTTACGATTAATTATTGCACATAAAGTCCATATAACGATCGTTAAGTATTTAACGAAAAATAACTAACGACCGTTAACTATAAAGAGAAGGACTTATAGTGTAAAATCTTAATAAGGAAAAGATTCGGGTATCCCTTGGGGCATGCATGATGGCCGGCCATAGGAGGCTTACACAAGCCAAAACCCTAACTTGTTCCCAAAGATTTGTAAACACTATAAATACAAAGGCTAGGGTCTAGGGTTTTTCATTACTTTGTGCATTTGATTAACCCTAGATCTCTCATCTTCCTCTCTTGTCCCTATTCGGCCGAAACCCTCCTCCAAGGGTGTTTTGGTTTTGTTTTTCCATAAAACAAGGACTTGTGTTAGATCTAGCAATCGCTTGATTCGTTGGTTAATTCGTGTGTACAAAACTGTGGTAGTAAGACACTATTCTTACACCTAATTGGTTTGAGTTGTAAAACGGTAAGGGACAACTCTTTAAACCACTTCTTCTGTTTTGTTCAAGAGATCTGACATTTGCAAGAGGTATGTTACGCTTTTAATTCAGTTAATTATTTATTTGTTATGATCTAAAGTCTTCCGCTGTGTACTCTTGATGTCTACATGTTTTATTGTATGTCATGTATTATAAACTCAACAGTGGCATCACGAGCCTTGTATAACAAGTAATTAATTACTGAAACACATAAATAAAATAAACATGATTGTGTTATTATTTGTATGCGTAGATCTAGGGTTTGCAAAACCTAAACCCTAATTTTTAGGGGGGGCGTTTTTTTTGGGTTCCCTAATTAGGGTTTTGTAAACTTAAGTTTTAATTGGATTAGAAACCCTAGGATGCATGCAATTTTATGTGTATTGCGTAACTCTGTTTTAATTGCATTAATTGTTAAGTGTGATTTATATCCATGATAATTATCTGCATGTTTTATCATGGATCTGTTTTTATTGTATGTTCTACTTGCTTAAGTGATATACACTAAATATTATGATAGATCTAAAATTGGGGAGGACCTCAATAATTATTATTTAATCAATTATGTGCTATGTGGTATATGTTTAAGTTTGACTTACCCAATCGATGAATCGATGCATGTGGCTCACCTTGTACATAGCTAAAAACGGGTGAAAGTCTTAATTAAATATATACATATTGACAGATCTAGAATTGATTATTAATAGGATTTATCAAAAAGGTTTGCATGTGGGTATTTGATATGCATGACTTATTTTTTGTTATGCATTCATTGTTTATTTGTTTATTTTTTAAAAACTTGCTTGTTTGTTATGTGTAACAAGGGTATTTTTTACAAGAAAAATAAACTGACCTAAACAATGGTGAAACATGTATTTTTTTAAGCATAGTAATCGTAATCGTTTAATTGATTGATTTTTTGCACAAAATAGTTAGAACGGCTCACCCATTAATGACAAACTGTGTGATGGGTATAAGGTTGGTACACATTAAATTGTGACCTTAAAGATGAGGGTATGTAATATGCTTCGCGCTGACCTAATTCTCCGCTCGTTTGTGCGTCTTAATGGAGCTACCAAGTATTCCTATATATGTGCATAAAATCTTAAGGGTGAATTACTTTAATTTCTACGCGCCACTTTTGTGGTAATTATCCGAATATCTTGGGTCTTATGACTCATGCAGTAGTAGGATATAGTGGTAATTAAGGTGATTCTTTAATTGGTTATCCAATACCTCGATTAAAGTTTGATGATGAAAAGCTTAAATCATTAAAACAATCATATAAATGTTTTAATAAAAACTATGCTACGAAGATGAATGCATGACATCTTTGTACATATTTGATTTGACATCAAAATTATTACCCTTTAATTTGAGTTATATGCCATCCAGCGAAACGGAAACACCTAAGATTACCTTTTATTTGCGTGAGAACGTGACTTAAATCGTAATCAAAGGGTAAAATGTCCACGTGTCGTGAGAACGGGCATGGACGATTTTGCAGTTTCTTAAGTTGGACAACTTAATTGAGTTAGGCGGTGAGAACTGGCAACTCAAGGAATAAGATGGGATAAAACATGTTTACATGGCGATTGAAATTGGCTATATGTAAATCCTATAAATCTAGGAATTGCAATTGAAATTGGCAATTGAGCAAAAACTCTACCATTCTGTATAAGGTTCATCACTAACAGATCAACTGATGTGATGAGATTATGACAATTTGGATCCTAGTTTTCAATAATAATTAATTGGTTTATATGAATATGAACCTTGGGTATTTAATTGTTTATTGAAAAGGAAAATTATCAAAATACTAATCATGGTTTTTTGAACTTTTCTGTAGATGGCTCATCAACCAGAAAACACTATGAGCTTAATGAGTGCTGCTTTCAAAGATATGATTGGAAGAAACAAGCTGACTGGCCCTAATTTCAATGATTGGCATCGTTCACTTAGGATCATCCTTCGTGTTGCCAAAAGGGTTGAAATTTTGAGTACACCTCTGCCTGATGCTCCTCTCGATACGGCTACTGCTCTAGAACAAGAGACATATCGTGTTGAATATGAGAAGCACAATGATGTGGCGTGTCTAATGCTTTCGGGGATGTCTGCTCAATTGCAAAAACAATTTGAGCACTATCCGCCTATGAGCATGCTAGATGAACTCAAACGTATGTTTGAGAAGCCACCTGCAGCTGAACTGTATGAATTGATTGAAAAGGTTCATAGCTGCAAGCAGGAGGTTGGCAAATCTGTCTCCGACCACGTCCTCGAGATGAAACATCACTTGGACCAATTGGAGAAGCTCGGCTGTGGTTACTCGAATGATGTATGTGTCGGCCTCATCAATCACTCCCTTAATCAGGAACGATTTGGTGATTTTGTCTGAAATTTTAACATGCATTGCACGGGGAAGACAGTGAATGAGTTACATGCAATGCTTGTAGACTTCGAGAAGAGATTGCCAAAGAAGGCTCCTACACCTGCTGTACTCGCAATACAGGGTGGTAGGGTGAATAAGCCAAAGCCGCAAGCAGATAAGAAAGGGAAAGGAAAAGGAAATGGGAAGTAAGTTGTCATCCCACCAACTCCTAAGAAGAACCCTGCAAAGAAAAAGAAGAATCCTAAGAAGGATTTAACTTGCCACCACTGCAACTCACCAGGCCACTGGAAGCGGAACTGTCCAGTTTATCTGAATGAGTGCCTTCAGAATAAAAATAAGATGGTGCCTAGCTCATCAGGTATTTTTATGTTTGAATTATTTTCTTTTCCTCATAAGCAAAATTCCTGTATATATGATACAGGATGTGGTACTTACATCTGTAATACATCGCAGGGACTTAGGAGAGCAAGGAAGCTGACATGTGGAGAAAGATACTTGTACGTTGGCAATGGAAAGCGTGCAGTTGTCGAAGCCATAGGGACTTTTGATTTAGTGTTGCCTTCGGGCTTAATTTTAGAACTAAATAATTGTCATTATGCACCCTCCATTGTTAGGGGTGTTATTTCAGTTTCTTTGTTAAAAGATATTGGTTTTGTGCACACTTTTACCAGTTATGGAATTTCAGTTTCTTTAAATAATGTTTTTTACTTTAATGCAATTCCTATGCTTGGTGTGTTTGAAATTGATATGGATGGTTGTGTATCCAATGAAAATAATTCGTTGTATAGCATTAGCAATAAGAAGAGCAAGTTGAACTGTGACTCTTCTTATCTTTGGCATTGTCGCCTTGCCCATATAGGCAAGAAACGCATGGAAAAGCTGCAACACGATGGGCTTTTACAAACGGTCAATGATGAATCATTTGACAAATGCGAGTCTTGCATAGCTGGGAAGATGACAAGGAAACCTTTTTCACCACAAGTGGAAAGGGCTTCTGATCTACTTGGATTGATACACACTGATGTGTGTGGTCCACTTAGACATGTGTCAAAACGTGGTGCTTCCTACTTCTTAACCTTTACGGATGATTTCAGTCGTTATGGTTATGTTTATTTACTTAAACATAAACATGAAGTCTTTGAAACATTTAAGGTTTTCAAAAGTGAAGTAGAATTACAACTCGGTAAGAAGATTAAAGCTCTTCGATCCGATAGAGGTGGTGAGTATATAAGTCAAGAGTTCAAAGATTACTTAGCTGAGTGTGGAATTATCCAGCAACTCACATCTCCTTATACTCCACAACAAAATGGTGTATCTGAAAGGAGAAATCATACTTTACTTGACATGGTACGATCAATGTTTGAACTTACGACTCTTCCTTTTACTTTTTGGGATTATGCCCTTGAAACTGCTATTCGCATTTTGAATATGGTTCCAACGAAGAAGGTTGTTAAAACTCCATATGAAATATGGACAGGAAAAGCTCCCAACTTTTCTTACTTAAAGGTCTGGGGATGTGAGGCGTTTGTTAAACGTGACACACCTAATAAGCTCCAAGCCAGATCTGTTAAGTGTATCTTTGTAGGATACCCTAAGGAAACTATGGGTTACCACTTCTACTACCCAACTGAGAACAAAGTCATTGTGGCTAGGTATGGAGATTTCCTTGAAAGGAATCTCATATCTCAAGAACTCAGTAGGAGAATATATGATCTAGAATATGATCAAGAAGATACAACACCTTCTGAAACTACTAGCCAACTTCAAGAAGAGCCTGAAAGCTTAGGCGTTCCTCCTGAAGTTGTTTCCATTCGTAGGTCTGAAAGGACTATACGTGCACCTGACCGTCTATGTCTTAACGTAGAGGTGGAGGAAAATATGGTTGGGGATCTTAATGAACCTGCCAACTATAAGGCTGCCATGGCTGATCCTGAAAATGATAAATGGCAGATTGCTATGAATGGGGAAATGCAATCCATGAAAGATAATGAAGTTTGGATTGAAGTTGACCTTCCTCCCAATGCAAAAATCGTTGGAAGTAGGTGGATCTTCAAGAAGAAAACTGACATGGATGGCAATGTACACACCTACAAGGCTCGATTGGTGGCTAAAGGTTTTACTCAAACCTATGGCATTGACTACGAGGAGACATTCTCTCCTGTAGCGGACATAAGAGCTATTAGGATTCTCATAGCCATAGCTGCACACTATGACTATAAGATTTGGCAAATGGATGTCAAAACCGCTTTTTTGAATGGCCGTCTAGATGAAGACATCTATATGGCACAACCGGAGGGGTTTGTGAATCCATTATTTCCTAACCGTGTATGCAAGCTTAAAAGGTCCATTTATGGACTAAAGCAAGCATCAAGGCAATGGAATAAAAGATTCGATGGAGAAATCAAAGGTTTTGGATTTACTCAGAATCTTGATGAGCCGTGTGTATATCACAAAGCTAGTGGGAGTCATGTTACTTTCCTTGTTCTATATGTCAATGACATATTAATCATAGGAAATCATATACCAAGTTTAAATGAGGTGAAAGCCTATCTTGGTAAATGTTTTTCGATGAAGGACTTAGGGGAAGCAGCATACATACTCGGAATCAAGATCTACAGGGATAGATCAAGGCGGCTAATTGGTTTAAACCAAAGTGCTTACATTGACAAAATATTGAAGAGATTCAATATGCAAAATTCCAAGAAGGGATTTTTGCCAAATCAAGTAAATCATGGTTTGAGCAGCCAAGGCTGTGCTTCAACACCTGCAGAGGTGGCCCGTATGAAGAAAGTTCCTTATGCTTCAGCTGTAGGATCTATCATGTATGTGGTGCGATGCACAAGGCCTGATGTGGCGTTTGCTCAAAACTTGACCAGTCGGTATCAACAGCATCCGGGTGAAATTCAACTGGATCTGCTGTTAAACATATTCTCAAGTACCTTAGGGCTACAAGAGACATGTTCATAGTGTATGGGGAAATCCGAAGCGAACTGTCTGTTACGGTTACGATGCATCTGGAAGTGTGACAAAGATGATACGAAGTCTCAGACGGGTTACATATTTGTCATCAATGGAGGTGCTATGGATTGGAAGAGCAAGAAACAGACAACACTGGCGATGTCTGCTACAGAAAGTGAGTACATAGCGGCGTCTGAGGCTGCCATGGAAGCTGTTTGGATAAGGAAGTTTGTTTCGGGGCTTGGGGTTATGCCGTTGATAGAAAATCCTATTAAAGTATATTGTGACAATTCAGCTGCAATTACTTTTGCCCATGAACCTGGAGTCATGAAGGGCACCAGACACTATCCTAGACAATATCACTATGTTCGAGAACAAGTCGAGATAGGTGAAATTGAATTGCTCAAAGTTCACAGATGATAACCCTAGCGATCCTTTAACGAAGGCCTTACCTGGTGAAAAACTTAATCATTTATCTGATAAGTTTGGACTTCGTTTAGCTAGTAATTTCATGCCCATCTGTGACTAAGTATTTTAGATAAAAGGATATTGTAAACATTATTATTGAAATGAAATAAAGTATTTTGTTATGTTTATTATTCATTTATTATGATGTTGTCCTATATTTGCATGTTTAAATCCATGAATAACTTAAGTTATTCTAAATAGTCCGTTGTCAATCAATAACATGGGAATGATATTGAATTAAGACAAATCTGAGTATTAGTTAGAGTATACTTGAAAGTATGCTGATGCGTAGCATGACTAATTTCAGATGATATTCAATGAATTGAGTATAAGATTTATCCCACCCACATGATGATACTTTATGTATCTTTGTCATTAAGTATATCATGAATATTTATCCTCTGACTTGAGATACCAGAGATATGTCATGGATGTAGTGCATTTTTGTGAAGCAATCTAACGCTATACGTAATTGGTAGTTATAAGGGTTGTTTTCAGAAGTGTTGCGAAATCTATGAATCCTGCTTGTAGTCAAAATAGGATTTGTTTCCTTCAAATTTATTTTGAAGTATAATATTGTTGGGCCTCTCGTAGGGTTGTTAAGATGTTTGCATGGCCATGCCCAAGGTCTTCTGGAATATGTTCAGAAGAATTGGTAATCTTGATCAATCACATAAAGCGAGAAACAGAATAGTTAATTAAGAAATGAGTGAGATCCATATTCTTATTAACATGGTATTAGAAACAAAAGGATGAATATGATGATGAATCATCAAACTTGGTTTTTCTCCAGAAAACCATACACGAGTTGTACCGGGGGCATTGGCGTTTTGCTAGACGCTAACCAATGTCATTTCACGTTTTGTAAACATATCCAAGTGGGAGCTGTTGGAAATGTATATATTTACAAATACGTAAATGTCCGGATTCGAACTCGTGACCATGAGATTGCACACATTAGCGAATGAGAATTAAAGTTAAATAATTAATGTTAAGTTTACGATTAATTATTGCACATAAAGTCCATATAACGATCGTTAAGTATTTAACGAAAAATAACTAACGACCGTTAACTATAAAGAGAAGGACTTATAGTGTAAAATCTTAATAAGGAAAAGATTCGGGTATCCCAGGGGCATGCATGATGGTCGGCCATAGGGGGCTTACACAAGCCAAAACCCTAACTTGTTCCCAAAGATTTGTAAACATTATAAATACAAAGGATAGGGTCTAGGGTTTTTCATTACTTTGTGCATTGGATTAACCCTAGATCTCTCCTCTTCCTCTCTTGTCCCTATTCGGCCGAAACCCACCTCCAAGGGTGTTTTTGGTTTTGTTTTTCCATAAAACAAGGACTTGTGTTAGATCTAGCAATCGCTTGATTCGTTGGTTAATTCGTGTGTACAAAACTGTAGTAGTAAAACACTATTCTTACACCTAATTGGTTTGAGTTGTAAAACGGTAAGGGACAACTCTTTAAACCACTTCTTCTGTTTTGTTCAAGAGATCTGACATTTGCAAGAGGTATGTTACGCTTTTAATTCAGTTAATTATTTATTTGTTATGATCTAAAGTCTTCCGCTGTGTACTCTTGATGTCTACATGTTTTATTGTATGTCATGTATTATAAACTCAACACTGTTAACTACGAATGAATTGTAACTTTTTAATCAACTAATATTCATACAAGTATTATCACTGTTATTGTAAGAGATCTCACAATATATAATGCATGCTAATAATATGAATATCAAGAGTTTTGGATATACAAGACAAATTAATTATACATATGCTATCACGTTACAATGGAGGACATTTATGTAATTTAGATTCCAAAAAGCTCTATTAAATTTAAAACGTTCCTTCATCTAGCTTTATAAATTTGAAGCTTTTTTATTTTTTAAAAGCTATAATCTTGACTATCCAAACAAGGCTATTTGATTGCAAAAGCTTTTTACTTAAAACAAATAGCTTCTAGCTCCGTAAAAGCTTCAAAAAAGCTCTTGTCAAACAGACCCAAAATCTTAAAAGGCCCATTGCTCATATAAGCAAATTTAAAAATATAGCCTACGTGAATTATTGGCCCGTTATTAGGGTTCACTAATTATGCGAATAAATAAACTTAAAATTAACTTAAATATATGTTATTTTTAATTTAACAAAGTCCAAGTTTTATTTTATATTCATATTAATTGTTGCCTTAAGCATTGTTCAGTGGACGTTGTTTAGCAAATCCCATATAACAAATACTCTTTTATACGTGAAAAGTTAACAGTAACCAATTATTCGGATTCACTTAGATATGATGACGGGTCGGGCACACTTGGTTACGTATCAATGTATCCATGACTTGTCATAAAAAAATAATAATAATAATAAAAATTGAAACACCTCTTATAGGTTTGTAACATATATAATGGGATGCGTTTGATTTGTAAGTGAGATTGGAATTGGATTCGAATTTGGAAAATGTTTGAAAGAAAAGAAGGAGAGAAAAATAAATATATTATATATAATTATTTTAACATTATAATATTTATATATATTTTAATGTAATTGATTGTCCTTATAATAATAAAATAATATTAGAAATTGAAAGAAATAAATGGAGTGCAGAAAACTTGTAGTTAAGATTCGAAGATGATGAAAGATTCCTTGAAACCTACCATGTTGACATGGAATCAGATTTTAATAGTGATTTCATTACCCTATAGGCATAGATGTATAACAAACGACACATTATGTATATCATTATATTCCTTCACATCAAAACCCGGATAACAAACGCACCCTTAGTGGTTTAAGTACTTAAACGAGACATTAAAGAGAGTGTTGATATTATGTTTAACAAACTAAAAGTACATCAAAAACATAGATATAGCACACGATAATTGATAATCAAAGATATTATTATGACTAGACATTCTACAATATCAAACTCTTTTTCAAAAATTATAACAAGTATCTTCTTAAAGAAGAGGTTATGAATCTCAGAAGTTTCAAAGATATTTATTATCGGAAATATAGTATGTTTGACAAAACTAATTGATGTTGAAATTGGAAATGGAGCAGAAGAGCCAAAAACTAACGCTTTTAAAGCTCAGTGATGATGAAGTATTTAAATTTAAGAAATATTGTATTTTTAAAAGCCAGCTAAACCAAACTTAGCTTATTTATTTAGAGTAATAAGTTTTATCTCTTAAAAATATAAGTATCCGGTATAGGTGCACGATTCATGTTCTTTTTTGGGATTGTTATGTCAGTCAGTCTCAAAGCTCATGGTTTTGCAGTGGAATGGTCCTCTGGGGGTCGTCCTGACTAAATTATTACACATACTTCATAAGATGTCGTGACAGTTGCACACGAGATCGTATGTGGCCAATGTTTCAATTGATATTTAGTTGCACCATAAACTTCAACCCTCGTTCTATCCGACTCTGGGAATCACATCGAACTTCAAATTTTAAATTCAAGTTCACTGGCAAGGCATTTCACCCTATTACATTTTCTGGTTAGAGATGCATTCAGTTATAGTGCCATCTCAGAAAAGCATTGGGTCCGAGTTTAGGCATGCAAGTAACATAGCAAAGTAGTAAACCAATGAAGACTCATCAAAGCCATGCTTGAATCAAGTTCAAGACCAAACAACCACAAGCCTTTTTCAAACAAATGCGCAATAGGTTATCTCCACATCAGGTGGGTAGCCTTTTTCAACTGATATCAATGAATACAATATCTTCCTTTGAAATTATATGAACATCCACATTATGAACCTCAATTGGCGCATCAAAGATCAAACATTCAGAATCTCCATATCCATAAACGCTTTCAGAAGAAGCAGAATACATTTTCGCTCTTAATGCCCAAAAGAGCACTTAACTCGTATGTTCATGATATTAATTAATAAAAAAGAAGTTGAAGCAGGCCATAAGGCAAGGGGCTAGAATGACAAGTAGATTACAGGTTAATGTCTCGCACTACAGTCTGCAAAGGTCCTAAATTAGTTCAGAATTCATAACTTTCCATACACACATAGCGATTGAGAGAGAGAAGGGAGATTCAATGCTGAAAATTGCACCATGATTGTCATCGGAAACCACCAGCTTCGCCATCTGTGTCAAAGAACAAAGACCTCATTGTTAAATATATTTACAAAATTTATGATATTTCAACTTATCGACGTTCAAAGCTTATCGACGTTCTAATGATTTTGCAAAAAGTAACAGTTCATCACTTGCAAAGAACAGTCAAGATCAAACAGGCTGGACTTAAAACACTAGCAAAACGATGATTGGTAAATAAGTAAGAAAAATTTAAAACATGACTGCCTGAGCTGAGAGGCTCATGTACCGTCCTATAACAGACGGCCCGATAGACTAGTAGTGGCAAGATGAGCAAGTTGGGCAACAGGTCTGGGGCAATTTCACACAAGTCGGAACAGTCTAGTTGGGTTACGCAAACACTTGTATTAATAGAGAACATGTTTACTGTGATTGCAAAACAATTTAATTGCAAGAATACTCTGAAATTTTGAATAAAGTTTAGGAAGTACGCTTTTAAAACAGATGGTCAGTTTTAGCCCGTTCGATGCAAATCCATTTAGGTAATTATATTATGCGACCTATTCAAGATAAAGTACAATCCAAATGCAACCCAAACATAAGAAAGAGGTCAATATTGCAATGTCCACTACATACAGCGTGAATTACTAAAGATTATGTTGCATGTAGGTCTACTGGGAAATGGAAATAATCACAAAAATAGGATACAAACCTTATCATCTTTTGCGCTTAAGGCTCTTCAAATTCTTCAAGATGTAGCTAATTACTTCCTTCAATGTGGCTTTTCGATTGTCTTTAAAGTTCCAAAGCTCACTAACCACATATGATCCACTAGCATTGTATTCATGCATTTCTAAAAATGCAGCAACCACTGCATCATGAATGCCAGCCCCCCATTCCGCCTTTAGACCTTTAAGCAATTCATCATTTTCATTGATCACTTCCTGCATTGTGAACATGAATACATCCTTAAAATGCAGATTAAAACTGATAACATCACAGTATGCTTATATCCCAGAACTTGAACAAATTTTGAAAAGCTCATAGATTACATAATAATATTACTACAATAAAAAATTTCAGATAGGGTTGGCTTGCAAACCCACAACAGTTTAAGTGGTTTTTATTAAACAATTAAAGCGTTAAATACAACTACAGTGTTGCAAGAATCGAATATTTTAGCAAAATAATCTTAAAGGTAGCATGATTTTAATCTAGTTATGTGGTGTCCCATTTGACGAGGATCTCTTTAAAGAATTATTTGATCTGACCTGTTTGAGAAAGAATATAACCAAATTGCCCTATTCATAAGAAAATCAGTCCACATTGCGACCACTATGTAAAACCCAAGTCAAAACAGAATATCAAGAACAATGCCTTATGTGCACCATTTATGCAACAACTTTTACTGGATCCTATGCCTTTATATTTGTAAAGCCTGTTTCCTTTATAATATCATTATTTTCACATGTTTGAAAGAAAAAGTAACTTAAATCGGCTTATAACTAAAATCCAATCAAAAGCTGAATTTCAAAAACCATACCTTAGGTTCACCATCAACTATAACAACTTTCAATGGATGCCATCCAGCATCTTTAAGCTTATCCTGCCACAAAGTACATAATTCAGAAGCCTTAATCTGAGCTTCTTCGTGACCAAACCTCTCCTTGCACGCATCATGAAAGGCTTTCATATCAACTTCTCCCATTCTCTTCACGCCAATGTTAGTACGCCCGCTGAGCATATCTTGCAGGCCCTGAAAACAATGGAATTGTTTAATAACCAAGTAAACTTCACGAAGCATGAGCCACAACCCACAGGTTGAAGTGGTTCAATACTTTTTTTGGGTGAAAATGGGCCAGGTCGGGGTTTGATTGACCCACAAACACTAGCTTGTCCGTTCCTTAAAAGATTTATATAAATAGTTAATGTGATGAGTATAAGTAGAAGAAAGCATGATTCCAATATACATCTAAATCTTTGGAAAAAAAAGGATGCACGAGGTTGTATGCCTATATATAGACTTTAAGTGACTTTCGAATCTCATAGATAAGTTCCACTGTTAGCTATAACTTTTTTCTCTGACTTATTCAGTTATTCATAAGTAAAAAGTCAAAAATTCAAAATCGATACTTCTATTGGCATGATTTAAACCATTAAACATTAACGGAAATTTGTAGGACATCAGAAAGCAGTACCTTAATCAACTCTTTCCGAGCTTCTTGCAGCTCATCATTACTTTGGCGTTCCTTCATAAGAAGTGTTTGATTCAAGTCCTCAATGCTACCCATTTCTTCCATTTTTGCTTCCAGTTCATCGTTCATCTTCTTTATCTCCTCCTGAACTTTTGTATCATCCCCAAGATGTGACATCACCTGCACTTTCCCTTTTAATTCTTCGATTTCCATTTCCAGCTTCTGTTTAGCATCTAGCTGTCTCTCTAACTCAAGTACTTTCTTCAAAGCTTCCTCCTTCTCTCTCTGTTTATTCGAGATCCAGCCAAAAGAGGTTTCAAAACATCATTGTATACAAGAGGCCAAAAGACAATAATAAGACATAGAGGTAGCCTCAAAGGAAGGTTGGCTAACAGGTCAAAATGAGCAACGTACGTGCAGGTAGAGAAAACCTTTTTTTTTGTCTAAAATGTAAAGCTTTAATATAATAGTTGGTGTGTTGAATATAAATTAAAATCTTTTTTATATATAAAATGGTTTAGGAGGCCTATGCAATAAAATACACTTTGGGGGACTTTCGAGTTTCGACCCATATACTCTTACGCTAGATTGCTAATATTTATATTTTTGGATGTTTCACCATATAAGAACTACAAATAACCCAAAATGACCCATTCATAGGTAATTGGGTCGACATTGCGCTCTCATCAGCTACATTGCTATAGCTACACTTCAGCAGATTTACCTTTTGCTCTTCAACCAGCCTCAAGACACTCTCGTCCGCTTTTTTCTGCTCTTCTGAAGCCATATGGAGAGAAGTGTTTTGCGATTCATTCTGCAGTTGCAAAAAGGAGATAGGAATCGGATATGATACACATTATATGGTGATAAGAAAAACCACCTCTTAAACAAGAGGCATAAATCACAATATATGATAAGGTAGGAGTAAAAAAATAAAATCACCTTTCTTTTCTCTTCATCTAACTTTTGCTTCTCACGTTCTGTTAGGGCTTCCCTCTTGTTAAGCTCTTTGCTCCAAGAATCAAGATTTTTCCTCCGCTTCTCCAAATCCTCATTTAACCTTTCTTGCTCATCTAATACCCTTTGAACATGCTCCCGTGAAAGACGCTGCATTTTTTTGGTCTCTGTAAAGGGAAATAAATGCATATTAGACTATTAGTATAATGTCAAAATTCTAAATTGATATCCACACAAAACCACACCTACAAAATTAGGTCCATGTGTGGAAGCTAGATTGGGTAATTTCGACCTATTTACCAATTAATGGGTCAATTTGAGTTATGTACATCTCAAACTGGTTGAAAGTCACCGAAATGTATTCAAATGCATTAGCACCTCATAAATAGCTATACTAAAGAGAAGTTATTTAAACATGCTTGTCATTATAATTTCCACATTACTACATTAGTAATCTGATGAAATAAAATTAATAAGAAATAAATTTCCAATAAAATAGAGGCAGACAAAGAGGGAAAAAAGAACCTTCGTAGAATCTTTGATGAAGGTCGTCTTTTTCTAAAAGCATCCTACTCAAGGACATCGATTTCTGATTGAACTTGATCTGCAAATCATCAAGATTTTCATTCCTCATATCAATCTCAGTTGCTAACTCAACCACTTTTTTGTTCCTGCTTTGTGTAGCTTCTTGAACAAGGTCCGAAATAGTTTTTAGCTCTCTTTTAGAGCGAAGATACTCTCCTATTGGCCCTTGTGATTTATGGTCGTTAGCACGCGCTAACCACGCATAAATACTAGATCCTATAGGACTTTCAGAATCAGTCCACTGTTTCTTGCTATGACGAGAAGCTTCAAAGGACTTCTCAAACTCCATGGCGTCCTTAAAACCGGTCCAATCGCTGTTGAACCTCACCAACGCCTGTGCAGATTGTTTCTCATCGTCCCATAAGATCTCAACCGATTCAGGCTTGTATCTTTCAAAACGCTGCATCCAGTATTTTGAATCTTCAACATCTTTCCCGTTTCCAGCCTCTTTTACTATGTTGACCACGATCCCCGTCCAAGGCCAGCAAAACAAATCGTTTTCCTCAGAGATCGGAGGTGCTGGTATTGGAGCAGCCACTTTAAGCGGTTGTTCTGCCTCACCTGCCAAATTCCATTACGAGAATATATAAATATATTAAATTGCTAATTACTTCAACTAATGTTAAACTCAGCCAGCCCATATGAATAATCAAAACATTTATGCAAAATAAAACGTATCAGTAAGAAGCCTCACCTGCCAGCTCATTCTCCAAGTACATTGCTAAAGCAAGATGGTTAGCCTTCTGTTTTGCATTTCTATTTGAAGAACCTTTGCTGACCCCCGAAGCATGTTGATGCAAGTCCTTGTATTTGAAATTTTGCTTTTTCTTCCCCGCACAGAAAGGACATCTAAGGATACCATGGGGATATTTCACCTTTAGCGTTCCATTCCTAAGCTGTTGTAATGGCTTATCCTTTTTTTCTTGAATCTCGGAGTCACTGAAGTCAGACTCAGAACCCTCATCAGAGCTAATATCCATCTAACTTGTCAAGTAGAGCCAAAAGACACATTCAATCAGATAACGCCAAACATCGTTTAAACATTGAGGAAGCAAGTACATAATAAAGGGACGAAGCCAGTTTATATTTAAATCTAACATATTAAAAGAACACAACGTTAAAGTGAAGGCATATACACGCGTATCCCAAGCCTCTTATACATCTCAATTTTGTTGACACAGAAAAGATATAAACAAAACAAAAAACAAATTCTGAATTCAGAAGCTGTCAAGCTGTGTGTTATTTAATTGCAGATATAATGCCACCTTTGAGGTAGTATATACTTGCTATTATGGGAGACTCGCGTAAGACTCTAAAGGTTTGCAAGTTCAGAATCCCTATAGAGCATATTACCCTGGTTAGAATAGGAAAGAGCAAATTCAAGGAATACGGATACATAACATGTTAATTCAAAACTGAAGAACCTTTTCAGATTTTAAAGTAAGGATTCTGGAACTTTGTATTTGATGTTTTAAACTCTATAAATCTAACTTAATTATTTAATCATACACAGTAGAAACAACTTTCATCTAATCCATACAAATACTATAAAACATCATACATAAAAGAAGAGCAAAAACTAAACTGTGAGACAACCAAAAGAGAACCAAACGTTGTTCTACTAGCCAAATTTATTTCTCTTCACTCATTTTTTAAATCGATAGTTCATTGTTTCCAATCTCAACAATAATCTCCAACCAAACACCCCCTAAATCCACCCATTTTCCACAAATACAATCACATACACTGCGCTCACCACCAGAAACCTACATAACTTACAAAATAACAACAAAATGCATAAAGCTATAACAAATGTTATCTAAGTTGATCAATAAATTCACATCTACAAACTGAACTACCATATAACAACAAAATGCATAAAAAGTATAACAAAATTTATCTTAGTTGATCAATAAATTCACATATGAGCATCATAAAACCATATCACCCCATAACATCAAAATGCGCAAAACTATATCACTTTAACAGATAAACGTAAGGACCTAAATTACCAATTACCAAATACAACAAATTGCACAAAAACTATATCAATTTCAGCTCACTTTATGAATAATCCAATCAAATTCAGATAAAAAAGAAATTCATCTAAGCCATACAATCCTATTAAACATCATCCTTAATAGAAAAATAACAAAATCAAAACTATGAGACAACCAAATGAGTATGAAACGTGGTTCTCCAGGCCACACATTTCTATCTCTTCACTCATTTTTTGTAATCGATAATTCTTCATTTCCAACTCTCGATAATTCTTCATTTCCAACTCTCGGCATTTATTTCCAACGAAACACCTCTTAAGTCCACCGTTTTCACAGAAACACATCTCAACTACAAAATAGTACTACTCTCAAGTCTCACTTCCAAACATATAAACACCAAATAACAACAAACTGTGCAAAAACTATAACAGATTTCAGCTCATTTGATAAATAATTCCAAATATTAACATCCAAAAACTAAATTAGCAATGAGTGTTGTAAACTCAAATGACAAGGCCGAGTAATTGGTAATTACTCGCTACAAAGGCGAGCCAAATTGGCCAAAGTAACCGGTTTAGTCAAAATTCAGTTTGAAGTATTTGAACTATCGTGTTAATGTTTCTAAACATATTTCTAGGGTCCTATTTACAATTTAATGGTCCTACGAGTATCTCATACATATCATTTCAGTATTTATACATAAAAATTCCAATCCGTGTAGGCTGACTAGGCTGACTGCTCGAGTACCGCTCCCGAGTTTTACAATCATGTTACCAAATAACAACAAAATGTACAAACAACCCGTTTGACCCATGACCCAAACCGACCCAACCTGACCCATTTGCCACCTCTAATAAATTATCAAATAACAACAAAACGCACTATAATACAACAATCTCATGTCATTTCATCAACACTTAAACAAACAAATAATAGCTCAAAATTCAGTTTTAACCTAATGAAAAATCAAATTCAGGTTTGGCTCAGTTTCGAAACGAAACTGTCAATTTTTAGTTTCGGTCCGTAATATCTCTTACTTCGGCAATTCGGTTTCCATTTCGGCCAAAAAACACAACATTCCGTACATATAATCATTGAAACCCTAATTATCAAATAACAATAAAAAGCACAATATTTGGCTCAGCTTTTAGTCAAAACGGAACTGTCAGTTTTCAGTTTAATTTTGTTCAGTTATATGATTATATCTCTTACTTCACCTATTCCGGTCTTAGTTTCGGCTAATAAACACAACATTCGGTACATATAAACATTAAAACATCAAAACCCTAACTTATCAATATAACAAATTAAACTAGGAGTATGCATGTGCGAATTCAGTTCGGTTTACGTCAAATCCTAACCGTCATTTTATGTTTCACTCGGTTTTTGGTACATATAAACATTTAAACCGTAGCTTATCATATCATTTCATCAACAATTATATAAAAAACACTTACAAATTACCAAATAACAACAAATTGCACAAAAACGATATGAATTTCAGCTCAGTTTATGAATAATCCAGTCAAGTTAAGAAGAAAAAAATTTCATTAAGCCATACAATCCTATTAAACATCATCCATAATAAAAATAACAAAAACAAAACTGCGAGACAACCGAACGAGTATTGAATGTGGTTCTCCAGGTCACATTTCTTTCTCTTCACTCATTTTTTATAATCGATAATTAATCATTTCCAACTCTCGACAATTATTTCCTACCGAACGCCTCTTAAGTCCACAGTTTTTAGACAAACACGTCTCAACTACAAAATAGAACTATCTCAAGTCTCACCTCCAAACATATAAACACCAAATAACAAATTCACAAAATAAAAAAGTCCACATAAACAAGGTCAGTGACCGAGGTGAGCCAAATTGGCCAAAATAATCAGTTTAGTCAAAATTCAGTTTGAAGTATTTGAACAATTGTGTTAATGTTTCTAAACATATTTCTAGGGTCCTATTTACAATTTAATGGTCCTAAGAGTAGCTCATACATATCATTTCAGTATTTATACATAAAATTCCAATCCGTGTAGGCCGACTACTCAAGTACCGCCTCCCGAGTTTTACAACCATGTTACCAAATAACAACAACATGTACAAACAACGATAACAAATTTCAGCAACTTCATCAATAACCTTCCGTACATATAATCATCGAAACCCTAAATTATCAAATAACAAAAAGCACTATATTACAACAATCTCATGTCATTTCATCAACACTTAACAAATGTAATGGTCCTGATGAAAAATCAAATTCAGGTTTGGCGCAGTTTCGAAACAGAACCGTCAATTTTTTGTTTCGGTCCGTTATATCGCTTACTTCGGCTATTTCGGTTACGGTTTCGGTTAAAAAGCACAACATTCCGTACATATAAACATCGAAATCCTAACTTACCAAATAACAACAAAACGCACAATATTTAGCTCGGCTTTTAGTCGAAACGAAACCGTCAGTTTTTAGATAATCCTGTTACATTTCTTATTTCGCCTATTTCAGTTTCAGTTTCAGCTAAAAAACACACCATCCCATACATATAAACATCTAAACCGTAACTTATCAAATAACAACAATACGCACAGTTATGTCGCTTATTTCGCCTATTCCGGTCTCCGTTTCGGCTTAAATAACACAACATTTTTTGTACATATAAAAATCTAAACCCTAACTTATCAAATAAAAATTCACATATACAATATGACAAAATACACAAATATAAACAGCTCAAAGTTCAGTTATAGGATCATAAAATCAAATTTATACCTAACGAAATGTACGGTAGTGATTACGACGGCGAAAGGCGGAGATTACGCGGAGAATGACGGTGGTGAATGATCGGAAGTGAAACCCTAGGAAACTGTACGGATGAAGAAGATTTTGGGGGGTTTTAGTGAGTGTGTGTTTGTTGGGACATGTAGGAGTGACAAGTAAAAAAGAAAAGTTAGGTGGGCTGATTTGTGTTTGGTTGTTGTGGTTTGGGCTCCGGCTCGGGATGAGCATTGGGCTAAGACCAGACCGGATCGAGACTGATTTAGCCTAAAACCCCAGACCAAGGACCGGATCGAATGTGTTCGGTCCTGTCCGAGTTGATTCGGTCCGGTTCGGTCTAAGAAGGCATAATGGTCGGTTCGTACGTAAAACCGGACCAAACCGACCCGAAATAAGGAAAAAGTTTGTACCGAGACCGGACCGATTGTCCTTTGGTTCGGTCGGGTTTCTGTCGGTCCGGTCGGTTTTTCGGTCCGATCAATTTTAGGATCTGCAATGCTTAGCCCTAAACGTGAGTAACTTTGTTTTTGCTCGTAAAAAAGCTTTATGCAATGCATATTCTTTCTCAATTGCAACTGCTAAGATGTTTGAGTCATTACCCTAGTAATTTTCGAATTGAAAAACTTAGTCTTAACCTTGTCTCATAATATAATATGAAGTTAAGAAAGTTAAAGATTCTACTTCGGTGTATTAACGTATTAACGAGTCTTAACCTTGTTATTCATATTTTAAACCTTATTTTTCATTAAAAGTATTAACGAGTGTGCATTTTTATTCAAGGTTGTTGAATGTATGTTTTAGATACTTAAGAACTTAATGTGAAGAACATTCCGTTAGTTTTAAAAAAGGGATAAGTGTTTCTAAATGTATCAAAGTTACCCTGTTTTACTAAGTTGTGTATCAAAAAATTAATCCTCCTAAACAATGTAATATTTTTACTAATCATACTAACATGTGTATCAATTAAGAGTCCCGTCTATTTTAGCTGACGTGGCCAAGTGGAGCCGTTATCTTTCTTTTTTCCTTGTTGACTCATGCCCAAGTGGCAGTCAAAAGGGCGGCATATTAACCCGCCAAAAAACACATACTAGCACAACAATCCCCAAATCACATACCACTTCTCCAGATCATGAATGAACCCTAATTCTTAACACATTACACACACAACTTTTACAGAATCATAATTTGAATGCAATTAAAGTATTAAGGTATGTGTTTTTTTAATTCCAATTTACAAATTGTTAATTTATTACAACTACAGTTTAGGGTTTAACCCCAATTTTGTATGTTGTTTCTTTTAGAATGACTATTCCTGGGCCTGATGGTGTAGAGTTGGAGGTTTGGTTTGATGGGATTTTCCTGCACAAACCACTAAGGTATGATGGTGGAACAATGGTTAGCATATATGTTGCTAGGCTTAAATATGAAGAATTTAAGAGCATGGTAGTTGAGAGAACAAATTGTGCCCACATATTTGGTGTATACTATACAATCCCAGAACATGATCTAGAGAAGGGTTTAGTGAAAGTAGGTAATGACGATGACTTGAGTCACATGTATGACCTCTCAAAGTTGCATGGTGGAATAGATATATACTTGGAACATTGTGCCATTGATTTGTCACAGTATTTAGCTAATCCTGACCCTAGTGCAATTAGTGATGGAACCTCTAAGAAAATAGGAACACCCGTTAAGAGGCAATGCAATGTGTTTACAGTTGAAGAAATGGAGAGGTGGGCTGAGGAGGATGCTGAACAAGGGAGTGTGGTTCATAAGGGTAAAGGCATAATGGTGGTTGAAAGTGATAAAGATAAAGGTAGTGATGGAGATAGTGATGGAGATAGTGATAGAAATAGTGATAGTGACAGTGATGATAGTGATTACTTCGAAGTCCATTGATTATCTAAGTGCCTGGTGAAGAAGAGGTCATAGAGCTTAGAACCGTGAAAGCAAACAAAAGTAAGAGAAAAGCAACACCAATTGCAGATGGTTCTGGTTCTGCAAGGAGTAGTAGGGCTGCAGTTTCAAACAAAAATGAAGTATTGATTGAGCATGATGAGTTCATAGGAGATTTATTGAGAAAGTTGAAGGGTGATGGTGATGATTCTGATTTGCAAGACCCATTTGTTGGTGCTGAAGATGTGGTAGAGAAATATCCTACATATGATCCTAGCACACATTGGAGGTCACAGCTTCCAGAGGTAATGAATCTTATTTTTTATGTTCTTCTAATAGTTTGGTCAAAAGTTTGGCTAATATATTCATTGATTTGAATTGTTTTCATGTAACAGCTTGGGCAAAAGTTTGAGAGTGCAGCACAATTGAAGGAATGCTTAACATACTATGCTTTGGCCAATGGATATTCAATTTGGTATGAGAGGAGTGCATTAGATAAGGTAATTGCTGTTTGTGGCCAAAGACCACCAAACCTTAAGGATCCTGATTTAGGCAAACAAAGGAAGCAATTCATGTATCCTTGTGAAATACCTGAAGATGTACCAAAATGTAGTTTCAGATTATATGCTAGGATCAACTCAAAAACATTTCGATTATATCTTTAAAGTCTGAACATAATTGTGTGAGAAATTTCAAGTTTGGGTCACTAGTGGACTATAAGTGGATAGGAAAACAGTTTGGTGATAAAATTAGAAAGAATCCAGATATAAAGCTAGTAGATATAGCTGATCTTGTTATGAAAAAGTATAAATGTAGTGTCACCCTAATCTGTAAAGCAGCAAAGATTTGGGCATTAAGTGAGTATGAGAAAACTATAGAACAACATTATGCGCTGCTTAGATCATATGGGAAAGAATTACTGGATAGTAACCCAGGGTCCACAGTCAAAGTAGGTGTTTCTGTAACAGATGACAAGACTTATTTTGATAGGTTTTATGTCTGTTTAGCTGCATTAAAAGAAGGTTTCAAAATAGGGTGTAGAAGGGTGGTTGCATTGGATGGTTGTTTCTTAAAGAGACCTAATCAAGGTGAGATTTTAACTGCCATAGGAAGAGATGGGAACAACCATATTTACCCTATAGCTTGGGCTGTTGTCAATGTAGAAAACAAGGACAATTGGGCTTGGTTTTTAGAACTTCTTGGAGATGACTTAGAAATGCCAACTGGGCAAGGTCTCACACTTATGTCTGACCAACATAAAGGACTCATTGAAGCTGTGAAACAGGTTATGCCTGATGCTGAGCACCGGCAATGTGCTAGGCATATTTATGAAAACTTTAGGAAGCAATTCAGTGGACTAGAGTATAGGAATCTGTTTTGGGCAGCCTGTAAAGCTTCATATCCTCAAAAGTTCAATAAAATTATGGAAAAGATCAAGGCTATAAACCCTCATGCTCACAAGTACTTGATAGAGAAAAACCCAAAGTCATGGTCAAGGGCCTTTTTTGAGTTAGATAGAGGGTGTGAAGCTTGTGAGAATGGTTTCAGTGAGTGCTTTAACTCAGTCTTGGTAAGTGTGAGAAGCAAACCTCTTTTGACTATGTTGGATGCAATTAGAGTAATAGTACTTGAAAGGCTCAACACAATGAGGAAGATTTCTTCAAAATGGAATGATGACATATGTCCATCAATCAAGAAGAGACTGGACATGATGAAGGATGACACAAGGTATGATGCATTCCATTAGTTTCCATTATTTCACTTTTAGTAAACTGTTACTAATTAAATGAAACTTAAATGAAGGTTTTGGCAAGTGATTCCAGCTGGTGGTGATGCATTTGAAGTTAGATCAGGAAGTGATGCATTCAAGGTTGACATGCAAACTAGAACCTGCAGTTGCAGATTGTGGCAGTTATCTGGGCTGCCATGTGTTCATGCCATATCTTGTATCTTCAAGGTGAATATGGTTCCAGAACAGTTTGTTCCAAATTGGTTTAGGAAAACTCTATACCATGCCACTTATAATAACTGCTTAAAGCCAGTTGGTGGAACTGACTTCTGGCCAGATCAAAGTCAATTCTCAACTATTCTACCACCAAAACCCATAGTTATGCCAGGAAGGCCAAGGAAGAAGAGGATCAGGGCAAAAGGTGAAGGTGGAAGTGGAACAAGGATATCAAGGGTAGGTGGTATTGTAACTTGTCAAAACTGTTATCAGGTTGGTCATAACAAAAAAGGATGTAAGAATCCCACTGTTCACAAACCTGTTAAGGAAAAAAAAAGTCTGGTAGGCCAAGAAAAGGAACTACAAGTGGTGTTGGTGGGTCTGCAAATGTTCAAGGAGTGTCTGCAAGTGGTCAAGATGGGCCTGCAATGGGTGGGTTTGCAAATGCTCAAGGAGGAACTGCAAGTTCTCAACAAGGGTCTGCAAGTGGTCAAGGAGGGTCTGCAAATGCTCAAGGAGGGTCTGCAAGTTCTCAACATGGGTCTGCAAGTGGTCAAGGAGGGTCTGCAAATGCTCAAGGAGGGTCTGCAAGTTCTCAACATGGGTCTGCAAGTGGGTCTACAACTTCTCAACATGATAGTGTCAGTGGTGTTGTTAGGGGTTCTGATATCCCAGGATTAAAATTTGCATCAACTCCAACAAGGGCATTCAACAAAGTTGGTGGTGTTCATTTTGCAAGTAACCCAAGTGGTTCACAACCAAGACCATTGCAACCAAATAAATCAAAAGGATTTTCTTTCTGGTTTGGAAATGAAGACAATGCTGCTAGCCAAACAGAAGTCCCTAATGAAGCTGAGGTGCAAGCACAAGTTAAGCCAGTCCAGCAACCAAGACTTAAAATTGCAGTGAGAAAAAGGGGTCCAAGTGAAAGAATCATTAAAAGCAAGTTGGCGAAAACTGTTCTGGGACAAGGAAGCTCACAAAACACTCCAATGAACATAGACTAGTCACTAATTATGTAATATGTATTAAGCTACTGAACTAGATGTATTAAGGTAGTAAGTAACTTAACATGCCCTCTTTTGTGTATTAAAGTAACTTGGGCATTGACAAACTTGCAATATGTATTAAGCCTACTGAACTAGATGCCCTCTTTTGTGGTTGTGTATGAAGTTATATGACTTGATAAAGTCAAATTTTCAAGCTATGGTTGTGTTGTCTGTATGTTCTATTATTTGAATACACTATTTTCACATGTTTGAATGCACTTTTAGAATCTTTTCCTGCAAATGCACTATTGTATTCAACATATCATCCTGCAAATCCACTATTAGCATCTTTCCTGCAAATGCACTGTTTTTTTCAACCTATCAACCACTTTCACTGAACTATTGAGACAATTCCAACCATTATAAAGACCAAGTATCAGGCACTCTTCATCCATAAGTAGAACATTTAAACAAATAATCCAAAACACATTAAAAGTGAAACCTGCAATGAGCTCCAACAAGGGGAAAGAAACCTGCAATGGTGAGCAGAACTTCACTTTTATTTAGTTAATTATAATTTTTATTATTAACCCTTTTTTTTTGCAGACATCATTGTTATTTCTAGTGATAGTAGTGACACTTCAGAGGGAACATGGTTTAACTATTTTCCAAAGGGCTATCCAAATCATGAAGCTGCAAGCTCAATCCATATTGAACCTGAAGACTTAACCCCAAAACAGCTTGCAAGGCAAGCTTATGATGCTAGGAAAAAGGTTCTAGGTCTGCCAAACAAAGAAACTTGTAATCTTTTTGGTATCAAGCCATTTGAACCCAAAATTCCAACAGATGAGTCTGCTAGTGCTTCAAAAGGCAAGGGCAAATGCAGTGGTTCAAAAGGCAAAGGCAAAAGCTACTGAACTACTTGTACTAGGTGGTTTATGTATGGCTCTAATGCCCAATCATATCACTCTTGTAATCTAGGAACTGAATAATGTAGATTGACTTTCTAAAGTCAATTTTAAGCTACTAATTTTACTTTCTAAAGTGCATACAAATGTGACATGCTAACTGAAAACATAACAAAACTGCAACATCAATATAAGAAATCTGCAAATTGTTTCATTGCTAATAACTTGAGTCAAATACCATTACAAATAAAACTACCACAATCCTACACTATACTACCACAATCCTACACTATCCTACCCAATCCTCATACCTAATACAAGACACAAAACCAACAAAACACCCACCAAAATGACAAAGATTCTGTCATACAATTGTAGTTTTGACTTTGTCACTGTCAACTCTTGCACAAGCCTTGCTTTCTCCATAGTTAGCACACCAATATGCTCTTGCATCTCTACTGTTTCACTACCTCTCCTCGCCCTAGCATGCAAATCCAATAGCAGCTGCCTATAGTAATCACTTGGTAAATCTTCATCAAAGAACTCATACACACCACACTTTCTTTTCTTATCCTATAATTAAAACAAAAACAAAATCAGATGTAAAGAAAACAACAAATTCAAAAAATACCCAATTATAAAATTAGGGCTTACATAAATGGGGCAAGCAATAAACCTTTTCCCTGGATTTTCGGGTGTCCACGCCGTTTTCACTGTCACTCGATGGCCACAATCACAAAAAGGTCGAACGTATTGCCCTATTACACGAGGAGTGTCTTTTGCATAAGACATGGTGGTGGTGGTTGTCGTCGTTCAAGTGGTGGTTTTTGTTTTGGGGGTGATAATCTTGTTTTGTATATATTCACGAGTTATTTGACCGTTGGGTATACTTTGACTGCCACTTGGGCATGAGTCAACAAGGAAAAAAGAAAGATAACGGCTCCACTTGGCCACGTCAGCTAAAATAGACGGGACTCTTAATTGATACACATGTTAGTATGATTAGTAAAAATATTACATTGTTTAGGAGGATTAATTTTTTGATACACAACTTAGTAAAACAGGGTAACTTTGATACATTTAGAAACACTTATCCCTTTAAAAAATATCCCGTTAAATTATAGGCACTATTATATTATGCAAAATATAAAAGTGGATTTGTCACTAAAATATATATCTATGATGAATTTGATACGAATTGTTAGAATGAATGATTATTGTACTCGTGAGTGCTGTAACAACAAAAACTCAAGTTGAGCATATATTGAAAAGAAGCTTTTGCAATTCACATTAGAACAAAAAAAATAAAAATAAATAAATACTTCGTTAAAATAAAAATACCGACTTTTCACAAAACGTCATATAAATAAAGAAACTAAACCCAATGACAAAAGTAGTCAAAACTCTCATAAACTTCCACTTTAACTAATTATCTCCTTTGTTTTTGAAAGAAAATTGCATGGTAAGGGTTAACTAAGAATATGTCACTAAACTTTTTAAAAAGTACGCTATTAAGGTAGTAAATTCTCATTTTATTCATTTGAGTTAGTCAACTTTTAATTTAGATTATCAAACATAGTTTTAGGGTGATTAATCGCATATTTTTTTTTATCATTAAGTAACACTAACAGATCATCGCGTGATGAGGATGCGGTTATCATGTAATTTAACTTTTTTGATTAATAATTTATTTCATTTGTACGTTTTTTTACAATATCTTTACTGATCAGATTTTTCATTTAAAAATTATAAGCAATGTCAACAGTTTGTTGAAACTTTGTATAGTTTGTATTATTTTGTTTGCTTGTTTTTTTGTGTTTAATAGCTTGTTTGGTTTGTACAATGTGTTTTTTAAATTGTAGTTTTTATTGAAAGAAGGTTTTTAAAGTATCATAAATTAGCCATTTGCATGACTTGTCCTATATATCTTGACACTTGTATTTATCATTAAATGAGTGTTTGAATAATGTATCTATACTACTTATAAAGCATTTAGCACTCTCTCTCCGATTTTTTTTTAAATGTCATTAATGTGTTTTTTAAGCATTACAATTTTTAATGTATAATGTACACAATACATAGCTTTTACTAATTTATCTTCCACAACATTTTAATGCTTCATTTATTATTTCTTTTTGAATTAGTATAGTTTTAATGCAAAAATGCACATTTAAATGAATATGATTTTAAAATGCATGAAAAACTACAAAGTTCCAAAACTATTTAAGAGCGTTTCGAGAACCAATTTAAATAAATTTATAATTATTTTAGATAAAATTAACCACAAAAGTAAAAAAACGGTTTTTTATAAAAATCGAGACAATTTTTTGAAGACAAATTGATGCAAAGATGTAAATTCACAAGTGATAATTTATTTGATTTTTATACATATTACACATATCTATACTACTTATAAAGCATTTAGCACACTCTCTCCTAATTTTTTTAAGAAGTCATTAATTTATTTTTTAAGCATTACAATTTTTAATGCATAATGTACACAATACATAAATTTTACTAATTTATCTTCCACAACATTTTAATGCTTCATTTATTATTTCTTTTTGAATTAGTATAGTTTTAATGCAAAAATGCACATATAAATGAATATGATTTTAAAATGCATGCAAAACTACAAAATTCCAAAACTATTATTATATCGTAAGAGTGTTTCGAAAACCAATCAGAATAAATTTTCGAATTATTTTAAGTAAAATTAACCACAAAAATAAAAAGCGGTTTTTTGTAAAAATCGGGACAATTTTTTGATAACAAATGATGCAAAGATGTAAATTAACAATTGATAATTTATTTGATTTTTATACATATTACACATATATATACTACTTATAAAGCATTTAGCACTCTCTCTCCGATTTTTTTTTAAATGTCATTAATGTGTTTTTTAAGCATTACAATTTTTAATGCATAATGTACACAATACATAACTATTACTAATTTATCTTACACAACATTTTAATGCTTCATTTATTATTTCTTTTTGAATTAGTATAGTTTTAATGCAAAAATGCACATACAAATGAGCATAATTTTAAAATGCATGCAAAACTACAAAGTTCCAAAACTATTATTATATCTTAAGAGTGTTTCGAGAACCAATCTAAATAAATTTTGAATTAGTTTATATAAAATTAACCAAAAAAGTAAAAAAAACGGTTGAAGTTGGTAAATTTCTTCAGGTCAATCATGTTTCATTGTGGCTGGTGTCCGTTGGCGTCACGTGTATATATAGTTTATGTTAGAAGCTATATATAATCATTGGTCCCTATCATACACCCGTCCCAATGAATCATGATTGGCTCGAAGATGTTAAGCATCTGTGTATATAGTCGTAGTACAATGGGCTGGAATTTGACATCGAATAATAATACTTTGATTGAAAGTGCCACAAAGTTGCTTTGAAAATTTAGATTCGTATATGAAAATGTTACTCATCCGCTTTAATTGCATCAACAGGTAAACAGACTCCATAAACGGAGGCATTTCAACAGATTAATCCTGAACTATTGATGAGGATGTTGTTTTAGACTGGATCATGGAATGCAAACACAGTAAAAGGTAAGCATCGTACAACCACCTACCAAAGGCTAAAACCAAATATTACAACAACATTCAAAATAAAATTCAAGACAAGTACATAACTGCAAATCCAAAGACCAACATAAACAAGACATCATGACCAACAACAGCTTCCCCCAACTATGCAAACACACTTACCAATCCATTAAGCCCTTAAGTTTCTGAATGAACACATCATGATTGCGAAAATTTAGCTCCAATCCAGCTGCCAAAATGCTTATTTGCATGAGCTTTTCTTCATCTCTTGCCTGAATTTCTCTTAGATATTCTGCAGTTTTCTGGGCATAAATGTTCCCAACTGTTTCTAACTCTTGAATAAAAGTAAGCCTCTCATGAGTAACACTCACCAAGCTAGCGCATAGGACATTCATTTGTTGTGACATGTGAATGTCTTGACCTGCAGCTTGGCGACAGTACAACACTAGCATCTCGCACCAGTTACTCGAATTGGCTTCGCTCTAAGTGATCACACTTAGGGTGTCTAGACATTGTGTTTTCTTCCTTCTTTATTACAAGTTATGAAAAGTAAGGCTATATGTTTTGCATAGTTGTAGACCCTCTTAAATAGGAAAAGTATGCTATATGTTTTGCATAGTGATAGGCACATGTATAACATATAATTACACATTGACTACCATTTGTATGAAAACAAAATACACGTAATCACTAATGTTTCTGCAGATTTCATATTGATTCGCTTGGAAGGTATCTAACACAAATAGCATGCAAGTAAAAGCCAAATTTATTACTATTTGCATACATGTAGTGCTAAGTTAATATTGGCAGAGCTAAGTTAATACTGGCGTGCTAAGTTAATACTTGCCGTGCTAAGTTAATACGGTAGTGCTAAGTTAATACTTGCAGTGCTAAGTTAATACTGGTAGTGCTAAGTTATTAAATAGTATGTTTCTTATTTAAAAGGTACCTACAATTATATACTTTATTACAACGCTTAACTTTTTTGTTACTTGATTCTACAGGTTTTTATCATCACAGTGAACGTGACATTCAAGGACAGGGAAACATCGTACAAAAAACATTGCAAACGTTGATGCACTGGCAGTGATTCAATAGCTACATTGTATATTCGATTAACCAATATTGTATTCGACATATGTATTTATTTGAGAGAAGTTACGACATCGCGTATGTAAATGTAATATTATTTATTTGTATGTTAAGGTACTTAATTTTTAAGGTGATTCTACCAAATATTTTGTATGTATATAATCAAGGGTTTAGGTCATAAAATAGTTGCGTACTTTTTCAAATGTACCGTTTTGGTACGTAATTGTTCCACTAAAACTTACATATTTGCATATATACCCAAAACATGCTTAAGTTGCATTGTACATCATGCATTAAAAACTTGTATTATGGAGAAATATGCAACTTGAGAGTTTTAGTGGGTATATATGCAATGCTCCCATAATACAAGCTAAAAAAATAAAACAAAAAATCCTTCCCTTAATTAATACTAGTAGTAATCATTGTAGTTTTGAGAACCGTGATATATTACGGCTACACTTAATCACATAGTCAAAGCAAAATATTCAAGTCTATCTTCTTCAACACAACAACCGCATCAACAGGTAATGTTACACATTGGTTTTTTTTTCTTTTGTTTTTTTAACCATGAACTGCAAATGTAAAGTGATTGATATGCATGTTTCTGATATGTTGATGGATACAAATGCATGTTTGGTATTTTTTTGCAATGTTTAACATATCCTAAAGAATATAGTATCCTTTGATCATAATGTAACGGCCGTTTTATTAGAACTATATGCGATTTAATTCTTTAGAATATTGTGTGACATGTAAATATAGGATGATTTGAATTAAAAAATCATGGATATATGTGGATTGTGGAAAAACGTAGCAGCTATTTGTTAAATAGCTAATTAGACAACTTGTAAACGTATGTTTAATCTAGGTTAGTATAGCTTTTATATGATTTGGTAAAGCACTACACCTTATGTAATTAATTATCTGAGCTTAGGTTTAAACATTGGATGAAGCAATGGCATATGGTATGTTGGGTAGATTATGGATTTCTTACTAGATTTTAACAAACGTATGGGGTAAGATGATTAAACGTAAAAAATACAGATTTTTACTCTAAAAGGTCTATATGATTATTGATTTTTGAAACATAGTTAAATATGTAGTAGTACATCTTCAATCATTTTTTGTTTAACACCTTAATGATAAAGATGTATTGATCATCTAAGACTTGTATTAGTTGAATGTTATGCATATGTGATAACCTTATTGACCATTAAGACGATTGTGGTTTTAAAATAGAATGAGCATCCAATTGTTGGTGGAGGCAAACTGCACAAACATTAGGACATTGCAGGTAAGTTGTACTTAAAATGCTTACTTAAGGTTATAAATTTATCAATGTAACCATCAAATTGATATACGTGCTTACTTTTTAAGTTTAAGATGCTTCCTGCTTTGTTTATCAAACACTGTACCCTAATAAGCTACTGGATATACCTAATCCACAATAGGGGAACCAAACATAAGGTTTACTGGAAATTGGTTTGTGGTCGCATTACTTTGCAAGGGTCCGAGTGGCAAGCTTTTATTGATCAAAGCCAATACATCAATGTGGCCACATTCCATTTCATTCGTCAGAAGAAAACTGCTATTATGTAACAGGGTACAACGATGCAGCCACGAATGCCCCGGATACGATCCGATCTTCTAGGTTACAGACAACGTAGGTGCCGGTTACGTTGGATGAATATCCTGCACAACCTCTGGTAAGAAAAAAATGTTAATCAATACATTGTATAAGTTTGTTGAAAATGGGGATTATTTTAATTGTTTGACCCGCTAATGTTTTCTTTAAACTAAACTGCTACGTAGGTCATTCCTTGCAATTTTCGACAATACGACAATAACCAATTTGACGTTCTTGTTGCTGGCGTGCCCGTAGCAGCTATCACTCACCGTCAAATTGAAATACTGGAGGAAAACAGACACGTGCATGAGTTTGGTGGGCACGGATGGAATGTATTGGTTCACAATGAAAACCTTTGCGGCACAAGAGTTGTTTTCACAAATCTCCTAAACAATACTCTTTCCCTGATGCCATTTGCTGAAAATGGATTGATGATGCGTTCTGAACTTGTGCAACGTATGGAGCTGAATCGTACAAGACTGTTCATGAGAAACCCCGTAGATGAAGGTATGTTAATCAAAGTGTAGATATAATCTATGATTTTATTTTAAAAATAAACCTTTCCATATAATAGCTTTTAAATTATTAATTACCATTTTTATTAAATTCCAATTGCAGATGAGCGTATGAAACACATATGTGCATGGAACGAATATACAGAGCATGAAAGTGAAAGGGATTGTTTTTACACGCCCATCCTTGCATATGTCACGGACAGGAGTCGTTTGGTAAGTAATGATACAAATTGGACCATTTCAGTCATTATCGCTTCGCAAAACTAATATATGCTTCAACACATGGACATACTTTTGATTAGCATACTACATTGTTCTTTTTAATGCAGAACATACCACATAATTTTACGAAGCGAAATCACATGTGGAAGTACCATAACGCATTGCTGAGATACCGGGAAGTCATGGAGTTTTATGTGAACGTGAATCGCAACACCACACGATAGGCCTAGAAGCAAGAACCACGTTACCATAAACGCCATATGGAGAGAGATTGTTGAGGAGTGTGAGTGGGAACGAAACAAAATGGTCAGATTCAATCTTGTTGACTTTGTCATCGACGACCAAGCTTCGGCGTCTTCCCGTACTCCTTATAATTCCAAAGATTTAGCATGTGTTAAAACGTAATTCCAGGCGTTATCAGTTGTTATTGGTAGACATGTTTATAAAAAGATTTTAGGATTGTGTAGGATTTGGTTGGCTTCATTTAGGGTGTGTGTTCCCAAGTAGTTGAAGCCATTCATGAGATGGAATGTAAACTACTTGGTATAGCCCCTATCTCGAAGTGTATGGTTCATACTGGTGCATTAAAAGGTGTTCTTTGTGATGGTTTTGTGCTGGTTGTCATCTGTCCATGGTTGTATGATATGAGCAGTTTGTTTTTGTTATCAGACTTATAAGAACAGTTATATCAGATATTGAATATCAATGTGTGTTGATTTTTTCATTTTACAAAGTTTCCTTGATTAATACAAGTTCATCTTTGCACCCAAAAATATATATATATTTTGTGTTGTGGTCTACTTATAAACAGAAAACTTTAGTGGTTAAAGCTGCCAGTACCAAGTTAAGTCTGGTAGGTTAGTTTTAGTGGTTAAGGCTGCTAGTACAAGGTTAAGTCCGCGACATAAGCTAAGTCTGTTTAGTATTCGTAGTTAGTTCTGTTTATGAAAAACATAATAGTTTTTTTGTGACTATTGATAATCCAATGGCCACATCAAATTTCTTTTTGTGTGGCCATTTCTAACATTTAGTCACACAAAGCATGTTTCTTTTGGTTATTTAGTCACATACAATTAAGCATAAAGTGGCCAAAAGTGTTAATAAGTGTGGCCATATGGTGTTTAAGGTGAAGAAATATGTCTTTTGTGTGACTATTGATCATCCAATAGCCACTTGAATTTTATGTTTGTGTGGCCTTTTGTAACATTTAGTCACACAAATCATGTTTGTTTTGGGTATTTAGTCACATACAATTAATCATAAAGTGGCTAAAAGTGTTAATAAGTGTGACCATATGGTGTTTCAAGTGAAGAAAGGTGTATTTTGTGTGACTATTGATCATCCAATGGCCACATGAATTTTATGTTTGTGTGGCATTTTCTATCATTTAGTCACACAAAGCATGTTTGTTTTGGGTATTTAGTCACATACAATTAACCATAAAGTGGCTAAAAGTGTTAATAAGTGTGACCATATGGTGTTTAAAGTGACGAAACGTGTATTTTGAGTGACTATTGATCATCCAATGGCCACATATTAAGTTACGTGACCATATGTACTGCATTTTGGCTACACTTAAATAATATGTGTGACAAAACGTTTAGCGTGACCAAATATGGCATTTGGTCACGGTGTTAGTGTCACACCCCCAAATTACCTGTTTTGCAGCGGAATGGAATTCCTGGGGGATGACTGTCATAACATCAAAGTTACAGTTATATCGAACGACCTAAAGTGTCGTTTTGAAAATACCGTTTGATAAAGTAAAATAATCAGAGTTACAAAACATAGGTCCCAAAATATTTCCAATATACCCAAAATGAGTTTGTTACAATCAAACGATAGTTAAGTGCATAAAATATATGAGAGACGTGTCGACACCGCTACTCTATGATAAGTCCACATGCATGCCATGAAGTGAATGCCTTAGATACCTGAGATAAAACATGCTAAAAGTGTCAACACAATGGTTGAGTGAGTTCATAGAGTTTGGTTAACAAGTAAAGCTTTTAAAGAGCGTTCATGCAACAAAGGCAAAGTTTTTGGTCATTTAGAATAGTCCCCAAAGCAAAGGCATTGTAAATCCACTCAGTTCCAAGTTCCGCCCATACAAAACTTGCAACCTGTGTGTTCACAACCCACTGCCAAAATATGTCTAGTTTATGTTCAAGCACACAAGGTCAAATGAGTTCTCAAAGCAAAGGCATTGTAAATCCACTCAGTTCCAAGTTTCGCCCATACAAAACTTGCAACCTGTGTGTTCACAACCCATTGCACAAATATAGCATATCAAGTAGTCAAGTATAAGTGGTCATAATAGTTCACAATATAGTACCACGTATATAATAATGTATGCCAGGCAAGCCCCTAGAATAAATAATATGCGTCCCGTAACATAGTGGACGAGAGGTTGGCCGACCTCTAATAGCGCTATCCATACTACCTACTAATAGGAGACTAACAATGCGAATGTACGAACAGTACATCATACAACTATTATATACAATTAAGAACACCCCGAACATGGGAGAATTTGCACACTCCACCAATAAGGCGAGAATTGGTATTGCTCCGCTCACATAGGGAGACTTTGCACACTCCACCAATAAGGCGAGAATTATTGAGAACGCTTCGTAACATAGTGAGACGCCTCGCTCCGGACGGGGAGGCTTTAGGTTGCTCCGAACAAGGGAGACTTTATAGTGATGCTCCGAACATGGGAGACTTTATAGTGATGCTCCGAACATGGGATACTTTAGGTCAAGGTCATAACACGTACGGTTCAATAAGTTCAAACAAGTGATTAGTTTGTATTTAAGTTCAAGGGTTCCGTTCAAAAGTTCGTAGTTAAGTTCAAAGATTTAAGTCGAGTTCAAAAGTTCAGAACAGTCAAAGAGCTCGAATAATATCAAAAGGTTCAAGATAGTCGAAGCGTTCAAAATCACGTCAAACAAGTTTAAAATATATCAAAAGGGTTCAAGATAGTCGAAGCGTTCAAAATCACGTCAAACAAGTTTAACATATATCAAAAGGGTCCTTTACAGGTTAAAAGAGTTCAACTATATGTCAAAAAGTTCAAATCAAGTCCAAAGTGTTCACTTATATGTTAAAGGGTCCGAATCAATTTAAAAGAGTTCAAATATACATGTCGAAGGGTTCAAAATCAAGGAAAGTGTTTCAACTAATAGTGTTCATAACATAGTGATCAATTTAGTTCGGGCATAATCTACTTACGCGCACATAGAGTGAAACAAAAGATATTTAAGTTCATATAAGATGTAAAGTAAAAGCAAGTAGTTGAGCATGTATCTCCCCCAAAGAGTTTATAAAACAATTAAATGAGTAAAAGTGGGGCTACGAACTCACCTGATGCAATGATTATGGTGACAAAAGTAGATACACTGAAATGAGGTGCGATCTCTATCCGCAACCTAATATGAATGATATGCTCTAATATAAGTCATGAAACAATGTCGTGCATGCAAACTCATATGATATCTATACCACTTGTACATTTTGGAAAATAAAGTTTATCTTCGAAATATATGTTTATGACATATTGTCAAGTTACCAAATACTTTACAAGTACTTACGTCGAAATGATATCCTACGATAATCATTTAGTGGTTGATTATGAAATTATAACTTTTCGTCGTAAAATAATGTCATTTGAAAAATTCATGAAAGTGACTAAATAGCCTCAAAAAGCTAGTCGTAAAATGGTGCACATCGAGTGTTAGAAAACGAACTCAACGGTTTTGGGAAGCTTGTATCATTATCTCAAAGTTTTAGCATTTAAGTTTTTATCCTAGAGGTCTCGATCATGGAGAAAAATATAGGTTAAGTATGGTACTTGTGTCCAAAATATTGTTTAAGGGTGGTTTTCGGCAAAGTTTAAGTGACCGTATATTATTCGTTACAACTCCGCTTGACGAACGGTTGGACATTTTGGAAAATAGGCTAGGTGAACTTACTTTTACTAGAAGACATCACGTTATAAAAAGTACCACATCCATGTTAAAAACGACCCTCAACATGGTCCTTTGTTGCCGTAAGGTCTAATAGAAATATAATAGTTTTTCTTATATAATAAAGTTACGGCAACTTTTTGTAAACGGGTATAATTTAATCGTTACAAGTCCGTTTTCTACGTTTTATATATCCTCGGAATCGTGATAACATATACTAATATATTTTTGATAAGTCGACACAATTTATAAAGCTTAAGACTCATTTTTGACTCGTAAAATGTTGAGAATACATGCAGAATTTTTTTGAAGCAAATAGTTTTCGTCGCTTAACTTGAAAAATTCATAACTTCTTCGTTATAGCTCCGTTTTAATCCGTTCAAGCGGCCACGTTTTCGTTTTAAAGTGTATTTTCTAAATATCTAGCTCAAAATATTTTACCAACTGTCGGATTTTCCAGATTTCAAAAATAAGGACAGACCCTTTTTAAAACTTGTCGAAATGAGTTTTTCTCGCGCCAAACCTATTCTAACCCATTCAAAACAACTCCGAAGCTATTCTAATCCTACCATACACCTTCTTAGGGTGCCATGGGTTCCTAGGCTTCACTAAAATAATATGTTTCAAGGATTAATTATAGGATGACATATAGTAATTTATAGCACTTAAAAACAATTAAAGTGGTATAGACATCACATAACTTGCATGTTTTACTTGAGCATGATAAAAATGAACATAAAATTGAATATGAAAGATGAAAATGAGTATGAAATGCTTACTAGTTACTTGATGAGGTTTTATGAACAAGGTTAATCCTAAACACCCTAGGTTTTTATTTCAAAACCTAAACTAAGAGTGTGTCTAGATTGTGAATTAACTTGACTAGTAAATTTTTTGATGCTCTTCCTTATGCTTCCTTGTGGCCGGTTGGTATTCTAGAGAGAAGAAGTGAGGATTGAAATTTTACACTTTATGAAATGAAATGAATGTGTAGTGTTTGTTAGTTTAAAATGAATATATGTTATGATATTTAGCAAGAAATGGTGTGAGTCATCCCTTGTGTCGACAAGGGTGACTAGCACTTGCTAGTTGCATTTTTTTGTTTATTAAGTATATTTAAGTAGTGTAAATGTGTAATAACTTAGGGATAGTTAGTAACTTGTGTAAATATTTGAGCTTGTAGGGTAGCGTTAACTAAAAATAAATTTTAACGGGTCAAAATAAAACATATTGAAATCATAAAAATTATAAAAATACATTTCTTGTAAAACTTGAGTGAAATAAAAATTATCGTGTAGTATTTACGAAAACCGTCGTAATTATATAAATATAACAATTTATATACGAAATAAATTTAAAACACCGGGTAAACTAATAACATTATTTTTATAATCTCAATATGAGTATAAAAATATATCTGGATAATTTTTGGAAGTGTCGGATCAATATTCAAAATAATCTTTACGCGATAGCGTTTATTTAATAAGAAAATATACGTTTAATGTAAAAAGCAAAACAATGCACGAACCGATATGAAATGATGAATATTGAGTTTGAGAAATGACCGGAAATTGAGAATTGTGACATTCTTCCCATGTCAGCGGAATCACGTCCTCGTGATTCAATTAATGATAACTATAGTCCGATCCTCGACAAGGGTTCTAAAAATTCATGCTCGTGTATGGTCTAAATGATTATGTCAATGCTCATGCATATGGGTCCTTCATCCAACTAAATACGTTCTCGTGCTATCGTGAGCATTTCCCGTCCTTAATACATGTTTTCTTATTATTAGGCTTGAAGAGGCGGGCTTTCCCATTCTCGAGCGAAACCCTCAAAAGATTTTTAGGTAACCGATTTTTACTTAATCTCACAACTCATCAAACAAGAACTGTAATGAGATTAGGCTAAATCGGTTTGAGCAACAACTTGTTTCTAGCTTGATCTTTGCAACTCATCAAACAAGAACTGTCGCTAGGATCAAACTGGAAACAAGTGGTTTGAAGAAAATCTTTTGAAAATTTGGCTCGATTACGGAATTGCCTACACATATGAGAATACTACTCCCTTCATTGCATGATTCTTCCTGAATTAGACATAGGTGATCAGGCTATGTATAATTTAGGAGTAACTATGCAATGCTTGGACTAATCGTCACATATGATGTTTGATGTTGAGTCATAAGTCCGCATGTATAAGGAGTATGCACTTATAATGATATGATGAGATGCTATGATGATGTAGTTATAGTCTAGGGTCAATGATGCAACCTAGTTCTCTATAACCGATGCTCTGATACCAATCTGTAACACCCCCAAATTACTGCTTTGTAGCGGAATGGAATTCTCGGGGATGACTCATAGCATCAAAGTTACAGTTATATCGAACGACCTAAAATGTCGTTTTGAAAATACCGTTTGATAAAGTAAAATAATCAGAGTTTACAAAACATAGGTCCCAAAATATTTCCAATATACCCAAAATGAGTTTGTTACAATCAAACGATAGTTAAGTGCATAAAATATATGAGAGACGTGTCGACACCGCGACTCTATGATAAGTCCACATGCATGCCATGAAGTGAATGCCTTAGATACCTGAGATAAAACATGCTAAAAGTGTCAACACAATGGTTGAGTGAGTTCATAGAGTTTTTTAAACAAGTAAAGCTTTAAAGAGCTCATGCAACAAAGGCAAAGTTTTTGGTCATTTAGAATAGTCCACAAAGCAAAGGTATTGTAAATCCACTCAGCCCAAGTTCGCCCATACAAAACTTGCAACCCGTGTGTTCACAACCCATCGCCAAAATATGTCTAGTTTATGTTCAAGCACACAAGGTCAAATGAGTTCTCAAAGCAAAGGCATTGTAAATCCACTCAGTCCCAAGTTCCGCCCATACAAAACTTGCAACCTGTGTGTTCACAACCCATTGCACAAAATATAGCGTATCAAGTAGTCAAGTATAAGTGGTCATAATAGTTCACAATATAGTACCACATATATAATAATGTATGTCGGCAAAGCCCCTAGAATAAATAATATGCGTCCCGTAACATAGTGGACGAGAGGTTGGCCGACCTCTAATAGCTATCCATACTACCTACTAATAGGAGACTAACAATGCGAATGTACTAACAGTACATCATACAACTATTATATACAATTAAGAACACCAACATGGGAGAATTTGCACACTCCACCGATAAGGCGAGAATTGGTATTGTTCGCTCACATAGGGAGACTTTGCACACTCCACCAATAAGGCGAGAATTATTGAGAACGCTCTGTAACATAGTGAGACGCTCGCCCGGACCGGGAGGCTTTAGGTTGCTCCGAACAAGGGAGACTTTATAGTGATGCTCCAAACATGAGAGACTTTATAGTGATGTTCGAACATGGGATACTTTAGGTCAAGGTCATAACACGTACGGTTCAATAAGTTCAAACAAGTGGTTAGTTTGTATTTAAGTTCAAGGGTTCCGTTCAAAAGTTCGTAGTTAAGTTCAAAGATTTAAGTCGAAGTTCAAAAGTTCGAACAACCAAAGAGCTCGAATAATATCAAAAGGTTCAAGATAGTCAAGCGCTCAAAATCACGTCAAACAAGTTTAAAATATATCAAAAGGGTTCAAGATAGTCGAAGCGTTCAAAATCACGTCAAACAAGTTTAACATATATCAAAAGGGTCCTTTACAGGTTAAAAGAGTTCAACTATATGTCAAAAAGTTCAAATCAAGTCCAAAGTGTTCACTTATATGTTAAAGGGTCCGAATCAATTTAAAAGAGTTCAAATATACATGTCGAAGGGTTCAAAATCAAGGAAAGTGTTTCAACTAATAGTGTTCATAACATAGTGATCAATTTAGTTCGGGCATAATCTACTTAGGCGCACATAGAGTGAAACAAAAGATATTTAAGTTCATATAAGATGTAAAGTAAAAGCAAGTAGTTGAGCATGTATCTCCCCCGAAGAGTTTATAAAACAATTAAACGAGTAAAAGTGGGGCTACGAACTCACCTGATGCAATGATTATGGTGACAAAAGTAGATACACTGAAATGAGGTGCGATCTCTATCCGCAACCTAATATGAATGATATGCTCTAATATAAGTCATGAAACAATGTCGTGCATGCAAACTCATATGATATCCATACCACTTGTACATTTTGGAAAATAAAGTTTATCTTCGAAATATATGTTTATGACATATTGTCAAGTTACCAAATACTTTACAAGTACTTACGTCGAAATGATATCCTACGATAATCATTTAGTGGTTGATTATGAAATTATAACTTTTCGTCGTAAAATAATGTCATTTGAAAAATTCATGAAAGTGACTAAATAGCCTCAAAAAGCTAGTCGTAAAATGGTGCACATCGAGTGTTAGGAAACGAACTCAACGGTTTTGGGAAGCTTGTATCATTATCTCAAAGTTTTAGCATTTAAGTTTTTATCCTAGAGGTCTCGATCATGGAGAAAAATATAGGTTAAGTATGGTACTTGTGTCCAAAATATTGTTTAAGGGTGGTTTTCGGCAAAGTTTAAGTGACCGTATATTATTCGTTACAACTCCGCTTGACGAACGGTTGGACATTTTGGAAAATAGGCTAGGTGAAATTACTTTTACTAGAAGACATCACGTTATAAAAAGTACCACATCCATGTTAAAAACGACCCTCAACATGGTCCTTTGTTGCCGTAAGGTCTAATAGAAATATAATAGTTTTTCTTATATAATAAAGTTACGGCAACTTTTTGTAAACGGGTATAATTTAATCGTTACAAGTCCGTTTTCTACGTTTTATATATCCTCGGAATCGTGATAACATATACTAATATATTTTTGATAAGTCGACACAATTTATAAAGCTTAAGACTCATTTTTGACTCGTAAAAAGTTGAGAATACATGCTGAATTTTTTTGAAGCAAATAGTTTTCGTCGCTTAACTTGAAAAATTCATAACTTCTTCGTTATAGCTCCGTTTTAATCCGTTCAACCGGCCACGTTTTCGTTTTAAAGTGTATTTTCTAAATATATAGCTCAAAATATTTTACCAACTGTCGGATTTTCCAGATTTCAAAAATAAGGACAGACCCTTTTTAAAACTTGTCGAAATGAGTTTTTCTCGCGTCAAACCTATTCTAACCCATTCAAAACAACTCCGAAGCTATTCTAATCCTACCATACACCTTATTAGGGTGTCATGGGTTCCTAGGCTTCCCTAAAATAATATGTTTCAAGGATTAATTATAGGATGACATATAGTAATTTATAGCACTTAAAAACAATTAAAGTGGTATAGACATCACATAACTTGCATGTTTTACTTGAGCATGATAAAAATGAACATAAAAATGAATATGAAAGATGAAAATGAGTATGAAATGCTTACTAGTTACTTGATGAGGTTTTATGAACAAGGTTAATCCTAAACACCCTAGGTTTTTATTTCAAAACCTAAACTAAGAGTGTGTCTAGATTGTGAATTAACTTGACTAGTAAAAATTTTGATGCTCTTCCTTATGCTTCCTTGTGGCCGGTTGGTATTCTAGAGAGATGAAGTGAGGACTGAATTTTTACACTTTATGAAATGAAATGAATGTGTAGTGTTTGTTAGTTTAAAATGAATATATGTTATGATATTTAGCAAGAAATGGTGTGAGTCATCCCTTGTGTCGACAAGGGTGACTAGCACTTGCTAGTTGCATTTTTTTTGTTTATTAAGTATATTTAAGTAGTGTAAATGTGTAATAACTTAGGGATAGTTAGTAACTTGTGTAAATATTTGAGCTTGTAGGGTAGCGTTAACTAAAAATAAATTTTAACGGGTCAAAATAAAATATATTGAAATCATAAAAATTATAAAAACATATTTCTTGTAAAACTTGAGTGAAATAAAAATTATCGTGTAGTATTTACGAAAACCGTCGTAATTATATAAATATAACAATTTATATACGAAATAAATTTAAAACACCGGGTAAACTAATAACATTATTTTTATAATCTCAATATGAGTATAAAAATATATCTGGATAATTTTTGGAAGTGTCGGATCAATATTCAAAATAATCTTTACGCGATAGCGTTTATTTAATAAGAAAATAAACGTTTAATGTAAAAAGCAAAACCATGCACGAACCTATATGAAATGATGAATATTGAGTTTGAGAAATGACCGAAAATTGTGAATTGTGACAGTTAGTAGCAAATGTGACTTTATAGATTA
This sequence comes from Chrysanthemum makinoi, assembly GCA_910596185.1. Classification (NCBI taxonomy): domain Eukaryota; kingdom Viridiplantae; phylum Streptophyta; class Magnoliopsida; order Asterales; family Asteraceae; genus Chrysanthemum; species Chrysanthemum makinoi. The sequence continues at coordinate 327,006,999 of OU343222.1, read as the reverse complement.
GCTTTTGGCAAGCTAACACAAACTAAACTTTAAACACACATATTAACTTACGTGAACATATGTACTGGATTTTGGCTACACTTAACGAATGTGTGACAAAACATTTAGTGTGACCATATATGGCTTTTGGTCACAGTGTTCAAGTGTGTGACATATATTTGTCACTGATTATATGTATATCGTGACTAATGCTTCAACCTTACTTTTCATTTGTCACTTGTTCCAATTTCAGATGTGGCTAAAGAGTTGGCAAAACATATCAGTCACCCTTAAATAATGTGTGACAAAACTTGACTCTATGATTTAGACACACAAAAAATTACTTCATGTGACTAACGGATCAAGGTTACTTGTATTTGTCACGCGTTCCAAATTCATATGTGGCTAAATGATCTTAAACAAAATCACCAGATACCTTTAGCCACACAATGTTCAATTGTGTGGCGATACAGTTGTAATGGTCACACAATCAAAATTTTCATGTGTGACTAATTAGTAAATGTTGTGAATTTTCGTACCTTCAGCCACACAAATATGCGAATGTGTGGCCGTTCCATTTCGACCATGCGTGACCAAATCCCATTTTTGTACTAGTGCAAGTCCTGATAAGGACAAATGGCAAGTTGCAATAAATGGGGAAATACAATCCATGAGAGAAAATGAAGTCTGGGAAGAGGTCGATTTACCTCCAAACGCCAAGGTGGTTGGAAGTAAGTGGCTCTATAAAATTAAGACTGACATGGATGGCAATGTACACGTCTATAAAGCTCTAGTTGCGCAAGGTTTTACTCAAACTTATGGCATAGATTACGAGGAGACCTTTTCTCCTCAGAAGGACATTAGAGCTATTAGAATTCTCATAGCTATAGCAACGTACTATGACTATGAGATATGGCAAATGGATGTCAAAACCGCCTTCTTGAATGGTCGCTTAGATGAAGACGTTCGTGAATCCACAATTTCCAAACCGTGTATGCAAACTTCAAAGGTCCATTTATGGATTGAAGCAAGCATCAAGGCAATGGAATAAGAGATTTGACGAAGAAATCAAAAGGTATGGATTTATTCAAAATCTTGATGAGCCATGTGTATATCACAAAGTTAGTGGGAGTGATGTAATTTTCCTTATCCTTTATGTCAATGACATATTAATTATGGGAAAAGACATTCCAAGTTTGCAAAATGTTAAGGCATATCTTGGGAAGTGTTTTTCCATGAAGGATTTAGAGAGAAGTGCATACATTCTGGGAATCAAGATCTACCGAGATAGGTCAAATCGGTTAATTGGTTTAAGTCAAAGCGCTTACATTGATAAAATATTGAAGAGATTCAATATGCAAAATTCCAAGAAAGGATATTTGCCGATGGAAGTAAAGCATGGCTTATGTAGCGATATGTGTGCTTCAACACCTGCTGAGGTGGCACGCATGCAGAAAGTTCCTTATGCTTCGGCAGTAGGATCTATTATGTATGCCGTGAGATGCACAAGGCCAGATGTGGCGTTCACTGTAACATGACGGTCGATATCAACGAATCCGGGTGAACTTCATCGATCTGCTGTTAAACATATTCTAAAGTATCTTAGGAATACGAAAGATATGTTTTTATTGTATGGTGGAAATCCGCATACAGAGCTTGGTGTTACGGTGTTACTGTGATGCGCCCCGGCAAAGTGTGATAAAGATGATACGAAGTCTCGTGACCGGTTATGTCTTTGTCATCAATGGAGGAGCAGTTGACCGGAAGAGTAAGAAAGAGTGACGATTGTGCGCCTGCGACAGGCCGAATACATAGCTGCTTGCCGGAAGTGCAATGGAGGCTGTTTGGATTAGGAAATTCATTTCAGGGCTTGGTGTTATGACTTCAATTGAATCGCCTATTGATATGTATTGTGACAATTCTGCTGCAATCATATTTGCCAATGAACCTGGAGTCATGAAGGGCACCTGACATTTTCTACGGAAGTATCACTATGTTCGGGAACAAGTCCGTGAAGGTGAAATTAATCTATTGAAAGTTCACACAGATGATAACTTAGCTGATCCTTTCACTAAGGCTTTGGCTAAAGACAAGCTTATTGGACTTGCCAATGGAATTGGACTTCGTTTAGCTAATAGTTTCATGCATAACTGTGATTAGTATTTGGATAAAGGATATTGTAAAACATTTATTATTTTGATGAAATAAAGTTTGGATTATGTTTATTTTCATTTATAATATTGTTGTCCTATATTTGCATGTTTAATCGGTGAATAACTAAGTTATTCTAAATGTCGGTTGTCGATTAATGATATGGGATTTTAATTAAACTAAGAAAAATCTGAGAGATGTGGTAGAATATACTTGAAAGTATATGCATACCAATTTCAGATGATATTCAATGAATTGAATATAGGACTTATCCCAACTACATAATTTACTTTGTGGATATTGTTATAAGTAAATTGTGAATAGTTATCCTCAGACTTGAGATACCAGATAAGTGTCATGAATGTAGTGCATTTCTGTGGAGCAACTTAACGCTATACGTAACTGATAGTCATAAGGGTTGTTTTCAGAAATGTTACAAAGTTTGTGGGTCAGTCTCGTAGTCAAGATAGAATTTGTTCCTTCAAATTTATTTGGAGTTTAATACTGTTGGGCCCCTCATAGGGTTGACAAGATGTTTGTGCGGCCGCACCCAAAATCTCCCCTAAATATGTTTAGAAGATTTGGAAATCTTGGTCAATCACTTACAACGAGAAACAAAATAGTTTAATAAAGAATGACTTAATTCCATATCTTTATTTAACGTGGTATTAGAAAAAAAAGGATAATAATAATGAGAAATCATTAAAAGGTTTTCCAGGAGCCTAACTTGAGTTGTACTAGAGGCATCGAAGTGTTGCTAGACGCTAACCGATGTGATCACTCTTAAGATATATCAAAGTGGGAGCTGTTGGTTTTATGGATATAAATTAGTAGACGTAAGTTAGGATCGAACTCGAGACCACGAGATTGCACACTTTACGTATGAGAATTAAAGTTAATAATTAAATGTAATAGTTATATTTATTTATTGATTAAACGAAATAACTAACGGACGTTAAGTAATTAGTTGTAATGGACTAACGGTTGTTAAATGTAATTGGAAAAGGACTAGATTGCAAATATTGGAAAGGTTCCGAAATCCCCTTTGGGATGTGATAACCGATCGGCCAAGGGAGGACCAAACCCAACCCAACTCAAACTCAAACTTGTTCACCAAGTTTAGTTTAGTATATATACAAGGCTAGGGGTCTTGTGTTTTGCATCTCTTGTATTCATTAAGCTAAACCTAAAAAGTTTGTGTGTGTTTTGTGCTTAAAACCGGTCGACAACATCACAAGGGTGTCAAACCAAAACTTTTTCCACATCAAGTTATTTGTTTGATTAAAACTAGCATTCCTTTAATTCGGTTTAGTACGTGTGTACAAGAAAGTGGTACTAACACAATATTGTTAGTATTCTTGGATTGAATTACAAAACGGTAAGGGGTAATTCATATAATCCTAATTAAATCAAATTAGGGTTCTTCCATTGCTAGTTTGTGGATTTGATTCTTGTTCGGCTAGAATCAAGTAAGGTACGCATATTATTGTTTATGTTAATTAAATCCTATACATTTCCGAATGCATACTTTGACGTGTTTGTGATTATTTATTGATTGTCATGTTATATAATTCCAAAAAATATTTCATAAATAATACAAGTCCCTATCAAACCTTAATCGGTTTAGAAAACCTCCCGTACTCGTAGGGCTTCTAGCACACAGTTAGCAGTTTCCTGCCCAAACAACCTTAGAGAAGACATGCTTAGGAGAGACATTGAGGACCTGCAAAAACAATACCAAGTACATCCAATCTCCCTAATTATCTTTATCAAGTCAGTCTTGTGTTTTATGTATTATATTATCCAACAGTCATCCATGATTCATTACCTCTTAAAATTTAAGGGGTGTTTAAACTTGCTCTTTGGAACTAATGACATGGTTTACGATTTGATGTTACAATGATCGTTTTTAACGTCTGAAAAAGCAAATTTTGTCTCTATCTATTTCGTTATAGGTTGGGGATCTATTGCAAAGTGGGTAAAATTAAAAAGTGTAGAAAGCCATTCATAGTGTGACATGTGTCCCCCACTTTAAATTATACATAAAATCTGCCCAGGGGTAATACTGTCTTTTGACCCATTTTTTCTTTTCCACCTCAAATTTCAAACGCACATATCTCTTAAACCATAAACTTTTAGAAAAAACCGATTTCGCCATGATTTTTAAAATTCGATTCTCTTTAATTTGGTATAAATCTTTTTAATTATTTCAAAACTTTTTTTTTGACATATTTATTGGGTCATGATTTGCTTGATATTTTTACTAATTTCGATCATATTTTTTACCTTAAAAATTGCCGAATTATAAAATACTTAAAACAAAAAAGTTTTAGATTTTGATTCACTCTTTACCTAGGGATTTGAATCACACAAATCCGATACCATATGAGTGAGATATCACACGTTAAAGATGACGTTTTAGTCATATTTGTTGCACACAATGTGTTTGATGAAATGTCTAGCTTAGATTTTTAGTGTTAAATTTGAGCTAAATGAACTAATTTTTGTCCCACAACGCATCATTAATCATTTTATTAATGTAAAACTCAAAAAGTGGTGTTTTTTAATAGTTGAAGTTTTTAACTATTAAAATCGATGAATGATGAACCAAACCAAAGCGATGAACCAAACCAAATCTGATGAATCGATGAACCAAACCAAAACTGATGAACCAAATCAAACATAGTTCATCGGTTTATTTTGATTCATCAATCATAGTTTCAAATTTTAACATGTTGGTGTTTGTTTTGTTTTGTTCATCGCTTTATTTTGGTTCATCAATCATAGTTTCGCTTTGGTTTGGTTCATCAGTTTTGGTTTGGTTCATCGGTTTTTGGTTTGGTTCATCAGTTTGGTTTAGTTCATCAATCATAGTTTCGTTTGGTTTTGTTCATCGGTTTTTTATTTGGTTCATCGCTTTGATTTGGTTCATCAATCATAGTTTCAGCTTTTGGTTTGATTCATCATTTTGGTTTGGTTCATCAGTTTTTGGTTTGGTTCATCAGTTTGGTTAGGTTCATCAGTTTTGGTTTTATGTTTTTTTTAAACAGTTTGGTTGGTTTATCGGTTTTGGTTTGGTTCATCAGTTCATCAGTTTTAATAGTTAAAAACATCACTTTTTGAATCTTACATTAATAAAATGATTAATGATGCGTTGTGGGACAAAAATTAGTACATTTAGCTCAACTTTAACACTAAAAATCTAAGCTAGACGTTTCATCAAACACCTTGTATGCAACAAATATAAGTAAAACACCATCTTTAACATGTGATATCTTAACCATATGATATCGAATTTGAGTGATTTAAATTTCTGGGTAAAGAGTGAACAAAAATCTATAACTTTCATGTTTTAAGTTTTTTACGATTCGACATTTATGAAGGTAAAAAATAGGGCCGAAAATGTCAAAAAAAATAAAGAAAATCAAGAACTATTACATATGTAAAAAACAAAAGTTCGAAATATTTATCAAGATTTATACCAAATTAAAGAGAATCGAATTTTAAAAATTATGGTGAAATCGGTTTTTCGTAAAAGTTTGTCGTTTGAAAGTTATTTACGTTTGAAATTTCGGGTGGAATTTAAAAAACGGGTTAAAATGACAAAAATACCCTTAACCGAATTTAATAAGAAAAAAAGAATGGAATGAATGGGGACACGAGTTGAGATCAATATAGAACTCATATTTGTCATAGAACAAATGAACCAATTATAACCCTCCATTTTTTATCTAAATTAATACAAAATCATTTTTCACATATTTTTTAAAACAACATATCTTACAAACGGTAAATCTTCAAAATATAAAAATACACCATCGTGACGAGAATTAAATTATCTTTCTATAGATATGCACTTTTACATATTTTCGACAAACATTTTTTTTCAAAAATTCTGTCCGAAAAATCATATATGATTTTTACGAATCATATATGATTTTAAAAATCATGTATGATTCGATTTTTACGAATCATATATGATTTTTACAATCATATATATTCTCAAAATCATATGTGATTCGTAAAAATCGAATCATATATGATTTTCACAAATCATATATGATTTATGATTTTTGTTGACCGAAATTTTGAAAAAAAAAAGTTGTTAAAAATATATAGTAGTACATATCTATAGAAAGATAATTTAATTCTCGTCACGATGATATAATTTTTATCGCGTAACGATTAACGGTTTGCGAGATATTTAATTTTTTAAAAATGGGTGAAAGTTTATCATAATAAAAAAATGAATTACTATTATTGGTTGATTGGATCGGTAAATTTTGGTTCTATATTGAACTTTTGCCATGGGGACACTTGTCACATTGTGAGTGGCTTTCTAGCCTTTTTAATTTTTCACTCTTTCTAAAGGATGCATCTCTTTGGTTATATAGTACTTGGCTGCGACATAACTGATCACACGTTACTAAATTTAAGTAACACCTTTACCCATTTTCATAATAATCTCATTTTTAATCATTTTATCTGTTAGTTCCATGATAAATCTGCCAAAAACATAATTAACTTCAAACTGCAACAGCACATGCAACACCTATCTTTTACAAATACAACTGCAGGTTCAATCAATTACAATTAAATATTAATCCATCCTCTTAAAAGTAAAATAGATCAATAATCTTCTGTTTATAGAAAGCAATTCAATAACTTGAAAGCACTAATTAATCAACCTGCATTCAAATCAGTTTTGATCGAATGAGCAGTTTTGTTAATACCGCGGATTGAGAACATGCTACTTGCAGGATACATATAAATGTAAGCGTCATGTCCATATTCGTGACCCACGATATTAACTTCATCCAAAACCCCGCTTTTCAGGCTATACATGAACAACTTGTTCCTTCCAGCAGATGACTTTATTAATATGTCTCCGTCTTTGTTCCAACGACCTAAAACCTCTATGTGGCCATGAGGAAGTAGTGGTTTTTTACTGAACTGACAGTGCTTCACCCATTGTTTTTGCTTCAACATCCACACTTCAATACTGTCATTCTAAAAATAGGCATATCCAAGTTCGCCATGTAGATCAACAAATTGAAAGGGTATTGAATGGTCATACCATCTTAGTTTCTTGGGAGGACATATTGTACTGAATTCTTCATTCCTCACGTCAAAGCATACAAGTGTTCCTGGGTATTTTGATTGCCGAGACCTTGGCCAATACAAACATCCATGAGCAAATATTCCATCACCATAAATAGGATCAGGAGGGACTTGGGGTATCTCTCGCCAAGAACTATCCATGCCCAAGACATGTACCATGGTACATAAATTCTTACTAACCCAATCAAAGGCCCCACTCTTTAAAAATTCTCTTCTCGACAAAACACACACCATTTTGAAAGTGTTAGTAGAAATGTCAAAACCAAGCCCACGTGATTCTTCACTCAGGTAGTATGGTCCATCCATCTTCCGCCGCATGGGTGGCAACGCGTGAAATTCTTTCCTAAGTGGATGGATCACGGCTAAAGAGGTGGTACTGGTAGTACAGGGAATGTCGCGTACTAATAAATAGAGCAGCCCATTGCAAGAACCTCTAACAAAGTATTCACCATACGTGGAGCACGATTTATACAACTCAGACTCCAAAGACATGCCCTTCTTCGCCTCTATGGTGAAATTACCTTCTTCAGATTTAATGATATCAAAACCTACGATGCATGACAGGTTTGAATCATACATAATAGGTGTCAATTCCTCTACAGCTCGTTCACCATGAAGAATACCTAGGTAATCATCGTCAATGTACGCGCACCATGGTTTGGACACACACAGTAAATGAGCCAAAGATTTGACAGGGAGTCTTGACAGGATATCAAAGATGGTATCTGAAGCTAATTCAGCCATGTCTCTTGGATCGTGAGATCTTGATGATAATATATATAACTGAGGTTTAATAATGTGTTTGATTTTGTCCTATAAAAAAGGATTTTCGTATAAAGGAAAGTCTATCTTTTTGTATTTTGAATTTTATTAGTATCCGATTATAAAGAAATAAAGTCTATCTTTTTGTATTTTGGATTTTATTAGTATGTACACATTTTTATCAAAGGTACTTTTTCAAAAACACTTTCAATAAGATAGCAAAAACGAAAAAGAAAAAAAAAGCATTTAGATTTAACACTAGTAATTTTCTAGAACTCGGTTGAAAACCGATTTTGAGCTATTATATGTTCTTAAATTAAAATTGGAATTTTATGAAAGAGATTTAACGGCGCACAGTCATAACCTATCTTGAATGCGACACATATAAGATAAATACATGACAAGAAGTGGGCACGTATAAAATGTCTTTAGAACAAATCACTTGAGACTAAATTCAAGCACATTTAGTCGACAAGCAAACCCAACTGTAATAAGCTCAATATAAAAGAAAAACCTTAAAATTAGCTACTTGGTACAAATTACAAGCAACACGGAGCATTTATTTGTGTGAATATTGCATTAGTGGATGCAACAAGCAACTCAGGTTCCGTAGACTTAGGGCAGGTTATAAGTACTAATTATAAGATCATTAGGTAATAGACAAACAACGTCCTACTTAGACAAAAGCCGTAATTCAGACATCCCAAATTACTCAAAACGATCCCTAGATTACTTAATACTATAAGTACTACTACTAATTATTAGATCATAATAAGGTAGTACACAAACTCTTTCCGATCTTCTTGCAGTTCATCATTACTTTAGCATTCCTTAACGACAAGAGTTTCATTCATATCCTTAATCACACCTATTTCTTCCATGTAGCTAATTACTTCCTTCAATGTAGCTTTTCGATTCTCTTTAAAGTTCAAAAGCTCATCAACCACATATCCTCCAATGGGGTTATATTCGTTCATCTCCTTTGCATGCAGTAACCACTGCATCAACGATGCCAGTCCCCCATTCCGCCTTAAGACCTTTAAGCAATTCATCATCTTCATTGATCACTTCCTGCATTGTAAACAGGAGCATGTTCTTAAAGTGCGGATTAAAACTGATAACATCACAATATGCTTATATCCCAGAACTTGAACAAATTTTGAAAAGCTCATAGATTACATAATAATACTACTACAATAAAAATTTTCAGAAAAGGTTGGCTTATTCGTAAAGCCTTTTTCTTTTATAATATCGTTATTTTCACATGTTTGAAAGAAAAAGTACCTTAAATCGGCTTATAACTAAAATCCAGTCAAAAACTGAATTTCAAGAACAATACCTTAAGCGCACCGTCTACTGCGCTACTACTTTTAAAGGATGCCACTCAAGGTTTTTTAGTCTGTCTTGCCAAAGAGTACACAGTTCAGAAGCCTTGATCTGAGCTTCCTCAGCATCATACTTCTCCTTGCACGCATCATGGAAGGCTTTCATATCAATTTCTCCCATTTTCTTCACACCAATGTTAGTGCATCCGCTGGGCATATCTTGTAGGAACTGGAAACAATCGAATTGTTTAATAACCAACTACACTCAACAAAGCATGAGCCACATCCCACAGGTTGAAATGATTCAATTCTTTTTATGGGTGAAAACGGGTCAGGTTGGATTCGGTTGACCCACAAACAATAGCTTGTCCATTCCTTAAAATATTTATATAAACAGTTAATGTGATACATATAACTAGAAAGCACGATACAATATAGATCTAAATCCTTGGAAAAAAGGATGTACCATGTTGTATGCCTAAAATATGGACTTTAAGCGACTTCCAACCTCATAGATAAGTTTCATTTTTTTTCTCTTACTCATTCATAAGTAAAAGGCCAAAGTTGATACTTTTAATTGGCATGGTTTATAACATTCAACATGAATGGAAATTTGTGGGGCATCGGAAGGCAGTACCTTAATCAACTCTTTCCGAGCTTCTTGCAACTCATCATTACGTTGGTGTTCCTTCACGATAAGAGTTTGATTCATATCCACAATATCACCCATTTCTTCCATTTTTGCTTCCATTTCATCTTTCATCTTTTTTATCCACTCCTGAACTTTTGTATCATCATCCTGAAGTTGTTTCATCAGTTGCAGTTTCCCTTTTAATTCTTCAATTTCCATTTCCAGCTTCTGTTTAGCATCTAGCTTTTTCTCTAACTCGAGTTCTTTCTTTAAAGCTTCCTCCTCCTCTCTCTGTTTATTCAGGATCCAGCCAACAGAAGTTTCAAAACATCATTGTGTACAAGAAATTAAAAGACAATAATAGTACATAGAGGTGGTGTCAAAGGAAACACTTTTTTTGTCTAAAAAGTATAGCTTTAATATAGAAGTTGTTGTGTTGAATGTAAATTAAATCTTTTTTGATATATATAATGGTTTAGGAGGCCTATGCATTAGAAATACACTTTGGGAGACTTCAAGTTTCAACCCATATACTCTTACGCTAAATTGCTAATATTTATATTTTTGTATGTTTGACCATATAAAAACTACAAATAACCCAATATGACCCATTCATATGTAAATGGGTCGACATTGCCACCTCTAAGACTACATTGTTATAGCTACACTTCAGCAGATTTACCTTTTGCTGTTCAAGCAGCCTCAACACACTCTCATAAGCTTTTTTTTGCTCTACGGAAGCCATATGGAGAGAAGTGTTTTGCGCAAAAACTATAACAAATTTTATCTTAGTTGATCAATGGGTTCACATACACAAACTAAACTACCAAATAACAAAAAAATGCACAAAAACTATACCAAATTTCGGCTTAATTCATCAATAATTTCACATAAAAAATCAAAAACCTAAATTACCAAATAACAAAAAAAAAAAAAAAAAAAAAAAAAAAAAATCACAAAACTATAACAGTTCATGAATATTCTAATCATATTCAGAAGAAACCCATACAATCCTTTACAACATCATCCTTAAGAAAAGCAAATTCTCCTGCGAGACAGTCGAAAGAGAGCGAAATGTGGTTCTCCGGGCCAATTCTCCTTGCTCTTATTTTGTTTATTTTATAGCCGCTTTCATTCTTAACATTTATCTCCTACCAAACACCCCCTAAGTCATCTTTTTCACACAAACACACTGTGACTCGTGCCTTTAAAATCACAAACATAATTTCAGATAAACAATACTAATACTACTCTCACCACCATACATATGACACAAACCTTCCATACATAAAAATGCACAAAAACTATAACAACTTAAGCTCTAAACATACACAATAGTACTATTGTCGCCATCATACTTATATAACAGACCTTCCGTGCATATAAGCATTTTATAGAACCCGCAAAAAGAAACAATTACAAAGAAAAGGCGTCCCACTCCAATTAATCAAGCAAATTAAAAGGAGAAGGGACCAAGAGAACAAAATAAATAAAATATAATACATAAGGACATAAGCATTAAATTGCACAAAAGCTATAAAAATTTCACATAATAACATCAAAAACTTTAATCGCCGAATAACAACAAAACAAAACGCACAAAAAACTATAACAAAATTTCACCTCATTACGTCAAAAAACTAAATACGATAGAACAACAAAATCCACAAAAACTATAATAGTTTTAGCTCAACCTCATCCATAATCGTAACAAAATAGCTAAAATAAAACCTTTCGTACATATAATCATCGAAACCCTAACTTATCAAATAACAAAATAGCCAGGCTTTTAGTCAAAACGAAATCGTCAGTTTTTAGTTTAACCTTGTTCAGTTATGTCTCTTATTTAGCCTATTTCGGTCTCAGTTTCGGCAAAAAAAATCAACATTTTGTACATATAAACATCTAAAACCTAACTTATCAAATATAACAACAATATACAAAAATATAAATTCGCATACACAACATGACAAACTAGGAGCACGTATGTGCGGATTAGGTTCAGTTCACGTCAAAACCGAACTGTCATTTCTTAGTTTCGTTCGCTTAATTCAGTTCGCCTATTTCGGTGCATAACATCATCGAAACCCTAACTTATGAAATAACAACAAAATGCACAATTATTTAGCTGTCGAAATGAAACTGTCAGTTTTTAGTTTAATCCTGTTAAGTTACATCTCTTACTTCGCATATTACGGTCTCGGTTTCGGCAAAAAAACCACACCATTCTGTACATATAAACATCGAAACCCTAACTTATCAAATAGAACATACAATCATATGAAAAAGCTCAAAGTTCAGTTATAACTTAACGAATACTAACTTAAACCCAAATATATATTCACATACACAAATATATATTCACATACACAATATGACAAACTATGACAGCGTAAATGCCGTAAAACACAAATATATATTCACATACACAAATACATATATAAACATTTAAACCCAAATAGAACAACAATATAATATCATTTCATCAACAATTTTACAAAAAACATCTCAAAGTTTATACCTAACCAAATGTACGACAGTGATTACACAGTGGTGAATGATCGGAAGTGAAACTCTAACGCTCTGTTCTCAAGTCTAAAATTTAAAGAATGGAAGGGGATGGGATGGGAAGGGCAAAGTAGGGGATGACATAGTGAAGAAAGTGGTTATTTATTTTTGTGTTCTTGAGTTTTTTTTAAAGTAGCAAGGAAAGAAAAAGAAGCTACACAAATTACCAATATACCCTCGTATTATTCCTAATTAGTGTCTATATTTTAGTCTGCAACTTGTTCTCAGGAATTGGTTGTAAATAGACGTTGAAGTTTGTAAACCGACATTAAACCATTGGATTAATAAGATGAGGAGACCACTGTTGAATGCGACCTCCAAGTTATGTGAAGTAAAAAACAACATTGATACGTGTAATTATGGCCATTCATCATATATATTTTCAAGAGCTATTTCTGCTGATGCTGCTAAAGTAAATTACGAAGGTTCTCACTATTTGACTATTTTCTAGTTTCATTTAATTGCTCGTGATGAATGTCAGTTTAAACTTTGTGTTACATAACAGAAGTGAAGAGGACCGGTCCTCTTGTGGAGTATGAGCGAAGAATAAGTGCCGGTGAACTTGAAGATGGTGATAATTGTCAGGTACATCATTTTCTATTTTATTTCCTAGTGCTTTGGAAACAACTTTTGTTCTTAGTATAATAAGAAAAAAAACAAAGACCTGCAAGACAGAGTTAAAATCCACCAAAAATTGAGGATAATATTGTAATTTAACAAAGGTCTGCAATGTTTAATACCATCCTTCCCAATCTGCCCAAAATTGGACGGAACAAAATAACACTAAAAAACCCATCCCTTCCCTCCCTCCCACCTTCCCGTCCCCTACCTTTCCCTTTTAAAAAAACTCAAGAACGCTTCTTTTTTTTATTTCCCTTCCCCTCCCCTTCCATTACTTTAAAAAAAAAAACTCGAGAACAGAGCGTAAAGAAACTGTGCGTGTTTGTTGGGATATGAGGAGAATGTGAGTAAATGGCACTTAGTAGGAGTGAGAAAAATAAAAGGGATAATGACAAAAATACCCAATTTTTCAAACCTACTTCACAAAATACCCCATTTTATACTCAAAAACCCAAAATACCCACTAAATCCGCAAGTTTTTTGAGAAAAATCGCAAATTTGCGAGTTTTTGCGATATTTTTAGGAAAAAATATCGTAAATTTTCGATATTTTAAGAAAAATGCAAATTTGCGATATTTTTAAGAAATATCGAAAATTTTCGATATTTTTAAGAAATTTCGCAAATTTATGGATAAAACTTGAGATTTTTTGTCAGTTTGCTAGATTTTGCTGATAAAACGTGTTTTATTGTTATTTTAGCTCCCTTCACTAAAAAACTCTCAAATTCTCACTAAAAAAACTTAAACTTTTATTCATAAATTAAAAACGTTACATATATAATTAAAACGTATTACGTCTGAAATAAAAACGTAAACATTCATAAATTAAAGACTGCATCCTTGTGGAAAACCTTAAAAATGTTTTTCAATGTAATGTTAAGATAATGGCCACCAAATTTAGGGGAAAACACTGAAACATTACGAAGTATCAAAACAGCTCCTACGGTAATAGCCTTTTGATAACCCTCCTCTTTAAGGACTTTGTAATGAATTGTACCAGAAATTATACCCGAAGGATCTTTGAGTGTTACTGTTAGGTCACCCAACGCATTTGGCGTACAAGACTTTATTACTGCTACAACCTTTTCAAGTTTCCCATTCTTCAAAAAGGTTTTCATATCGCCAAAACAACCAATTGCGATACTCCCTTCAACAACTAGATATTGAACCGCGCTAAGCCATGGGCCACACGTAAAATGATCAGCCTCACTCGCATCCTCAATTATTTTCCTAACGTTATTCTGTGTCGGCATTTCACAGTCATGACCACCTTCCCTAATCTCTGCTATTTTACGGAGCCTCGCAGCTTGTAGAATACCAGCAGGACCATGTATTATCCTAACCGCATTTTCATCACTAAATGGATGAACGGGAGACGAAGGATGGTTCATATTTGGTTGTGATGAAGAACTGCCAACGTTATGTTGAGGACTTGTGAATGGTTTGTTATGGTATGGTTGGGAATGTCTTGTGTTTCGATGAGACATTTTGTTGTGCTTAAAAATGTTGAAGTTAAGGGGTATTTATAAGTTAATTAAATACTTATCTTATCCTTGAATAAAGTTGTCCTTTTTGTTAGTTGTAATCTCCCAAAAATCTTATCTCGCAAAAAATGCAATATCGCAAATATCTTATCCCTGAATAAAGTTGTCCTTTTTGTCAGTTGTAATCTCGCAAAAATCTTATCTCGCAAAAAATGCAATATCGCAAATACTTTATCCCTGAATAAAGTTGTCCTTATTGTCAGTTGTAATCTCGCAAAAATCAATCTTATCTCGCAAAAAATGCGAATTTTTTTCTTAAGTTTGCGATTTTTCTTAAAAATATCACAAATTTTTGATATTTTTAAAAAATATCGCAAATTTTTGATATTTTAAAGAAATATCGCAAATTTTCTTAAAAATGCAATATCGCATATATCTTATCCTTGAATAAAGTTGTCCTTTTTGTCGGTTGTAATCTCAAAAATCTTATCTCCGCAAAAAAAAAATGCAATATAGCAAATATAGGGATATATATATAAGAGTATGCCACATATTTTATAAACATTCATCATGGATTTACCCAAGTTTTACTGTATTCGAGAGTCTGGTACACCATCATACATTGGAAATACTTACGGTATGTTTGCTACATTACCTTAATGCTTTATATTTTAAAGGTAGCTAACCAATAAATTTTGTTTTATAATGCACGAGATGAATTTCCTTACCTGTTTTCATTGTTAATACACCATGAAGGACGTTTCTCTGGTTTTCCAAAAAGAAAATACTTGCATGGAAAGATACATGAAGTAGACTTTTTAAACATTGATGATTTTAGTAGGGAAGACATGTATAATATTATGAAGAAAATTAGTGATGCTACTGGCGTTGTTGAGAATATCGAGTCGAATGATTATTTCTGCTATTTTCAAAAACCTAATTGTGACTTAGATACTGGACTACAACAACTATGGACTGAAGAAGATTACATGGATCTATACATGTATATTGGACACGGAAAGACGCAATTCCTTCATATCTACATTGTAAGCGAGGAGGTAAACGAAGACAGTGAGGCTTGTAGAGCTAGTTCAAGTCTTAGAATCAAAAGGCTTTATAATAATTTAATAACTATTATCATTGTCATGCAATGTAATGTCAAATTATAATTGTCATGCAATGTAATGTCTAATTATCATAGTTCCATAATACAATACGTTATCATATTTCTTCATACACACTAGATTCTTTAGATCTTTTTGAACCTTTCCTTGATGTGCTAGAACTTGACTTCACACTTGATGTTGTCGCATAAATAAAAGTCTGGATGGTATATCGATCGGCAATCACGACGGTTATGTCCATTTTTTACGACATCGTGTACATGATTTTGGTGTAGTTTCTTCACCCTTAGATTTAAAGCGATCACGGTTACGCGGCCTTCCTGGCTGACGTTTGTCCATTACAGGTGGAAGGACAGTTATAAGACCATCTGGTTTCTCCCATTCTGAAGGATGCCCAACATCGTATATAACCTCGTTGTATGAAGCCCTCCAAACACTAGTCTTGAAACACGGAAATGCAAACTGATTTGCACTTGATTGGCGCAAATGTCGCATAACAGCAATAAGATGCCCACAAGGTAAACCCGATATTTGCCATTGTCCACAGCTACATGTCCTAGTATTAAGATCAACTGTCCCATTTTTGTTCTAATCAACAACATTGTAAAGGTAGTTTGCAGCGGGTCTTACAGTCCATGTGGTGGATTTTGCAATTCTTTTAGCTATCTTGGCCTCCGCCCAGGGTGTTAATTCATGTTTATGTTCATCTACACATGGTATAATATATGTGATTAAAATATATATATAAAAAAACATAAATAGGCATGGTTTGGTATGTGTTTACCTGCCGTTTGTCGATGTTCAAAGTACCACTGTTGCAAAGATTTTATGAACCAATCAATCATCATACAAATCGGGAGTTTTCGAGAATGTCGAGACAATGCGTTCACTGATTCCGCACTATTGGAGGTCATGTAATTATAACGCATACCGGGGAAGTGAACCCTTGCCCACTTTTCATGACCAATCCTATCAAGTTTATTAGTGGCTCTAGGCAATACATCACGTAAAGTGCTAAAACGTTCTTCAAAGTCTGAAATCCGATATGCTTTACATGCTCTCCAAAATAGCGTTTCCTTGCTTATAAATCGAGGACACTTTGCACGTAAGTTCATCAACAAGTGGCGACAACAACGACCATGAAATGCATTGGGAAATACATTCTTAATGGCCAAAGAAATGGATCCAGCTCCATCAGATATGATCGTTAAGTTATCTTGCTTACCAATTATACATTCCTTGAGTTTCGTCAAAAACCAATCCCAAGATCTAAATGTCTCCGACTTACCCACTCCGTATGCAAGCGGCAGAATCTGATTATTACCATCCATTGCAACTGCTAGATACATTGTACCCAAAAATTCCCCTTTAAGATGTGCACCGTCTATTATAATCAATGGTCGCATGTGTGACACAAATGTACGAATCTACATAAAAAAATCTTTCGATAATTAGAATAATAAATAGATAGCATGAATAATACATTTTTTTTTGTAATAAACAATACTTACCGCAGCACCCATGGCAAGAAAAAATATCTCAAATATGTCTTCATCGTCAGTTTCAATATGTGTAATAGTCCCTGGGTTTTTTAGTTTCAAATTGTGGCAATACAAAAGGAGTTCGGAAAACGACTCCCTAGGAGTCCCTCTCAACAATTGCAATGCATAACATTTAGCTCACCAAGCTTGAGAATATGATATATCAATTTTGAACCTAGCATTCATATCTGTCATAATCTCTTTCCCCCTATAAATCCTACTATTCTCAGACATTACCTCCTTCAATATATGACCAAGGACTTTTGGGGAAGCATTACGATGATGTGGGTGAATTTGAGTTCTAGTGCATGTATGATGGTCGTGAAATGTTGTTACATAAAACTTTTTATAGTCTTTGGGTATATAGGCTCGAAAAACCCATTCACACATGTCATCAATACATTTTGCATATACCCTTTGGGGGTCTGATCTTGGGTATCTAATTTGAAATCCTTCTTCAAGAGCTTTTCTACCCAAAACAACTTTTATATGTTCTTTATTATCAAAAGTATCATGCAAACGAACAAGACTAGATGTTCCAGAACACATACCTTTTTTCGAGTTGATATCTGGGACCGGTGTTTTGAGTAGGGGAGGCATATTCCAAAATTTATCCTTCTTGGATTCACTAACCTCCTCATCAGATTCACTACGCTCATCATCAGATTCACTACTCTCATCCTCGCCAGAAAATCTTTTCACTTTCCCAAAAACACCACCCATTACCTTTTCTCCGAAAGGCCGTAATTTATCATCATCTAGCAAATCCCTTTCGTTAGTCTTTTTGTTTTTGGTGAACCAACAACTTGTTTTTTTTACGATTAGCTGAATCACTTTGAGAATCCTGCGTATGATACACAGGAATTCCAGGCACATACATAGGATTCCCAGGAAATCCATGCATATGTTGAAAACTATTAAAATTTTGATAAAAACTACTACCAGGCATTTGTGTTTGGTGAATTTGTGTGGCATGATATTCGGTTTGATATACATTTACAGACGAGTTAGCATGAATAAAATTGCTTTGTTGATTGCTTCCCGTAGTTGATAATTGCCTACCATTTATACTAGACTCAACAATACACAACGTAACAATTCTACTACTTTTAACAACAAATTCCATAAATTCATTGACTTCCAAATCATCACATACCTCTACAATATCATTATCCGAATTGTAAGTTATCATAAAACCACTATTAGCATCGATTTCTAGCCTCTCGGATACCGCTTCTAGTAAACATGAATATGATGACAACAATGGTAAAATTAGTGTACGTTTTACACAATTTAACGGCATATACTCCAACACACCATCCACTCTTTCCCATGTACCTCCTTTACATACACGTATTTTGACGGTTTATTTGACGGAATTCATGGAAAACTTGAGTTATTTAGTGAGAATTTGAGTTTTTTAGTGAGAATTTGAGTTTTTTTAGTGAAGGGAGCTAAAATAACAATAAAACACGTTTTATCAGCAAAATCTAGCAAAACCGACAAAAATCATAAGTTTTATCCATAAATTTGCGAAATTTCTTAAAAATATCGAAAATTTGCGATATTTTTAAGAAATATCGCAAATTTTTATATTTCTTAAAAATATCGCAAATTTAGATATTTCTTAAAAATATCGAAAATTTTCGATATTTCTTAAAAATATCGAAATTCTTTTTCTTAAAAATATTGCAAATTTGCGATTTTTCTTAAAAATATCGAAAATTTTCGATATTTTTTCCTAAAAATATCGCAAAAACTCGCAAATTTGCGATTTTTCTCAAAAAACTTGCGGATTTAGTGGGTATTTTGGGTTTTTGAGTATAAAATGGCGTATTTTGTGAAGTAGGTTTGAAAAATTGGGTATTTTTGTCATTATCCCAAAATAAAATTGTTTGGTGGAGTTTTTGACCAACTAATGACTTTTGTGGAAAATAAGAGCATCTAAGGTGTCGTTTGTTTTTTCAGAGCTTTTACCTCTTCATCTGCAAACCATGTCTGCAGAAAAAGAGGTACATTTAAGCTCTTCATCTGCAAGAAGAAGACCGTTTGTTTTTTGTGCTATTGAAGTACTTCTTTCATTTTTCCTCTTATGTCTGCATTGGTGTAGAGGAAAGAAGTGGAAAAAAGACCTAAATTATGTATGCATAGGTGAAGAGGAAAGAAGTGATTCTAACCTCTTATGTCTGAAAAAAAACAAACGGTCTTCAAGCCTAACGTCTGCGCGCCTGCAGACAAAAGAGGAAAGAAGAGCTTCTTTGAAAAAAACAAACGAAGCCTAAGAATCTATTATTATATTTATATATAGAGGAGAGTTATTTTACATACTAAACTTTTCTCACATACCAAGGGACTCATCTCCACCATCCATCTAAAAAGAAAATCAATGGCTAAGATTTAAAAGCATTTTATTATTTCACCCATTTTTATAATTTAAATATCTCTTAAACCGTTTATCGTTAAGCGAAAATATTTTTAACCGTCGCGATGAGCATTTAATTATCTTTCTATAGACGGACACTTTGATATACTTTCGAAAAAAGAAAAAAAATTCATTTTTTCACGTTTTTTCGTCTTTTTTTCGTTTATTTTACGTTCTATGAAATTTGCATAAAAAAATCATATATGATAAAACACTAAATTGAATATCACATGTGATATTAGTGTTAAATCATATATGATATGTAATATCACATGTGATATCATATATGACTTTACACTAATATCACATGTAATATCATATATGATATGTAATATCACATGTAATATCACATGTGATTTTACACTAATATCAAATTAGTGTTATATCATATATGATTTTTCAATGCAAATTTCAGTAACGTAAAAAAAATGAAAAAAACTTAAAAAAAACGTGAAAAATACAAAAAAAAAAATTTTTTGTCGAAAGTATATCAAAGTGCCTATCTATAGAAAGATAATTAAATGCTCGTCGCAATGATATTTTTTTTCCGCTTAACGATTAACGGTTTAAAAGTTATTAATATTTGAAAAAAATGATGAAATTTGGTTTTTTATATTGTTGAGATTAATCTCATCCATTAGATCAAATAAAAATGAATGGTGGAGATTGATCCCTTGGTATGTAAATAATCTTTTGTCCTCAAATGATCTTGTATCTTATCTTATATATTATATAATAAAATAATCTTTTGAACAAGCCTACTAAGCACCCTGCATTAAAAATTGGTTTAATGCCCTACCTTATTTAGCTTCTAAGTACAATTATTTTATGCATCACGTTTTTAAAATTAAGGTATTGAAACTGATACCTTTGTATTCAATGTGTTTAATCAAATTAGTCTCTCTTTCTTTCTCTCTACACGTTCCTCCTTATCAAAACATCACTTCCATAAATCAGAAAAAGCTCCTTATACTTTTGATGATCAAAATCCATAGAATCACTTGCTCCTTACATTTTGGTCTTCTACTTTTGATGATAAAAACCTCATAATCACTACACCATCTATTCATCTTCTACTTTTGCAATTGTTTATTTTCTTTTTACATGTTATGATTTGGGTATAGGTTGAACTGATTGTATTCTTTCTTTTTCTTTTGCAGGCTTCACATATCAATCTACAATGATTCAGGACTTTGAATTCGACCCAATAATTTATGTAAGTTTTAGTTGTATTGAAATCCATTTGATTTAAATTATTGCGTATCGATCTTCATCGACTATATTAATCGAAACCTTACATTGATTTTTTTTGTAATAATCTCAAATAAAACCTATAAATTGGACAGATTTTTTTGTTTGAGGTCACTTTTTTGCACCCTTCTACAGGTTAAATTTGTTGTATTTTAAATTGTTTCACCATTTACGCATAATAAATAAATGAAGTGATCGATTATTGGTCCTGTTGAGATCAAAAGGTGAATTCTTTCATTGACCTGATTGGTGATCATTATCATTCATCTACTCTGTTATGTACTATTAATCTATTTGTTTTTTGGTGTTAACGGGCTCATAAAGAATGATAGCTTAATGACATGGACAATATAAAGGTAATCTTGATTCTTATCAAATGTGTTTGAACTAATGAAATCATATGATGTGAGTATTGCCTTCAATTACATGAGGCAAACCAAGTGTTTGTGATAATGTCTAAATGAGTTTGGTATTTGTATCTTGTGCAGGTTGTGCATTTGTTATCAAGGTTGGGTTGTGTTTTTATCACAAACCTCATACAAGTTTAGCTAGAAGCGGATTGTGTCACATGGGTCGGTTGGTGACCAAGAAATAATACTTTGTGCCACTTAATGCTACCTTTAAAATCTATACCAAATGACAACACACTCTTTTCATCTCTTCTTGATGTTTATGATCTATTTGGTTATGATATTAGTAGGCAGCAATTGATCATATTGTTAGCTAGAAAGTGAATTACCAAACATGACTGTAGGGTAATTGAATTCAATAATTATACTTAAGTGTGTTTGGATCATGCATCATTTTAGGATTGGGATTAGGGCTGGGATTGTCATCTGGAATTTAGATGTACCTTATATGTTTGTTATATTTGTTGTCTTTACAAAGAGACTTGATATTTGAATGTCGACTATGCTTACTGGACCTACAACTATGGATGGTGCATTACTGTTTATAGATGCCAATGCAACCCAAAAAAGAAACAAATTACAGGTATGCCTCTTCTTCAAATTGGGTTTAATGGAAATTCAAGGGTACATGGTTTATTTTGTCTCTATGTGATGTTGTAGGTTACTCATATTATGGGGGTCTTTGCATTTGGGAGACTTTGTTCTATTTTTGGTGCAAGTGAGTGTATTTCCAATTTGTTGTTCTGCAATTATGTTACAAGTTTTAAAATCAATTGTTTGTCAATCTATTGGTTTTTGTTTCAGTAGTTAAATGTTAATAACGATTTTTATTCTCATTGTTAGCCATTACTATTTTTCCATATTGCAGAGTGTCTTAATAAGGAAGAACATAACATGTCATCTTTGGCTGGAAGTTGATAAATGAACCAACCTACATCATTGATTGTCCTGGCCATACGGTGCAAGTAAGTGTCAGTAATTCTTTTACAAAAAACAACTATACACCTGAACGGGAGTAATAACTGACTGATGACGAGATTTTCCTTTCATCTGCACTTGGTCGGTGTATTGAATGGGTAATTACAATATTTTATAACCAATTTAAGCATTAGTAATTTAGCAAGATATACTTAAATCCTTCATGTCGTTAAATGTTGCAGCATCAAGCATACTATCTTGGGCTTGATGATATCATGGACGAGTCTCATACCCGCAGAGAGCAACCCTTTTGGTTCAGACTTCAGATTACCTAAGGTGTGATTTTAGAGCAATAAGCCGTTATGTAATGTAGTTATTTTATTATTACCATGCTTAAATTTGGAATAATTGAATCTAGGTTGGTAAGATGGCTGATGGAATTCTTCTTCGCAACCATGTCTCGAGGATTCTTAAGGAACATTTCCGAGGAAACCTTACTATGTGGATCTTGTGGACCTGTTCAATGAGGCCGGTTGTTCATATATTCAACGTGTCAATGATTATATGTACTCTTTTTAGATTATATTCTTAAAGATGAACATGCCCAAAACCTTTTCGAATTACAAGTTTATGAGCAATCATTATCAGGTATATCCCTTTTAATAGTTAAGCTTATATGTACATGAGGCTTTTGGATAAATGTGTTTTAGTTGACAAGGTGTTCAAATGCTACAAGTACATGTTCTGTATCGTGTATTCATAAATAATTGCGATTATTTGATTATTGTTAAGAGAAATTTAAGTGCAAGATTGATTAAAGCTACTTTTTAGTATATAAGGATTAGATTTCACACAACATAATTACACTTTTGAATAACATATATGTACAATCTAATTTAGAGCATCTCCAATGCAATGGTTGAAAATGACTTAAAATAACTTTAAAATGCATTGAGGCGAGGTTGATAAAGGATTATTCAAACAATAGGTTGAGGAAGAACAAGCTATTGCAAATTAATAATGTGTCAGTGGGTAAATGTTAGAATGGGTTGATAATAGGTTATTAGCATTGTAGTTAATAGATTGAGAATGGATTAATGGTTGAGAATGGGTTAGTTCATTGGAGATGATCTTAGTGCAAAACTTAGTTTGAGTTTTATAACAAGGCCCCCCTATTTTATAATAAGGGGCTATAATTTGGTTGGAATTCATTTAAGCATAACGTTGCTTTTAAATGCCGATAAAATCAAATGTGCTATTGCTTATTACTGATAGATGTACATGAGCTATGTGTAGGTACTAGCAGTTTTCAATCTTTGATTTTCTCATGCCGCCTTTTAATATGAATGCTTATAGTTTATGCTTATATCATGTCTTTATTGACTTATTTATTTCTTGCTTGGTGGCTTAGGTATAAAGCATGGGAGAAGCCAAGAACATGGGGAACTGGGAGATGGTAAGGTTTTCCTGATGTGGTATCGGGTTGCCAATCACAGTTTTAGTTGCATCGAGTTCTAATTTGTGAGACACGCAATGAGGAAACTAATGGCTAGAAACAATGACCATAGAAAAAGAGTCAATTAAAGTTCTTTTACATTCTTCACCGATGAATAACTTCTTCACATTTAATGAATAGTTTTTTAATTTTATATATTTGTAAATATTTACGTTGTTTCTTCTTTTGTTTGTTATGAGTAGATAAGCATTTTAATAATTACTCTTTGCTTAGTGTACTATTTACTTACTCTGTACCAGTCTACCTTTAAAGATTACAAGTCCCTCTACACTATATTTTGAATCAATTTAATTGTTTTTCAGTTTTTAGATTTAATTACGTGATATTACATGAGGAATCAATTTTAGCGGAATCACAGCGGATCAGTAACCATCAAAAGATACTCTGAAGTCTGGCGTTTCTTTTCAAATTACATGTTGTTAGTGCAAATATTACGATATTTAATCTATACAGTCTCGTTTGTTTTGATTGATGACAAACATGTAACTTGTAATACATAACGTAAAATGTACAAGTTACTTGTAATTACATTTGTCTCAACATACATTCAACACCTCTCGATGTCTCAAGTCCTCGTATGTTACAACACAAGTTCTTACATGTTTGTTATGTGGCATTATGATCAAACCCATTAACAAATCATTTAGAATGTTTAAAATACATTTAGAGTCACTAAGTATTTTAATAGGTTAACCATTCTATTTCGAACCTCATTTTACATTTTGCATTCACAAGTATTTCAAAAGGTAACTAGACATTTTATTAACTAGTTACATAATACATTTTACAAGTTTACCTTGATAAACCTTTTAATCTAAAAATGGAAATACATGTTACATCATGTCATGCATCATCTTTGAAATCCTTGGAAGATCACTTGAATATTTTGGTTAGATTGACACACAATATATCAAATGTGATCTTAGTAAGATTTGGTAATATCTTGGAAAGATTTGAAGAAAAATTTTTTAGATTTTGTGGGGCACCCACGGAACCCTTTTCTATAAAGGGCGGAACCCTTTAAAGGGCTCCTTGGTCCGTGGACGCTCCTGTCCACTTTTTGGCTATAAATAGAAGCCCATTGTTTTCCCATTTCTTCACCACTTCAAATCACATCTTCTCCACCTTCTTGCATACATTTAGATCAATCATTAACAATGTAATAACATACATTAAACACCCTAATGATCATGATCATAATGCTTCTAACATTCATCTTTGTTGTAAGCATACTCTTTGATCAACCAAGGAAAGTTTGGAGATTTAGCCATCCCCACTTACCACAAGTTGAAGATCTATCACAAGAAGTTTAGGGAACTTGTGATCTTCATCATGAAGGCTTCCTATCAATGGAAGTTCATTTAGAAGTAGTTATTCATATCCATTAGACATTTGTGTCATGGATCATTAGTGTAAACATCATTGCATCATAACAACACTTTCACCAAACTAGATTAGATGGTTTATGTGTTTGTGCCATAAAACACAAGGTTTATTATGTTGGGCCATAAAACATATTGGGAGTGGTTGTACCCTTGTAAAAGAACTCGACATCTAGCTTAGTGTCGGAAATATTGTATAGGCGACGTTAGGTTGGTTCTACCTCAAACTAGAACCCGGTATTTAGCTTTGTACCGAAAAAGTGTAGCGGCGATTGTAAGGTTTTCTCCGCCGAGAAGGGAGCTTGTTGATTTAGTGAAGTAACTCTCGAGTTGGGTACTCAGGGAGTGGAGTAGGGCAGAAAGGAGATCCGTGACCGAACCACTATAAATCCTCGTGTTTGGTTTGCACTTTCCTTTCTTTATCTCTTTACTTTTATACTTGCACTATACTATTGTTTGTGATGTGGTTTGATGTTCATGATTGTGTGACAACTTGGTTTACCATACTTTATATTAGTCACAAACAATAATTGGTACTTTCATATTATAACAAGCTTCATAAGCGATTTGATACTAAAGATCTAAAGTTTTTAAACGGTAACGTATTCACCCCCCCTCTACGTTTCCACAATTGGTATCAGAGCCATGTAGCTCTTATTTTCAAAACAAATGGTTTTTAAAATAGAGTACGATCCATGTATCAAATTACCATTGAAGCGAAAAATAATATGAAAAATGCTTTGCTTGTTATACTTAGAAATTTTGTTGTTAAATGTAACTTTGTATACAAGCTTGAAGGTTTTCTTGACAAATAAAATAAAAAGTTTGTTGAAAGAACTAGTAAGTATTGTATTGTGTGCTTATAGAAAATTTACTAAGAAATATGATTTTAAAGGAGTGTTTGGGATAACTATAAATTTAGTTGAAAAATCACCTCCGTAAATGTTTAAGATAAGTTACATAAGTAGATATGTTGTTAAATATGTGTATTATATGTTTACTATGAAATCTAGTAAGTCACACACGCTTTCTCTATGTCAAATACTATTTTTGGTGAATCTGTCTAGAGGACCCGACACCAAATCTTATAAAGGGCGGATCCCTTTATTTGGTTCCGTGGAATCCGTGTGTACAGTATGCAGCTTTTTGGGCAACTTCAAAAAATCATAACTAATTAACCGTAAGTCCGCACTGCGAGTCGAGCCACCTATCATTTTAAAGAGAATTGAGTCTACTTTCATTTAAAAATACTCTCATGGCCTGAGTCTAATTTTAAATAAGTGAAATATACCAAATACTACAGTATGTCTAAAATATTGAGTTTCGCTTTAACATAAAACCTCAAATTTTTGAATCAAGCAATTTAAGTTGGTATTCTTAGAACTTTGATACAACTTCCTTTGAAACTAAATAATTTGGTAATATGTTTAAAGGAAACTAATCAAGCTTGGTATACATCGTCATATTTAAACACAAAATGACGAAAGTGTCTTTCTTGTTATGCTATGCTAAATGACCACTTGTTTATGTTGTTTGCATATATGTTGCTTGCTTACTTTTCAAATTGTTGTTTACACTTGTTTGTTTGCATAATATAAGTGTCAATCTTGCCATGTTATTTATTCGCTTGTTTGACGATTTCTTGTTTATGCACAATAGGTTATTTGATAGATTTTGTGCACTAAGTTGGAAAATTGTTTTACCATCGCTTGTAGAATTAGATCACTTCATTTGCATAGGTTATACTAACATCTCGCATAACTTATGAAATGTCATAACTCACTTAGCAATAAGTACTAAGTAAATTAGTCAAGTACTTTGAAAAATGAAGGTTTTAAGAGAGTGTTTGGTACAAGGACAAAAACAATGTTGTATGATGTAATTTATGTGTTTTCACTTTGTAGGATGATAAACTAACTTAAAACATTGATGTATGCTAACCGGTTCATGCAGGGGGATAACACACGGGTGTTATCAAATTTTACCCATTTTCACTTATATGTGAAAATCGTTAGCCCTTGGTCAAAGTCTATGCTCCACTATGTTTGTATATGTGTTATTGACTTTTCCTAACTAGAAATGATTAATGTCACATGTTTTAAGCAAAAATTTAGGTTTCGGAAAACTCCCTGACACCTAAAAAATGGGTGCGTGAAGTTTTCTGGTGTCCACGGATTAGACGGCACCACAAATTTGGTACCGTCTGTTATGCATTTTGGTACGCCGTTCATGCAGGTGGACCAAAGAGCGGCACCAAATTAAGGGTTCCGCTGTGCGAAAAATCGGTGCCGTGGATTCTACAGTAAGTTGTTTAATTTTACTAAATCGCAATCTAGATTACAAATTTTGTTTTGCTTCTAGGATAGTTGTTAATGCATATCTTTCATACCTCACTCAACACATCCTCAATGAATTAACTTAGGATGTTTGACATGATCTTAGACACTTCCATCTCATTAGAAACTACTATCTTTGTATGAATTAACATCAAGTGCATGAATCCTTAGTTCCATAAATCGACACATTCAGGATGGTCATTTTCACACCTTCACTTTTACTTTTCCTTAAGCTTAGCATTTCTCAAAGCAAAGTCAAAATGACTAAATCTTTAACCTCAAATAAGACACTTAAGAAAACCACTAGGATTAGCATTCGATCTTGTTGCTACATTAACTTGAACTCTTCATCCTTAGACTCATTACCTCTCAACATCTCATCACCCATTCAAGATGTGAACTTTCTAAACTTAAGTACTTCAACTCCACCACCAAAATCACCCACCATTATGACTACTTCACAACCATCCAAAACACCGTCACTACCAAAGTCTCCCAAGCTTGTCTCTATCAAACTTTGTGCAACACCACCAACATCTCCTCACCCGTTTGCGGATGACTTAGATGACTTACCGAGACTAACAAATCTGGACTCATTATTTGCAAAGGTATCATACACAAGTCTATCATATGACTATAGATATTGTTTTGAATCTACATGTATTGCCTCACTTGGTTAACATGAAAATAATGTGTCATCCTTCAAGACGATAAGTATTTACATAGAGTCATAACTCACATGTATGTTAAAGACATACTATCAAGTCTTGTTATCCTTGAGTTCAATCTAAGCTTTATAATCTCAACAAATTAGGATTGACAACTTAAGTATTTCATCCGAAATATTCAAGTATATTCGACTTACGATTGTAGTCATTAAAAGTCATATCCGAAAAATCAACACCCAAGTATTTTAACAACACATGTTGAAACACTTATCCAAAACAAACAACCCATTGTGCCACTTATCCCTCTTTGACACCTACTATCCCTCTTCCATCTTTTGGCACCATTAAGCATGTTGCTCATGAACTTCCAAGAGCATCCTTTAAATCAAACGTGCCCTTTCAAGGTGAACCTATACCTCAACCCCTAAGCTTCATAGACATGACCAAAACTTCAAGCACTTCACCCACTAGTTGTAGCAACCAATGAACCATAAGAATTAGTATCCGTACTTTTTGTGTTCAACATCTATGGACAAATAATCAACCTAAGTACTCCCATAGCACAACAAACCCCTACATCACCACATCCTTATTTAGACACACTAGAAGACCTACCACCTAGATCAACCAATCCACCATCCTTACCATCATTTGAATTCGTTGAGTGTATTGCTCAAAAGCCCTTGTGTCCAACACTTGTATTGAATCAAATGCACGTTTGAACAAACTCAACCATTCTTTCCCACATATAAGGACTTAGATAATTCATTATGGCTAGAACCTCAACTATCAAATAAGCATGGTGCTCTTGGTAATTGTTGTCAATTTCCACTAGGTATAAGTAGTACTACCTTCACAAATTATCAAAGTATTAGTAATACTTTGTCGTTAAACTTCTGCATAAATTTCGTTAAACCTCAAATCAACATTTTAACAACATATGTTAAAATGCAATCTCAAAGCCAACATCATACACCCCAAGAAACAATGACTCTTGAGGAGTATACATAAGAAACTCGAGTGAATTCATCTTGTCATCATCTAGTGAATATAATCTTGAGACCAAGTTTATTTTAGATGGGACTATCCGATTCAAACACTTTGGCTTCATATCTTCATTTAGGAAAACATGATGTTTTGAAAAACATTATGACTAAGATTCATGCGTTAAGCTTTCATTTGTTAAAAGGATATTGTATATCCTATGCATCACTCTTGCGACATAAATAGTTGTGTTACAAGAGATTTCATTACACCTCATTGGCTAAATGATCTTGAAACAAACATCTACAAGTTCTATGAACTAGCATATCCAATTCATCTTGTCATACTTGTTTTCATAAGCATGATAACTTTATCCCATGGGATAATCTCATTTGTTGAAAGATACTATTTGTATCTATTTCCTTTCAAGTATACATCATAACCTAACCTTGCTCAAACCTTGTGCACATCCAAGGTTAAAACTACACATCTTTAGAACATACACATGATCTATTGAAGTTGGTAACCTTATTTAGATTCTTGTTAAATAAAGAGCTCTCTTGAGAACGTTCTTAATTTAACATATTCCATTCTCTAGTCTTAGATGATCAATTCACATTTAAAGTACACACTTCAAATAAAAGATGTCATCCATTAGATCATACAATTAGCTGTGTAATTTGAACAACTTTAGATTCTAAACACAAGATTCAAACACATTGTTTATCAAACACACCATTGTTAAAATTCATGTGTATAACATGACGTCTTCATCACCTTAGTTATATTGCATATTAGTTGTGTCACATTAAGCCAAGTATTGGTAAACTATCATCTTTTATGCACTTTAATAGGCAAAAGTAGGAGTTCCCATCTTTCAAACATGAGAATGACTGACTTGGAGAACCTATTGCACTAGAAACTCAATTTGACCTAACGGTTGAATTGCTTCCTGAGAGAAGTTGGGTATGTGGAATCACCCGTAAAAATGGTCGTGTTTAGCCTTAATTGAGCACCGCTAATAATAGTCTCATATTCATTCTCCAACTTGAAAAATATCTTTTCCTATACTTGCCTAAAGTAAGTGTTAAAACATTGATAGTTTGCCTCACCTAGGAATACTAATCAAACAAGTAGTATATATGACTTTTCTTTTAAAACCACTTGCATTGCACTTACATGTGTTGATTACATGTTCTTGTTTGATACGATAAGTTGATTTGACATTATCTTAGTGTTTGATAACTAGTCAAATGTGTAAACCTTAGTACGGTTTTATCTTCATAATGCTTGTATTCTTGTTTCATGCTACTAAACGTTTAAACCTAAACTTTATTTGCATGATACTTACTTTGAATTATTTTTAGCATGATTAAGATGTTACTTATGAACTCATAATATGGCATTAGATACTTTTGATATGATATATTTGTGTTTGAAAGCTATTAGTTGGCATTCATTACATCGATGTGTAGTACGATCCAAATGATACATGCTCTTGTTTAAAATGATCAATTGTCTTGACATTTTCTTGGTGTTTGATACCTACTTGATTAATTGTCAAATGTGTAAACCCTAGAAAGTTTTGTCTTTGTGATGCTTTATGCCACTTAATGTTAAGCGTAAACATGATTTGCATGATATCTAAGGTTGAAGAAATTTTTGTCATCTATATAATGTTTCACATGACTAATGTGAACTCATAATATGTCATTGATGTATCCATGTTTGAAAGCTATTGTCTTTTGTTGACATTCCTTAAATCTATGCACAAGATGGTCTAAATGATACATGCTCCAAATTTTTATGTCTTAAACATGGCTTGCATGAATCTTTCATCTTGTTTCTTTTGCTTCTTGTCACACTATTTGTTTGCTACATGTGCACATATAATCTGTCAAAGTGCTTTTGGTATGACAAACTTTTAGAAGCCTTTTATCTTACAAATTAATCACATAGATTATTGTATATCCAAGTATGCTTAAGTGTCTAAGTCTAACGACAAAACAATCTCATAATGAAATGTCTTGAATAAAGTCATATTCTTGCATAATATGATTGTTTTGATGCTATCTTGTGTGGTGATTTCTTGTCTACTAAGTGCAATGTGTTGTTTTTTGCTTATATAATATGTTATCATTTGATTTCTATCATGTTAACATCTTTTGTCACTAACAAATTTGTTTTGTAGGTTGATAACAAATTATTTGTTATCTCACTTGGTTTTAACTTTTGTATGCTCATTTTGCATAATCCCCTTTATTGCTACATAGATTAGTACTATGCTTCATGGGACCCCTACACTTGCATATAGTTTAAAAGCATATAGAATTAAGTTCTAGAGGGTTGGCTTTGCATTTTTGTCTTTCAACCGACCTCTTTCCATATCTCAATTTAAGCTTCGCTTTCCAAAAATCATCTCCATCATTATTTAGTTATAACAATACTCTAATCCTCTTCACTTCCTATTAGGAAACCACATGCCTCATCATACGATCATCTCGTATTAATCGAGAAGAAGTACGTGACTTTAAGGATGAAGTTCATTGTATGCTAACCATCATCCAGAAAAACATTACTAAGCTCACCTCTTTCGTTAACCCTAATAACCTCCTAAACACTTTGTTGTCATTCCTTATTTGATACATTGCACATTATGTTAAATATCCACCAATTAAGGGGAGAGAAATCCATTCACATAATTGTCTTTTGTCAAAATTTATGTCTCTTAGACTCTAAAATACCAACACATAGGTAAACACCACTTAGCTAAAACCGGTTCACGAAACCACAACTAGTTCAACCTTTTTAACCTTATATCACAAGTTTGCACCAATACCTCATCAAGTGAAAAACACATCATGTGTTTTACAAACTTCTTCATCTCCACAATCAACGAATCTAGGATTTTCCTTAAACTAGCACCTTACAACTTCACTATCTAGAACACCATCATAGGATCTTATCCTTTTCTCGCTTGACATATATCATGCATGTCATTGTTAGTGCAAACAATATATTAATCAAAACAACCATTTCCAACACGTTGGTCCATCCAACTCTCACTTATATGATGTCATTCTCATCCTCATATAGGTACTCATTATTATTATTAGTATTTTCCATATTGTCTTCACTTCTTTTCAAAGTGATAATCATCCATGTCGGTCAAAACCATGCTAATACTAACTTTCCCATTGTCACCTAGAATAGGTCATTTTATAATTCGTGTCAATCAATGAACGAATTTATCTTCATGTTATCACTTTTATATATTCTTAGATAGAACACATTATTGATTACTCTTGGGTTGAAGCATATGAGAACTTGCCCAAAACAATAGGTTGTTAGCATCAATAAATCATTCAAATCATAACCCTTATGCATCATTGAAATGCAATGTCCATTCATATTTTTTTTCTTCTTAGCTTTGGTCACTTGACATGACGAAAGGATGCATGAGTCCATATTTTTATATTTGCTATACATACGAGTTTCTAACTCCTTAATAGCTTCCTACCTAATCACCACCACCTTCCATCACCACTTTCACTAATCATCACCACCATGGATTAGCGAAAACTTACTTTTGTAAATCTCGAGTCATCTATCATCACCACATGAATCCTACTAGTAAACCGACACCAACACTAGCACCACTAGTGGCACACTCGGTGGAAGACTTCATATCTTCTTTCTAGGAATTATTTTGTAGGCTTTTATGATTTTATATTCTCACTTTTCTTATGATTGTAATTAGGAGACTACACTTCATGAGATCTTTGATTATATCATTTATCACATATATACATCTTATTTTTCTTTGTAAAAAAAGATGAAATATATTGCACTAATGTTTTTCATTGTAGGTTCATCACCATATACACTCGATTGTATATAACTTACTCATCTAAGGATGAAGTTTGCATCAATTATTTTTCTTATTTTAGGTGCTTCTTGACATCCTAGAACAAGGAGGAATATCCTTTAAGCACTCATATTGCATCGTCTATACACTTGGTTGTATATGACATATTTGTCTAAAGACAAAGCTTCTATTATACTAATATTTATTTTGAAGGTTCATCTTGACGCCCTAGAGCAAGGTGAGCTTCCGTCAAGAATTCTTGAATGCATCTTATACACACTTTGTTGTATATCAGTTACTCATCCAATGACGAATATAGTTTTGCAATATAATTGTTTTGTAGGTTTTAATCATACCCGACACCTCAAACAAGGGGGAGCAACTGTCAAGGGGAGCATGCACGCATTTAGCATCATTCTCACTTTTCAACAAGCATTTGTGCTTCGATAAAAAGTGGAGAAAATAGGCTAACATTGCTATGGATTTTCCTTTTTCATATATTTCTCATAATTTTTGTTGCATAGAACTAACCTTGATGTAGGTTAAGCCTCTTTATTTGATCCATGGATCCGCTACCAAACAAGGGACGGATTGAAGTGGACGATTTAACTTCACTAGGGATGATGCAAGCTCGCCTTTTGGGGAGAAATTAAGTTAAACTCTAAGGACACGCCCTTTTGTTTCGACAAAGGGGGAGAAGAGTGTAAACGGAGAAGGTAATGTAAAGGTAGTAAGGATACAAGTAACCTTTTACATTTTACTTTCTATTACGTTTACATATCTTTGTCATCATCAAAAAGGGGAGATTGTTAGTGCAAATATTACGATATTTAATCTATACAGTCTCGTTTGTTTTGATTGATGACAAACATGTAACTTGTAATACATAACGTAAAATGTACAAGTTACTTGTAATCATACTTTGTCTCAACATACATTCAACACCTCTCGATGACTCAAGTCCTCATATATTACAACACAGGTTCAGTACATGTTTGTTATGTGGCATTATGATCAAACCCATTAACAAATCATTTAGAATGTTTAAAATACATTTAGAGTCACTAAGTATTTTAATAGGTTAACCATTCTATTTCGAACCTCATTTTACATTTTGCATTCACAAGTATTTCAAAAGGTAACTAGACATTTTATTAACTAGTTACATAATACATTTTACAAGTTTACCTTGATAAACCTTTTAATCTAAAAATGGAAATACATGTTACATCATGTCATGCATCATCTTTGAAATCCTTGGAAGATCACTTGAATATTTTGGTTAGATTGACACACAATATAT
Organism: Chrysanthemum makinoi; assembly: GCA_910596185.1. Lineage (NCBI taxonomy): Eukaryota > Viridiplantae > Streptophyta > Magnoliopsida > Asterales > Asteraceae > Chrysanthemum > Chrysanthemum makinoi. Next base: position 326,972,635 of record OU343222.1, on the reverse strand, counting down.
CAAATGTGATCTTAGTAAGATTTGGTAATATCTTGGAAAGATTTGAAGAAAGATTTTTTTGCTTTTTGTCAGGCACCCACGGAACCCTTTTCTATAAAGGGCGGAACCCTTTAAAGGGCTCCTTGGTCCGTGGACGCTCCTGACCACTTTTGGCTATAAATAGAAGGCCATTGTTTTCCCATTTCTTCACCACTTCAAATCACATCTTCTCCACCTTCTTGCATACATTTAGATCAATCATTAACAATGTAATAACATACATTAAACACCCTAATGATCATGATCATAATGCTTCTAACATTCATCTTTGTTGTAAGCATACTCTTTGATCAACCAAGGAAAGTTTGGAGATTTAGCCATCCCCACTCACCACAAGTTGAAGATCTATCACAAGAAGTTTAGGGAACTTGTGATCTTCATCATGAAGGCTTCCTATCAATGGAAGTTCATTTAGAAGTAGTTATTCATATCCATTAGACATTTGTGTCATGGATCATTAGTGTAAACATCATTGCATCATAACAACACTTTCACCAAACTAGATTAGATGGTTTATGTGTTTGTGCCATAAAACACAAGGTTTATTATGTTGGGCCATAAAACATATTGGGAGTGGTTGTACCCTTGTAAAAGAACTCGACATCTAGCTTAGTGTCGGAACTATTGTATAGGCGACGTTAGGTTGGTTCTACCTCGAACTAGAACCCGGTATTTAGCTTTATACCGGAAAAAGTGTGTAGCGGCGCTTGTAAGGTTTTCTCCGCCGAGAAGGGAGCTTGTTGATTTAGTGAAGTAACTCTCGAGTTGGGTACTCGAGGAGTGGAGTAGGGCGGAAAGGAGATCCGTGACCGAACCACTATAAATCCTCGTGTTTGGTTTGCACTTTCCTTTCTTTATCTCTTTACTTTTATACTTGCACTATACTATTGTTTGTGATGTGGTTTGATGTTCATGATTGTGTGACAACTTGGTTTACCATACTTTATATTAGTCACAAACAATAATTGGTACTTTCATATTATAACAAGCTTCATAAGCGATTTGATACTAAAGATCTAAAGTTTTTAAACGGTAACGTATTCACCCCCCCTCTACGTTTCCACACATGTTTTATACTACTTTTTAACTTTATATCCGGAGGCCACCTAACTTTTAAGTTTTTCTAATATAAGCCATCTTTTAAAGAAAATAACTTATAGGCCACTAAACTATGTATTATCTTCGTTCACACTTATTCTGGTCAAATTTAATCCGGATAATTATTAAACGTTAAAAATGAACCTAACACCAACATATTAAACTAATACGAATAAAAAAATTAGCCGTGAAATTTTAGTTTTATCCTTCTAAAGTACTTTAATAATATAAATTTAAGTGTATAATCCGTATTTCACATCGAACTTTTCAATTGTATTGCTTGGATAAATTAGATGTTAGTTTTTTGCTTATATTTTATAGTTTTCGGACATGAATTTGGCCGGAATTGGTGAAAACGAAAACCAACCCATAGTTTGACGGCCTATAAATTCATTTCAATAAATGGGTTGTCTATATGTTAAAAGTTGAAAACTTGGGTGGCCTCCATGTACATTATTCCTTAAACTTTACATATATTCTTATCAACAATTTATTTCAGGTTTACTTATGTTTGTTTTATACTTTTAGGTGTTCACGGAATGAACATGGGCTACTCGAGTGTCATACCTTGCCTCTTTAAGACTATCTATTAGTTGGATAAGATGATACAAGCATGTTTATTATTTTAATAGTTAAAAACCATATGATTCATTTCATATATGAAATATGATATAAATATATAAATATTTTTATATTTTGTGCCGTCTTATGGCATGCCTTAAAAACGCAAAAGCTTCGACTTAGCCGTTAACGCGTGAGGCTTGGTCATGCCGTCACATCACGGCTCGCGCTATTTATAACCTTGAATATACATATCACATGTTTTTTTCTTTTTTTTTCCTTTTTTTTTACCATATTTCAAATTATAATATATTATGAATCACAACCTATCTTTCTTACATTTTCAATGGACTATTAGATGTTGACGGAATAGATATTGGGTATTAAACTGATTAGCGCTCACTGACGTCATTTGTTATTCAAGGCCATCAAATTTGGAGACGACAACGAATGGGTGTTTATTATTTGAATCGTTACAAACTCAAATGAGTAGTGAATAATTCACGTATTATCTCATTATTTCTTTCATATATTAATGGAACATGTTTTCGTTAGTTGTTTTTTTATCATCTCATTTCCATATTTTTTAAAAAAACCCGTGATTCAAAAGGTCAGTAGCATATTCTTTTTTAATCTACGTAAGTTGCTGATTTGCTAAAGAATCTTTCAATCGATTCATAATCCAAGACTTTGGAAGTTTTGGAAGATGCCAAGAAGGTGAGGGTTTATTTTAGTTTCATGGGATATTATATAAATATTTATAATAAGTTATGAATTTCTGCAATGATGAAACAAAAATGTCTAATAAAGTGACCACTACTTGATAGGAATTAAGAAATGTGAAAGAACAAATGTACTCAGCTGCATAGCATTTTTAAGATTTATATTACAAGAATGACGAGAAAAAAATGTAAGCGCTACACTGCTACATTTGCTTCAATGTGATATGCTTTACTTTTATTGTGATTTGTTATACTTGATTAGCTTCTGTTTCTCAATGTTTATAGGTTGTTTGAAAGCTTAAAGAACTGCATCTCCAATTCTCTTATTAAAAACATTGACCATTTGGACTCAGTGACGTACAAATTCAGCAAGTTCTTAGATCGGTTCTACGTTATTGACATCAACTATTTTCCTGGTAAAATGAATTTCATGCTCTGAAATCATGTTTTATTCTTGAGTGATATAATTGTGGATATGCCATAGATGTGGCATTTCATAACTCAAATTAGTAGACTTTTTTTTACTGCTAAAAAGAAAGAATATATTTTTTACTTTCTCCGTTTAGAAGAATCTGAAAAGAACGTATTATAATGAGACGGGTGAGTACCCGAGAGAGGCAATGGTTGAAAATATGCTTTTGGGAAATGGGAGTTTGAGGACTGGAAAAAGAATTTGGTTCTTAAGACTAAAGAGAGGAATGAAGTTGTGAATGATATTATAAAAGTTTGAATAAGCTTCATCAAGTGTTTCTCAGGTGTTCCAAACCATAGGCTTGCTTTAAAAGTCGGAGTGCCGATTATGTTGTTAAGAAACATAGACCAATCAAATGGTTTATGTAATGGTACAATACTTCAAGTACTTAAATTAACAAGAACCTCTATTCAGCGCATATCATAATTAACGAACCAACTTCGGAAAAAGGTGATTATTCCAAGGTTGAGGATTACTCCTTCAGATAAGCATTTGCCTCTTAAGATTGTCAGGAAACAATATCCGATACAATATCTTTTGCCATGACAATCAACAAAAGCCAAGGGCAATCGCTTTCTAAATTTAGTTTGTACTTGCCCCCCTTCATGTTTCACATTGGACAACGCTCTGTACGTTACCGTATCAAGAGTAAAAAGCAAGCGGGTTTGAAAGGTTGTCGGTTACCAGGAATGGTAATCTCTACAAAACCACAACAAATGTCGTGTATAAAGAAGTACTTGAAGGTCTTTGAACAAGGTTCATGTTATATCATGTATGTATCATTGGTGTAATCACGTTATATTATACTATGGTTCATTATTTTTAATGTTAGAAGGTTTGTTAGCAACTCAATTGATCATTGAAATCACACATCATTTTATGTTCCAGTCAATCTATTTTAGATTGGCAATGCGATGGTTGTAAATCGATTGTGACTCAAACATATTTTAAATTTAACAAATTTACGTTATTACTTTTATTATCATCTCATTTATCTATTTCTTTAAAAACTAACCCGGTGTCAACGGGTCTCTAAGCTAGTAGGTTTATAAAACTTAAAAAGGTTTATGTTTTGTTTTAACCATAGTGGATTTTTATTTCATGATTACGTCCTAAACTTTAGACCTTTTTATAATCTTAGAACATTTCATGTTTGTGTTATGTGAAACAAGTATAAAACTTTAAAATTTATACCATAAGGGAAATAAGTTTATCAACTCAAAAGGTTTATAAATTGTTGAGGTGTCAAAAAATATTAAATATATAATACTTTATAAAATTTCACAATAGTAGATGTCCTGATGACCATAGTATCTTTTTAATATTCTTTTCTCTTTTAGTTTTTATTCATTTATTTCAAGCCAACATAATATGCTCGAGTAACAAAGCAAGAAAGGTATCCGCAACAGAGCAACAAAGGTAACCGAATCCGACTCGTTTTATTGTTAAAAGAATTGCATGTGGTTTTTCCGACCCAAATGTTTTATACATATACTAATAAATATATATACACTATTAAAAGGTGAATTGGCCAAATTATTGGTATGCTCACAACATTAGTCGTTAACAAATTAATATTATTATATTTTGAACGTAATTAAAAATTCAGATGCCTAAGTATCACAATACTCTAGTACTAACACTCATACACATATTGTCAACTACTAGAGGAAATATTGGCACATACACTCAATATTAGTAAACTTAGAAGGTACTTAAAATTCATTCACAATTTTATCTTCGTCCTCATTTAATGTTCTGGTTTCAACTTGAATTACAACCTCTTGAACGGTTGAATATTGGCTCAATACTATGCAAGAAATGCAACTTGATAAAGATATGAAATCTTTAGAAAGATATAAAATCTTATCAAAGATTTACAAAGATTATGCAATCTAAGAATCTAGCAAGTTGGAGCCAAGTTGCAAGCAAGTTGAAGATGGTTTTAAAGCCTATAAATGTTAATTGATATGGTATAAACGGTTTTGATTTTCATTGATAGGCACAAATACAATATACAAATATATAACAGTGATGGCTGAAGAGTGGTGGAGGCGGTACGTGAAGGTTTCTTTTTTCTTTTTTTTATTTTTTTTTTTTTTTTTTTTTGAGAAGATATGATGTTACAGGTTTTAGATTAGGAAAGGATGGTCTAATACCATGTTAATTGATATGGTATAAACGGTTTTGATTTTCATTGATAGGCACAAATACAATATACAAATATATAACCGTGCATGGAATAATCTAGATGCGGGCTTGAGCCCGATACAACATAAACACAAATACTGGCTAACAATAAATAGAAGACTTTTCCATTGAGTTTTCACACCAAAACACACATACAAGCAATCTTGTATTGTTCTCTTCCTTTCTTTGTTGTAATAGAAGTAGTATATGTTTCTATAAGAAATATATAAGAAAGTTTGGTGTTTCATTCTTGGTTCCTTTCATAATGTATAATTTTCAATAAGCTAGTTTGGGGTATAGTTGTGGTGTTGAAACATTCACACCCTTTACCTAATCGATGGGATATTATCGCGGTTATTCCACAACAAGTGGTATCAAGAGCCGAGGTTATTCTTAGTATGCTCTGTGGTTGCAATTAAATATGATCCTCCACATCAGAAAAGAATTCCGTTGATTTTTTTGGTTGAAGTTACTGAAAAATAATTTGTACACGAAATGGTGGATCGCATAGTTGACAAACCTTCCACATCGGTGGATCCAACATCTCCAAGTTGGGCTAGACCAGTCTTGACGAATGCAAGATTGGCGGTGGAGGTTTTTGATGGCACAGGCCATTTCGGTATGTGGCAAAGTGATGTTTGTGGAAAACTAGAAGGGGGTTGAATAGTTTTACCAATTTAAAACTTCATTTTAAATATTTAGATCGACTTATGTCAATCTATTTGGTTGTTTATGTTGGACGTTGATAGATAGATACATAAACGTGTAATGAAAGATAAAGAGTAAGAAGCACATCACCACGACACAAGTATTTATAGTGGTTCGGCTACAAGGACACCTTCCTTGCCCTACTCCACTCCCTGAGTCACCTACTCGATTATATGAACTAGGCATTATTCCCAAATGCTACTTGATTTGATTCTTCGGCATCCTTCACTAATGCCTTTGACACAACGCTTGACACCCTTCACTAATGCCTTCGTCTTGACACCTTTAGCATTCTTCACTAATGCTTTGACATGGACGATAAGCACCTTTCACTAATGCTTTCATCTTGACACTTTCGGCATCCTTCACTAATGCCTTCAACCCAACATCTATGGAGAAAGAAAGAACTATCAACAAGATAACCTTAGTTGTCTTGATGATGACGAAGCATGGCAACTCATGGACTTGAGCTTGCTTGACTTCAGAGGTGGTGATCTCGCCTTTAAGAGGAACCTAGAAGATCACACAAAAACAAAAGACAAACTACATAGATCACTTGGATCTGAGGTTAGAGGGTTATAATACTTGGGGAAGTATATGTGTAAAGTAGTGAGTAGAAAGGAAGAAATGGCTCTCTATTTATAGAGTAAATTTTCTACTGTTCCCCGAATCCCACGGATCCCTACCACAAGGGATCCGGCTAGCACAAAGCCAGGGATCCGTGGGACGCTCCACTTTGCCCATGGGTATTTTTGGTTATGGGTCATGGGTCATGGGTTATGGGTTGATCCATGGTTTTCTTTCTAGATACAATGTATCTCAAGGATACAATGAACTTGGTTAAGTGGTATATATAAAACCATGGGTTATGGGTCAATACCATTTGCTAGTTTTTACCCATTTTGGTATATACTTGTTTTTACCCATTTTAGTATACTTAGTTTAAGTATATGCTAACCCAATATGTAAACACTAGTTGTTGTACATATGTATCTAAATCATAAAATCACTTATACTTGTTTTAGTGTTTTATGTGAAAACGTAAGTGTGTTAGGAAACTATTGATTCAAACTATTTACGTATTCTATTTGTTTCGTTAAAATAATTTTACGTTTGTTATCGACAAAACAGTAGAAGATCGTAAAATATAAATAAACGTTTTTACGGCTTATTTGTATTAACAATCTCCCATTTTTTGTTGATGACAAGACATAAAATTATTTTAAGAAAAACTAGAATTCGTAGCAAATTTGAATTAGTAGTTTTTACTTTCTTCTCCCCCTTTTTGTCTAAACAAAAAGTGTTAAAAGAAACTAACATAATTTTTATAAGAAAAAAAATGTAAAGAGAGCAAGTGACGGAAATGGTATTCGTCTTAACTCCCCCTTGACGAGTCCATCCCTTTGAGAGGGCGTCAAGGACATAATGTAAAATAAGCTAATTGTGTTTGCAAACGGTTCGTCTAAGTGACGAAAACGTGCTCCCCCTTGAAGATTGCAAAGTTGCAATGGGGTGTCATGAAGTATAATCCAAAATCGGATTAAGTTGCAAATGTTTTTGCAATATCGTTTGACACAAAGCTCCCCCTAGCTTTATGGTGTCAAAATCTTCATATGTATTTTGAAAATCTACAAAGTAAAGGTTAGAAAACAAGAGTATAGTGCATAATTTCCTGCAAATAAAGCTCAAGTTAGTGGAAATTTGTGCTTCTGTACCACGGATCCCATGGTTCCCTTCTTGGAGGGATCCGTCTAGGAATTTTGGAGGGATCCGGCTATCTGGTGACAATTTCCTCAGCAGTGAAGATGTGTCAACCAATGCTAATAAAAAGATGATATATGTGTGCAATAACAAACACAACGCACAAAATAATCATAGCATATAAATATTCATTCAATAAAACAAGAGATAACCAAACGAATCTCTAAAACTAAGAGAATAAACTAGGACATACAAGTACCACTTAATACTAACTAGTTACTAGACTTAAAACGCTACAATGTGCTTGAGTCTAGGGATGAGTGGACTTGTTGATTTGATCCAACTTTGCAAGAAGATGATTAAACATGAAATGTATCTCATTTCGTGCTTCTTGAACAAGTCCTTGAGTGTTTAGACAATTTGGACAATTATTGTCTTGGTTTGGACCCGGAGGGAAATGGATATTTTGAGGAGGCTCTATGTGTGATTGTGGCTCTTCATTTTGAGAAGTAGGAAGAGGTTCTAAAAATGAGGGTGGTAATGGAACTTCTTCCATATGATCAAGGTTATTCCTTGTCTCCCATGATGGGCTAGTTGGTGTTATTGGTGGTTCCTTATTCAATGAAAAGGTTGGTGAATGGGAGGTTCTTGGTGGTGAATGATCCAATGAGTATATGTTTGGGTGAGGAAGAGGCTCATTCAAGGAGTGTAGTCCATGCTTAATGAATGAGGGTTTTGATGGCTTGCTAGAACTAGTCAAGTTTGGTTTTGAACTAGATGATCCTTTTTCTAGTCCGAAAGGTTTGATGCTAATCCTTGCGGTTCTCTTAGCCTTTGTTGGATGAGATTGGTAAGATGGGGTTCTAGTATCATTATTTCTAATGGGGGATGTTTCGGTGGATGAGATTTCATGGATTATTTGACCCTTTCTTTTGGATGATCCCAAGGTTGAGGAGTTGTTGCTAAGAGCCTTAGTCATGGTGATGAAGATGCTAATGTAAGCTTCTACTTGTTGATTTTTGAAAGATAAGTGGGGATGGTGCCTTAAACCTAAGGCTGTTTGGTATATAAAGGATAATTTGAATTAGGAAATTAAATTCTTGGCCACTTAGAGGATTAAGCATGCTCTTAAGATTTTGATCAGCTCTAGGAGGATAATAAATGAATGCTAAAAGTGGTTAGAGAACTAAAAGGTGACTTAAAATTGAATATGGAAGCTGATTGAGGCTTTCTGCAGCTACGGATCCCGCGGATCCCTCTCAGCAGGGATCCGCCTGGTTAAAGACCAGGGATCCGACTGTCAGACAAGTTTTAAGTGAAATGATTATGCTTTTGTAAGGTTTATTATCAATGGATTTCGAGGTTTTGACTTAATTTTGAAGTCTTTAGCTGTTGGATATCTCAAATTCTCAACCATAATAAGTGATGGTGCTTAATGATGGTTTTGGGCAAGAAAATTGACTTTGGGTAGTCTAACTATGTGTTTGACAAGGATACCATATAATTTGATATGGAGAAATGATGGTAACAAGTCCTAGGAGTCAGATGATGACCTAAGAAGAATTTACTAAAATCTTTAAAAATAAAGAAAAAATGAAAAACTATTTTTGAGCCTAATTTTGAGTCAAAGATGATTAAGATCAATTTGCTAAAATTGAAGGATAGAACAAACTAAGTGCTATCAGACATGATAGATAATGTGTGAGTGTTGGAGCGGAATTATGGTGAGTTTTGACGAGTTGATAAATCAAAAATATTTCCAAATATATCCTAGGTAAGCCATGGATGAGAGTGAGGTTTTCAACTATTTGAGGAAGACTTAGTTGGCTCTATTATCTTATGTTTGACTCGTATAAGGTGATCTAGTAGACTATTTTGATGTAAGCAAATCTGTATTGCATATCAGATGTCACGGATCCCGCGGTTCCCTTCTGGGAGGGATCCGGCTAGTTCAAATGCTGGGATCCGCCTACTGTAGATCAGAGAGCTTTCAGCAAATGTTCAACTTTGCACTTTATAGTAAATGCTTTTCCTACTTGTTTCTATAGGGACTAAGTGCAAGAACACAACTAACATAATGTATATCAAAGTAGGAAGAGCTAAAATTCCTAGAATGAGTGACGACAACCACTCAAGGGGTCGTAAAATCTCATTTTCCAATTACCTAAGTTAGGATTGTTTAGTGTCAAGATATGGCGATACCTACATACTACGAGCATAGTTTAAAGTGTTACAAGCCATTGTTTGAAATTGTTCATCATACATTTGGGTCCTAAGACCTTACCTCTCTTCTCCTCCCCATCTCATCTTCACCCGTTCTCCACTTTACCTCTTTTTCTTCAAGAAGTTGGCAAAGCACTTGAAGATTTCCTTGGTTTGTTGCCATTCGGGTGATGCACCAGGAACATCAGGCAATTGGTTGATATAATCCAAGGGGTCGAGTTCGGTATTTTCGAGTGGGTTGATACTTCCTTCACCTTCTCTTGGTCTCCCCTTCTCTTCCGAGGAATCCGTGGGTGAGTGAGGCCTCTTGCCATCTACCATAAACCTCGTGGTTCTTCCCTCGGTCAATGGTACCATAACCTTGTTGCAAAAGCTATGGTCATAGGTTTGTGGAGAAGGATCTAATGCAAAGATGAATTTAGCAAGACGGGTTAGGAGCATTGCATATGGGAGCACCATCTTGTCCATGCTTCTTACACTTGCCATTCTATTGACCATGTAGTAGGCAATGTTGAAGCGAGTCTCGGTCACTAGACAATAGATCATGAAGCTTAGACATGCGTTGGGGTGATCCTTGTTTCCTACTAGACACACCATATTCTCCCTTATCACATCTTCCCATTTTCTATACAACGGGTACATCTCCGAGAGCTCAATTTGGAAAGGAACCCTATAGATCACTTTTGACTTCCTAGTAACCCTTGATGGGGATGCTCTTGGCATAAACACGGTGTCCCTTACCGTGGTTGCTTCCGGGATTGTTGCGTGATAAATGTCGTGATGATCAACCATAGAGTGTAGCTCCTCCAACGACCACTCATTAGAATACATGCAAACACCATCATATGGAACCCCTATTATTCTTCCAAACTCCTCAAGTGAAAGAGTGTACTCATGTCCATTTATGGTGAATTCAATTGAAAAGGACCCATCATCATTTCTAATTATACCCATAGTTTTGTAGAACTCAAGCACAAAGACCGGGCAAATTTGCTCGTTTATATCCAATAAACAATCAAACCCAATAGTTCCAAATACTTCCCTCATGTCGGTATTTGCAAGAAATGATGGATCAACAACTCTACCTTCATGAAAGAGTCTCCTTTCAAGCAACTTAAAGGCTTTCCTATCGTCCGGACTTAATCCATTTTTCCTATGGTACATGGGTATGTAGTGAGCGGTGTCTTGGTAATCTTGTTGCTTGTTGCTTGACATGATGTTCCTAAACAATACAACCACAATGTGGTGTTAATTGTGAATAGTAACCTAGAGGGTTTGATCACAATTTTGCTCTCATCATCTTTGTTGAGTTCAAGAAATGTGTTTAATTTGTATTAACAATGTTAATTCTTTGATTTAGATTATCTTAGAAAACAATGTGGTGACAAATTATGATAAACCCATTTGAACCCAACTCTTAAAGATGAAGAAATTGTAATCTTAGAAATCAAGGAATTAAATTAACAATGTAGTGAAGATTGTACTTACACAAGTGATTGTTAAACTTGAGAGGAATGATCAAATTGCTCCTATGAACAGTACCTGAGTTCTTGTTTGTGAGTCTTTGAGGTGAGTATAATTGTGGAACATCCACAGTGATCATTCTTTAGCTTATACTGTCTTCTGTTGCACGGATCCCGCGGATCCCTCTCATTTGGGATCCGGCTAGTATAAACGGAGGGATCCGGCGTGACAACAAAAGTCAGCTAAAAATTCCTTGATAATTTTGGTTTGGGAGTTCTAAAACGCCTAGTGTTTTGATGTTAAGGCTCTAAAAGTTGTGGTTTGAGGTTTTGAAGATTTAGTATTATTCCTATTAGACGAGGTTCCTTTTTTAAGAATTAGTCATAATTCTTGGGAAGCTTTTCAAACATTATAATAAAATCCCATTTTATCATAATATAAGAAGTTTCACATGGATATTTATTGACATAGATGAAGTGTCAATAAATCCTTTATGATGATTAATGATTGAGGTTATCGAATAACCAAGATATCATTATTACGAGTTGGTAATGTAGTCTATACAAATTAGTCGAAGAATACTATTTTGATGATGACTATAATATGAATAACTGCTTGAACAATTACTAATAAATCATGCAACTAAGATTTTAATAATAAAAATAAAAGTAAGTAGTTAACGATCATACATTTGCTATATATTCTTTTTAAGAAAAGAAGTATTTAGATGTTTTGTGATCTTCTTGGAATCTCCAGATTTATGTTTTGAGAATACTAAACATTCTTTTTGCAAAAAGAAATATTTAGATAGATTATTTATGATCTTCTTGGTAACTCCAAATCCAAGTATGGATAATGCTTAACAAAAAAAAATGTTAGAGCATTCTATCATTGTCCAACAATAAACAATATAATGATTTTTTTTTAAATATGACAAAAATAATCATTCTTTGTAGTTTTCAAACATACATGGATCGTATCAAGTTTTTAAAGTGCAACATACTCTAAGAAACTTGGTAACGAAGCTCTGATGCCAATTGTGGAAAACTAGAAGGGGGTTGAATAGTTTTACCAATTTAAAACTTCCTATTAAATATTTAGATTGACTTATGTCAATCTATTTGGTTGTTTATGTTGGACGTTGATAGATAGATATATAAACGTGTAATGAAAGATAAAGAGTAAGAAGCACATCACCACGACACAAGTATTTATAGTGGTTCGGCTACAAGGACACCTTCATTGCCCTACTACACTCTCCGAGTCATCTACTCGAGAGTTCGTAAGCACTACACCAACTCCTTATGGCGGAGAAGCCTTCACAACGTCGCTTAACCTTTTTCCGGTACAAAGCTAAATACAGAGTTCCTTCACACCAAGGCGAACCGCACCTAACACAACGTCGCCTACCCTTTATACGGTGCTAGGCTAACCACCGAGTTCTTTCACACCAAGGAGAACTAATCCTATCACAACGTCGCCTACCCTTTATTAGGTACTAGGCTAAGCACCTAGTTCCATTAATATGGAGGAACTACTACCCTTCACAACACAACACCTAATATCAAGAAGATCCACTCCTTGTTACAACACCATCAAGGATATCACCATCCTTGGAAATAAACAAATACTTATATGTATAACGATGCACCTCATCGATTATACGACCTAGGCATTCCTCCCAAATGCTAATTGATTTGATTCTTCGGCATCCTTCACTAATGCCTTTGACACAACGCTTGGCACCCTTCACTAATGCCTTCGTCTTGACACCTTTAGCATTCTTCACTAATGCTTTGACATGGACGATAAGCACCTTTCACTAATGCTTTCATCTTGACACTTTCGGCATCCTTCACTAATGCCTTCAACCCAACATCTATGGAGAAAGAAAGAACTATCAACAAGAGAACCTTAGTTGTCTTGATGATGACGAAGCATGGCAACTCATGGACTTGAGCTTGCTCGTCTTCAAGAGGTGGTGATCTCGCCTTTAAGAGGAACCTACAAGATCACACAAAAACAAAAGACAAACTACATAGATCACTTGGATCTGAGGTTAGAGGGTTATAATACTTGGGGAAGTATATGTGTAAAGTAGTGAGTAGAAAGGAAGAAATGGCTCTCTATTTATAGAGTAAATTTTCTACTGTTCCCCGGATCCCACGGATCCCTACCACAAGGGATCCGGCTAGCACAAAGCCAGGGATCCGTGGGACGCTCCTCTTTGCCCATGGGTATTTTTGGTTATGGGTCATGGGTCATGGGTTATGGGTTGATCCATGGTTTTCTTTCTAGATACAATGTATCTCAAGGATACAATGAACTTGGTTAAGTGGTATATATAAAACCATGGGTTATGGGTCAATACCATTTGCTAGTTTTTACCCATTTTGGTATATACTTGTTTTTACCCATTTTAGTATACTTAGTTTAAGTATATGCTAACCCAATATGTAAACACTAGTTGTTGTACATATGTATCTAAATCATAAAATCACTTATACTTGTTTTAGTGTTTTATGTGAAAACGTAAGTGTGTTAGGAAACTATTGATTCAAACTATTTACGTATTCTATTTGTTTCGTTAAAATGATTTTACGTTTGTTATCGACAAAACATTAGAAGATCGTAAAATATAAATAAACGTTTTTACGGCTTATTTGTATTAACAATGTTCTAGACGTTCTTTTTCAGCAAGGTCTAGACATTTTCGTTGAAGAAAGTAAACCAAAGGATGTAGAAGAGAGGCATTGGTTAACCATCAATCGGTTAGCTTTTGGTACGGTTCGTTCATCTCTTTCGAGAGAGCAACGATATGCTCTCTCAAAAGAAACATCCGCCAATAAATTGTGGGTGGCGTTGGAAGAGAAATTTCTGAAGAAAATTTGTCAGAATAAGCTCTTTATGAAGAAGCGACTCTTTCGCTTCACTTATGTACCCGATACCATGATGAATTTTAACCAACTGGTCACCGATTTGATGAATATGGATGAGGTGTTCAATGACCAGGATCTAGAATTGATACTGTTGGGATCGCTTCCGGAGGAGTACGAGTTGCTTGAAACAACTCTACTTAATGGAAAGGATGATGTGTCTATTAGTGAAGATTGTGCCGCCTTGTATAGTAAAGAACTGAGAAGGAAGGACAAGCAGATTAGTTCAAGTGGAGACGCAGAGGTTTTGCTGGTCAGAGGTCGTTCACAGAAGAAGGGCACCGATAAGAGATGGAGATCCAAGTCGAGGCAAAGACTAAGCAAAGATGAATGTGCTTTTTGTCATTAAAAGGCCATTGGAAGAGAGATTATCCAAATTTGAAAACCAAGGACAATCATTACAAAGGGAAAGCTGTAGCAGAGGCGAATGTCACCAAGTGTAATGATAAAGAATCAGATCTCTCACTTGCAACATCGTCAACAAAGAATGCTTATGATGTATGGCTATTAGATTCCGCATGTAGCCATCATATTACACCACATCGAGAGTGGTTTAGTAATTTTGAAGAACATGAGGAAGTTGTTCATATGGCAGACGAAACTCCCATCACTACACATGGGATTGGTTCTGTTTGATTGCAAAATGAAGACGAAACAATTGTGACCTTGAAAGGTGTTCGAAGTAAGAGCAAAGGATGGGGTTATGAAGATCATCTCTGGCGTACTTGTAGTAATGAAGGGTACTCGTAAAATAAACAACATGTATCACTACAAGGGTAGAACAATTGTTGGAACTGTAGCAGCTGTTACCGATGGTGATAGAAATTTAGAAGTTGTGAAGCTATGGCATATGCGCTTAGGACATGCAGGAGAAAAATCCTTGAATTTGCTCATAAAGCAAGGATTATTGAAAAGAGTGAGTTCTTGTAAGTTGGATCTCTGTGAGCATTGCATCAACGAGAAGACAACAAGGGTGAAATTTGGGACAACTATCCACAAGACACAAGGTATCTTGGATTATGTCCACTATGATGTATGGGGTCCCTTAAAGACAAGCTCTTTAGGAGGGAGACACTACTATGTGACCTTTGTTGATGACTTTTCTCGAAGAGTTTGGGTGTACACGTTGAAGACAAAGGATGAAGTGCTAGGAGTGTTCATCAAGTGGAAAAAGATGATGGAACTCAGACGTGCAGAAAGATCAAACATCTCCGAACAGATAACGGCGGAGAGTATAAAAATGATTAGTTCACAAAATTTTGTGAAGACGAAGGCATTGTCAGACACTTCACTGTCAGGCATACACCACAACATAATGGGGTGGTAGAACACATGAACCGAACTTTGCTGGAGAAAGTTCGGTGTATGTTATCCAATGCTGGGTTGGGTAAAGAATTTTGGGCTGAAGTTGTGATGTATTCGTGTCACCTCGTTAATCGTTTGCCATCTACTGCTATTGATGGGAAAACACCATTTGAGAAATTCTATGGAAAACCTGCTGCAGATTATGATTCCTTGCATGTGTTTGGTTCCGCTGCATATTATCATGTGAAGGGATCAAAGTTGGATCCCAGAGCAAAGAAAGCATTATTCATGGGGATTACCTCTGGAATCAAAGGCTATCGTCTTTGGTGTCCAGAGATAAAGAAGACGATCTTTAGCAGGGATTGCCATACTATGCAAGAAATGCAACTTGATAAAGATATGAAATCTTTAGAAAGATATAGAATCTTATCAAAGATTTACAAAGATTATGCAATCTAAGAATCTCAGCAAGTTGGAGCCAAGTTGTAAGCAAGTTGAAGATGGTTTTGAAGCCTATAAATAGAAGGCTTTTCCATTTAGTTTTTCACACCAAAACACACATACAAGCAATCTTGTAGTGTTCTCTTCCTTTCTTTGTTGTAGTAGAAGTAGTATATGTTTCTATAAGAAATAATGAAATATATAAGAAAGTTTGGCGTTTCCTTTGTTCCTTTCATAGTGTATAATTTTCAATAAGCTAGTTTGGGGTATAGTTGTGGTGGTGAAACATTCACACCCTTTACCTAGTCAGTGGGATATTATCACAGTTATTCCACAACAAGAACTTCATTTACATTAACCAATCTGTTATTCATTTCATTGTTCACAACAACATTTCGTGACAATATGTCGAATTTCTCATTAGTCATTACGAATCATATCCAAAATGGAAGTTACATGGCTATTTCTTTTCTAGCTATCTATAAATGAACGTAAATGTCAACTAATAAACAACTATTGCGGCATTTATATTAAAGTCATAAACCTAACATATCAAGTAAAAAAATACGCATGAACACTACGACTAAGCGAGGACAAAAATTGGAAATGTAATAATACAAGGCCACATTAAATAATTTGTTAATTTGTTTCTTAACTAAAAATTGAGATTATCATGGAGCAAAACTTAATCGTACAGTGGACTTCAATAAGTAAAATATGTGGTCACTATAATACAAACACAATTATTAAAGAATTTACTAAACAAGATATCAATAATAACCCAAGTAAAATCAATATATACACACATATACGTTTAAGAGATTTTTCAGATGAATGACCCACTGCATATGATGAACAAGCTGCTCAATGTGGATTGGTAAGAGATTTTTTAGATGAATGACTATATGATGAACAAGCTCCTCAATGTGGATTAGTAGGGCTTTTTTTTTCTTTCTTTACAAATTGTAATTTGTATTTATTAAAGGATGAAAAAAAACGCTATGTTATCTATACTACTTTATAATACATTTGAGACATGCTATTAATGAAAAGGCTTGAAAATTCAGATTCAACATTACTTATAATGGAAAGAAATTATAATAAATTTGTTATTAAATCAATATCAATACATACACATACAATAGAGGTAGGGGTGTTCATGGGTTGGGTAATATCCGAATAAACCGAAAACCAAAACCGAACCGAACCGAACTCGTAACCGAACCGAAATTGCCAAAACCGAACCGAACCGAAATAAAAGTTCGGTTTTCGGTTCGGTTATGGTTTTAGCAATCCAAACCGAAAACCGAAATTAAATAAATATATATATATTTTTATATATTTATATTAAAAAAATATATTAAAACTCTTTTATAATTTATATTATATATATATATATATATATATATTATATATATTATATATTATATAATTTTTTAAGCATGAAAATTATTTTTTCAAAAAATCTATATAAATAAATGAATAAATTATTAAATTTAAGTAATTCGGGTTATTCGGTTCGGTTTAGTTAAATTTGAATTCGGTTCGGTTCGGTTCTCGGTTATACCCAGAAAAAAAAAATAATCGAACAAACCGATAACCGAACCGATGAACACCCCTAAATAGAGGTTACATTACAGAAAATTAAATGTATTGTTACAATCCATTTACTTGTAACAGTCCATTAATGCCATAATCACTATCTTTACTCCCCCAGCCCATGTCCAAATATAAGCCTACACATTGTAATATTTCATTCACACACAAACAAAACTATTTTCCTTCTCTCTCATCACTTCCGGCCGTACACATGCCACAGGTCCCTTTGATGCCACCATTTATGGTGTGTGACGATGGCGAGCAAAGGTGTGTGATGTCGGCCATGTTGGTGTTGCTGAGATTTGGTGGTGGTTTCGAGTATGTAAAGATTTGTAACGGTTGAGGCTTTTTATGGTTTCGAGTATGGTTGATCTTTTAATGTTTCGTGTATGTTTGGATGTGTTGTGCCTGAAATTTTTGTTGTGGTTTCGAGTGTGTGTTTGTAGATATGATAAAGTCCAGCCGGATCTTGTGAGAATGAGCCGATATAATAATATTACTTAAGGTATTTCTTGAGGTATTTTATTTGTGGATGTGAGATCTCTATGCTTTGCAATCTCAGTTTTTGTTGCTTTATGGTTTCAGTTGCATCGCTTTTGTGGTTATTTTAGCATGTTTTAGTTGGTTTAGAGTGTTAGTAGTGTGTTTGCGCGATTTCGATATGTTGGATGCGTTCGTGCTAATCGACTATTATGTTTTGAGGCACTTAATGATTCTCTTCGAAATTGGGTTTTGCTTATTGTTTATTTGGGAGTTAAAAGAGTTTACTTGTTATCTTTTTTTCTTCTTTTTATTAATTTTTGAGTAAATTGCAAAAATCGTCTTTGTGGTTTGGCCAAATTGCACGTTTCGTCCTTGTGGTTCATTAAGTGCAAAAAGGGTCTGTATTTGGCACTGTTACGTTCACTTTTGGTCCTTCAACAGTAAAATTTGGCAAACCACAAGGACGGTTTTTGCAATGATGAAGGACCAAAAGTGAACGTAACAGTGCCAAATCCGGACCATTTTTGCACTTAATGAACCACAAGGACGAAACGTGCAATTTAACCAAACCACAAGGACGATTTTTGCAATTTACTCTTAATTTTTAATAAGGCCAATGACTTGGTTTGAGATTGGTTATCTTTTTAATCACTAAAGAATGCACAGAGGCAACAATATATAGTTTGGTCTCTGGTTGGAGGCTTCAACGTCAAAAGCTTTTTCTAATATTTTACATTGATGGAAGTAATGGTTTTTTTAAATCTTGATGGAACTTATCTATACTACTCTTTAAATATAAAAGTTTAAAAATTCAGCAAACACACTTGCCTATAATGATTTTTTTTGGGTTAAATACTAATATTAGCAACCGACATGTTCTTTATTTACGTACTTAATAAAATAAATGATTGTAACCGAAAAATTTAAAATATAATTAAGTAAATATACATTATTAACTTTCGGTTACAAAATTAAATTCATATATTATAATTATTTGTTTTAGAGGGAGTTATTTTACATACCAAACTTTCTCACATACTAAGGGAATCATCTCAACCATCCCTAAAAAGAAATCATGGCTGAGATTAAAGCATTTTAATTATTTCACCGAATTTTTATAATTTAAATATTTCTTAAATGTTAATCGTTAAGTGAAATATTTACACCATTCGCGATGACATTTAATTATCTTTTCTACAGATTTTGCACTGAAACTTTTAAAAAAGAAAATAATTTCGTGTTTTTCACGTTTTTTTTCGTAATTTTTTTCGTTTTTTTTCGTTATGAAATTTCGTGAAAAAATCATATATGATAAAACACGAAATTGAATATCCCATGTGATATTATATCATATATGATATTACACTAATATCACATGTATATTCAATTAGTGTTTTATCATATGATTTTTAATACAAATATCATAACGTAAAAAACCGAAAAACTTATAAAACAAACACGTGAAAATACGATTTTTTTTTTTTTGTCGAAAGTATATCAAAGTGCCAATTTATAAAAAGATAATAAAATGCTCATTATGATGATTTTTTTTTTTGTTTAACGATTAACGGTTTTAGAAATATTAATATTTGAAAAAAAAAATGAAAAGTGATTTTTAAAATTGTTGAAATTAACTCATCCATAGATCAATAAAAATTGAGGGTGGAGATTGATCCATTGGTATGTAAATAATCTTTTGTCCTCAAATGATCTTAAATCTTTGTTTTATTATAAAAAGAACCATGAAAAGATGATAAATTCATTTTAGAAAGTGATTGCGTATATTTTGTTAACGTGGTGAAATAAAATAGGTTTACTTGAGCTGGTCAAATTAACCACGACATTTTTGCAATACTAAAAATTGACGTTGTTTTTGTCTTTATATTAACATCAATTACGATGTGTTATCACTATTACCATGTAATAAAACACCACAATAGTTGCTTTCTCTCTTTTTAGTTTTGATACTTCAATTGTGGGTTATATGGTTATCGGGTACCATTCGTCGCAACGCGCGGGTACCCGGCTAGTTTAATTTAGTAAGTAATGCCATACATTAGATAATAATTTTGAACATGCCATACTATGGTCATTATGCTTTTTAAATGCAATTAGTTAGTAAAAAACTCAAGTTTGGTGTGTCGTAGTTTTTTATCGCTCCAATAAGTTCGTTTGGCGGATGATTCGGATAACAAACTAAAACTTAGAGGTGTTCATAATTCGAGTAATACGTACAAGAACCGAAAACTGAAATTGAATCGAATAAAGAAAACTAAATTGAATTTGTACTTGAATCAAATTTGTCAAAACTAAATTGAATCGAATTAAATATTTGATTTTCAATTTAGATATGGCTATAACAATCTAAATCGAAAACCGAATTCATGTAAATATAAATATTTTTTTTTTATATATTTATATACATAAATGACCATTAAAAATCTTTCATAGTATAAATATTACATTTTTTAAGCTTGATTTTTTTTGCTAAAATCTTTATAAATAAATAATTAAAATTAAGTATTTTGGGTTATTCGGTTCGGTTTAATCAAATTTGAATCCGGTTTTCGGTTTTAGCCAGAAAAAAAATTAACCGAAGTAATTGAACGAATAAACCGAACAACCCAATAACCGAAACGATAAACACTCCTACTGAAACTGGATTAGTCGTTCAGTTTTGGTTTGTGTGAATTCGGCGAAGTTGGTGAAATTAAGTTGAGACAGCTTGTAAGTCACTCGATGTCAAGTAGAAAAATATTTGATAACCAAGTGATTCATCAACCTAAAAGTTATGAGTTCATGTTTTACTAGAGACATACGAGAGATAATATTTGAGACTTAAATAATGTAAGTTGTAAAGTTTTGTCGCTAAAAAATAAAATGTATGATATCATCTCGATTATGCTAGTGCTGAGCTCAAACTACTTGAGGTGCGATTGCAGAGGGCCACCATTTGACGAGGGCCACCAAATTTCATGCACTTCTATTATATATATGAACACAATGACTCTATTAATTAATTCATGCACTAATACATATGTATATTATGTGTGTGTTTGAGGGTCTATTTGTGATAATGGCACTGGGCCACTCAAATCCACGAGACGGCCCTGTTGAGAAGGGTTTTGAGTCAACCTAGAATATCAATTTCGTCGATGAGCCTTTACGGGCTAGCTTGTGTTGTATATAGTCCAACCGGCTCAAGCTTGAAAAAAATACTCTCGCTTAAGCTCAAGTCAATTTTCGAGCTTCAAGGTTTTATTAGCGAGTAGGGATGGATCTTTATGCGGAATTAACTCGGCTTCACTCTTCAGTTAATTTATTTCCTAGTTCCTTTTTTTTTTTTTTTTTTTTTTCAGTTTTAGCTTCTTAGTTGGTTGTATTGATGTATGAGTAACTATCGTTGCGGACCTAGAAATCTGTCAAAGGTGTGCACTTTTTCTTAAGACGGTAAAAGGTATGTACTTCAGTTTTTTTTTTAAAGTAAAAAATTAGTTTTTACAGTAAAGATAGACTCGAAGGGTATGTTCGCCCATGTACATGTGAGTAGTAATCACAACAATAAAATAGCCTATAAATTATGCATGCTTTCTGCAAACACAATAACAAATACTGTAAACTTTCATAAATAGTACGTCACCATAAAGTATAACCATCTAATATTGTCTAACAGCTTCTGTTTTTACTAATAATGGTTACAAGATCAACAACACACAAAACTAATACGATTTCAACACCCGAGGCGGTTCAAGGGCGAGCTTGTTCATGTAATCTTTCTTGATCATGCGTTTTGTCTTGGGGTAAAATGCAGTATACACTGGGTCACTGGGATATACTGTATAACTTTAGCCGATCAAGTTAACACAAGTCATGATAAGGCAGCAAATCAATTCGCCCATTTAGTAAGTCGTTCTCAACAATGAACATAAACCTTGTAACAGTAGTAAACAAACAAACAATAAAGAAACGCCCCACAAGCAACAAAAAACAGTAATAAACTTATACGTAACTTGATAAAACATGTTCATATTAACTCATACCCCTCTTAATCTCAATCACTCAACTAGTTAAAAATCACTAATACTCCGTATGCAACTTGCTTCTAGAGTGCAATTCAACATCCGGAAACGCTCATCAAGCTGCTTCAAATCAGTTTTAATCGAATGAACAGTTTTGTTGATCTATACCGCGAATTGAGAACATGCTACTTGCAGGATACATATATGTATAAGTGTCGAGTAGTTCATATTTCATACCCACGATATTGACTTCTTCCAACAGTCCGCTTTTCAGGCAATACACTAACAAATTGTTCCCTATGGTGTATGTCGTTATTAATAAGTCCCCGTCTTTGTTCCAACGACCCAAAACCTTCATGTAGCCAGTAAGTGGTGGTTTTATATTGAACTGACAATGCTTTGCCCATTGTTTTTGCTTCAAGATCCACACTTCAATGATATTCTTGTTTTTGTGAAAATATGCATATCCAATTTCACAATGTAGATCAACCAACTGATAGGTTACTGAATAACTACTTATTTTCTCGGGAGGACAAATCGTCGTGAATTCTTCATTCCTCACGTCAAAGCATATAAGTTCTCCTCGAGATTTTGATTCATAATTGGGAGCTAACCAATACAAACATCCATGAGCAAATATTCCATCACCATAAATAGGATAAGGAGGGACTTGGGGTATCTCTCGCCAAGAACTATTCATGCCCAAGACATGTACCATGGTACATAAATCCTTACTAATAGTCTCACTCTTTGAAAATTCTCTTCTCGACAAAATGCACACCATCTTGAAAGTGTTAGTAGAAACGTCAAAACCAAGCCCACGTGACTCTTCAGTCAGGTAGTATGGTCCACCCAACAGCCGCTGCATGGGTGGCAACTTGTAAAATTCTTTCCTAAGAGGATGAATCACAGCTAAAGATGTGACATGGGTAATGTCGTCTAGTGATAAATAGAGCAGCCCATTGCAAGAACCTCGAACCAAGTATCCACGATTCGTGGACCCTCCAACAAGGTATTCACGATACCTGGAGCACGATTTAGACAACTCAGACTCCAAAGACATACCCTTCTTCGCCTCCAAGGTGGTCTTACCTTCTTCAGATTTAATGATATTGAAACCTACAATCCATGATAGGTTTGAATCATACATGATAGGTGTCAGTTCCTCTACAGCTCGTTCACCATGAAGAATACCAAAGTAATCATCGTCAATGTATGCACACCACAGTTTGGACACACACCGAAAAAGAGCCAAAGATTTGACAGGGAGTCTTGACAGGATATTAAAGATAGTATCTGAAGCTAATTCAGCCATGTCTCTTGGATGTATAATGATGATAATTTTTTTAATAATGTATTTTACCGTAATGAATAAGAATATAGAGTTGAGATCAATATAGAACTCATATTTGTCATAAAACAAATGAACCAATCATAGCCCTCCATTTTTTATCTAAATTAATACAAAATCATTTTTCAAATTTTTTAAAACAACATATCTTACAAACGGTAAATCTTCAAAATATAAAAAATACAACCATCGCGGACGAGAATTAAATTATCTTTCAATAGATATGACTTTTATATATTAGCGGAAACATTTTTTTCAAAAATTCGTCCGAAAAAAATCATATATGATTTTTAATAATCATATATGATTTTAAAAATCATGTATGATTCGATTTTTACTTAATCATATATGATTTTACAATCATATATGATTCTCAAAAATCATATGTGATTCGTAGAAATCGAATCATATATGATTTTCACAAATCATATATGATTTTGGTTGACCGAAATTTTGAAAAAAAAAAAGTTGTTAAAAATATAGTAGCATATCTATAGAAAGATAATTTAATTCTCACACATGGTATAATTTTTATCATGCAACGATTAACGTTTGCAGATATTTAATTTTTAAAAGGGTGAAAGTTTATCATAATAAAACAATGACTATTATTGGTTGATTGGATCTATGGTAAATTTTGGTTCTATATTGAACTTTTGCCTAAGAATATATACGACACTGAATACAGGTAGAAGTCTATGTATCGCAAGAGATTTTATTTAATTGGTCCTATAAAAAGGGATATTGATTAAAAGGAAGTCTATCTTTTTGTATTTTGGAAATTATATGTACCCAATTTACATAAATACCCGATTTAAATAAAGAAATAAATAAAGGACGCTTAAGTTATCACATTTTTGTGCAGCTTTTTACGGAGTAATTCTCTAAAACGATTTGCGTATAAACGAGAGAAGTTCATGATACAACATTACAACTACCATTACGTGAATCATTGTAAATTACCAACGACATATTACATCCTTTCACGATATCCCTCGATAGAAAGCTTTTCATTGTTCCGATTGATGTACAATTAACACTATATAACAGACATAAGTTCAGTGAGTAATAAATAAACACCATCTTAGATAATACTATGTTAGTCGTCCTCAATAATACATACTGTTTGAGGAATATAAGCATTGCATTCATTAGTCTCGATTAATGCAAAGAACCAATGCATCATGGATGCTAGTCCCCCATTCTGCCTTAAGATCTCTTAGCAATTCATCATCTTCTTTGATCACTTGCTGCATCATGCACGCGAATTTATTCTTATAACAGGCATAAAGACTGGATACAAAGTTGTATAGTTGGATGGCCTGCCTATACAATACCCCTAGAATAATCTAAGCTTTTAAACAAAATAGATTTTGGTAAACTTTAGTTGACCTCGAGTACCAAATTACGCGGCACGTTAAGTTTATGAGTATTATAGAGCTTATGTCGTTTTTTACATGATTTTAACTCTGTGTACAAGTAAATTTAAACTGACAGCACTGTCGTATATTCCAACCAAGTTAGAATCAAGCTTGAGAGAA
This sequence comes from Chrysanthemum makinoi, assembly GCA_910596185.1. NCBI lineage: Eukaryota > Viridiplantae > Streptophyta > Magnoliopsida > Asterales > Asteraceae > Chrysanthemum > Chrysanthemum makinoi. The sequence continues at coordinate 326,947,782 of OU343222.1, read as the reverse complement.
AAGCTCGATCTATCTCGAGTCTTCTTTTAACAAGTGGAACTCAAGCTTTACACTTCAGGCAAGTTGTAATTTAGGTAATTTGAATATATGTTCAAGAAAGGTGAATAAGACTTCAGGTACTTTTAGTCGGCTGTCCCAAATTTTTAGGCTCGAATACGAGTTGCATTATAACACCAATGGAGCATTAGTCCAATGGTTGGTGCACTTGTGCTTGAGTCAATTGACCCAAGTTCAAGTCTCATCCTTGTCGTTTGCTTCATATAGGTACCCACCTCCGCAAAACCTATGGGCACACCTGAGACTTTGTGGAATAAGAGCTCAGGGTCCGAAGTCTTGGCTCGTGCTCCACTTGGTGCCTCACTAGGCCAGGAGAGTTGCCGGAGCTATTCCTTGTGGGGTGGACAATGGCTGGTGCCAAAAGGCACCCGGGGTCAGGGTGTTCCTGCCAATCTACACCTTTTTGTGGAACACAAACATGTACATTAGTTTAGGAGAGCAGATAAGACTCACAAGCAACAAAAAACTAGAAAGAATAATAACAGCAGGTTCAATCTATTACAGTTAGATATTAACCAATCTAAATGACAAAAAGTAAAATAGATCACTAATTATCTGTTAATAGAATGCAATGATCAATAACTTGAAAACACTAATCAACCTGAATTCTAATCAGTTTTGATCGAATGAGCAGTTTTGTTGATACCGCGAATTGAGAACATGCTACTAGCAGGGTACATAATTACATATATATCCTGTCGGGGCGTAATTTTTGGGTTGTTGCAGCTTATCTTTGAATTTAGGAATAAGTCTTCTAGATACCGCTAAGATGAACGAGCTGTTAGTCTCGGGTGTTATCCCAGGACCCGACCGGCTGAGAGTAAGTATGTGTTTTTCCGAAAGGTGTAGTATATAAATGTTGTGTGTAAAAAATGATACCTTATTCCCAAATCTGAGGCTGATATATACTACCTGATGTCACTGTTCGTCCCTGAGTCGCTGCACTTCATGGGCCGTCGGCGATATCAGAGTCGACACTGTCCCTGACCGCTCTCGGGTCATGCCCGATATCCACGGGATGAGACAAAGTGTATCCAGCTAAGTGCCAAAAGCACTGCAGGTCGGCGATCCTTCGGACGGATGACCTGCCATCGTACCTTTCAGCTTGGACTGTTGCATCGGGTTAAGAGTATCGGGTCCCTTCGGTTAAGAGTATCGGGTCCCTTCGGTGTTAGACCGAAGGGGCATATACGTCGTCATGTCCCCAAAGATCGTGTTACTTGTTTTTGACAAGTGGCATGATACTTAATACAGTTGTCCGTTAGTTTCATTCGGAGTGTCTCGGCCAGTTCTGGTTATATGGGCTTCATTTTGTGTTAATGGGCCCAGGCCCATTGGGTGAAAATGAGTTAAAATAATATATACCGTTTCTCGTGGGATCGTGCCACGTGGAAGATGGTATTCGTTGACGGCAGATCCGCCTCCCGACACGACGCGGACGTTTGGTGTCCCCACCTCCTTTGCCTATATAAGCCCTTTAACCTTCATTCATAAATTTTTACCCTACCCACCTTTATTACTGTTTGTTTTCGAGTATTCCGGAGAGATTCAGGTGCGTCACTTTTCCTTTATTTCGTTTCGTTGCGTTGCCTTCTCGATATTCTATGGCTTCGGGTTCGAGCATCCGCATCCGACCTTGTCCCAAGTCGGATATGCATATCTACTCCTCCGTGCTTTCCGCGGGAGCCAGGGCCTCATTAATGATTACGGGATTCCTAGGGACCTCAATCCCCGTTTACCTCCGATAGATTTTACTATGGAGAAGCTGCCGAAGGATGCCCTTGGGTTGTATGAGCGATTTTACGTTTTGGGAGTGCGAGTTCCGCTCTACCTTTCTTCTGAGGGTGATAAAGTATTTCAAGGTTCACATATCACACTGTGCCCATCGGACTGAATAGGCTTGTTATGTTTGAAGTATACTGTCGGAGCCTTGAGATTGAGCCGACCGAATCTATTTCGAAGTTTTTATAAGTTGAACAAACAGGGACCGGTTCTCCTTCGCTAGTCGGACCGAGGGAATTCTCCGGGCGTATCTTTAAGGAAACTTGCTCAAGTTTGAAGAATTGGAAAGATAATTTCTTTTTGATAGACCGGAGGGCAATCCCAGATGCAATGCCTTGGAGACATCCGGACTCAGTTTCGGATGATGCTCCCCGGGGGTTACGTGGATGATGTGTGCAGGCTTTGGAGGGGATAGTGGAGCTTAGGCCGTGCATTCGGGTCTCTTGTATGAGGTGGGTTAACGAAGGTCCTGGAAGCATTCTGGCTTTCACCCGGAGTTTAAGGATATAGAGAAGAATGGTAACGCAAGCACACACATTTATATATATACCCATGTTTTCTATCTTTGTGCAGTTATTACCATGTCTCGCTACTTGCGCTTGAGGTCCGATCAAGGGTCCGGTTGGGAAAGGTGTCTCCTTCGCCGAGGGCGGAGATACCCCAGCATGTGACCCAACCCTTGGAAGTGGGGAAGGAGGTTCCGGAGGTTAGCCGGGTGCAACGGATTGTGGAAAAGGCCGACCATCCGTGAAAGCGAAGGAAAGAAGAGGAAACAGCAGGAAAAGCGGTCGACCGGTCCCTCAGCCTTGCTTAAAAGGAGAAGGCCTAATACTCCTTCCATTGATTTATCGTCGAGTCCGGGTAATTCCCAACGGACCTGCCGCCATAAATACCGCAATGCCTGAAGACGTTGTAGATGGCCCCGAGCAAAGTGTGGCGGGCGGTTCGGCGGTCGGAGGCCACTTCACCGGAAGATCCTCCCGTTGTTGTTAGTCCTTATATCTCCGTTCAAGGTATGCTTTTTGAACTTGTGATGCGCCTGCCGTATCAATTGCTTTTTTTTATATCATTCGCTTTTTCTTACTAGAAACTGGAACGGTGGGACGGCAGGTGTTCACGGTGTCGCCAGGCTAGCACCTTCGGCTTGAGGGTACGCTTGTAACTGTTTTGCTTACTTTGGTTTGTTCTTCCTAACTTTGCAAGCCTGTTCTCCTTTTGCAGGTGGATTTGGCCGGATGGGTCGAGCCGCTCATTCCCTGGCTGGAGCTGCCTTAACACCACCTTGAATGACGCCGCCAGCCGGATATGATGAGATAACCTGCCCCCTCCCTTCATTTTGTCGGAGCAAGAGGATTTGGCCGATGACAGGGCTTTGTATAGAGGATGGTTCGAGTTATGTCATGGGACCATTGCTATTACAGACGTGTTCAAGAGGTTCGAACGCTTGAGCCACCATTATGCGGATCTCTACAAAGCTCATTCCACCGCTCGAAGGCCGACTACGAAGCTCAAAATAATCTCCGGATTCAAACAGAGGTTAACCAAAAACTTGCTCAAGACAATCGGGATCTCCAAGCTCTCATGATGACTGCTACCGGAAGGAAGAGGAGATGGGTTCTCGCCTGGTTGCTTTGGAGAGGGAGCTGAATGAATTAAAGATCAAAGATGAGGAGAGGGAGAAAAAGGTGGGATTGTTGGAAGAAGCCTTGAAGAGAAAGTCGGAGGAGTTGGATGAATCCGAAAAGGAGGTGCAATGGATGGTAAGATTTTGAGAAGCTCGCCGTGAAAGCTGGTCACGAGGAGATCGTAAGGTTCAACTATGTGAAAGAGTTGATTCCGGCGGTCGTTAGGCGCCTACATGGGAGTGATGAGTACCGGCAAGCTTGGGGCGTGTTTTAATGCCGCTATAGATTCTGGTTATTTGGATGGTCTCAAGGTAGGTCGTAGCGACGAGGAGGTCGCGGGGATCCTTGCGCTCGAAAGACTTTGACATGGAAGCAGTCAAGGGTTTTGGGCCGCTTATGATGAGATGTTCTTGAGGTCTTTTCCTTATATTGAGAAGATCAAGCGGTCTTATCATCTTCCTCTTGCAGACTTGATGAACGTGCCCTCGAGGGGCCGGAGCTACCCCTGGCGCAGCACATCCGGAGAGTCTTAGTGTCGGATGGTCGTATTATTCGCCTGCGTGCCTTAACACTGATGTATTTGAACAATTTGATGCTTTTTTAGTACTTCTGTGGTTGTACGCTATGTTGAACAATATTTATCGTTATTTATGATCAGACGGGGCCGTTCCGTATATCGGACCCTCATTTTTGTGTGTATATATGCGTGTATCACGTGCTTTTGTTAGCGTCTTGACACTTTCAGTCATTAAATTATGCCCGTAAGCAAATGTGCTGCGGCCTTCCCTAATGACTTAGCATTTTCGGGTACTGTTTTCGCTGGTGGTAAATATACCGGTGGCTCATCCCCTCACGGCCGTCACCGGTATCTCGTGCCGCTCGGGCACATATGCCTCGGCTCATCCCTTAATGTCTTAGCATTATTCGGGGGTATGCAGTCGCCTACCGAATGGTGTGTGGCCTTCCCTAGTGTCGTTGCACTTGCGGGGGTAAATTAATTTTAGTTGGGGGTTTTTGGACACGCGGTCGGAGGTAGCTAATCTCCTCCGTCCTTTACGCGAGATATGGTTGTGGAAAATTTTCCTCCTCCGTCGTAGGTAAGGGAATATATATCATTACTTAGTGAGAATAAAGTAGTTCATGCCCGTAGGCTTACAATGCATTTTTTTTTTTATTTAAAGAAAACATTTCTTCGGATTCATGGCGTGCCATTTCCGGGGTACTTCCTCTTCATCCAAAGTTTCCAACTTGTACGAGCCGTTGAGATTTGCCTCTTTGATCCGATAGGGGCCTTCCCACTTGGGTCCTAATTTGCCTTGATCTTCGGCTCTGCTGGCTTCGTTTTTTCTCGACACGCATTCCCCGGTTTGAATGAAACCAGCGCTTCTCCGGGTTGTAGTATATTTTTCCGCCTTTTGTATCCATCATAGCCGGGCCTCTCCCGTTCTTGTAGCAAGTCAAGGTTGAGACGGATATCTTCGCTTTGGTCCGTTCGGTGGAATCTTCCTCCTCCATCCCGCCTCTTATCCGCCTTACTCAGACAGCGTTGGCATGCCTATTTCTCGCGGATGACCGCTTCGCCTCCATAAGTGAGGCCGGGGGTCTCCCGTTACTAGTCTTGATGGAAGTCCCGTGTGCCCAAAGGACGCTCGCGCGTCTACCCATCCCGCTTTGCGCGCCCCAACCTTGTTTTGATTCCCTCCATTAAGCTCTTGTTGGTTCTTTCTACCAAGTCGTTACTGGATGGGCCACCGTGATACCCGCTTGATGTTGAGTTTTTCGCACAGCCTGAAGGGGTTGTCACGAATTGCTTAGCATTGTCGCCGATGACGCGGGGAGACCGAAGCGGCACACTATGTTATCCCACACAAACTTCGCGGACATCCTTCCCGTGATCTTTGCCGGCCGGGCTTCTGTCCACTTGGTGAAATAGTCGACATAATCGAGAGAGGAACTTGACCTTTCCTCCGCGGTAGAGGTCCTACTATGTCCATACCCCATTGGTAGAAGGGCCATGGAGCCATGATGGGCGCCACTTGGTTTTTGGAAGCCGTGGTATCGGGGAGTGGATCTGGCAGAGTCACACTTGATTATCTCGCTTCTAGCATCCCGGCTGCATTGTAGGCCAAGAGTATCCTTGCCGCATGGCCTTTGCCACTACCGATCGAGGACCGGAATGCATACCACAGGCTCCCATGTGTATCTCTCTGATAACGTAGTTTGCTTGTAGGGGACCCACGCACCTCATCATAGGTACTAAATAGGCTTTCTTTGAGTATGCCCTCTTCCATGACATATTGTGATTTTCATCCTCGGGTTGCGGGCTTCATTAGGGTCTTCCGGCCAAATTCCTTCCTCGAGACACCGAATGATGGGGGTCATCCAGTTGTCTCCTTCCTCTTCAACAACATTGTTAACTTCTTTGCTTTCACGATCTTTCCCTTAGCACCTCCACCAAGACTTCCTTCGCTGTGGTCGTGCTTGGCCGTTTACTAAGAACATCCGCTTTTGATTTGACCTCTAGGGATGTTCCGGATGGTGAAGTTCTCAAAACTAGCTATGTACTCCTTTGCCTTCGCTAGGTACTTGATCATACTTTCATGACTTGCCACATAATCTCCATTTATCTGGTTAGCCACCAACTTAGAGTCCACCAGGACCTCAAGGCTACTTAACCTCGCATACTCGCCATCCTTAACCCTCGCCAGTAGGGCTTCGATTCGTTATTAGTGCCGCTTAACTCAAGTCGGATGGCATAAGTGAATTCCATTCCTCCGGATTGATTAGCACGAGACCCGCTCGGAGCCTTTGTTATTGGATGCTCCGTCCGCGTATAAAAGCCATTTCCCTCCTCCTTCATCTTCTGGTTGGTTGAAGTATTTCTCATTGTTTTCTCCGATGGGGGCTTCCCGGCTGTGAAGTCTCAAGCAACACTTGACCTTTGATTCGCGTTTCGGGGTTCAGAGGTTATGTTGTATGCACCCAACTCCACCGAGTACTTAGCTAACTTCCTGACGCTTCCGCTTGTTTGACCTCGCTTTATCGGTTGGTCCGTGATCACCTTATAGGGTGTGCTTCGGCAATACCTCCGAGCCTTCTTGACATGTGTAACGACATAATGCCAGTTTTTCAATCGGGCATAGTTCTTCTCGCTTCGTTGAGTGTTCGACTACATAACGAACTCCGTAACTGCCTTCCCCTTTCCTTTCCGTGAGAGAACTGCTGCTTCTTCCGCTCGCCGCTAGGTATACGCATGTTTCCTTTGCCAACGGCGTTGTTAGTGAGGGCAGATCATGTATCAACTTTTTCATCTCTTGGAATGCCGATTTCGCCTCTTCCGTCCATCGGTACTCCTCCTTATTCTTTGGTGATGCTTTTGAGTGTTTCAAAAACGGTAAGGATCTTTCGGCGAACGAAAGCCAAGAAAACGATTAAGCCAATTTGCCGCCGAGGCTCTGCATTTCTTTCAGGGTCCTTGGCGATTGCATGTCCATTATTGCCTTCGTCTTCTTTTGGTTTGCTCGAATTCCTTCTCGTTACCATATACCCTAGGAATTTTCCTTCCTCCATTCCAAAAGAGCATTTTTTAGGATTCAACTTCATGTTGATCTTCCGGAGGTTGTCGAATGTCTCCGCTATGTCCGCTAGCATTCCCCGCTCTTCCTTGCTTTTGATGACCATGTCGTCCACATATGCTTCTAGGTTCCTCCCTATCTGTGATTGAAAAAGCGGAGTCTATCATCCGCTGATAGGTGGCTCCAGATTCTTCAGCCGAATGGCATCTTGGTGTAGCAGTAGGTTCCTTGCTCAGTGTAGAACTGCTTTTTTCTTCGTCCTCTCTTGCCATTTGTACCTGGTGATACCCTTTGTAAGCATCCAAGAAGCATTTGTATTTGTACCCCATGACCGACTCGATCTTCCGCTGACCGCAAGGGGTAGTAATCTGGGACAGCGGAGTTGATGTTCTTGAAGTCAATGCACATACGCCTTCCATCGCATTTCTTCACCGAATGGGTTGGATATCCAGTGGGGTATTTTACCGGCCGACTATGCCGGCCTTGATCCATTCTTCTACCTCCTTTGGACGCCGACCCCATCCGGCCACAGCCAACATTCGCTTTTGACATACCCGTCTATTGAAGGGTTGGCATTCAGTGGTATGCTCTATGATTCCTCTAGGGATTCCGGCCATATCCGTTCCATGCGAATATGTGTCGATGTTCCTTTGTAAAGCTCTTTGAGGCGCCGTTGCCCTCACGACAGCTGCACCTCCTATCGTCACAAATTGTTCGGGAAGGTGGTTGATCGCTACTTCCTCCTAAGCCCACCTCTCCCCTGGCTGCTTTCTTCCTTGTCTTGCCCCGAACGATGGTCCGTAATTTTTCCAACCTTCTACATTCAAATGATGACTAACGAGTGACCAACGTGGCAATTCCTCTAGGGGTTGGGAACTTCATCATGGAATGGACCGTAGAAGGTATGGCTCGCAGGATCTTTAATCCGGTCCTTCCTAAGATGACATTATATGGTGACCTGTTCTCAATAATCGTGAACTTCATCCCACCTTCTGTACAACCCCTCGCCTCCGAAGGATACATCTAATTCGATTTTTCCCTGGCGTGTTACCTGCCGGCAAACCCCAAAGAACTGCTTTGTAGGTTCTGCTTCATCGATTCCTTATATCATGAGGCGTGTTGAAGCAATGCTCGAACATTACCTCCACCGAAGCTCCTTCATCCACGAAGACTCTCCTTACTAAGTATCCTTCCATCGCGGGCTTCAACTATGAGAGGATCATCCGACACGTCAATGGGGAGAGGAGGGAACGCTATAGGTACATTCATCCATCTTTCCTCTTGTTCTCGATGACTTCTTTTCCTTCGCTCGCCAGGTTGGATCATGTTGATGACCTTGTCTTTAGCTCCTCGTCATTCCTTGGGGGTTCTTTCCTTCCCTTCAGCCTCGAGATCCCTACCAGTGTGATTTAGCTTCCCGACTCCAACGCTATTCTAATCTGTTTTTGAGCCGATAGCAATCATTTGTATAGTGCCCCTTTTCCATGATAATCACAGTATTTATCTTGATTTTCCTTGCGGAGGATCACGACGGCTTTAGTGGGGGTAGGCGCACTGTGCTCGTGAGGCTAAGATTTTGGTGGTTTTATAAGGGAATCTAGGGTTAGGCTGGGTTGCCTCGGTCGTGGATCACCGCGATGGGGCACATAAGGGCGAGTCAATTGCCACCGTGGTGAACTTCACCTCTTCCCGAGTAACGCATGCCGCCCTTCATTCCTCTTATCTCCTCCAGATGATTCCTCGACGCACTTTCGTTCTTTCGGCGGTCCCGTCGAGGCTCTTCTGGTTGTATATGTTGTTCCCCGAGGCAATATCGGGCTTAAAGCTTCTTCCGACTCCACGAAGTCGCCGAACCCTAATCATCATCTCCTCCAGCCTTAGGGATCTTATCGGCGAACCGCTGGCCACCGCACTTGCACCGCTCATGAATGAGGAGATCTCATGATCTCCGGAGCCCCCTCGTATGAATCCTGCCTCGGTCCACCTTTCTTTGAACTCCTAGCCGCTTCATTAGCCTTCCTCACTATCTTGGCGATCTCGTAGGGTCCTTGACACAAGCTTGTGCGGGAGAAGCGAGCCTCAATCGATCCCCTAAAGCCCATCTGCCATCAATGCTTCCGCGAAGCCCATCAAACCATCCCCGGGCTTTTCCATCCAACGTTTGTTGGAACATGCGGCACCACACGGGCATTGACCACTCTCCATGTCCGGCTGCTCCAGAATCCTGGAGATGGTCTCTTGGGGGTCCGTGAGACCCATCGTACAAATTTTGATGTGGGTAGGCATCTTGTGTTCCGGAGCGAAAACTCGATGATTCGGCTTCCATCAATGGAGATTTCAGACTTCTTTGAAAGGTTTCGCTGCTTCGCTCTTCACTTTGTTCCCCTCGTAACTATTTCCTTCTTCTTATTCGCCGCTCGTCCTTATCAAGAGTCGCTTCATCTTTAAGTCCAACCGTAGTGGCTCAAATGCTGTCCCTCTCCCGCTATTATGTTCTTTTTATCATTGACTTAAGAGCGGCTCACGCACTTCTAACCGCCTCATTAATGGTGTGAGCTTCCTCCCAAGTTTCTCGGTGGTGTCGAACCCGGCCATCCTACAAATTGGGTAGATTGAATTACGGTCCTACCTGATGGCTTCAATGTCGGCAATTTGTTGTTGCAGCTTATCTTTCAAATTTTAGGAATAAGTCTTCTAGATACCGCGAAGATGAACGACGCTGCTAGTCTCGCCTGGTGTTATCCTGTGACCCGACCTCGCGTGAGAGTAAGTATGTGTTTTTCCGAAGGTGTAGTAGTATAAATGTATGTGTGTAAAATGATACCTTATTCCCAAATAATCATGCGTATATATACTACCGATGTCATGCGTTCGTCCTCGAGTCCGTCAGGATTCATGGGGCCGCGGCGATATCGAGCGAACCGCCCCTCGACACTGCTCGGGTATGTCCGATATCCCGGGGATGAGACAAAATCTGTGCTGGCGCACCGCCGTCGGCGTATCCTTCGGACGGATGACTGCCATCGTATCTTTCGGCTTGGATTTGTTACATTAGCGTATCGGTCCCTTCGGTTAAGCGTATCGGGTCCTTCGGTGTTAGACCGAAGGGGCATCTACCAAACACACCCTGAGTGCTTGTTTAGAGAAGCGCCAACGGATTAAAGCATTTGTACTTAAACTTGCAATTTATGTATTTTCGCTGTTTTTTATTTATTTCAAAGATGATGCAACGTGCTACTAGTAACTACATAGGGGAATTGCATATATATATTTTCAAAACTTTAAAGTTACATATATATCCAACCAAAAAGTATAATTACATATATATCATTTTAAATATTATATATATCCAAATGATTTATTTATATATAAATGAAACTCATTTTGATTGGAATTGTCGGTTATACCCTTTCTCTTTTGTAAGACTTATCATTATCCTTCTTCCCTCCAAGATAGCACCTGGTCATAGTCATTTCACAAGTTTTTATATCCATTTCAATTAAGCGTTTGTAGTTTGATATTAACAATTTAATATTGTAACTGAATGCGTAGACAATAAACACGAATTTATTTTTTCTCAAATTTTCTGACAACGATGTTTTGCCAAATGCCGTCATCTTCCAAGTTCCAATGCCTTTATTTTCATTGCTTTCTTGTTTTAGATCTAGTATTTATTGTTTGTTTTGATGTAAATTTGCTTCGTGTGTTGTTCGTTCTCTCGGTCGCCGGTCACCTCTC